>CM038471.1:9999613-10699613 GCA_021464415.1 Lonicera japonica | reverse complement strand
AAAAATCACTGAAGGAACCTACCTACAAACACAAAATATAATCGTCCTATCTCTCACATTATGAACGGTACACTTATATTCACGAAGAACATCATCTATGTGGACCCCGCCACCTACAAATGGCGCCTTATGTGGTAAGCGATAGATTTCCCCTTCTCACGTTCTTCGTAGCATAGTGTACTCATCATTTCCAATAGAGAGCCATGATGATCAATACTAGGAGAACTGTATAAGGCCGTGAGCCCTCAACCTCACAGTAGGTCAGGGTAAGCCATGGGACAATCTCAAACCTGCCCAGAACCATTCCTCTGACCTTCCTAAGGAAGGGGATGGTAGATAGCAACTATAATGAGTTCAGCAACATGATCAGAGGTTATGAGGGCGAGCTCACAAAACTAATGATAGAGAACCAAGCTCTCCTCAGAGAGCACTTGAAAAAATCCATCCTCAGTAGGATGAGGAAGATACAACAACTTCATCCACGAAGCGACCATCTCAGAGCAAAGCTCTAGTGAAGGCACTAGTCCTGCCAAACCCATCCCGAAGTAAACTGGTTGAGAAGGCCAAGACTCAATTTTCCACACCAGAGGTTCTGGTTGTGGTTCAAAGGCAAAGCGTCTTTGAAAGGATCACAAAGAAGGACTCAGGCCCGAAGACGTGGACCAAGAATGATCTAAGGAAGAGTAGGCCGCCTAGCATGATGGGAAAAGCAAGTGGTCTTACTCGATCACTTTCACAGATGAGGATATGTTGGGCATTGAAGCTCCCCACAATGACGCCTTGGTCCTAACGATGAACATCAACACTTTTGATGGGGTGGGCATCAAAGTAGTGTTGTAGCCTCTTGGAGGCTGTAATCTGAGCCATCACTAGTTTTTCTATGAGCAAATAGTTTAACTCGGATCCGACTAGGCTTTTACTAACATATTATATTGGCTTATGGACTTTGTCTTCCTCCCTAATAAGTCTAGTATTAATTGCCTTTGGTGACGAGGACAAGTAGATGAAGACTGAAACCGTATTTGGACCTTATTGGTAGATTGTTCGTCGACCAGATAAGGATCAAGCATTGGCATTATTTTTAAGTCCCCAAAAGGTGCATTGATAGAGCAAGCTATCCAGTTGGGTTTCACAGCCTCAAACAATGAAGCCAAGTATGAAGCATTGATACTAGGCATGATCATATGCATTTAATAAAACATTGTTGTAATATACAAATATTTTAAACGTGTATGAAGTGTAAAGAAGTGATTTTTTAGACACGCTTACAAATTATATGCATATTTTCATGCAATAAAACATAGTTATAATGTAAAAATATTTTAAACATGTATGAAATATGAATGAGTGATTTTTCAGATGTGCTTGAGAATTATGTGCCATCAACTTATTTTCATAAAAATAAGTCAATGATGCATTTATTATTTTGGTTAATTATTCTCTTTAAAATAGATGTATAAAAGTTTCATACGTACACATATCAAGTTTTATGTGTACGTGTATCAAGTGTTTAAGACACCTAAACCCAAACCGAATTTAAATGTTAGGTTTTGGTTTCGATTTTTAAATCTTCTAAAACCAAATTGGAACCAAAATTTTTGTTTCAGTTTTAATTTTCATTTTTTTTATAAAGAACATGAATTGTAAGGCAACACTTATTTTGATCAAAAAAATAATTTCTTTATGTTTGTTCCTACTTATTTCAACAAAAGAAATATTAACTCTTACATTTATAATGTAATTCCAATATTCATAATAGTTAAAGAGACAGGTTGAACTTGTAAATTTTTGGAACATAAAATTTTAGATAATTAAGTAATATTATTTTTGAGTCATATATGTAATGATTCGATTTTATTCGGTTCGGTTATACACTAGTACACCCCAAACCCGAACAAAATATATTAGTTTTCAATTTCACACTACAAAAAATTATATTATTTAAGTCACTTTTAAGTTATATCTTAAGTCACTTATTAGTTTCGTGTCTTAAATAATCTGAAGTAATATTGCTTAACTTGAACCTTTTGAGTTACTGGCCCAAAGATGCGACTACAACGAATTAATTGATTTCTAAAAAATTAAACACAACTTGTTTAATCCATGGATGCACAATTTTGTTCTCTCTTACTCTCACCCTCGCCCTCACTCTCACTCTCGCTCTCTTTCTCACTCTTTCTCTCTCGAGAATAATCGTTCAATCAGTTCTGCCCAAATCATCTGATCAAATCATAAGCACCGGCCCCTTCAAATCATTCTATCTGTACGAATTGAAGGTGAAGGAGAACTCAATCGATCTGCAATCTGCAATCGATCTGCAATTCTGCCCTAATCGACAAATGCGACTCTAATTGGCAGGTGAGTTTGTATGTATGTTTACATTTGTGTCTATTTCTGTGTATAAATGTGTACATTTTAGGTTTTTTCCCTGTGTATAACATATTTGGCAATGGAATTCTTTGGTAGTGGCTGCCAAGAACTGTTCGTTGTTGGCAAGCATTGGCAAAAAAAAATACTTACTAATTAGGTCATGATGCAGTAGCCGGCCAATAATGGGTAATTAATAATATTGCTGATTAAATTGCAGTAGATTGGGGTAGCCTTAGCTTGTTTGCTTGATTGAATATCATTTCTTTACGTTTAGATAATGAATGAAGTTTTCCCCTCTAGTTATACGCATACCAAGTGTTTGTGAAAATGTCTAGTCATGTTTAAGTCATAGCTAACCTAAGTCAAGCAGCATCTAATTTCTTTCCTTTAAAATAAGAGAGTTTAGGAGGGAGTTGCTTTCTGAATTATATGACCAAGCTAAATAAATTGGAGCATCAAATTACTTCCCTTCCAAAAAATAGAGTTGCGGGAAGGCACCTTTTGATTTATACGGACTTAGCTAGAGAATTGATTATACAAAAAGGTTCTGCAAATCAAATACTACTGCAGTTATATGTGAAGTTCATTGAACATTTTCTAGGTAAATGAAGTTTCCTGGACTGCAACTTCTGATTTGTACTCCTGACCTCTTCCACCACCACCGTGTCCATGGCCCCTACCCCACCCACGCCCTCGCCCTACAAAAAGAAAGAGAAAGAGCGAAATAAAAGTTAATTTGATTTTGGCGGTTCTTTCAAGTGGTCACAGCTTTCAAGGAAATGGGTTTACAACTGCAGTAGACAAAAGCAAAAGTGTTTTAGTGGGATTTTTTTGTTTGCATATATGTGAAGGTTGTGTGATTTCAAAGAAATCTAAAGTGGGGTGTGGTCTTCACATTTTGAGAATTTATTGGTAAGGCAAACATAAAAGACTAGCGTTAGTGCCTTTTATTGGTAATGTAGTTTTGAATATTGTATGGCAATCTTTGTAGTGTTTGCTGTACTTTCATCTCCATTGGATTTCTGACATTTGTTTATATTTTAAGTCCAAGTGGGGAGAAGGTTATTAAGGATTCAAACCTTTAGCCTTAACATCAGGTTTGAGTACTACTTTTCCTTCTTAGTTTTGATTTGCGTACGATTGAAAAACTACGCTCTATTTCTTTTTGTGCCCAAAAATAAAACAAGAATTGGCCTCTTAGCTTTAGATGCTAATGGATACAGATTGAAATATGCCAAAGGCATGGAAGAAAATATGTTGCGCTGAGGTTAGGTAAATATTTTTTAGGTTGCGAAATGATGATGCTTTGGTCTTATAATTTTTAATTTTTTTTTGGGTTTGTCCTTGGTGCAGGGGAGTAGTGGTGGTCTGTGTGCTATGGATGCTTACAACATAAAATGGTAAAGTGCTCTTCATCCCCCTCTCTCCTCTCTCTCTCTTCTCTCTCTATTTTTCAATTTGTTGTTTGTTGTTTTTTCTTTTTTCTTGTTTCTTTTTAGAATTTTAATTTATTTTTTTTAATTTTGTTTGGCCTTTTATTCTTTGTTAATATTGTGTGGTTTGGGCTTCTTGTAGAAGGAGTTTTATATCTGCTGCCATGGGTTCAGTAATCCTATCGACTCGCTCCGCGCTTTCCATCCCAGTGATCTTAACGCATTCTTAAGTTTTTTTTCCTTTTTTGATCTATTTTTCACAAAAAAAATCCGCTGATAATCAGTCATCTTCACCAGCTGGAGTTCTGCATGAAAAAACAGGGATGAATTTGAAAATTTTCGCATCATGAAAGTGTAAAGATTAGATGTTACATTGTGTATTGTTTAAAGTGCAAACCTTTCAAACGATACAATACTTCGTCTAAATAATTATTAATAAAAATAATTACAGATACTCTTTATCGTATATATCCAAGAATTCTGACTGGTTGGTTTCTATAGATTGTAAGAGCTCACCACCCTTAGGCAATACACTGTATATCATCAAGTACAAAGTTATTTGTCGGAAGGTAAATATGACAATGACTTGGCTTTTTTGATTATTTTTTCACTTGTACTTGCTACGGTAGAAAAAAATTTAAACCAAATCAACTTTTTTAATTCAAGCAGTGTAGATGGCCTTAGTTATTGAGAATTTTAGGGTCTTGGGACATGGGTGTGTTTGGCCATGGTGAATGATATTTGACTTAGAGCTAGCATTTATTAAGTGTTGTTAGAATTAATTAGACTCCTGCCTATCTTGTACTTTTGAATTCAGTGCTTGTAGTTTCTCACAATTTGCATAGTATTTGGGATAAAATAAAGCAGTAAAAATTCTGACAAGACCTTTTTGGTTTTTGTTATGCTTTCCTACCTTATGTGAGCATGAAGATTTACCCATTTCCCTTGTAGTTATTCTTACTAATTTGTTTATTTTTGCTACTTGACCAACTTTGTGGCTTATAGAATCTCAAATTCATAAAGCTCGAGTAATAACAAAGTAGAAATTACTCGTGTTTTACCATGTCACTGATATAATTGGATTTGTATGTTACGTTTCTTTTTTGCTTGTTCGTATCCTTCTTGGTGAGATTTGGATATATGAATGTAGAAAAGTGAGAAGAAAAGGAAGGGGTTATGCAAGAGAAAAATTTTTGAAGAGTGAATTGCTTAATTGTTACCGGTTTAAGCTACATTGGGGAAAGATCATTGTAATAATCATTTGAGACTTTATTTTTGTTTCTTTTTCTATTGTGTTGATTTAATTGGCATCGTTTTCATGGATTATCGAGTTGATTTGAACATAGTTTGATTGTGTTGTATTGGTTTGGATCTTTAAATGGTAAAACTCTAGTTAGAAAATGCATTGTTTTGTTGAAATGATTGATTGATGAAATTGTGTGGTAGTTAGGGATATTATAAGCAAATGTAAAAATTATATTTTTTTATCAATGTTAAGTCACTTTTAAGTCGGTGTTATGTCATTAACATATGACTTTTTTAAGTTACTTTTATAAATTTTTTATGACATTGCCTATTAAGTCACTCGGGGACAAACTTGAAAGTGACTTAAATGATCATTTAAGTCACTTTTTAAGAGACTTAAATGATTAAATTTCTTGTAGTAACTTCTTTTTTTCAGTTCAATTTTAACGCATTGGTTTGAATCCATCGTTGAGTTTTTGAGTTCGCTAAAACACCCCAATATATACATTTCACAAATTAACCTAAAAAAAATAGTATATTTGGAACTCCAATTGATCAAGTCCTCTAGTACTATGAAATCCATCTAATAGTGATATAAATAAGTTCAGATTTGTAAAATATGATTTTTTATTTTATTTTTTTTGTTTATATTAGCCGGCGTTCTGTAGAGCAACTTTTGCATACATGGATTAATCTTCTTTCGTAGCTTAGACAACATTCGTTGCTACCGCATATAATATTTTTACAACAACTACGATTCGATTTAGGGAGTTATATCTCAATCCCAGAGCTGAGCCGAAAATGATAACCGCTGGATCAAGTCTAATAATCATAAAATAACACTTGTTAGTTTTTAACCCAAATAGCACGTCGGTGCACGATTCATGAAGTTTATTTCCACTGACAATGAAGTTGCACTAGCATTTGCGTCAAAAGTGGGGTAAATTGTCATATTTTCTAGCCGGCGATGACTAAGAGTAAGATTAGTAACAGTGGAAACTTTATGCAAATTAAAAGTAAGACTAGTAACAATGGTAAATTGTCAGATTATCTAGAGAAGTGCAAGAAAATTTTTTGATGGAGACAATATTAAATAGCGTTATGGTATCTCAATAATAAAACAACACGTATTTATTTTTATTTATTTAAATTAAATAAAAAAATAAAAAATAAAAAATAAATTAATTTTAAATAAAAATAAATGTGTTATTTTATTATTAAAAATTTTATAATCTCATTCAATTTTACCCTCATCGAAAATAGATTCGAGAAGTGCATGTGGTTTCTGTCCACTGTCAATAAAGTTGTACTAGTATTTGAGTCAAAAGTGGGTAAAAATTGTCATATTTTCTAGCTGGCGATGACTAAGAGTAGGAGTAGTAACAGTGGAAACTTGCAAATTAAGAGTAAGACTAGTAACAGTGGTAAATTGTCATATTATCTAGAGAAGTGAATGTGGTGTCATTCACTTATTTTTATTTTAAAATTAATGGCATCTTAAATCTCATATTTAACTCTTTTTTTAACGTGGCATACGGTATGGTTTTTCTTTATGTCGCAAAAAAAAAAAAGGCATAATATATACAAATATTTTAATTAAAAAGTTTTGATATGTTTTCTCATACGCGCATTGTTTTAAATTTCATTTGTAAATAGGATCCTCTTACAATTTTTACTTATGCCTACAATAAAACATAGTTATAATAAACAATTATTTTATGCTTGTATGAAAATAAACAATTGTTTTTAATTTTTTGTTTTATAAACAATTACTTATGGCTATGTTTTATTGTAAGCATAATAAACAATTATTTTAGTCGCTCTTAGATATTATCTGCAAATTTACATGTAAGAAAATATAGTCATAATGTACAATTATTTTAAACGTGATGAAATGTAAAAAAGAAATTTGTAGTGATATCCCTACTGCCTTCTGGAATAGAAAGAAACATATAATTCCCCTTCCTTATGAAGAAAATTTTGATGCTCTTACTGATAAATTAGAAAAACTCCGTTTATTTAATGGAAAACAGATTCTCCCTATTACCCAAACTGAGGATGTTTCTGAGTATGAGACTGAATTTTCTAATATTACTCAATTTAAGAATGAGTTATTAGCTATGGAAGGTGATCTTAATAAAATAACTTTTGGTAAAACCCATATGGCTACCCAAATGGCTCCTACTATGACTTATTACCAGCGTCCTACCCCGCAAGATATGCTATTTGAAGAAGAAGCTATTTTTAATCCTACAGTTAATTTTAGTGCTAAAACTATATACGAATGGTATATTGATGGAATGTCCGAATACCAAATATTAACTCAGTTATATAGAATGACTATGTATGGTACTGCTTGTAAAGCCAGTGGTAATAGCGACAAAAGTGTTGCTGAATTTATGATTGCATGTTTCTCTGGCCAATTAAGAGGTTGGTGGGATAATGTTCTGACTGAAAGTCAGCGAAGTGAGATTAAAAATTCGGTAAAAATTGTTAATATAAATGTTGTTGTTAAAAACGAACAAGGTCAAGATGTTACGCAAGTTCAACCGAAAGCTGAAGAAAATGCCGTTTATTCTCTTCTTACTGCTATTGTTCAACATTTTATGAAGGTAGTGAACCTTTAAATGTTACTTATAGAGTTCATTATAAAGTTATGAACACCCTTAGTCCTAATGCTAAACGATATAGGGATAAGGGATAGGGTACCACCATATTTTTTACAAATACGGTCTTTAACCTTTTGAGCAGCTATAATTATTCTTTAATATTTACTCCATTTGGTTTTTTCCTTTATCTTTCTTGGCAGGTGAAGCAGTTGGGTCTTCATACAGACTAGCGAGTTATCTTGCCATATGTGTTGTCATGTCCTCATTGGGCTCAGCAAAATATGAAATCTTCATCCATATCAAGTTGAGAGGCCAAATTTTGCAGAATCTTAGCTTTAAGTTCTTTGATAGGGGTATTCGGAAATTTCTCTTTAAGAGAAGCCAATGAAGGAGTTTTAAACTCAGATTTTTCAATAACTTGCTTCTTTAAGAAAGCATCATCATCCGCAGATATTTTATTGAATTCAAGAAATTCAAATAAGTCTTTTTTAATTTGAACTATAAGATCCGTTGTGTCAAATTTTTGCCACCATTTGTAATAATAGTCACGAACTAGTAAATATAAACCATTACTACGTATGGTAGTATTATAATTCCACTGAAATATCCAAGGGATGTGGTATTTGGTGAAAAAATGTAATAATTCAAAATTAGAAATAGGATGTTGCTCCTTAATAAGAAGCCTGGGATGATTTTTGCTATAAGCAATAAATAATTCATATAAATTATTTGGGAGAATATTCTCTTCGGGACCATTTAAAATAAACCACTGAAAGAACCAGTGAGGAAGATATTCTAAATAAGAATCATCGCATTTAATACTGTCAATACGGAAGAACCAAGTGTGGGAATTGTATTGGTTCTGATATAGAAAAGCCCTTTTCCAGGCGTCAATATAATCCCAATAATTATAGGTACGGGGATCAGTCCTATTATCGGAATAATTAGTTCTTAACATTTGTTCTTTCTTAGGATTTAATCCCCATTCTTCAATACTAATAACTCCTTTAATAAAGGCTTTGCTAAAGGCAATTTCTGGTTAAATGAACCACATTTCTGTTCATATGTGTGAATACTACACTCTCGGTATCTTTCAAAATAGATTCATAATATTCTCTTGTCTTTCCATTGATAAGAGGAAACTCTAATCTATTTTCGAAATACCTTTGGACAATAGTCCCAGGATTCATCGCATATTTTTGATCACCTTTCTGTAAATAAAGGACGAAATCTTGCTGTGACTTCTTTAAAGCCACATGTATCTCCTCTTTAAGAGCCTCTTTGAAAGTCCCAGGGGACGGAGGTTTAACCTGAGAAGAGGAAGGTTGGGATTTAATCCCAGAGGATCCAATATTTCGAGCAGGAGATCGAGGGGGACCTCCTCTGCCTCTATTCCTCTATAAGAGGAAGAGGAAACGGATGGTCTGCTCATGAGACCTTTCCCTGCAAAAATTCTCTAGTTAAGAAATCAGGAAAGGAATTTAATTCACCTTTTATAAATTCTATTTTAAAATCAAATACTGATAAAATAGCTTGCCATCTCGCAAAAATTTGTTTAGAAGCAATATTTTTAACATCCTTTTCAAGGACTTCTTTAGCTGCTTGGCAATCAATACGCAGAAGGAATTGTTGATTTAATAAATCTTCTTTAAAATCAGATATACATTCAACCATAGATAAAATTTCTTTTTTAATAGTAGAATAATTTTTCTGCGCATCATTCCATTTGCCAGAAGTAAATCTAGATAAGACTTCTTTATCAGAATTTTTAAATCTTTGTTTTAAGATACCTCCATAACCGATATCAGAAGCATCTGTTTCCACAATTTTAAAAGAATAAGGGGAAATAAGAGCAAGACAAGGTAATTGCTTAACTTTAGATTTAATAATCCTTATGGCTTTGGTATGTCTATCAGACCAGGGAACAGGGTTTTTTCTAAGCCTTTCATATAAAGGAATGCAATCAGTAGCTAAATTTTTGTAATAATCCCTAATATAGTTTAAAGATCCTAAAAATCTTTGTAATTGAGTTTTATCACGAATTTCATCAGGAAATTTTTCTGCAAATTCAATGGCTCTATTAATAGGAATAATATTTCCCTTAGTAATTTCGTGACCTAAAAACCTTATTTTGGTTTGGAAAATACTCATCTTTTTAGCTGATACAACTAAACCAGCATTCTTTATAATTTTAATAAAAATTTGTATGTGTTTAATATGCTGATCAATATTATTAGAAAAAATAGGAATGTCATCAATATAAACAATAGAAAAAGTACTATAAGGAGTAAAAATATCATTCATAATATTCTGAAATTCTGAGGGGGCATTTTTAAGCCCAAATGGCATAACATTCCATTCAAAATGTCCAAACGGAACAGTAAAAGCAGTCTTATACCTGTCGGTTTCAGCAATTTGGATTTGCTAATAGCCAGACTTTAAATCAAATTTAGAGAAAATAGTAGCGGCTTATAGGCGAGCTAATAAATCTTTTTTATTAGGGAGAGGATACCTAATCCATTTTAAAACTTTGTTTAAAGGCTTATAGTTAATAACTAATCTAGGAGCACCACGCTCGATTTCATATGCCTTATTAACATAAAAGGCAGTACAACTCCAGGGAGAATAGCTTTTCCTAATAAGTTTTTTCTCTATAAGAGAAGAGATCTCATTTTTACAATGCTCTAAAAGAATAGAGTTCATTTGTGCAGGCCTAGCTTTAGTAGAAATATCCTTTTCATCAAAATTTTCTTCATAAGGAAGGGGAATTATATGTTTCTTTCTATTCCAGAAGGCAGTAGGGATATCACTACAAATTTCTCTAATAATCTGTTCCTGTAAATTTTTAATAGATAAGTTATTTTTATGAGTATTAAGTTGAAGATTAATATTCATAATTTTTAAATCTTCATGCAAATAATCAAGATGTTTTTCTTTAAAAACAAGTCTATCCTTAACCTCATTAACTTCTTTAGTTCGAGGTTTAGTGATGAACTTAAATAAAATCTCTCTATTGTCAAATTGAGTAACAACCCCTTGTTCATTTTTAGAAAATGGTTCAATAAGTTTTAAAAAAGGGGTTCCCAGAATAACACGTTGGGACAAATTTTTAATCAAAATAAATGTACTTCTAATACACATACCATCATTACAAACATAGGCATTAGATAGTTTGAAATTTATTTTTAGTTTATTACCTCCAGCACTAGTCATAGACTCAGTTGTTTTTTCAAAATACTTAGTAGGGATTAATCCCTCACGAATACAATTCATATCAGCTCCAGTATCAAGGAGAGCTATATCCTTAAGGATAAAGTTTTTGTCTATAACAATAGTGACATTTATATACCATTTTTGAATAGTAATATTATCAATGAGATTAAGAAAATTTTCACTAGTATTAGTAGTAATTTCTTTAGAAGAACTTTCACTATTAGCACTAGGAGTTTTTTCTAAAATAGTAAGACGAAACTTAATATCTTTGATTTCAGTTTTTAAACTATTAATTTCTGTTTTTAAATCAGAAATAGTGACTTCCTTTTCAGGAGTTTTATAAAAGCTTTCAAGAATATTATGTAAAGAATATGGTTCTGTACTGGGTAAGATACTCTTTTCAGTCTTAAAAGTAGCCAAATATTGCTCTATAAGTTTACGTTTAACATTATTATCCTCAACTTGATCTATAAGATCTAAAATAGACTGTTCTTCCTTAGTCAAAACATTAATACTTAAACCATTGGTTTCTAATATAGCCTTATAATAATCAGTCTGAGTCTTACATTGACATTCAGAATCAGACTCAGAATTGTTAGGAGAAGAACCAGAAATAGGGGATTTAATCTCATTAATTTTAATATCATCCATACCAATGTCATTTTCTTCTTCTTTGTTATCACTAGGGTTTAATAAAACCGCCATAAGTTGTCTTTTAAGGCCTTCATCAGCTATTTCATTAAGCTTCTTTTTAGTCCAACAATTATTAGCGTAGTGGCCGGTTTTACCACATTTTCTACAAATAATCTGACTCATATTAGGCCTCTTATTTGGCCTAGACTTCCTTTGAGGAGTCCTAGAAGAAGAGGGTTCTTGAGATTTTTTATGACTCTTTTTACGCCTTTTATGGTGTTTTCTAGTCCTATTAGAACTTTCAGTAGTTTTCTTAGTCCTAGAATAAGGAATACTCATATCATAAGCAAACTGGTCACAAAATTCACCTATTTCTTTTCTGCCAGGAAGATTTTGTGCTTTAAGTTGGATTTTAAGCTTAATATCATTACATAAAGATAATCCTTCAGCAATATACTCACTAATAAGATAACCATAAGTATAATCCTTATAAGGGATAGAGGTACCACCATGTTTTTTACAAATACGGTCTTTAACCTTTTGAGCAAATAGGGTAGGAAGACCAGCTATGAATTTTTCTTTCCAGAAATCCGCATTAGCATCTTCTCTAGTCATAACCTTGGATAAAAATACATCTTTATACTATCTAAAATGGGTTAATGTAGGACATAAAAAAAAAAAAAAAAAAAAAAACTATTGTGGAAACAGATGCTTCTGATATCGGTTATGGAGGTATCTTAATCGAAGATGTAGAACAAAATTATATAAACATCAAACTTTTATTAAACTTGAACAAAGTTTACAGAACAAAGAAAGAGAACAAAGAAGAACAACAGATGGAGAGAGAGAGAGAGAAAAGAAAAAAGAAGACGCCTCTTTTAGACACATACATTTGTCTTAAATAGAGGGAAAAGTAAAAGCAAATAGTAAAGTGCACAGTGAAAGCAAACAGTAAAGTGTACAGTGAAAGCAAACAGTAGCTTAAATAATTACAAATTAAATTAAACAGTGTTTTAAACAGTAAAGAGCAATAATTAATTGCTCACTCTTGGTTGCGTGTGCTCCAAAGTTGCAGTTGTTCGGCCAAGAATCTTCTGCGTTAATTTAAGCTACTGTTTGCTTTCACTGTGCACTTTACTGTTTACTTTTACTTTTCCCTCTATTTAAGACAAATGTATGTGTCTAAAAGAGGCGTCTTCTTTTTTCTTTTCTCTCTCCCTCTCTCCATCTGTTGTTCTTCTTTGTTCTCTTTCTTTGTTCTGTAAACTTTGTTCAAGTTTAATAAAAGTTTGATGTTTATATAATTCTGTTCTACATCTTCGATCCTAGTCTAATTTGGTATCAGAGGCAGGAATTAGTGGGACATCACTCAAGTCGCGTTGCAGCCCTAACCCTTACAGCAAAGGTAATGCTTGATTGGGTACTTGTGTTTGCATAAATCGTTGACAGGCGTGCTAATTTTATTGTTTCTGTTTATTAAATTTTTCTCTTGAAATGTTGAGCAGATCTATTTATCATTCAAAATATGTTTCTAGTTCTTTTATAAAGAACACTGATGATGTCGAATTTTCTAATATAGAAAATAAACCATTAAACTGGCATTTACCTATGGTTAAACCAAACAAAATTTATAATTCTGGAATGTTTGATTTTATTTCTTCTATGTCTATTAAAACTATTGAATAGACTATTCCTGTTGGTAATAACCTTGACCATATGCAGTTATTACATGAAGATGAAATATTGCGTTATAAAGATAAATATAAATATATGCATATCGGTCTTATTCAAGTGGCTATTAAAACCTTAACTTCTCTAGGTTTAAATACCTCTTTATTAATTGCTTTGCGTGATTGTAGACATAATAAATTTAAAGATTCCTTATTGGGAATAATCCAGACTAGTTTATGTGATGGTCCATTTTATTTTAACTGCTTCCGTAATTTTGTTTGGTTTAACCATAGGTAAATGCCAGTTTAATAGTTTATTTTCTATATTAGAAAATTCGACATCATCAGTGTTCTTTATAAAAGAACTAGGAACATATTTTGAACGAGAAATAGATCTGCTCAACATTTCAAGAGAAAAGTTTAATAAACAGAAACAATAAAATTAGCACGCCTGTCAACGATTTATGCAAACACAAGTACCCAATCAAGCATTACCTTTGCTGTAAGGGTTAGGACTGCAACGCGACTTGAGTGACGTCCCACTAATTCCTGCCTCTGATACCAAATTAGACTAGGATCGAAGATGTAGAACAGAATTATATAAACATCAAACTTTTATTAAACTTGAACAAAGTTTACAGAACAAAGAAAGAGAACAAAGAAGAACAACAGATGGAGAGAGAGATAGAAAAGAAAAAAGAAGACGCCTCTTTTAGACACATACATTTGTCTTAAATAGAGGAAAAAGTAAAAGCAAACAGTAAAGTGCACAGTGAAAGCAAACAGTAAAGTGCACAGTGAAAGCAAACAGTAGCTTAAATAATTACAAACAGTGTTTTAAACAGTAAAGAGCAATAATTAATTGCTGACTCTTGGTTGCGTGTGCTCCAAAGTTGCAGTCGTTCGGCCAAGAATCTTCTGCTTTAATAAAGCTGTCGGGGCGCTATAATTATTCTTTAATATTTACTCCACTTGGTTTTTTCCTTTATCTTTCTTGGCAGGTGAAGCAGTTGGGTCTTCATATAGACTAGCGAGCCATCTTCCCATATATGTTGTCATGTCCTCATTGGGCTCAGCAAAATCTTCATCATCAGCATTAACCAGTTGATTACTTGGTTCAGATTTTATTTCAGACTTTGAGTCTTGGGATACTGACATGAAATCTTCATCCATATCAAGTTGAGAGGCCAAATTTTGCAGAATCTTAGCTTTAAGTTCTTTGATAGGGGTATTCGGAAATTTCTCTTTAAGAGAAGCCATCTTCTTAAAGACTATACTTTTTTTAAACAAAAAATAAATAAATTAAAAATCTGTACTCCGACATAAAAAGAAGACTTGGTAAATAATTTGCTACCCAATTCTCCGATTTTAAAACTATTATTAGCAAAAGTTTAAATGTCCTTAATGATCGAGAATTTATTTTTTCCACAATGATAAAAATATATCACTCTCAACAATTAAAGGTGCTTGATGGAAAACAGATCATTTACATTAAGACTAAAAGATCAAATGATATTACTTATAGCATGTTAATTACCCGTATTCTTTTTCACTTTTTTTAAATAATAACACTTGTTACTGTATTACAAAAATTGGAGTCACAAATATAATTTCCCTCTAAATTATCGCTCTAAAGAAAAAAATCTAACACTGTTGGTCCGTCTATATGGGAGCTCTCTTTCTACCATTTATTATTATAAACATTAAAATGTAAAGGGTTATTTGTTTTGCCCATTTAAATATAAAAATTAAGTAGTGTGAAAGTTATTTATTTGGCAAAAAAATTAAGAGATTTATTACTTAAATTTAAAAATTTGTCTCCAAAATTTTAAGTGGCAAGTTTGCTACTTAAATATGAAAATTTAAAATTTTTTATTATAAAATACTTATTTTATCCTCATTAAAATTTTAATCATGTGATACAAATATACTAATAAAAATAAAATTTTCATATTAATATAAATCAATTTTTAAATTTATTATATTTAAAAAAACAATATTTTTTTAAATATAATTTTTTAAAATAATTAAAGACCGTATTTGTAAAAAACATGGTGGTACCTCTATCCCTTATAAGGATTATACTTAGCAAAAATCATCCCAGGCTTCTTATTAAGGAGCAACATCCTATTTCTAATTTTGAATTATTACATTTTTTCACCAAATACCACATCCCTTGGATATTTCAGTGGAATTATAATACTACCATACGTGGTAATGGTTTATATTTACTAGTTCGTGATTATTATTACAAATGGTGGCAAAAATTTGACACCACGGATCTTATAGTTCAAATTAAAAAAGACTTATTTGAATTTCTTGAATTCAATAAAATATCTGCGGATGATGATGCTTTCTTAAAGAAGCAAGTTATTGAAAAATCTGAGTTTAAAACTCTTTCATTGGCTTCTCTTAAAGAGAAATTTCTGAATACCCCTATCAAAGAACTTAAAGCTAAGATTCTGTAAAATTTGGCTTCTCAACTTGATATGGATGAAGATTTCATGTCAGTATCCCAAGACTCAAAGTCTGAAATAAAATCTGAACCAAGTAATCAACTAGTTAATATTGATGATGAAGATTTTGCTGAGCCCAATGAGGACATGACAACACATATGGGAAGATGACTCGCTAGTCTGTATGAAGACCCAACTGCTTCACCTGCCAAGAAAGATAAAGGAAAAAACCAAGTGGAGTAAATATTAAAGAATAATTATAGCGCCCCGACAGCTTTATTCAAGCAGAAGATTCTTGGCCGAACGACTGCAACTTTGGAGTACACGCAACCAAGAGTCAGCAATTAATTATTACTCTTTACTGTTTAAAACACTGTTTGTAATTATTTAAGCTACTGTTTGCTTTCACTGTGCACTTTACTGTTTGCTTTTACTTTTCTCTCTATTTAAGACAAATGTATGTGTCTAAAAGAGGCGTCTTCTTTTTTCTTTTCTCTCTCTCTCCATCTGTTGTTCTTCTTTGTTTTCTTTCTTTGTTCTATAAACTTTGTTCAAGTTTAGTAAAAGTTTGATGTTTATATAATTCTGTTCTACATAATAAACAATTATTTTAGTCGCTCTTAGATATTATCTGCAAATTTACATGTAATAAAATATAGTCATAATGTACAATTATTTTAAACGTGATGAAATGTAAAAAATAATAATTTTATAGACGTGATTGATAAGTACATGTAATCAAATTTTTTTCATAAAAATAAGCCAACGACGCATTTGTTATTTTGGTTAATTATTCTATTTAAAACGGATGTATAAAAGTATCAAGTGTCACTGGTCATATGCATAATAAGCGTCGGGTAAAATAAACATATATATATACAATTCAAAAATTAACTTTTAAAAGTTGGTATCACTATTGAAATTTCAAGTGATTGAGTCTTCTACTTTGAAATCCATCAAAAATAAAAAAGAATAGTTATATAAATAAGTTTAGATTTGTAAAATATGATTTTATTTTTTTTTGTTTATATAAAGTGTTGTTTGAGTCAATTTTTACGCACTTCAGCTAATTCGTCTTCATGGCTTAAACTAAATTCACTGTTGCCACATAATAATTTTGCAGCTGCTAGATTTAACCTATAAAATTTTCTGTCGACCCCAAAAATAAACCAAAAACGATAACTACTTGACTAAGTCTGATAATGGTAAAATAAGATTTGTTTATTTTTAGGGGGCTACTAATGACACACCTCAAATTATTCTGTAACACTCCATATTCATTAAATGCCTTACTATCTATAGACACACACTCCTTATTTCATAACTTCCAATCATTAACATTTAATAACCCTAATTAATAAACTTAATTAATAAAATCAATCATTAACATTAAATATCAATACCCACCACTCCATCTCATAAATAAAGCTTCACAAAACTCACGTGCTAAAAAGCCCTACCACTCCAAGCAAACGAGGTTCCACGTTTAAACTCGTCTTCATCTTCATTTCCTCTGAAAATTCGAAATTTAAGCAAGATAACGAAGATTATTGTTGGTAATGTAGTGATTGAAGTGTAAAAATCATAATGGGGTGTGAGAGAAGTGTAGATAGAGAGATTGAGAGAGACAAAGTTAATGAGCAAGTTGAAGAGCAAGTTAAAAGAAATATTGATCCAAAAGAGGCAAGATACTTGTTTTTTTACTACTTCGTTGCTTGTGACTTCATTCATAAATCATTAGATACAAACAAAATAAAAAATTAAAAAACAGAGCAGGTGTTTCAGAATGTACTCGGTCGCTAAGGGCCGAGGGCATGTGGTTATGCTCGGTTCCCCGTCACCGAGTACAACATTGGGAGCTCTCAGCCAAGTTTACTCGGCCCCTAGAAACCGAGGACAACTCATTAACCTCGGCCCCTAGCAACCGAGTCCAATTGATGCACTTCGGCCGTAAAGAACCGAATGAAATTCAAAATTTGGGAGCTCTCAGCCAAGTTTACTCGGCCCCTAGCAACCGAGGATATCTCATTAACCTCGGCCCCTAGCAACCGAGTCCAACTGATGCACTTCGGCCGTAAAGAACCGAATGGAATTAGAAAATTGGGAGCTCTCAGCCAAGTTTACTCGGCCCCTAGCAACCGAGGACAACTCATTAACCTCGGCCCCTAGCAACCGATTCCAATTGATGCACTTCGGCCGTAAGGAACCGAATAAAATTCAAAATTTGGGAGCTCTCATTTTGAAAACCAGAGAGCATGGTTTCATTTTGAAACAGAGATCAAAGAGAGAAGAAGGTCTGAGTAGTACGCGTTGTGGTGACCGGTGAATAAAATACCCAAGACGATCGATGAAGAAGAAAGACGAAAGGAGGAGGAATCGCACAAATTTTGAAAACCAGAGAGCATGGTTTCATTTTGAAACAGAGATCAAAGAGAGAAGAATGTTTGAGTAGTACGCGTTGTGGTGACCGGTGAATAAAATACCCAAGACGATCGATGAAGAAGAAAAACGAAGGGAGGAGGAATCGCACAACTCTATCCTTCAGATGTCGCGTGTTTTGAGAGGATTTGAGAGCAAGGAGTGTTTGAGAGAGTTTAAACCTAAGTCAAATTAGGTCTTTGTTAAATATAAATTATATTTTATTAAAATTAATTAACAATTAATATTAATTAATTTTAAAATTATATATGGGAGTGTTGGGAGTGTTAGAAAGAAAAAATATATACCTTGAAATGTGTTAATGAATAATGAAATGTTATAAAATTATTTAATGTGTGTCATTAGCAGCCCCCTATTTTTATCCCAAATAGCGCCTCCACGAGGACGAACACTACTGCTACTAAAATTGTACTACTATTTGCATGAATAGTGGGATACCGTAAAAAGCTGTAAATGGTTGATAGTAGGGTACGGTCACGGTTGCTTTTTGAAATTTTTTTTTTTAATATTAATATCATCTTAGATCTCATATCTAACTTTCTTTAACATGGTATGTGTATTTTACTCAAATCAAATTTAAATGTTTGATTTTGGTTTAGTTTTTAAATCTTTCAAACTCAAATTCGAATCAAAATTTTCGTTATAATTTTATTCAGTTTTTATATATTTTTTTCTTATAAACAACATAAATTGTTAGGCAATCCTTATTTTGGTCAAAAAAAAAAATACTATATTTGCTCTTACTTATTTCGGACAGAAAAGTATTAATTTTTACATTTATAATATAGTTATAATATTCATAATAGTTCAAGAAGACAAGTTTTCAATAGAGTTTTTAAATTTCAAAAACATAAAATTTTAGATACTAAAATAATATTATTTTCAACTCATATAATTTTAGATAATGAAGCAATGATTCGATTTTGTTCGGTTCTGTTTTGTAGTGGCATACCTCAAATCCAAATTAAACATATTCGATTTCAACTAATCATCTTTCGCAAGAACTTAGACCACATTCACAGCTAAAGCATAAATTTTTGCTCAGCCGCTGAAATTTGACCCAAAGAATTTCTTGTTAACCCCAAAACTAAACCAAAAGTGATAATTGTTAAACTAGGTCTGATAATTGTAAAATTAATATGGAGTAAGTTATTTCTTTTTAACCTAAATTTCACATATGCGCATGATCCAGTAAGTTTCCAGAGTCACAAATTGTAGCAACTATCTGCATCAGAAATGTTACTGTAAAGGGAGGACTAGACCAGCAGCGCAGTGGTACTCTAGCTAGCTGCTAGCCATGATTAAAGCAACACCGGTAGCCTGTTGGAGCTCACCTACTTTTGTTTGATTCTTTTTGAAATTGATTTGATTTTAGATTTCATATCTAACTTTTTTTTACTTTGAAAGCAATTATTCTAAAGCATATATGAAAGGCAGAGAAGCAATTTTCTAGATGTTCTTACAAGTTATATACATATTTATATGTAATAAAATATAGTTATAATGTACAATTATTTTAAGCGTTCTAAAGAAGTAATTTTTTAGACGCGCATGATAATTATATATGCAATCAAATTTTTTTTCATAAAAATAAGTCAATGATGCATTTGTTATTTTGGTTAATTACTCTTTTAAAAATAAATGTACAATAAGAGTTTCACATGTAAACGCATCAAGTGTTACGTGACGTGTGCATATTAAGTGTATGTTAAAATAAATAAACAAATATATTTACAATTCACAAATTAACCTTCAAAAGTTGGTTTTACTATTGGAATTCTAAGTGATTGAATCTTCTAGTAATCTAAAAGTGACTATAAAAAAATTTTAGGATTACATCCCTATATTTTTCAGTCACAAAGATTTAGTCTTCTATAAGATGTGAAATTAGGATCACATCTCTATATTGACTAGTTGACCCGAATTTGTTGGAGCATAGATTTAGACTTGGGTAACTTGATGACTCAGATGACGAAAATGCCCCATGTTTATTTATGCAATGATCTAGTAATTGATTTTATATATATATTTATTCCCAACAAATTTGCGGACCCTATTAAATGTAAGATTACTAAATTTTAGGGTCTGGGACAATTAGATGTGTTATCATTTTTATGTCCATAAACTAACAATTTTCCGAAATTTATTACTTTTATTATTTATTTTCACCTAATTAAATTTCTTAATATAACTATGATATTTCAAAATTACGATATTATGTATCTGTTAATGAAAAATAAACAGTTTAAGAAAATTACACAATTTTTGCATATGTTAATTCAAATTAAACAGTTTAAGAAAATTAATAACAAATAAACAATATTGTTAAACTATTTTAAGTAAAACAGTTTTTTTAATATCATCAGTTAATCTGAAAATATTACAAAAAATATATATATCAATAATTATACAATTATGTATCTGTTAATGCAAAATAAACTGTTTAGGAAATTAATAATAACAAATAAACAGTATTGTTAAACTATTTTAAGTAAAACAATTTTTTTTAATATCATCAGTTAATCTGAAAATATTAAAAAAAAAATTATCAATAATTAAACAAATGGTGTATCTGTAATATTTAAAAATTTACGTTTGTTAATATTTAAAAATTAGTAATCATAAAATTTCAAAGAGTTAAGAGTTATATTAAGAAACTTTATGTTCTTAAAATTTTCAAAATTACAAATTAAGTTTCTTAATATAACTATGAAATTTCAAATTAAATTTCTTAAAATTTCAAAACTTCAAAGAGTTAGAGTTATATTAAGAAATGTACACAACTGTATATTAAGTTATATTAAGTTAATCTAATTAACTTCAAAGAGTTAGAGTTAAATTTCAAATCTTAATTTGAATATTGAATTTTTGAAAGCATTTACATTATTAAACGTGTATATATATATATATATATATATAACGTTAATCTACAATATATATTAAGAAACTGTATTTTCTTAAGATTTTCAAAATTACAAATTAAGTTTCTTAATATAACTATGAAATTTCGAAATTTCAAATTAAGTTTCTTAAAATTTCAAAACTTCAAAGAGTTAGAGTTATATTAAGAAACTTAATTTGAATATTGAATTTTTGGAAGCATCTACATTATTAAACGTGTATATATATATATATTATGTTAATCTACAATATATATTAAGAAACTGTATTTTCTTAAGATTTTCAAAATTACAAATTAAGTTTCTTAATTTAAATATGAGAACTCGAAATTTCAAATTAAGTTTCTTAAAATTTCAAAACATCAAATAGTTAGTGTTATATTAAGAAACTCGATTTGAATATTGAATATTGAATATTTGAATGCATTTACATTATTAAACAGATGTTCCTTGTTATATTTACAATGTAACTTCATTTTTTCGATACTCAAAGAATTTCGATCGTCAGTGTATTTGAAGCCCTAAGCATTGTGTAGGCTAAAGTAAACAACTCGTTTGCTATCTTTTATTTAGAGTTGAGTTAAACAGATTTGGCAAAAACATTGACAGGTACTATTTTCATTATAATTCATTTCTGTTTTCTTCCGAGAACACATGTATGGTGCTTTGCTTCTACTTTTGTGTGATGGTTTGTTTACCTGGTATTTTCAGCAAGTTCAAAAAATTAACTTTATCGTTTGAAAACAATCCAATCATAGTTGTTTGAAAAACCATTTCAGATTTTATAAACAACAAATGTATGCTTCAATCGTGTTGTTTCTCTTTATCTCATTCCGTCATAGGGTCCATAGGGATTTATATTATTTTTCAAATTAGTGTTTATTATGTACACATCCATTACTATATGACAGTATATTTACCACAGATTCCTTGAATACAGGATGGAAGTTATTGATTTTAGTATTGCGAGGCGCACGTGGAATGGATCCACGTATGCATTCTACGTACCAAAGTGTGCATCTTATGAGTTTATTTGCCGAGAAGTTCAATCGTCATTCACTGGGCTGAATTTCAAAGATATCAAGTTGAAATATTCTTTTAGCAATGGTACCAAGTGCAACTTGGACACCGATCGTGACGTTCAGGTGATGTTGGTGAGCCAAAGCGTTGCAAAAGCTGATTTCATTGAGATTGATATAGTTGATGCTTCAAAAAATGCATCTGTAATCGAACAAGACAAAACAGTTGACGTTATATTATCGGGAGACCCAATTACCGATTTTAATCCAATGTTGGGGGGGGGGGGGGGTGAAGCAGTTGAACAGATTGTCTCAATGACGGACCGTTGGAGTCAGTATATTAAGCACGTTAAGCAAGTATTTTATGGTGGCCGAAAACAGTTTAGGCAGCAACTAATAAAGTATTCAATTGGTGTTGGGTTTAAGTTAAAATTTGTCAAGAATGATAAATCAAGGGTAACTGCAATTTGTGCTAAAAAAAATACAGAAGGATGTCCATGGCGTATCCACGCGTCTGTCAAAAAGGTCAATGGAAACTTTTATATTAGGACATTCAACAATGTCCACACTTGTGGTGGCAATGTCACGTCAAATAGAAGTGCAATGGTTAATTCACGATTAGTTGCATCGATTATGATGCAGGTTATCCGTGAAAAACCAGTGTTAAAGCCAGTTGACATAATGCGCGATATGAAGGCAAGATACGGGTTGGATGTATCCTATTGGAACGCCTGGTATGGACGGGAATTAGCAAGGACGGAGCTCCATGGAGATGAAAATGAATCATACCAGCAGCTTGTAGTATATTTAAACTCAGTTCTTGACATTAACCCAGATTTCGATTGTCGAATTGAGTTTGATGAAGCGTCATCTCGATTCACACGTTGTTTTGTTGCATTCGGCGGGTGTATAAAAGGATTTCAAAAATGTAGGCCAATTCTCTGTTTGGATGGCACACATTTAAAGAATAAACATAAGGGAACACTCCTTGTTGCAACTGGAAAAAATGGGGACCAAGGTACGAATTCAAAGATTTATTATAATTTTTTATTTATATGTTAATTTTGACTTCAACTTCTTTTATATTCATTTTTATATTTGCTTATTTGGGAACAATTATGAATTCATATACTAATTTGTGTAGGTCTTTATCCCCTGGCATTTGCTATAGTAGATAATGAGAGTGATGACAGTTAGGGGTGGTTCTTGGAACATTTACACCATATTTTAGAACCATATCTACATTTTTATCTAATAGAAACAATGGCTTACTGAATGCAGTCCACGAGTGGTTCCCTGCATCCCCTCATGGATATTGCTTTCATCATCTCAAAACAAATATACAAGCAAAGTTCCTGGGGCCTGCGAACAAGGACACACGGGATAAAGTATTAGAATTGTTCACCAGGTGTGCTTACACATTCTCAAAGAAGGTTTTTCACAAAGCACTTGTGGAACTGAAGAAAGAGGGTGGACTAATTATGGAGGGGTTCTTAAGTACACTACCATTCGAACATTGGGCGAATTCTTATTTTCCAGGCAATTGATACGGTGAAATGTCTTCAAATATCATTGAGTCCTTCAACTTTATGATACTAGAAGAGCGGACTTTACCCATCACTCAGCTAGTCGATGGCATCCACCTTAGGCTAATGCGGTTCATTGGCAATCGATCCAAGGATACTAAAGGATGGGCATCTGTACTTTGTCCAACATTTGAAAAACTAATGCAGAAACACGTAAAGGATGGGCAGCATTGGATTGTGAATCGTTCTAATGAAGATGTGTACGAGGTTACGGCAGATTACAAGTGCAAGATTGACCTTCGCGCACAATCGTGTACATGCTCTAAGTGGAAATTATTAGGATTCCCATGCATCCATGCTGTTACAGTCATGAAGTTTGTTGGAGTGGATCCTTACCAGTATGTGGACGATTACTTTAAGGTTGTCACTTTCAGGGAGTATTATTCACATCCGATTTTTCCGGTTATTCAGCATATTGATGAGTTACCGAATGAGGATGAAGTTCCATTGCTTCTACCACCGGCAACTAAGACACATCCTGGTAGACCAAGGTTTAACCGTATTAAGTCTACCGGTGAGGTAGGCAAGATAAAGTGTGGTAGGTGTGGTGAGTTGGGTAGCCATAATCGTAGAACCTGTTCAGCTCTTATCTAGGTGAGTATATGAAATTTATGGCTCAAACACTTATCAGGTATTATTGGTGGATGTTTTAGTCTAGAATAAAATGCACCATTATTGGTGTTATAATCATTTAAGAATCACGCCTGTATTAGTGGGTCTTCATTCTTTCTATGGTTGTTTTCCTTTTTATTAGAAATAAAGTGAATTAGTGTTTGTTTGATATTTGTCAATATTGCATGATTTATATCTCAATATTTATCAAATTATGTACATGTTAATATAAAATAAAAAGATTTAAAAATTAACACCATCGAAAAAAATATGTAACCCATCAGTGAATTCTTTAATAAATAAATGACCGTGAAATTAATAGTTCTTTTTTTCTTTTGTAAATCCATTAATTTTGTAAAACTCTTTACTTCGTATCAATAAAGTTATTAACACATTAATAAACCAATTATGTTGGTATGGTTGAAAAATTGATAATAGTTGGATTAAAAATTAGTTATTGTAAATATGCTTATTTCGTATCAACAGATACATGACAAATCTGTTGATTGATAATTGGTCTTTTGCAAATCCGTTAATTCCGTAAACTTGTTTATTTTGTTTTGATAAATTAATACAAAACAGTGTTAAACTAATTATATTGATTTGATTGAAAAATTGATAATAGTTGCATAAACAGATACATGACATATCTGTTTACTAATAACTGATAATTTCGTAAATATGTTTACTCCGTATTGATAAACTAATTAACAAATTGATGAAGGAATTATATTGGTTCGGTTGAAAATTTATACTCCCTCCGTCCCAATTTAATTGTCCATTATTCCATTTTTGGATGTCCCAAAATAGTTGTCCACTTTCTATATTTAGCAAGTCTTTAATTACTTAATTAGAGCACTTTTAATTATTTCCAATATTACCCTTTAAGTTATTACCACTTTTTTTATTGTGGGTCCCGCCACCTTTTTGTATTAGAGAAAAAGTAAAGGTTATTTTTGGAAATAAGCATTTTCTTTTAGAGTAATCATTATGTCTCCTTAAATTTTAGTAAAATGTACGGTAGAAATTAGTAATTGCAGGAACAGATAAATTAAAAATATATTTATTGATAAAGGTTCTTTTATAAATCTATCTATATTCAACTAATAGATAAATGATAAATATATTTATTGATAAAGGTTCTTTTATAAATCTATCTATATTCAATTAACAGATAAATGATAAATCTGTTTATTGATAAATGGACAATATTAGATTGATTAACAGATACATGTTAAATTTGATAAATGTTTTTTTTCAATTAACATATACATGATATATGGATAATATTAGATTGATTAACAGATACATGACATATCTGTTTGTTGATAATTAAACAAATGGTGTATCTGTAATATTTTAAAATTTTATGTTTTGTAATATTTAAAAATTAGTAATCATAAAATTTCAAAGAGTTAAGAGTTATATTAAGAAATACATGATTTTCATAAAATTTTCAAAATTACAAATTAAGTTTCTTAATATAACTATGAAATTTCGAAATTACAAATTAAGTTTCTTAAAATTTCAAAACTTCAAAGAGTTAGAGTTAAATTTCAAACCTTAATTTGAATATTGAATTTTTGAAATATATATATATTACGTTAAATTGATTAACAATCTAACATTAGATTGATTAACAGATACATGTTAAATTTGATAACTGTTCTTTTTCAATTAACAGATACATGATATATGGATAATATTAGATTGATTAACAGATACATGCCATATCTGTTTATTGATAATTTCGTAAATATGTTTATTCCGTATTGATAAACTAATTAGCAAATTGATGAAGGCATTATATTGGTTCGGTGGAAAATTTATAATATGTATATTAGAAATTATCTACATCATAGTAGCATTAACAGATATACGATATTATCAATTATCAGTAATTGCAGTAACAGATAAATGATAAATATATTTATTGATAAATGTTCTTTTATAAGTCTATTTATATTCAATTAACAGATATATGATAAATCTGTTTATTGATAAATGGATAATATTAGATTGATTAACAATGCCTACTAAGAAGGATTCTAAATTATCTATTATCTATATGAACCTATTTAAAAAGTTATTCAATTCAAGCACACTGATAAATACGTTGTACGCTAAAACGTAAAACAATTATTAAAAATTTCATCAACAAAAATTCATAACATTCATATAATAGGTAATATTATAGTGAAAACTACAAAGTCAAATATTAATAATCATAATTCACTACTAATTCGAATGCTTTAGGTACATAAACACCATTGAGCATTCAAAAATTTATTATAATGTACTTATTGTACTTATTATAATATTATAAACTACCATAAAATCGAGCTTGAAATAATTCCTTGTATTTTCTTCAGTTAATAGGACCAAAAGAATTCTGCCCCATATTGCAACCATCATTATTCCCATTTGTATCATTGCCTTTGGGTTCCTTCATAAACCCTGTAAACACTTCTGCAACATGTGACCTCATTTCATGTATAATGCTGCTCTTGACATCTCCATTCAGGGCATTGCCAGCATACAATTCACGCATGTAATACATTATAGCAACTGCACAGTCGACCCTGTAATCAAAATAATTTTAGTATGTACATATATAATACAATGGCACTATAATAAGTATTCCGAGATAAATAGATGTATTACGTATCACTTCCTTGTTGTGGACAATCGTGCTTTGGAAATAGGGGGTAATCTACAAAACTGTCAACCATCCACTGAAATGTAGCACGTTCATTCATAGACAGAGCCCTAGTATATGTTGACTTTCCACCATCTTGTGCATTCAAATGTTCTCGTTTGCCCTCAAATAATATCCAAGGGGCTATCTCTTTCATCTTACGGAAGTATAGTCGAATTTCAGTATGCTGCATTAACAATTGAAAATTCACACATATATGTAACTATCCAAAAATCAAACATTACAACCTTAAGATTAACTATTAAAGTGTAAAATTACCATCCTCATAGCATCCTTGTAACATTCATTGTGGCTTCCATTCCTACGCGGTTTGATTGGATTAACGTGCAACCGTGCATTGAAAGATCTATCAAAGTATAACATAGTGAAATGGTGCTTTCCATCATGGTTGAGGGGTATCATTATATGAGATGCGTCATGCATATGTGCAATGATTGGATCAAATAGAAACTTCTCAATCCCGATAGCCCTGTTGAGCAATATGTATTGCTGTAATATTTGTATTGAATAAATGTATACAATGGTTAGTAACCAATTAAACGATATTTACACATCAATCTATATTAACTACAAGTTTAAATTTTCAACATACCCATGCAAAGTTAGTGAGTATTATAGGCTTCACGTTTTCCCCTCGCGCAATTATAGTTCCCGACTTAAGAAGCTTGGCGTATGAATCAATCACCTATTAGAAAAAAGGAGAATTATGATATAAAGAGTTGATAATTTTGAAATTCCCACAATGGATAATCCAAAATTAATAATAAATTAGAAGTTTACTTTCCAAGAGTGTAGAAATTGAATTTTAAAAAATACTTATTTAATTTTTAAGATTCTTGAAAACATTTGTGATATTGATGCAATTAATGAACATATACAGAAAAATAATCAATCAATCACAACACAAGGGTTTTTTACGTGGTAAACTCTCAACGTGAGAGAAACATCCACGGAGGCACCCTACCTCAGAACAAATCCACTATTTAAAAAGTTTTTACAAGAGTTTTACACGGACAAAAGGAATTACAAGGACCCTAATGCACACACCCGTACAATACCAAGGGTACACACTTCCCTCACCAAGCCGACACGATAAAACTCACAAACCAAACTAATGATAGCAGACTATCCGAGATAACCTCAACAAGAATCAAGAAACAATAATTATCTCAGTAAAAAAAATTCCATAAGTTCCAGATTTTGCAAAGCTTTAATTTCAAAAGAAATTCTTAAAAACAGATTATAAATCAATCTTTAATCAAGGAAAACACACAAACTAAATTCCACAAGTTATTCAATAAATAATCCTTCTAAAAACAGAGCATGTATACTAGATTTCTAGTCAAAACACATATTAAATTCATCTAGTAATTTCTCAAATATGCAAGCATTAAACCAACATATTTCTCTCACAAAAATAGCTTTAAAATACACAAGAAAATAATTTATATGAACTGTTATTCGCAGCACCAAATAACCACTTAAAAACAGATTTATGCAACAATAAAATCACAATGGCAGCAGCAAAAATTTTCAGTCAAAGAACCAAAAATGAATCAAGAGATATTAGGAATGATATTACCTGAAATGAAGAAGAAAAACAGATCTGAAAAATGGCTCTCTAAACTGAGTATAAGGTAGCATCGAAACTTACTTCACAAATCCAATTCAAACATAGCAAAACCAAGTGTATTTAAAATGAGTTTCGAAAATCCCCAAATTCTGAATATAGCTTTAAAAAAAATTAATTTAACTCTCTCAAGGTGATAAGAAATATATCAATCAATCTAAAACAATCTCTAGATTAAAACATAAAAAATAATTTTAAAACTTGAGTTCTTTTTTTTTTTTTTTTAATTCTAGAGAGAGAACTGAGAGAGAAAAAACAAGAAGAAGAAGAAGAGAGCGGGGCTGTGCTTGCGGCTGCTACTGCTTTTCCCTTTTATATGCTAGGGCACACTAAGAAAGAGATATATGAATATGCTTCTTCAATCAAGTCCACTTTCATCCAAAGGCTAAAGAGAAAAAGTAAAAGTCTACTTATGTGTGCTGTGTGTAACGGTAGAAAGGAGAAGAAAAAGATATATATATATATATATATATTTAAAACACATCTCAAAGAGGCAAGTACACATAAGCACATTTAAAACAAATACACTTAAGATCAATTAAAATATTTTTTATTGTTTTTTTTTTTTTTTAAAAAAAAAAAAACATTTTTAATATTTTGGAACTTATATAAAAATTACAAGCGGATAAAAAAAACATACCTGAATTTTTATCTTCGCAATTCTTGCTTCTCGGACACGGTTTCAACGCTCAATAAAAAAAATAATAAAAAAATAAAAAATACCGAGACTCATAAAAAATAAGACAGAGGGGTGTGCAAATCTAGACACGAACGAAGGACTTTTTTGACTCGAAATGCTCCAAAAAAATTGCAGCCAAAAAATGGACTTACAATCTCCCCCTTTGGACATTTCGAGACAAAAACGGATATAAGAGTCTACCATTTGGCATACTCTTTAGACTAATACATCCTAACCTATCAATACTCGATCAAAACAAAGTCTATCTACCCAACAAACTCCCCCTGAATGTAAAATACAACTCAATCTAAAATACAACTTTTACATCCTAATGAACACCGATCTAGTGCAGATTTCCAGCAATGAATCCATAGTATTATGAATTTCCTCCAGCAATGAATCCATAGTATTATGAATTTCCTGCACAGTCAAAACCACTCAAACAACATATTAGATAGCATAATAAAGTGGTATATGACTAGTACTTCTCCCCCTTTTTGTCTCAAATGGACAAAGGTGAAGAAATTCTAATCGAGAGAACAAATTCCAAGAGACTTTTTAAGTTCTTGAAATCTATCCTTATCTAACGGTTTTGTAAACAGATCCGCTAACTGTTGTTTTGTGGCAATATACTCAATTCTTAGGATTCCTTGTTCAACTAAATCTCTAATGAAATGTCGTTTTATATCAATGTGTTTAGTTCGAGAATGTTGAACAGGATTTTTAGCAATGCTTATAGCGCTCATATTGTCACAAAACAGTACCATTTGCTCAGTATATACTTTATAATCTGATAACATCTGTTTTAACCATAAAAGCTGAGCACAACAATTTCCAGCAGATACATATTCTGCCTCTGCAGTGGAAATAGAGATACAATTCTGTTTCTTTGAAGACCAACTAATCAGGTTGTTTCCAATATAGAAACAATTTCCGGAAGTACTTTTCCTGTCATCAGTACAACCGGCCCAATCGGCATCACAATATCCAATAATCGAACAGTTTGTATCAGAAGTATACCAAATCCCGAGATTGATAGTACCAGCAACATATCTTATGATGCGTTTAACAGCAATCAAGTGAGATTCTTTTGGATCAGCTTGATATCTAGCACATGTACAAACACTATACAATATATCCGGTCTACTAGCAGTTAAGTATAAAAGACTACCAATCATACTACGATATAGAGTACAATCAACAGATTTTCCAGCTTGGTCTTTTCCTAACTTGCAAGTAGTACTAAAAGGAGTTGTCACATGTTTAGCATTATCAAGCCCAAATCTCTTTACAAGATCTTTAGCATATTTAGTTTGTGAAATGAATATGCCATTCGAAAGTTGTTTTACTTGTAAGCCCAAAAGTAACTAAGTTCACCAACCATACTCATTTCAAACTCTTGACGCATAAGATCTGCAAAATTTTTAGTATTCTCTTCAAATGTGGAACCAAAAATAATGTCATCTACGTAAACTTGTGCTACGGTTATTTTATCATCACAGGAATTTATAAATAGAGTTTTATCGACTCCCCCACGAATATAGCCTTGCTTAATCAAGTAAGTAGACAATCTATCATACCAAGCTCTAGGGGCTTGTTTTAAACCATATAGAGCCTTCTTTAATTTAAATACATAATCAGGATGAGTAGGATCAATAAAACCCTTAGGTTGTTCAACATAAACTTCTTCAGATAAAAAACCATTTAAAAATGCACTTTTAACATCCATTTGAAACAATTTAAACTTCAAGAAACATGACATAGCAAGCAATAAGCGAACAGATTCAATTCTAGCCACAGGTGCAAACGTCTCATCAAAGTCTATTCCTTCAATTTGATTATAACCTTGGGCTACTAACCTCGCTTTATTTCTGACAACAGTACCTGTCTCATCAGTTTTATTACGGAAAACCCATTTGGTTCCAATTACATTTGTGTGTGTCGGTCTAGGGACTAAGTGCCAAACATCATGTCTAACAAACTGATTTAGTTCTTCTTGCATAGCTTCTATCCAATAAGCATCTTTTAAAGCATCGTCAACATTTTTAGGTTCAATCAAAGACACATAGCAAGAAAAATGCACAGAATGTTTAGCTTTAGATCTAGTCATCATAGGAGCACTTAAATCACCAATAACATTCTTTTCGGGATGACGATTCTTTATATAATTTGGAGCAACAATTGGCTTTTCATTCTCAGCAGTAGTAACTACATCAGTTTGTGTAGTTTTTTCATTCACAGTTTCATTTTCAAACTTTCTTTCTTTTTCATTACTTTGAGTTTCATGTGAATCAAAAATTTCAGTTGTGTCTACTACTGCTGGAATTGTAGATTCTGCAATTGTCGTATCATTTACTACAACATTGGCAGACTCCATTATACTCTTGCTTCTCAAATTATACACTCTATATGCTCTACTATTTGTAGCATATCCTAAAAATATTCCTTTATCACCACGAGTATCGAACTTTTCTAAATGTTCTCTATCACGACAAACATAGCACATAGAACCAAATACACGCAAATATTTCAGATTTGGTTTCTTACCATACCAAATCTCATAGGCAGTTTTATCAGTTTTAGGTCGCACGTAAATTCTTATATGATATGACAAGCAGTTCTAACCGCCTCGACCCAGAAATGCTTAGGTAGATTCTTAGAATGGAGCATGACCCTTGCCATATTTTGAATAGTTCTATTCTTACGTTCCACAACTCCATTTTGTTGTGGAGTTTTAGGGGCAGAGAACTCATGATTTATTCCATTACCATTACAAAACTCAATTATCCCAGTACCAATGAATTCACCACCTCTATCACTTCGAATGCCTACAATGGTTGAATCTTTTTCATTTTCAAGTTTTAAGCACACTTTATGAAAGTAATCAAATGTTTCTGATTTTTCTTTTAAGAAGCAAATCCATGTAAAACGAGAAAAATCATCAACCATTACAAGCATGTAAGTTTTTCCACAAAGACTTACCGTTCTAGAAGGACCCATCAAATCCATATGTATCAATTCTAGAGGTTGTGAAGTCATGATATCTTTTACCTTTTTTGTTGAGTTTTGGTTTGTTTACCAATTTGGCAAGGCTCACACACAACATCTCTTAGTCTCCTAATTTAGGAACTCCTTTCACAATTTCCTTTGAGGTAATATTACTTAGGTCTTTAAAATTAATATGACCTAGTCTTTGATGCCACAAATTTGTTGAGTCAAATTGAGTTAATTTGCAAGACTGAAATGCCACATCATGGATTACAGCATAGCAGTTATCCATAGTGCGATTTCCAGTTAAGATACACTGACCATTTTTATCTAAAATTTTACAATTTTCTTTTGAAAACAAAACTGTATGATCAATGTCACAGAATTGACTTATGCTCAACAAGTTTGCTTTTAAACCATCAACATATAAAACATTTTCCAAAACAGGTAATCCAGGAGTATTTACAGTTCCACGACCAATGATTTTAGAGGTTTTTCCGTCTCCAAAAGTCACATTACCTCCTTTAAAGTGTTTTAGATCAGTAAAGATTGATTCATCTCCACTCATGTGTCGGGAACATCCACTATCAAGGTACCATTGAGATGATTTTTCAATAGCATTTAAGGCAGTGACAACAACATTACATCTCAATTGTGCCTTGAGATCATCCTTTCTTACCCAAATGGCTTTATAGGTTTTTGAAACAGTTTGTTTGTTGCCATTTTGGTAGAAGCGATGTTTTCTCACTCTTCTAGGTTTCTGTTTTGGATAATCCTTATTATACCTAAAGGAATTTGTATAAGAATTTTCATTGTATTTCTTTTGATTAAACTGCCTATCGTTTGGTCTATTATGAATACGAAAGCACGAAGATAGAGCATGACCAATCACATCACATTTAGGACAATAAAGTTTTCTAAAAAAACTGTTTGAGTGCTTCTTGTTCACAAATTCATTGTCATTCTTCTTTTGAGCTATGTTTTGAGTTTGATTGGAAGTTCCAACATTACTTTGCTTAACAAAGACAGTTTTATTTTTATCATGGTCTTGAAAGCTTATAAACGGGTTGAACCCCAATCCAGATTTATCAGAAGGCACTTTCTGAGAACTTAGAATACTTTCAAGTTTCTTTGATCCTTTTTCAAAATCATTTAATTTTTTAAAAGCATTTGAAAGTTTCTGTTTCGTTTCCTCATTTTCGACTAAAGCAGCCTTATATTTTTGTTCCAAAACTTTATTTAAATCTTCCAATTCTTTTATTTTTGAAAGATACTTTTCTTTTCATGCTCAAAAGATTGACATTGAATTATTGACTCTTCGGCACTCATCTTTACTTGAGTGTTCAAGTTCTCAATCTTGGTATTTAGTTTATTGATAACTTTACCAAGTTTGAGACACTTTTTAACTTCCAAAGCATACATGTTTTGATAATTCAAAGTATTAGAACATTCATTTTCCGAATCATCAGAACAAGTAGAAACAGAATCAACATTATCAGAAGTCACGCTACTTATAAAAGCAATGTAGTTCACATTCATATCTGAATCGCTGTCCACATCAGAAGTATCGCACACGTTAATATTCATAGTGTCGTCAATCTCATCAGAATCCCATGTTTGTGTTATGTTAGCTCGATTCTGATATTTCTAGTAGGACACTTATTGGCATAATGGCCATACTTCTTACATTTTCTACATTGAATATGGCTAAGGTCCTTGTATCCATTTTGTGCAAAATTATTTTGAAATTGATTTTTGTTCTTATTTTGCACAAATATCCTTGTTCGTTTTTATTATGAGGAAATGAATTGTTTTGATATAAGGGCCTTCCTTGTTTAGCAGCAAAAGTGTTTCTGAACTTGACAATCTTTTTAAATTGCTTAGACAGTAAGGCAAGTTGTTGATCAAGAGAGTCTAAGTCAATTTCACCATTGTTCTGAACAAATTTTGTAAAGTCAGGATCAAAAGATGATGTAAAAGCTAATGTGGAATCAATACTTTGACTTTTATTCTTGCCTCTCTGAGATTTCTTTAAATCCAATTCCATTTCAAAAACTCTAAGTTTACTAGATAAAAATCTCAGGAGACAGTGTATTAAGATCATTTGACTCTTCAATAGCGTATTTCTTTGGTTCAAACTTATCGGTCAATGATCTTAATATTTTTAGAACAATTTCAGAATCAGAGTATTTTATTCCATTGGCACCAAGTTTGTTGACCAAATCAGTTAACCTCAAGTAAAAATCGTCATATTTTTCATTTTCATCCATCATAAGAGTGTTAAACTGATTTACCAACATTTGAACTTTAGATTGTTTTACTTTTTCATCACCTTCATGGGCTTTTATCAAAATATCCCAAGCCTCTTTTGAAGTTTTACAAGTAGAAATTCTTTTGAATTCAGATTCACCAACGGCCATAAAAATAGCATTTCTACCCTTACTGTTTGATTGAGAGCTTGATTTTTCAACGGCTGTCCATTCAGCCAATGGTTTAGGTTCAATTATTGCATCAGTACCAGTACCAACAGTTTTAGTAGGAGGTGTATAACCAGCCTCAACCATAAACCAAACTTCATCTCCCAGCGCTTGTAAAAAGGCAGACATACGAACTTTCCAATATTGAAAATTGTTTCCATCAAAGGCTGGGGGAGAGTTTAAAGTTCCTTTTGAAAATTCCATTGTAAATATTTTAAAAATAGAGAAGGATTTCAAAATACAAGATATTTAAATCTTTTTCAGTACAACCCCCTCTGATACCACTTGAAATTCCCACAATGGATAATCCAAAATTAATAATAAATTAGAAGTTTACTTTTCAAGAGTGTAGAAATTGAATTTTATAAAACACTTATTTAATTTTTTAAGATTCTTGAAAACATTTGTGATATTGATGCAATTAATGAACATATACAGAAAATTAACCAATCAATCACAACACAAGGGTTTTTTTTTACGTGGTAAACTCTCAACGTGAGAGAAACATCCACGGAGGCACCCTACCTCAGAACAAATCCACTATTTAAAAAGTTTTACACGGACAAAAGGAATTACAAGGACCCTAATGCACACACCCGTACAATACCAAGGGTACACACTTCCCTCACCAAGCCGACACGATAAAACTCACAAACCAAACTAATGATAGCAGACTATCCGAGATAACCTCAACAAGAATCAAGAGACAATAATAATCTCAGTAAAAAAAATCCATAAGTTCCAGATTTTGCAAAGCTTTAGTTTCAAAAGAAATTCTTAAAAACAGATTATAAATCAATCTTTAATCAAAGACAAACACACAAACTAAATCCCAAAAATTTTTCAATAAATAATCCTTCTAAAAACAGAGCATGTATACTAGATTTCTAGTCAAAACACATATTAAATTCATCTAGTAATTTCTCAGATATGCAAGCATTAAACCAACATATTTCTCTCACAAAAATAGCTTTAAAATACACAAGAAAACAATTTATATGAACTGTTATTCACAGCACCAAATAACCACTTAAAAACAGATTTATGCAACAATAAAATCACAATGGCAGCAGCAAATTTTCAGTCAAAGAACCAAAAATGAATCAAGAAATCTTAGGAATGATATTACCTGAAATGAAGAAGAAAAACAGATCTGAAAAATGGCTCTCTAAACTGAGTATAAAGTAGCATCGAAACTTACTTCACAAATCCGATTCAAACATAGCAAAACCAAGTGTATTTAAAGTGAGTTTCGAAAATCCCCAAATTCCGAATATAGCTTCAAAAAAATTAATTTAACTCTCTCAAGGTGAGAAGAAATATATCAATCAATATAAAACAATCTCTAGATTAAAACATAAAAAAAATAATTTTAAAACTTGAGTTCTTTTTTTTTTTTTTTTTAATTCTAGAGAGAGAACTGAGAGAGAAAAAACAAGAAGAAGAAGAAGAGAGCGGGGCTGTGCTTGCGGCTGCTACTGCTTTTCCCTTTTATATGCTAGGGCACACTAAGAAAGAGATATATGAATATGCTTCTTCAATCAAGTCCACTTTCATCCAAAGGCTAAAGAGAAAAAGTAAAAGTCTACTTATGTGTGCTGTGTGTAACGGTAGAAAGGAGAAGAAAAAGATATTTATATATATATATATATATTTAAAACACATCTCAAAGAGGCAAGTACACATAAGCACATTTAAACAAATACACTTAAGATCAATTAAAATATTTTTTATTGTTTTTTTTTTTTTTTTAAAAAAAAAAACATTTTTAATATTTTGGAACTTATATAAAAATTACAAGCGGATAAAAAAAAACATACCTGAATTTTTATCTTCGCAATTCTTGCTTCTCGGACACGGTTTCAACGCTCAATAAAAAAAATAATAAAAAAATAAAAAATACCGAGACTCATAAAAAAATAAGACAGAGGGGTGTGCAAATCTAGACACGAACGAAGGACTTTTTTGACTCGAAATGCTCCAAAAAAATTGCAGCCAAGAAATGGCACTTACAAATTTGTCTGCATTTATTACATCATTTATATATATATATATATATATATACATTCATATATTAGGACACCCCATACAATAGTATATCATAAATCAATTATTTAATATAAAGAAAATTACATTTCTAGAAATTGTTCACATCTTCAATATATCCTCCATGTCTTTCACTGATACGGACACGGTATCCACAGTGAGCAGCTCATACCTGTTATTAGTACATTAGGTATTAATGGTACATTTATAGCTCAATTAGTAAGTTTATATATAAAATAAGGTTGACTGTTATGTGTACTTACCCAAGAGTCATCTCATTCAATATCCTTTGTAGTTTACTCTTCACTTCCTCGCTCAGGTTCTTTGCCAATGGTGTCTTATACACGTTGATCGCCTTGTGAGCTTTAGGTGGTTTAAATGCACCAATCCCATACCCATCGTCAATCCCTATCTCTATTTTGCTTGATGTTACTCCACTATCCATTGTTGCATCCTTGCACCTACGAGTCATAACATTATCAGTTTTAATATCTTTTTGCACCATTTCTGTATCAGCAACTGACTTTTCGGATTTCTTCCTCTTAGGACATTCTCCTTTGACTTCTTGCATCGGTTCTACTACTTTTGAACAAAGGACCCGTTCTTTCACACCCCTTGCAATGCTCCCTGGATCTGGTAGAACACGTGGTATAGGAACTTCTAGTTCTGCTTCTTTTAGTTCTGATTGCATGGTACGATACAGGATGGTTATTTCATCGTTTGCTGACTGTATTGATATCATTTGGTCCATGAGTTCCAGGTATTTGCAGCGCATCTCATCAATCTCGATTGTTTTCGCGACAATAATCGGAATTTAACTGTTCTGAAGCATTTTTGGCTGCCTCTATAGAACGCCGGCACTTCTCAGATTCACCCTCTAAACGGTTATTATCAAAAACCAACCAATGTATAAAATCATCTTTATCCTTCAGAAGCTTATTATTGGTTGATTCCACTACTTGCAATGCTTCCTTTAAACATTTAATCTCATTTTCCATTTGGGAATGTAACTCTGTGCATCCTCTAACTGATACATATCCAGATTCACTTTGATTACCTGAATTATCTTTTGTGTCCATCTGACTGACATTCAGATTAAATGTCGAAAAATCAGAGTTCTTAACTAACTCATTTGTTTGGGGTTTGTTGCCATTTGTTTTTAAGATTCTCTTAATTGTATCTGATATGTCTAGGACTGCACACCTCCGTTCAAGATCACCGTTTGCCACGTACAGCTCCTCATTAATGGCTTCCAGTAGCACTACTCTGTTCTGGCTTCTCTCAAGTTCACCATCCATTCGCTTACAGAGGATAAATTTGTTTATTCTTGCTTCAACAGCTACAGAGGATAAATCTATTCATTGATAATTGTACTTTTGTAAAACAGTTTATTTCGTATTGATAGAACAATTAACACATTGTTAAAACAACTACATTGATTTGGTTGAAAAATTTAATAATATTTGCATAAACATATAAATCAGATATACCCTTTTTGAACCCTAACTAAATTTCATATATGGTTGCCAATCGAACATGAAAAAACCTAACATTATAAATAATAAATGTAAACACAAATTTTCCAACATAGTGGTGATAAATCAATTAAACAGAGTAATTGATATCAAGAGAAGAACTAAGGGGTTCTACACCATATAATTACCTCACTATAATTCGGAAAACACATCTTTTTTAACATAAAAGCGTACCTTAGGATTTTGATTCGACATTACTGAATACTCCTCTCTTAGTTCTCTGTTTTCCGATGAATCCCTAGACTCCAGCTGATTTGAGTGTAACAGTGTTGAACTTCTATGATTTGGGGTATATTTATATATGCTAGAGTTTTTATTATTTTAAGGAATGATTTGGGATAGTAATGGGATTGAAATCGTATCATAGCTAGATAGACTGGTAATCAGTCTTGATTGAAGGTGAACAGCTGTTTCGTGAATGCGTAGTCTTGAGTTAAATAAAAAAACCCACAAAGATCATGCCCCTTTTTAGTAGTGTGTAGATATATCAGTTATATACTTAAATGGATTTTAGTTAAGGTGGTTCTTTGCACAATATATAGCAAAATTGGAGATAAAGACGGATATTGTATATTCCATCATCATTGGAATAAAGTTCTGCTTTAAGGACCACAAATTGATTTTCTATTTTTTAATGTATGGTACAAAATAAATTTATCATATTCAATTATTGATATTTATAGAATTATTTTAATTTAGAATATTATACATATATTACAAACAAAATTAGTTACCAAATTAATATTTAATACTTTTATATTGGGACTCGAATTTTGGTACTGGTTTAATAATAAAATGAATATTTTATTATTATATATCTAATTATATATCTATATCTATATATATATAAATAGATATTTTTATTATTATTTATTTAATTAATCATAAAATAAATTCTTAAATACATAAAGGAAGGTGATCAAAATTTGAGTTTATTAAATTTGTTTTTTTTTAAGTATACAATTTATTGTCAATGGATTAACTATTTGGTTTTAACTCTCAATTTTATGTATTAACATTCTGGGTTTTTCTTCTGGGTTTGTTAGGGTATAACCATTCATAACACCGTATACACAACTTTTTGGTTATTTGCAAACCAACCATTTTGTACAACTATTGGTTGTGTAATTGAGCGTCCTGTGTCAAAACAAATCTTTTACTGAGTTACATATAGAGTACTAAAAGGTCAAATCTTTTCGGTAATTTCATCATATATCATTGAGCTGTATAAATTTTTCAATTGCGACCATCCATCTGAACTGAGTTCCAAAAAGAAGCCAATAAAAAAACATAAAGGAAAATTATTAGAATTTAAGTATTCAATATTTTTTTTAAGAATTGTACAATTTATTGCCAATGGATTAACTATTTGATTTTAACTCTCTGTTTTGTGTATTAACTCTTTGGGTTTTCCGGGGTATAACTACTCGTAACAACATATAAACAAGTTTTTTGTTATTTGCAAATGAACCATTTTATATAATTATTGGTTTGGGTAACTGAGCGTCATGTGTTAAAACAAAACTTGTAGTGAGCTACAAATAGAGTTTGAAAAAGTCGAATCTTTTTGGCAATTCCATCATATATGATTGAGCTGTATAACTTTTTCAAGTGTGATCATCCATCTGAACTGAGTTTCAAAAAGAAGTCAATGAAAAAACAGAAAGTAAGAATATTAGGATTTAAGTATTTAGTAAGTTTATTTATTCTGAAGAACTATATAATGTATTGTCAATGGATTAACTCTCTGGTTTTAACTCTTTGTTTTATGTATTAACGCTCTGGATTTTCCAGGGTATAACTATTCGTAGCACCGTATACACAAGTTTTTTGTTATTTGCAAACCAATTATTTTATATAACGATTGGTTGGGTAATTGAGTGTCATGTGTTAAAACAAATCTTTTAGTTAGTTATAAATAGAGTTTGTAAATGCCAAATCTTTTCGATGATTCTATCATATATGATTGAGCTGTAGAACTTTTTCAAGAGTGATCATCCATTTGAATTGAGTTTCAAAAAAAAGTCAATGAAAAAACAGAAAGTAAGAATATAAGGATTTAAGTACTCAGTAAGTTTTAAATTGTAATTTTTTTGTTATTTATATTACCCTCTTTCCCTCTCTTTCGAGGGTAGGGATTTTATTAAAAAAAAGTATTTAGTAAGTTTATTTATTTATTTTGAAGAAATATACAATGTATTGTCAACGGATTAACTATTTGGTTTTAATTCTCTGTTCTATGTATTAACACTCTGGGTTTTTCAGTGTATAACTATTCGTAACACTGTATATGTGACACCCCGAAATCCCGTTTAGAGGATTTCACCTCCGGGACCCGATTAGCCACGGAGTCGTACGCGACGACGGGCATGAAGTAGTAAAACTTAGAATTTATATAGTTGAGATATCAATTAAAGCCATACATTTTGGAAAATTTTGGCATGTGGAGTTTGTACTTTCAATAAAACCATTTCCTGTCAAACCAACACAAGTTTAGCTAAAATAATATCTCCACATCTATCAATTCCTTATCATATAAAAATTCACCTCTAGTACACAGCAATGCCTCTATTGAGGTCTCAATCTCATAATAACTTGACATCAATATAATTACACAACAATACAATATACATAACCAATTTATTAACTACAGAAATAGTACACAAGTTGTTTCCCAACGACTTAGGTGACCAAAGTCCATCAGAGCTATCTAGACTTGCACTCGTACCATTCCCACGAACACATGCAACACTGGTTTGGAAAATGGGAGTGAGCCAAACGGGCTCAGTGGGAACTATAAGAGTTTGTATAGGAGAATAGGTTAGGAATCATGCATGCCATGCAATGCAATATAATGAAAGTAAAGTTGGTTTATATGCTGCTTCTATGTAATAAATCTCCTCTGGGTAGAAATATGTATATACAATTGTAACTACATGTACGTATACAATACATTTAAGAAGCAGCCAATGTATGGAAAACCTTTTCGTGAAATATGTATATATAATGTCCCCAACCCAAAGTACAAGAAAGGCAACATATATATATACATCATCATACTGAGTATGCCACAACACCGCGACTAGATCTATCATATCAATCACATATCATACTCACGTCTAGGATTTTCATAAATCTACTGTACAGAGATAGCCGGCAACTCGGTTTCTTCTGCCCAAGGCAGGGAGCACCTACCAGGTCCACCTAGACGCTACCTCACGCAGCCACACAGGCATACGCTACCTCATAAAGGCGCACGCTACAATAATACTCACGTAGCCACCAAGGCTATACGCTACCGGTAATCACCATCTATTTAGTACGAACGGTGTGGCCATCCGATATAAAATCACAATAATCGTCTCATCAAATGAATGAAATCACAAGAATATAGAATCCAACATATATAGATATGAATATACATGCATTCCATATGTATTCGTAAAACTTGTATATATGTATATATCCATAGTGTAAAACACGTAGTGATATTGTTGAGATTTAACAAGATCCGCCAAGTCCGTCAGTTAAGAAAGGAAACCATAAAAATCCTTAATTTGGGAGGTTTCATAACTTTCATCAAATTGGCCCCAAGCCAAGTCTAATATAATCAAATAGTGTATACGAGTTCCCAATTAGCCTCCCAACATGATTTAAAGACTTCATTCATTCAAAACATATTTATGTAGTTGACCAGCATACTTACGGACTGGCTAGGTAAGTAGAAAATCTCATAAATATGGTTTATAACTTAAAACACAATAACAATACCACTAATATATGTAACTTTATCCAAAATATACTTTTAAAACCATGTATCGTATTATATATACGCGTAGTAGTGTATACTATACACTATCGTATCCGTACATAAGGGTTTTGTGCCAATCTTACCAAAAACAGTATAGAAATTGGGGCTTATCATAAAATACATCATTTATAATCATATTAAGTCCAAATTAATCAGAGAAATCAGAGAAATCAACCCGAACCCCATGAATGTTCAATTTAAGTAGAAAAATCCTAGGTTTAGTTTGATTTGAGATGGATAAGTTGTAATCATACGAAAATATGTTAAAATACTATTGTTCCCACCTTAGGATGGTCAATCCCTCGAAGAAATGTCGTTGAATCGAGCCGGAACCGCGTAGAAGCGAAAACCCCCAAATTGTAGCTATAAACCCTAGAAATGGTGGATGAAGGTGGAGAAGATGATGAAGATGATGATGAAGATGATGATGAAGATGGTGATGATGGCGTGGTTTTGATGCGGAAGAAATTGCCTTAGATGATCACGAGATCCTCCCCAAAATCGCCCTCAATCTCTCTCTAAAGACTCTCCAATTGGTGGGGTGAAATGAGGATGAAAGGAGAAGAAGAAATATATAAAAAACCTGTCCAGCGCGATGGAGTCGACTCCCTACTGTTCATGGAGTCGACTCCCTAGGCCTGAAGATGCCCCTTTCAGCTTTTGGTCAATAGCTCGACTTCGCATGCACTTTTGGGCCTCAAGGAGTTGGAATTGGGTCTCGGCCAAAACACAAAAGTTGTAGAGGGCATTGAAATGAAGACGTAGCCAAAAAAGGGGACTCATTTGGAGTTCGGATGAAGAAATTATGGTCTTCCAAAGTTGGGTAAAAATCATTAATCGCGTAGGATCGAAATTTGTGATTTTCGACCCGATTTTCGTCCGAGCCACCCGAAACAACTTATGGTCATTATAACACACTTAAATATGTAAATATGACTTATTGAAAGTTTTCAAACCATTCCAACCTTTCCAGAACCCAATTTGGCCATCCGAAGCCCGAATTTGCCTCATACGCGACTTAGGCCGCGATTTGCAAGCGACAAGGAAACCGGGTGTTACAGTATACACAAGTTTTTTTTTATTTGCAAACCAATCATTTTATATAACTGTTGGTTGCGTAATTGAGCGTCATGTGTTAAAACAAAGCTTTTAGTGAGTTACAAATAGAGTTTGTAAAGGCCGAATCACTTTCATCATATAAGATTGAGCTATAGAAATTTTAGAAGAGTTGTCATCCATCTGATCTGAATTTCAAAAAGAAGTCAATGAAAAAACAAAAAGGAAGATAATCACGATTTAAATATACAGTAGTTTTTTTTTAAGATGATCATGATTTAATTATTCAGTAGTTTGTAAAGGTCGAATCTTTTAAGTGATTCCATCATATATGATTGAGCTGTAATTTTTTTTCAAGAGTGGTCATCAATTTGATCGATCTGAATTTCAAAAAGAAGTTAATGAAAAACCAAAAAGGAAGATGATCACGATTTAAGTATTTTTTTTTCTTCAGAATTATACAATGTATTGTCAATGGATTAACTCTTTGGTATAACTTTCTGTTTTGTGTATTAACTTTATGGGTTGATCAGGGTATAATTACTCGTAACACCGTATACACACAAGTTTTTTGTTATTTAACAACCAACCATTTTATATAATTGTTGGTTGGACAATTGAGGGTCATATATTAAAACAAATGTTTTACTGAGTTACAAATAGAGTACGGAAAGGTCAAATATTTTCGATGATTACATCATATATGATTCAGCTGTATAACTTTTTCAATAGGGACCACCCATCTGAACTGATTTCCAAAAAGAAGTCAATGAAAAAACATATAGGAAGAATATTAGAATTTAAGTATTCAATAAATTTATTTAAAAGAATTATACAATGTATTGTCAATGGATTAACTATTTGGTTTTAACTCTCTGTTTAATATATTAATATATAATACGATTATTTAACAACATATTAAACAAATCCAAAAAGTTAAATACCATTTATGTAATTATCAAATTACTACAAAACATTACAAAATTACAGTATATACATACATGGTTTAAATAAAGATACTCGTTCATTAACAAAGATTATAACATTCCACAAATCAAGTTCAATTTTTGTAATGAAAACATTAGACAGATGTTTACAATTCGTATCACACATAAAAGATATTATATATATATATATATATTCTCTTCCACTTAAAAACAAAATCATTAAAGCCAATAATTTGTTTCCAAAAATTGACAAAATCATGCTTAAAATAAGCAAGAAATTCAACCCCCCAAAATAAATAAATAAGTCATTCAAAAAGGAAACAAAAAAAATGATCAAAAATTTAACAAGATCTACAATTTTGTTCAACCTACTGCAATGGATTGTCGGATGATTAAGCATGGCCACAAAGATCATAGCCATCCTCATTACATACACGTTTGACTGTTTGTCTTACGAGGTTATGTCTTCCGATCGAGTTCATTTCAGTATTCTCAACCAATTTCATTATAGCATCCGGAAAAAATCGCCCGATTTGCCCCAACCACCATTCCTATTATCATAACATTAATGGGAGTCTTCCATTTCACGATTTCAGTGACATGAGGTATATGTAATGAGGTATGGATTAACTCCTACAATAGTTAGTGGGCAATTATACTCATCATTAATATTGGAGGGTTCCAATTTACGATGTTAGTGGGAATTAACTTGATTATTGTTCAATCCACAGAGGAATCTCATTCGAAAGGTCGCGGCCACACAAATTCCACAGCGATATGAATATTATCTATTAATGAATGTTGATACGTTACGGAACAAGGTGCACTTTCTTATACCCCATAATACTTTGCACGATTTAAAACATTCATGTATTTTTTTTTAAAGAACACATTCGTGTATTTAAAAAAACAACGTGTTGATAAGTATAAAAGATCATCTAAATTTTTCTTCACTTTTTCTTTTTTAAACATATATATATAAATCAATTTAAAATTATCAAAATGTACACAACCATTTATCTGTTCACTCAACGCAATCAGTTTTACACATTAACAAAACATGAAAACATTATGTAAATCAACACTAAAATATCTAGTGAATATATTAAAATTAAATTAATAACGAATATCTGTTATTAGTAGAAAACAAAACATGAAAAGATCAATAATGGCTTTTTAAAACACATACAACACAGATATAAATATTTAAAAAAAAAGAATAAAAAATTTACGTTAATCCACAATAATATATTAAAATATTTTGTAATATTTTAAAAATTTACCCTAACTCTACAAAAAAATACATTAATTTACTAACTATTCAGATGTTTTATTAATACTATTCCGTAAATTTAAAGAGTAATTATCAATACAATTAATAACATATAATCAGTGTTGTCATACTATTTCAAGTAAAACAGTTTTTGTTAAATCATCATTTAATCTGAAAATATTACATAAAAACAGTTATCAATAATTACGCAATTTTTGCATTTGTTAATTCAAAATAAACAGTTTAGGAAAATTAACAACAAATAAACAATATTGTTAAACTATTTAAAGTAAAACAATTTTTTTAATATCATCAGTTAATCTGAAAATATTACAAAAAAAAAATATATCAATAATTAGACAATTATGTATCTGTTAATGCAAAATAATCAGTTTAAGAAAACTGATAGCAACGGAAAAAATCTGTAACCCATCGGTTGTCTCAATAATAAATATATAATAACTTGCAATTAAACCATTTAATTACATGCAAACAGTTATCATCAAACATTAAGTCCAGAACAGTACAAATTGTAATAATTTTTAAAATGTAGTGTATTTATTAAATTATACTTTTTTTTAAATTAGTACAATATTACTAATTTTAATACAACGTAAATGGGATATTAAAAATAATTAATATAATTTCCAAAAAGTTATTTAGGTAATACAATGTCAAACCACTTTCCAAATACTAAAGTCCATAATTGAAGGAATCACAAATTTTATTAAATAGGGGTGGTTTGGTCCAACAAAAATATACTATAATGGAGCTGTCAAATAATTAAGGTAAGAGGGACAAAATCTTAAAAGGCATCTTGTAGTGGACTAAATCTTATAAGTTCAAAATAATAGGGATGCAATACTAAAATCCCCTCCAAAATAAATTGACTTGGACCCATGCTAATGGTGACTTGCTTCTTTTCTTTTTATCATTTCACAACAACTGCCCCCAACTTTTTTTTTGTTTTCTCTGTTTTTTTTTTCTTTTTGTTGTTTATGATCTCTGGAAACAAAATTTAAAACTATCAAAAATATTTAATGAGATAAAATATAAATAAATTATTTCCAAAACTATGTTTTATTTTGGCAAGACTTATGTTATGTTTTTTTCAGGGCGGTGTTATTTATACCCTCATATTTATCACAAACACTCATTTAACATGGGAAGTTTGTTTGTAAGGACTAACTTAACATCAAGTAATGGATTTCTGAAATGATTTTTAAATAAGGCGTGCCTAATGAGATGTAAGTTCACTTACATAAACTAAGCTCACATGAGGATAGTGTGTTGCTAAGCAATCACCTAACATCATGCAAGAGAGGGGTGTTTGTGATAAATAAGTGGGTGTTAAAATATATTTTTAGTTAAATTTTGAAAGTGGATATTTGTGACACATTTGGGAGTGTAAATAACACCACGTACCCTTTTTTATATCATATAAAAACATAGGCATATATAGTACATATACAATTATTTTAGATAAGAATTTCTGCTATGATTTCGCGTATACGCATAGTCTTAAATTTCGTTTGCAAATAGAACCGTAATGCAACTTTTACATATGCATGCAATAACACAAAGTCTTAATATACAATTATTTTAAGCGTGTATGAAACGTAAAGAAGTGATTTTTTAGATGCGCTTACAAATTATATGCATATTTACACGCAATAAAACATAGTCATAATGTACAATTATTTTAAGCGTTTATGAAATGTAGAGAAGCAATTTTTAAGACGCTCTTGATAATTATGTACAATTAATTTTATTCATAAAAATAAGCCCGTGATGCAAATATTATTTTGGTTAATTATTCTCTTCAAAATAGATGTATAAGGGTTTCATACGAATAAGTATCAAGCGTCATGTGTGGTATGCGTATTTAACTCAAACCGAATTTAAATGTTTGATTTTTAAATGTTCCAAACTCGAACCCGAACCAAAGATTTCAATTAGATTTTTATTAGTTTTTATATATATATTTTTATTTGAATAACATAAATTGTAAGGCAATACCTATTCTGGTCAAAAAAATAATCTCTCACTTGCTCCTGCTTATTTGAGACAAAAAAATATTAACTCTTATATTTATAGTTCAATATTCATAATAGTTTAAAGAGACAACTTCTCACTAAATTTCGTAAATTTTAGGAATATAAAATTTTAAATAATGAAGTAGTATTATTTTCATGTCAAATATTATTTTTGAGTCATATATACAGCGATCTGGTTTTATTCGGTTCGCATTTATACCGGCACTTCCTCAAACCCAAACCAAAATATTTGGTTTAATTTCAATTGTTTTTCAGTTCTATTTCTATCGGATCAGTTTGTATCGATTATTCTATTTTCAAATTTGCCACAACATCCGTCTATATATATATATATATGCAATTCACAAGTTAACCTCGAAAAGTTTGTATGTTGGAATTCCAAGTTATCAAGTCCTCTAGTACTTTGAACTCCATCAAAAATATAAACTATAGTGATATAAATAAGTTTAGATTTATAAAACATGATTTTTTGGTTTATATCAAGTGTTGTCCGGTCAGATTTTGTGCACCTTGATTAATCCTCTTTTATAACTTAGAACACATTTGTTAGTGTTACATAATATTTTTAGCAATCATTGAAATTCAACCCGAAAATTTTCCAATACATCCCAAAATTAAATTGAGTACAATTAATAACTATTGGATTAAATCTGATAATCGTAAAATATGATTAGTTTATTTTTGAACCCAAATGGCACGTTTTCCGCGAAGTTTCTACCGTCACTAAAGTTTATTTGCGTCGAAAGTGGTACTGTGGAGGGAGGACCGACACTGTCATATTTTCTGGGTAGCATGTTCATTTATTTATTTATTTTTATTTTTTTTAAGAAAAAATAAAAAATAAAATGAAAAGTAAGACCAATAGTGTGTTGTCATTGATTTACTCTTTTTTGTGTTCCTTCTGAAATTGATATAATTTATATCTCATATCTAACTATTTTTTTAACATTATAAGCAATGATGTTATGATTTTTTTATATGTTGCAATAAAATATTGACATAATATATACAATTATTTTAATTAAAAAGTTTCGATATTTTTTTATACACGTATTATCTTAAATTTTGTTTACAAATGGAACTCTTGCAACTTTTATATATGCATGCAATAAAACATAGTCATAGTCATAATATACAATTATTTTAAGTGCGTATAAAATGTAGAGAAATGATTTTGTAGATGCTCTCAGAAATTGTATGCATATTCACATGCAAAAAAAATAGTCATAATGTACAATTATTTTAAGCTTGTGTGAAATGTAGAGAAGCTATTTTTTAGACGCGCTTGATAATTGATGGTGTTAAAATCTAGAACAGATAGTTAACGACCGATCAATCAATGAATAATGAACACGAGATATTTTTTATTAAGGTATGTTCCCCTGTTATAAATCAATGAACAGAGACTGTGAACAGTACCACCGTTTAAATGAACAGTGATTGTGAATAGTATCACCGTATATGTGAACAGTGATTTTGAAACAGTACCACCGTATATGTGAACAGTGACTGTGAACAGTACCGACAAAAACTGATTAAAAATAAAGATCGTTCACGAGACATTTTTTATTAAGGTAGGTTCCCCCGGTAGCGCTTATGCTAGTCCGGCAGTACGTCCTCCTTTTGTGTGTGCTTGCTTTGTATTAGCTCAAATGCAATCGATTTGGATGATAATACAAGCTACCAATCTCTCTCTCTTTCTATAATTTCCTTAATTCTATTTATAAGTATAGAATTAGAATTACAAATATTTCAACAAAATAAATATTAAACTGTATAGGAGAGAGAGCGTATAAGGATTGATATTTTTTTTGGGGTTTGAAAAGAGAGAGTATAAGACCCTCGAAAATTAGCTTGTATTTATATTGCCAATGGCTTTATATCTCTTAGAAGAGATGGATGGATATTGAGAGAGAAAGAAGATATATTTTTTTGGTGTGTTTTGAATGAATGAATGAGATGGTATTTATAGGTAAATGTAGAATGGCAAAAAGGTAAATTTGGTAATAAATGAAGGGCAAAAATGTTATATTTATGTAAAGTATATGATGTGTATGTTTAGGTCACATGTAATGTAGAATGTAGATGATGTGTATGCTTAGATCACATGTAATGTAGATGATGTGTATGCTTAAGTTATATAGGGAGGAAACCCTATTTTTTCGTTTTCACTTGTAGCAAAAAAGTAATTTTTTGGTGGAGGTAGGTGAGGAGGTAAAAAATAAAATTTTACTGGAGGTAAAAAATAAAATTTTACTAGAGGTAAAAGTGTTCAATTACTTTTGTAGGTCAATGGTAAAATTTGTATTTTACCCCATCAATAATTATATGGAATCATTTTTTTTTTCATAAAAATAAGCCAATGATGCATTTATTATTTTAGTTAATTATTCTCTTAAAAATAGATGTATAAGAGTTCCACACGTATGAGTATCAAGTGTAGGTTAATATATATATATATATATAATTCACAAATTAAATTCCAAAAGTTGGTATCAATATTGGAACTCCATGTGATCTAGTCTTCTACTCTAAAATCCATCAAAAATTAATAATAATAATAATAATAATAAAGAATAGTTATATAAATAAGTTTAGATTTGTAAAATATGATTTTTCTTTGTTTATATCATGCATTGTGTGGACTAGTTTGTGCAAACTTCAACTAATTTTTTTTCAAAACTTAGACTAAATTCTTTGATGCCATATATTATTTTTATAGCTATTGGAGTTTGACATAGAGAACTTCTTGTAGGCTCTAAAAATAAACCAAGGACAACAACTATTGGATTAAGTCTTATAATCGTAAAATAATTTTTTAACCCAACACATCCGCGCAAGTTACCCGAAGTTTCCACCGACACTAAAATTGTACTATAATTTGCGTCAATATATAGCGGGATACTGTAAAGGGAGAAGTAGATGAATAATGCAGTGGTAAATAGTCAATAGTGAGGTAGTGTCAAGGTATATTTTATTTTATTTTATTTTCTATATATATATTTTTAAATTGATATCATTGTAGATCTCATATTTCATATCCGACTTATTTTTTTTAACATGGTAAGCAGTTATGTTATGCATTTATATATATATATATATACATATCACAACAAAATATAGGCATAATATATACAATTATTATATTTTAATTAAGAAGTTCTGGTATTCGTTTGCAAATACAATTCTTTTGCAACTTTTCACATACGTTTGCAATAAAACATATATAGTCACAATATAAAATTATTTAAGTGTGTATTAAATGTAGAGAAGCAATTTTTAATATACGCTTGATACTTACATGCAATCAATTTTTTTTCTTAAAAATAAGCTAATGATGTACTTATTATTTTTGTTAACTATTCTCTTAAAAATCAATGTATAAGAGTTTCACACATATACGTCTCAAGTGTCACGTGTCGTATGCGTATCAATTATAAGCTAAAATAAATAAATGTGTATATATATACAATTCTCAAATTAAATTCCGAAAGTTGGTATCACTATTGTTTGTTTTTTAACCCAAAACGTCCGCGCAAGATACCCGAAGTTTTCACCAACACTAAATTTGTACTACAATTTGCGTCAATAGTCGGACATTGTAAAGGGAGAAGTAGATGAGTAATGCACTGGTAAATGGTCAATAGTGGGGTATTGTTGCTGTTGCTTATTGGTTTTTTTTTTTTTTAAAAAAAATTGATATCATTTTAGATCTCATATTTCATATCCAAAACATAGGCATAATATATAAAATTATTATTATATTCTAATTAAGAAATTCAGGTATGTTTTTTCATACATGCATTGTCATAAATTTCGTTTGCAAATTGAAATCTTTTTACATTCGCTTGCAATAAAATATAGTCATAATATGCAATTATTCTTTATTCATTTTTTAAAATAAAGTAATACGAATAAATATAAAACTTGTTGCGGATCACAACCTTATTACTACACAAGTATACAACTTGCTGCAAATCAAAATATTATTAATACATAAGCACATATTTCAAAACAGTGGCAATCAAATTGCCAATCAAGCCAAATAACCATATTCTTGGTAAGGAAATTGGGATTTGAGCAACAATCGGGATTTGTAGAGCAAAAAAATGGAAGTGCCTCGTTTGATAAACTCCCTTTCCAACTTCTTCGTTAGGAAATTGTGCATATTCTAAAACTTATTTGTTGAGTTATAATTATTTTTAATGTTTAAAAAAAATAAAAAAATATATTGCTACTGTGGCTTGGTAAAGCATTCATGTTATATACCATTGAGTGTAAGTGAAATTTTTTTAACCATTTTAATATTTCCTCTATTATATAATCAATTATTTATATGAGTTTTATATTATTGTTTGGTAGTATGCATAATAATCTCACATACTTTTATTTGAATTAACTATCTACCTATTCTAAAATTAACTTAGTACAAATATATTACTCTCTTATGACTCAGATCAAGAGTTTGCTTGCATCTATGTAATAAAAGAATCCAGTGTGACAAGTTTTTTTATCATATGTCTACAATTTTTTTCTATAATAGACTAATTTTGTGATTTTCTTATAATTATTAATTGAATCGTATACTTGATACTATGTTTTGGTTTATTTATTATTATTTTTATTTCACAGGCACTTCATACTTATTATTTATTAATAGATTTAGTGATTTTTTTTGTGCACTAAAATTAAATACAACGCACGTGTAGAAAATTTAGTATTTTATAAATACTTAGCAAGAACATTTCCTTAGTTCTTGGGCCAATAAAAAAATTAGTTTGTCCCCCATTTTGTAGGAGTTTCGATCACTACCCATTTGAGCACATCTTACAAATAATCACTAAAAGATAAAGTTTAATATGAGTATTTACTTCCAGACGACAAAGAAGAACCACAAAACTCAAGATTTGATGAAACTCCAAAATTAGAATTGAACTTCCAAAATCGAGAATATTATATACATGACTTCAAACTAAGTCCACCCACATTCACAACTAATAAACTCAATTTCAAATCACTAAAGAAAACATAAACAATATAATCTATAAAATTATTCACACGATCGAAGATGTATTACTAATTTTATTGTAGTTGAATTATTAACTAAAATATCCTAGTCACGGAAGGTACACGAACTTTAATCGAAATAGGGAGAGCGAAGAAAAGGAGACAATGGTTAGGGTGAAGAGAAATTTAGTAGCGAGGTGGGTTTTTTTAGCATGGGGAGAAAGAAAAAGAAACAAGTTTTACGTAATTTTTGTCGAGCGAGAAAGAAGAATAATATACAGTAATTTTTGGATAAGGATATAAATCGGGGTGAGAAGAATGAGTTTCACACTATTTTTTAGGTCGGTTTGGTTTGAATTTTAATTTTTGTAAGAGTTAAAAAAGTAAAGGTGATTTAGACTTTTGGTGCCGTTTATTCTTGCATATCAAACGGAATTGGGTGCTAAAGTTTTACATAATAGGTGTTTGAGTGACATTTTGGATGGAATCCGTTAGTCAACGTGGTCAACTGTCGACTCCAATAATTTTTAACTCAATTTATCCATTTTACCCTTAGAAAAAGACAAATCATATCGATATTGCTTAGGGGTAAAATGATCAAAAATTAATTGAGATAACAGTTGACCATGCTGACTAACGAATTTCGTATAAAATAACACATAAATACTTATTATGCAAAATTTTACCATCTAACATCTTATATATAAAAATAAATAACATCTAAAATTTAAATCACTCTTAAAATAAAAATGTGAATCATTTTAAGACACCCTTATTTTTAACCCAACTAGCACGTGGACGCAGGATCCACCAAGTTTCCACTGTCACTAAAATTTGCACTTACTATTTGCGTCAAAAGTGTGGTTCTGTAAAGGGGGGAATAGCCAGGTACTGCATTGGTAAATTGTCAGTAATGGGTACTGTCACTTATTTGTTTTTTTGTTAAATTGATACTCCGTATCATCTTTTAGATTTCATATTTAAAAGATGTTTGTGTTAAAGAGCATGATGTATATATTGTTGGTCTGTTATTTATCGGCTTAAATTTTTAGAGAAAATGATTACTAAAATAATATTAGAACTCGCGTTCCGCAAGTTTGCTCATTTTTGTTTATGCACGAGGTGAAGGTTTTTTTGGTTTGTCTCCCCACTTGCATGCGAGTGAGAGTCGTGTTAAATATCAAAGAATCTGTAAAAATACTAGAGAAAAGCTTTCTGCTTATTATTGAATGAAACATATGCCTAATTTATATAGGCTTTACAAAAACAAACTGAGAGAAAAATAAGGAAAGCAATATCCCATGTTTAACAAACCGAAACAAATGGGATTTTAAAGATAAGCTAATTCAAAAACGTACCTACTTCCCTTGTACATAGGGATTATTAACAAACAACCTGAAAAGCAACTTAAACCTCTAACACCCTCCCTTAAACTGAATGCTATTCCAGCAATCAGTTTATGGCAGAACTTGAACAAACTCCTAGTAGCCCTCGCAGCTTTATAAAGGCTTCTAGCTTCAAAGGCTTGGTTAAAATATCTGCAATTTGATCTTGACTCTGACATTGCACCAACTCAACAACTTCATCGTTTGTTAGCTCACGAAGAAAATGAAACCTTACATCAATGTGTTTACTTCTTCCATGCAGCACTTGATTTTTGGAGAGCTTAATTGCTGAACTGTTATCACAATAAATAAGAGTAGGCCCAACTTGAGTACAATGTAATTCTTCAAGAATCCTTCGCAACCAAACAGCTTGGCAAGCACACGAGGCAGCTGCTATGAATTCAGCTTCTGTTGTGGATAAAGAAACAACTTGTTGCTTCTTCGAGGACCATGAGATAGCTCCAGAACTTAACATAAAAACATGGCCTGATGTACTCTTTCTATCCTCTATATCTCCAGCATAATCACTGTCACTAAAACCAATCAATTTACTTCCTTCTCCTTTCTTGTAAAACACACCATAATCAGCAGTACCTTTCAAGTATCGAAGCACTCTTTTGGCAGTTTGAAAATGAAGTTGAGTTGGAGCTTCCATGAACCTACTGATGAGACTAATGACAAACATCATATCCGGCCGAGTTGCTGATAAGTACATTAGACAACCAATAATTTGCTTGTAAAGAGTACTGTCAACCTTTAATCCTCCTATATCCTTCGTGAGCTTAAAACCTGGAATAATTGGATTATTAACAGGATTACAATCCGCCATTCGAAATCTATCCAACACTTCATGAGCATACTTTCTTTGACCAATGAATATTCCAGCTGAAGATTGTATCACTTCTATTCCGAGAAAATATCGCATCTTTCCCAGATCAGTCATTTCCAATTCCTTCATCATAGATTTTTTAAACTCACCGAACATAACTTCATTATTTCCGGTAAATATTAAGTCATCAACATAAAGACAAACAACGAGAAAGTCACCTCCTTTGCCATTTTTAACAAATAAAGTAGGCTCATAAGGACATTTCTGAAAGCCTATCTTTGAGAAATAAGTATCTACACGACTGTTCCAAGCCCGAGGCGCTTGTTTCAGTCCATATAAAGCATTTTTCAGCCTGTACACTTTTTTCTCATTCCCTTTCTGCACATAACCTGGAGGCTGATCAACAAACACTTGCTCATTTAACTCACCATTAAGAAAGGCCGATTTTACATCAAGCTGATAAATAGACCAAGAATTATGTGCTGCCAATGATATTACCAAACGGATGGTGTCGTGTTTTGCAACAAGTGAAAAACTTCAGCGTAATCGATGCCGTATTCCTGTGCATACCCCTTAGCCACCAAACGAGCCTTGAATTTGTCAACTTCTCCTTTTTCATTCAACTTGGTTTTATAAACCCACTTCACCCTAATTTTTTTTTCTCCATCAGGAAGATCAATCAACTCCCATGCATCATTCTTTTCAATTGATTCTATTTCTACATCCATGGCTTTCCTCCACTTTAAGTTCTTGACAGCATCATCAAACACTATTGGATCACTATCTGTAAATAGAACGAAATGAGCAATAGTTTCATCGTCTGATAACTCACTTCCACTTACATAGTCTGTCATCCAGTATGGTCGTTTCCTTGGACGTTGAACAACTGATTCTGGTGATTGCGTTTCAGCTGGTTCAGTTATAAGAGCATCTGTCAAATTTTCTCCATGGAATTGCGTATCTTTTTCAGTCCCACATTCATCATTGGCTTCTAAATCAACAGACACTAACTCGTTTCCTGAATTGCTCCAGTCCCAGCTATCATTTTCATCAAACACAACATCACGATTGATAATTATCTTCTGTGTGCATGGATTATGTAACCTATATGCTTTGGACTCCTCACTAACACCAAGTAACACACATTTCACCCCCTTATCATCTAGTTTACTTCTCTTCTCATCAGGTACATGTGCATAGGCCAAGCATCCAAATACTTTAAAGTGATCAACCGTTGGTTTGCGTCCAGTCCATGCCTCCTCTGGCGTCATATTCTTGACAGCAAATGTTGGACTTCTATTAAGCACATGAACACTCCAATTCACAGCTTCAGGCCAAAAAGTCTTTGGAATATTTTTCTGAGCAATCATGCATCTCACTATATTCATGATCGTGCGATTTTTCCTCTCCGCCACGCCATTTTGTTGGGGTGAGTAGGCTGCAGTAAGTTGTCTACGAATACCATTCATCTCACACAATTTAGTAAATTCATGGGAAGTAAATTCGCCTCCACGGTCACTTCGAAAAATCTTTATATACTTGCCAGTTTCTTTTTCAACCCGAGCTTTAAATTTTTTAAACATGACAATGGCCTCAGACTTTTCTACTAGAAAATGAACCCAAGTTTTTCGACTATAATCATTAGTAAAGGTAATGAAATACCTTTTGTCGCTGTTTGAAGCAGGATTAATTGGCCCGCAGAGATCTGAATGCACTAGCTGTAATATTTGTGTGGCTCTCCATGTACTCTCCTTAGGAAATGAATCACGATGTTGCTTGCCAACCATGCAATCCTCACAAACTTTAGAAGGAGACTGGATTTCTGGAAGTCCTTTCACCATTAGCTTTTGATGTAGAGTTTTTAGCCCATTGAAGTTCAAGTGTCCATATCAGTGGTGCCAAAGCCATGCAGGATCTTGTATTGTTGATTTGTGACATATCTCATCAGCATGCTCAGTCCGAGTGTATAACGGAAACATTCTATTTCCTGTCATTTTGACCTGTGCTATCAAACCCTTTTCGGGATGGTAATTTGACAACAATCCTTTTGGATGATAACAACAAAACCTTTCTCTTGTAATTGACCGAGGCTGATCAAGTTACTTTTTAGAGCCGGGACATAATACACGCTTGATATAGTTTGCATGCTATTACTCATCAAAATCTTAACAGTACCCTTCCCCATAACACAAATACTAGTATTATTTCCAAGTTTCACATTTTCTCTAAAAGACTCATCTAAATTAGAGAATAAGAGTTTATTACCACTCATATAATTACTGCAGCCAGAGTCTAAGTACCAAGTATCACCTAATTGAATTCCCTTGTTATTGACGTAGGCCATCAAAAGCACTTCTTCCTCGATCTCAATAAGATTCGCTTTCGTTTCCTTCTCTTTGTCAGGGCACTCATATTGAAAATGACCAAGCTTGTGGCAATGAAAACATTCCACACCAGATTTATCATAATATATTCTCCTTGACTGGAAGTGCGTCCTCTGCCATCATAATATCCTCCTTGACTGGAAGCACGTCCTCTGCCTCTTCCTCGTCCGCGAAATCCACCACGCCCTCTACCTCTTCCTTGGAATGCTTCTCCATAAGTGGTGACCTTCAGAGCTTGTTCCTCCATACTGTGACTAGTCATTCGCTGCTCATGCACCAACAATGAGCTTTGCAACTCATCAATCGAAAGACAATCTATGTCTTTTGATTCCTCAATGGAGCATACCACATAATCAAATTTTGGAGTCATTGAGCGAAGGATTTTCTCAACGACTGCAACATCACTCAATTTTTCGCCATGTATCCGCATCTTATTTGCTATCGTCAACATTCTTGCAAAGTAGTCATTGACTGATTCTCCTTCCTTCATGTGAATAATCTCAAACTCTTTACGAAGAGCTTGAAGCTGAGCACGTTTCATTTTGGCTGTGCCCTGATACTTTTTCTTCATTGAATCCCATATGTCTTTTGCAGTGTCCTTTTTTAAGATGGTTTCGAGGATGGCACGATCAATGGCCTGAAATAAGTAGTTCTTTGTTTTCAAGTCTTTCAGCTTCTGATCCCCTATAACCTTAGTTTGGGCATTTGTTAATGGCGTTCCTTCAGTCGGCTCAGCAACACCATTCTCCACAAGACCCCAGTACTCCTTGGATCTTAGAAAATTTTCCATCAGCATGCTCCAATGGTCATAATGACCATCAAAGCGAGGGATTGCTGGTTGCATAAAATTGTTGTTGTCTGATGCCATCTCTTCTTGCTGCTGTAAGTCACGAAGCTGCTGCTTCTTTCTACTTCAGGTCCTAATAACCTCCCTCTGATACCAAATGTTAAATATCAAAGAATCTGTAAAAATACAAGAGAAAAGCTTTATGCTTATTATTGAATGAAACATATGCCTAATTTATATAGGCTTTACAAAAACAAACTGAGAGAAAAATAAGGAAAGCAATATCCCATGTTTAACAAACCGAAACAAATGGGATTTTAAAGATAAGCTAATTCAAAAACGTACCTACTTCCCTTGTACATAGGGATTATTAACAAACAACCTGAAAAGCAACTTAAACCTCTAACAAGTCGCACGGTAAAGAGTGTCCATTTTGAGCAAAAACGATTTAGAAAGTAAACTCTTGTCTAGCGTCTAGCCACGCGTTATTAGAGATTTTTTTTTACTAAATTTATAGTAAAATTCGGAAGACAGATTTATTAAAAAAGTGCTTGAACAGGTATAATTTTATATACTTTTTATTATTTGAATTGTTAAGTGTGCTTTTTATTAAAAGTGTGTGCGCCTTGTTTTAATTTAGATATATATATACTTTCTTTTCCAATTTTTTTGAGCCGTAGGATGTGGTTTAATCTTTGCCATCTGTTTAACACATAGGTATCCATCTTTTTCTCCTCATTTGCCCAAGATAACACACACAGCAGTCACATACACACACACGAGCCTTCCTGCTCCTCTTTCTCTCTCATTCGTTTCTCTCTAGAAGACATTGAAGAACAAATGTTCTTTAGGCTTTGTTGTTATTAGTCTAGATATTTGAATGAGATTATATTGAATATCATTCTCTTCCCTTGAGAGAGTTTTAGTTTGGTGTATATTCGAATTTTTGGGGTTTTTGATATATTCGTTCATTAACTTTCTTCACTCAAGATTCGAGAGGTGCTGTGTATATTTGTTCCAAATCTACTGTATGTATTTCTCGGATCTGTTTTGCTGTGTACTCGGTGCTGTGGTGTTTCATACTCGGATAGTGCTGTTCTTGGCTGTGTACTACGGATTTATGTGGTGAATTTGATCCTATTCTGTGGTGTTCCGAATCTGCTGTATGTACCTGGTTCGAAGCTGTTTTGGTTGAACTCGGTGGATTTTTTCGTGGCTGTTTTCTTCCTTTAATCCGGTACTATCTTTCTAAAATTCTTATCTCATTGTTCTTATTTTTTCTTGTTCTTATTCTTGAGATTTGTTATACTTTGGGATACAAATTTGCTGTTGAGAAATAATTCATATAAATCTCAATCTGTTGATTGATTGGTTCTAAGATTAACTTGTTTATAATATGTTTTTTTTTTCGAAATCTGAATTTTGGTACATTATAAGTCCGAATTTGGTGCTATTTGTAATTGATTATATTTTGTTAAGATTGCTCACTGGCTGAATAAAATCTGTTATAAATCTGTTTTGTTGCTGTGAAAATTTGCTTCAAGTTGCTGTCATAGAACCTGTTAATATTAAATCTGAAAATCTGAATATATTTGACATTAATCTGTTTATATTGTTATTATAGAACCTGTTTATATTGAACCTGTTTATATATATTTTGGGATATATATGTTTTTATTTTTCTTAAAAAGTGGAAATGTAAAAATAAGACTTTTAATTTGAAGTAGAGAATGATTTAAATGGATTAGTGGCCATGATAGACTAGAAGTGAAATTGACTGATTAATGAGTGGTATTGCTGTTATTGACTTTAAAGACAACTGGTATTGTATGTAATTGAATAGAGTTGTTTGTTTGTTGAATTATTTGTACACACAAGGAATTCCACGTACAACTGGAGAGAGCATTCCAAGGGTAGAAAAAAAAAATAAAGACAAAAATTGATAAGAAAGTCAATTGAAAGGAACTCTTGGGAAAAGGGAATGACAATATCTTTGGCATTTTAGTAAACATTAAAAGTTGCATAGATAGGCTAGGACTGAGGAACTTAGTGCTCTCCAAGAGACCAATACATGGGAGCTTACCACTTTACCTGCCGGTCACTCTGTTATTGATTGCAAATGGGTTTACAAAATTAAAATTAAGGTTGATAGTTCTATTGATCGATACAAGGCTCGTCTAGTTGCCAAGGGCTTTACTCAAGAATATAGCATTGATTATGAGGAAACCTTTGCTCCTGTTGCTCGTATGACTACTATTCGCACTCTGATTTCAGTTGCCTCTATCAGACAATGGACGATTCATCAAATGGATGTCAATAATGCTTTTCTTCATGGTGATCTCTCTGAAGTGGTTTATATGCAACCTCCCCCTGCCTTCCTCACTCCCCCGGGCACGTATGCAAATTACGGCGTGCTCTTTATGGTCTCAAACAGGCACCCCGAGCCTAGTTTGAAAAATTCTCTACTGCTCTCCTTAACCATGGTTTTTCTCAAAGTACACATAATTCGGCTATGTTCACCTCTTCATCATCACTGGGCATTGTTGTTCTTCTGATATATGTTGATAATATGATTATTACTGGGAATGATCTGGACGGTATAACTCGACTCCAAAAATATTTGTGTTCATGTTTTCAAATGAAAGATCTGGGTACTCTTCGCTACTTCTTGGTCATTGAGGTTGATCATTCCTCCACCGGATACTTTCTCTCTCAGGTGAAATATGCTTATGATATTGTTGACCGGGCTGGCCTGACAGACAATAAGGTTGCAGATACTCCACTTAAAATGAATGTCAAGTTTTCTCCTTCCAATGGTACTCCCTTGGCTAATTCTACATTATACCGACAGCTTGTGGGTAGTCTCAACTATCTCACCATCACCAGGTCGAATATCAACTATGCTGTCCACATTGTGAGTCAATTCATGTCTGCACTTCGCTCTGTCCACTTTGCTGCTGTCCTTCATATCATACGATACATAAAAGGGACCCTATACTAATGCTTACATTTCTCGTCAGCCTCTAGTCTTACGCTCCAGGAGTACTCTGATTCTGACTGGGCCGATGATAGTACTGATCGGCGATCCACCACCGGTTTCTACATTTTTCTGGGCAATTATCTTATTTCGTGAAAAGGCAAGAAGTAAACTGTTGTTGCTCGATTCAGTGCTGAGGCTGAATATCGTGCTCTCGCTTATACTACCGCGAAAATTATTTGGCTTCGCTGGCTCCTCCAAGATAAAGGAATCTCTATTCCGGATCTCACACCTCTATGTTGTGACAATCGAAGTGCCATCCAAATAGCCCATAACGATGTTTTTCATGAGCGCACCAAACATATTGAAGTGGACTTTCACTTTACTCGCCATCATCTATCCCAAGAACACATTCAGTTACCCCACATCTCTTCCGCTCTTCAATCAGCTGATTTTTTAACCAAATCCCATATGACTGCTCGCTTCCGATTTCTGGTGTCCAAGCTCCGCATGCTTTTCAAGTCATCCTGAGCTTGAGGGGGGGTGTTAAAAGATTATTCTTCTCTATGTTCTTGTCTTCTTTAATGCCCTTTCTATGTTCTTTATTCTCTTTATTTATGTAATTATGTTTATTATGTTTTTTTGTCCCCTTAGATATAGGTTTTTCCCTTTTTATTCTTGTATATATAGGTGATGCATCCTTGTAAGAAACACACAACAATATATAGGATATAAAATTCTTTCTCTCCTTCTCGAAATTTATCATATGTTGAGGTATGAGGGGGGGGAGGGGGCGTGGAGAAGGGTGGTATGTAGGGGGTCTGTAAGATTGTTGCTGAGGGCGAGAGTTCGCAAAGAATACTGAGGACAGAGGTGAAGAGATGCCTCGGCGGGTTTCTTCAGTAATTAATTCAGTTAAAGTAACTTCTACGGTAGGCAGAGGTTTACGGTGGAGCATGGGAGCCCGTAGTAGTTCAAATTCTTCTCTGAGAGCTATAAGAAACTGGACAAGGCGAGTCTCTTCACGAAAGGTTTCCCACAATTGCATATCAGTAGTCCACTGTGGTTCCATAAGTTCCATAAGTTCCAACTGATCCTAGATAAGAGACATGCTAGAGTGAAAGTCGGAAACAAATTGTCCCGCTTGTTGCTGTAGGGCCCGTATATCCTGTTCAAGCTTGTACTTTTTGGCAAAATTAGTTTGAACATATCGGTTTGCCAAAAAATTTTAAGTTTTCTGTGCAGTATAACATTTGCCAAGTTGTATGCTAATAGATGGTATCACGGTATTAGCAATGCAGGTCAAGATTTTCTTATTATTTATATCTCATTCAGAAAATTTGGGATCAGTATCAGCAGGACATTTTGCTTTGCCAGAAACATAATTCCATAGTCCTTTACCTTTCAGAAAGTTTTGAAATAGCATTGACCAATGACTATAATTGTTCCCATCTAGTTTAATGGTGATATGAACTTCAGAATTGGAGGACATGATGAAATAAATGAAGTGAACGATTAACAGAGATGGAACCTGAAATCGATATGTTGGAGATGGATTTAGCAAAACCGAATGCCGCAATTGAGTCCGAAATGCTGAAAAACCTTGGGACAATGTTGTTGTTGGTGGGTTTTTTTTTTTGTAACGGCGAGTTGACATTTGTAACTCATGCGCGCGTGGAGCGTGGGACTTGTGCATGGATCCTGCGCGTGGGCTTGGCGTGACGGAGCAGATCTCACGTGCCGGCGTGTGAGGGCTCGTCCATTGGTGTTTTCTGATGGTTTTTCCAGCGTTGAGCTCGTCTCTTCAAGATGAAGATAATGGTGGTGAGATATGAGGATTTGGCACTGGTTTGATGGTTTTCCGAGAGAGAGAAAGTTATTTATGTATTGTTAAAGAGGTTGGGTGAGATGGATTGAGAAGAAGAAAGGCAGAACGGAGAATGGCTTAGTAGCAGTGGGTATCCTCTGATACCATGATAAATTTGGAGAAGGAGAGAGAATTTTATATTTTATATATTATTGTGTGTTTCTTACAAGAATGCATCACCTATATATACAAGAATAAAAATGGAAAAACCCAGATCTAAGTGGACAAGAAAACATAATAAACATAATTACATAAATAAAGAGAATAAAGAACATTGAAAGGGCATTAAAGGAGACAAGAACATAAAGAAGAATAATTTTTTAACATTATTGACTTTAAAGACAACTGCACATTGTATTGTATGTAATTAAATAGAGTTGTTTGTTTGTTAAATTATTTGTACACACAAGGAATTCCATGTACAATTGGAGAGAGCATTCCAAGGGTAAAAAAAAAATAAAGACAAAAATTGATAAGAAAATCAATTGAAAGGAACTCTTGGGAAAAGGGAATGACAATATCTTTGGCATTTTAGTAAAACATTAAGACATGAGCAGGAAAGATTTTTCTTATAGGATCCGTTTGATTGCAAAGTCTAAAAATAAATAGAGAAACAAATAATTTTAGGAAAAATTAAAAACTTAAATGATTGATTTGATGAGATGTTTTCATTATTTTTACGTATTTTTTATAAAACATTTTGTTTACTTGTCATCCAAAAAATTAAATTGCATAAGGAAAACTGGTATAAGTAAATATAGTATAAATTTAAAAATTTATTTATCTCAATTTTCAACTTATAAGAATTAGTTGTTTTGTTAATGACTTCTCACTTTGCAACCATATTGAAACAATATTTGTACTAGCTTGCATTTCCTTTTGTAGTGGGTTAAATGTCTTTTTTGTTGTGTTTATTAAGCGCATAAAGTGTCAAACCATTTATACAGTGTGCTTATTTTTTACTCAAATTTTGTAAGGCTTGTGATTATGAGGGATTCTTGCAAATGTGATTAATTTAATTTTTTTGCATATATCGTTGATACTACATAATCTAGTCTATAACCTAATCTATTGGATAAATTGATGAATCATCATCATCTAATCTAAATCTATAATCTAATCTACAATCTAATATAACGGATAAATTGATGAATCATCATCATCAATTGTCCTTTTTACTGTTGATGAATAATGATGCCTGGTACTACTCATGTATGTTTTACTATTTATAGGTATAGTTTTTTGAATAGTAATTTTTACTTTTTATTGTTCAAAATTTTCATCTTTTTAATTATTGTCTCTATGAATTTTGTTCATATGCTTAATTATTGGTGTCAACTTTTCTTGAATAAATTATTACCCAAGTAGTAACCGAAATCACCTAAATTGCGCAAATAAAACTATGGATTTGGCCTGTCTTTTAGATCATTTATAGAATCCTAAATTCCTGTTCACTCAAGATTCTAATGTTCGGTTTGAGTTTTGGAAAGGAATCCACGATTCCTAGGGAAGGAGAATTCTGTAACTCCTTTCCATGTTCAAATGAGGGATGAGGGAAGAGGATTCCTACCTCTTGATTGGTTTATTTGAAACATGATTGAACCGTATTCGAGAAGAGATTTATGCAGACCTGGAATTGAACAGGTATATTTTTATAAACAATAATGTATATATATTTTTAAATTTCTTAGTTGATCTAAACTGTGTATTTTTTATGGGCTTATGTGTTTTTGATATCTAGTTGATATATCTCTTTATCTAGATTATTTACAGTCCTTGATCTTTTTAAATCTATGGTTGAAAGTCATGATCCACGTGAGACATAATGCTTGAATATAATTGACTATAAGTGTGTTTGTTCTCTCTTTTTTTGAGACATGTTTAATTAGTTAAAACATTATTTTTTCTCATTTTTTTTGGCCGTTAAATTAAGTTAATCTTAGCCCTCTATTTCACAAGTAAGGTATTGCCCGTGCCAAAGGCACTATGATAAAAACATAAGATTTCGTAAATAATTTACATTCTAATGCCGATACATGAGAGTCCAATATATGGACTTTATATTGTGATATTAGAACGTTACTGAGACCAGAATTCTTATGGCAACCTAAAGTCACTTAATTCTTGAATAACTTAACAATACACTCACATTTATTCTTAACAATTCAGATTTAAATCAATTTAATAACAAAAAAGACGCCAAGATGTGTATATATATTAATCAAACAAAAAGAATCAAACAAATATATACATGCATGTTTGACATATTAACAAATTATATTATATAATAATTAATATATATAAATAACATTGTAAAGTCCAATAATGGTTCATTAACAATTATTAAAAAGAAATTAGTCAAGAATCAATGACTGAACCGCTAACAAATTATAAGAATCGAACTATTAAAAAAATTAACATATTTATAAGAATCGGATCAAATTGGGTTTTATCGGTTTGGGTTGGATCGGTTTTCCGGTTCGGGTCGGAGTGATTTTCCGGTTTGGGTCATCTTTCTAGTATCCTCATCAAATGCCAAACAACCTAAAAATTTACATGAATAATAATAGCTAAAGATAATAATAATGGAAAAGATTCATTACAATGTGATAAATTATATAAAAAGAAATCCAACTTATCTTATCATCTTGAGTCATTCCGAGGAAGAAATAACATTGTATAGCAATGCCCACCCTTAACACAAGCTAAAATAGTTCTCCGTGTAATTCTTTATAGTTATGGTTGTAGGTGCATTTATGGTGGGTAGTTTAGAGATCGGCATTTTTATTGCTCAGAAGAGCCAGGTTTTCTTTGAAGAGTGATTATCATTCGTGCCACTGCTCAAACTTTCCCAACTTCGAAAATTAACCTGACAAATTTTAAAAATTTTAAAGAGAATTTTGTAATAATATAATTGGACTTTCTCTTTAAATTCGTGAATATCATTTTTGTATTTGCTTAAAACTTTGTCAAGAACACTGATCACCACTCGTTTCAAAATTGTATTGAAATATGTTGACATCTATTAATTTTTCAAACAATTTTGCCTTTTTTTTAATTTATTTTCTTTCTTTTATCTGATTTTCGGTATACTTGATTTTAAATTTTGTATAATTTTTTTCACAAAATGTATCATATTAAACATTTGTGAAAGAATTTTTTTGCGCTTTTTCAATATTGAATTCTTTTTTCACCAGCCTAACGATGTATCGGATGCGATTAGGTGCTCATAAATCATTTCCCCCAGACGTTTAGAATGAGAGAAAACAATAATCACTATATATATAATAAACCAATTCAAATATAATATATTGATCAACAATAACAAAGAGGGGTTTGTAAGTAAAAATTTATTATTCATCAACACTAAAAATTGAGAATATAGTGATTATTTTTTCACTTATTTTAGATTGCTGGAGAAAATGATTTGTGGGTACATAATCGTATTGGATACATTGTTAGGCTAGTATAAAAAGAATTCAATGCTGAAAAAGCGCAAATAAATTATTTCACAAATGTTTAATACGATACATTTTATGAAGAAATTTGTACAAAATTTAAAGCCAAGTATAATTATATTGAAATGGATGTGATTAGTGTTCTGGACAAAGTTTGGAGCAGATATGAAAATGATATTCTTGACTTTAAAGAGAAAGTCTAATTATATTGTTACAAAACTTTCTTTAAGATTTTTAAAATTTGTCAGGTTGATTTTCGGAGTCAGGAAAGTCCGAATAGTAGCATAGATGATAATTATTCATCAAAGAAGGCACAACTCTTTCGAGCAATAAACTTGTCTATCTTCAAACTATTCACCATAAAAACCCTTGTTGCCACAGTTGCATAAAAATGCACGAAAAGCTATTGGGCTTCTATTAAATGTGTTTAAGAACTGGGCTTTAATGGACATACTTAGCGAGGGGGCGATCGATGAGAAAACTTAAGCTTACAAGAGGTGGTAAAAGGCAGATGAGATGGCGTTGTGTTACCTTTTGGCTTTTATGTCAAATGTGTTGCAGCATGAGTCTTTTGCCATGGCCTATAACATAATATTGTACCTCAAAGATATGCTTGGAGATTAAGATTGTGCCGCAATGCAGGTTCCGATGAAGGACCTTATGAACATAGCAATTGCTGAAGGAACCCAAGTTAGGGATCATATTCTGAAGATGAGTGATTTTCTGAATGAATTAAAGATCTTTGGAATTGTAATTGATGGGGAAATTCAGATCAATATCATTCTCCAATCGTTGTAAGATTTATTTAAGAGATTCCGACTAAATTACAACATGAATAAGCTTAAATATTCATTGTCGGAACCTCTTAAAGATTTTCAAGTAGATAAGGGACTCATTTTTGCTTCCTTTTTTCAATGCATATTCTTAGATAATACTATTAACACCATCACATCACCACACTTGTGAAATTCCAAAACAGAACTCTAATTAACTTTGTATGTAAATTTCATTATTTGGTTATGATGATGGTAAAGTAAGATAGTGGTGGGTACTACCTAATTGCCTGACTAAAATTAATTATTGAAGCAACATTTTGTATACTAGTTTTTTATGTATTTTGTTTCTATCTACTATTCTTGTAATCCATTCTTAAGGAAGCAAGGAGATCTATGATATCTTGTAGGCCCAATTATGATATATAAACTCTTGAATCAATTTTTATGGCATGGTGTGCAATTTTTGTTCAGAGATGATAACAACTGTTGCACTTAAGGACGTGGGAAGGGAGGTGAAAACAGCGGAGGATGGAAAGAATACCCTTGGAGATTTTTGAAAATTTGAGAAGTACCACTTAGGTTTTTGAAAATTCAAGTAGTTATTACTATTTATTTTGTTACGTATATACATGTTACACCTTGTTGGTCCCATTCAAGTTTTTATGTAAACTTTTTTCTGCAAGTGTAACTTTTCTTTTATCCTTGTTATGTATCCAATTTTAGCAAAACTTTCTTTGTATTGCCTTTTAGTAATTTCTATTCTATTTTAGGAAAAGATAATTAAGCGAGCAATTGCTGAAGGCAAGGGGAAAAAATGATAAACTATAGGTATAAGTTGGACTATATTTAATGCTTGCTCTAGTTATTTTATTATTGCTTGGTGTGTTAAGATTATTATCATATTCATCTCCTTTAATTTTCACAGCTCTTTAACTTTTGCAAGTTGCAACGTAAGGCTTGGTTTGACTTTAAAAAAGTACACATTATATACTTAAACCCTTATTTTGTGTGAATAATAGTATTTAACTAATGAACATACAAATGCCTGCCTATTTTTTATATATATGATGGATTTGATTTGTGAGATATATATTTATCTTCATTAGTACCTGGTATGTTTATTTGATTTGCATAAAACCTTTTTGTTTCTGTTTAGGCTTGACAAATCTTGGTTGCAGGAACTTTAAAGAACAATCAGCTTATAGCGCTTATCCTTTCAACTTTGATGCATATTCTGAACCTCAAAGCTCTACGAGTTATCATTGTCTCGTTTTATTTATGTAAAATAATTTGTGCAGTGTTTTTTTTTCATACTGTTTAATAAAAGTCCAATTTGTGCTGACAATATTTTATATTTGCAAATTTTATATATTCAACGATCTTGCTCAAAACCAGTTAACATGTGAGATTAATCTACTGGAATGAAGTATTGCAATATCTGCAAGTACTTGAACGTTTGCTTATGATGCTAACAAATTGATCAACTTAATTTACATTGCTCAAGGTTTATTTCTTTGTTGAAGTCCAGTGTTCTTCCTACAATTTTTTGCCTATTAGAACTTTATCAAGTGTGCTCTTATTGTTTTTATTTTTTCACACTTCATCGTGGCTTGTGTGGCAATTTATTGATCGGAACTCTCCCTTTATATGTGCCAATTGACTAGCCTTTGGTACTTGCAAGTATTCGTGCTTTTGCTGTGTTTTTCATACACTATATGTTGGTGATCTAATGCTTATTTTCTTGACATTTAAGTCTTTTGATATTGATTTTAGTGATGTTAGAGGCAATAACCTAACTAGACCAATTTTGAAAATTATTGGTAAGTGTACAAACTTTGAAATCTTGTAAGCTGCTTGCTGGCTTCTGTTTCTAGTGCTTCTTTCTTCATCATTATATATATATTCCTCTCATAAATGTTAATATTGTGGTATTCTTTGTGAACTCCAAGAATATCACGTACAATCAGTCATTGGCGAGATTCCATTCAATAATGGTTTTCTATTCTTACTATTTTGTGTTCTTTAACATGCACCTGTTAATTTCGTTATAGATCTCAATTCAAGAAAAGTTGGGGTGGTGATGTTAATGACGTTATAGAGCTCAATTGTTCAACAGAAACTATAGATCTTAACTAGTACAAAGCAAAAATCAAGCTGGAAAACTTTATTTATTTATTTTTCAAAAGATAGAGAATCAAGTAATAGATTTAGAATCGATAATTTCTTAAAAAGACGGAGTATTTACCACCAAAACAAATAGCAGCAAATTTGCACAAGCAAATAACAAACAAAATCCTTTCTTCATCATTATATATATATTCCTCTCATAAATGTTAATATTGTGGTAATCTTTGTGAACTCCAAGAATATCACGTACAATCAGTCATTGGCGAGATTCCATTCAATAATGGTTTTCTATTCTTACTATTTTGTGTTCTCTAACATGCACCTATTAATTTCGTTATAGATCTCAATTTAAGAAAAGTTGGGGTGATGATGTTAATTACGTTATAAAGCTCAATTGTTCAACAGAAACTATAGATCTTAACTAGTACAAAGCAAAAATCAAGCGGGAAAACTTTATTTATTTATTTTTTCAAAAGATAGAGAATCAAGTAATAGATTTAGAATCGATAATTTCTTAAAAAGACGGAGTACTTACCACCAAAACAAATAGCAGCAAATTAGCACAAGCAAATAACAAACAAAATCTGATCAGAATATGCTATTATACACAAGCAAATCTACACAAATAAAACCTGGTCGAGTACACTAGGCCAAGTACAATAATGCGCATATTGCACTTAGGTAGGGAATTGTAGCTCCCAACAACTCTTTGTTATCTGCCTTTAGACAAAATTGATCTTTTTTTGGGTTTAATCTTCAACTGATCATGGGAGTGCTAGCTGGATACGTTTTGTCCATTTTGAATCGTCTGAGCATCTTTTGGACATACACAGACTGGTAGATTATTCCACAAGCAAGATGTTCTAGTTTAAGACCTAGATAGAATCGAGTTTTTTCAAGATCTTTCATCTCAAATTCGAATTTCAAGTAGCTTGTGGTTTCTCTTATTTCATCAAGAGTACCTATTATGTTTATATCATTGACATATACAAATACAATTGCGAGCCTGTAACTTGTTTACTTTATGAATACGCAGGAGCATAATTTATCATTCTTATATCCATTATCAATTAAGTAGTCACTTAAACAGGTATACTACATATGTCCGAATTACTTTAATCTGTAAAGTAATTGTATCAACCTAATTGCAAACGTATTCCATGATTTAGAATCACTTAACTTGGGTAATATAAGGCCATCAACCTAATTATATTTACTATGTATAATGTTGTGTGTAAGCAACATTTCTTGTTCTAAAATTTGGTAGCCTTACATATATATATATATGTATATATGTGCGGGTGTGGGTGAATGTGCGTGTGCGTGTTCGTGTGCGTGCTGATGGTGGAGATAGAGACGAACATTTGAGATGGGTGGAGAATGAGTGGTAGTGGAGATAGAGGGAGATGGGGGGAGGGGAAAAGTGAACAATGGATATCATATTTTAATGGTAATTAATCTAGATTAAAAGGAATGATCACTAGGGGAGTGTTATTAATAAAAAAATGGCTTGTTGGGATGTTAGTCATAAATGGAGTGTTATCAATTGCTAGTGTAAAAATTTGGAGTTTGACCACACCGTAAGAATACGATCTTTCAACCTTGCCATTCTCATTTTTGAAATTGGTTTTGAAAAAATTGTGTTTTTAGAGTCATCAGTTTATTTTTCAAGAAAATAAACAAAAGATTCGTATAAAAGATAATCCGAATAAGGACTTTCTTTTAAATGTGACAAACTAGAGATTACTTGCTAACTTATTTGCTAAGGTTCGCTAAGTGCGTTACGAATTGAAAAGATGCTAGGCACCAATTTGCGCTTTTGTCTCTTAATGGATCATGTATTTAATTCTTATCTTAAATATTTTACAAGTAGTTTGAATGTTTTTAAAATAGTTCTTTCTGATAAATTAAATTCAAAAAGTTATTTATGAAATCAAACTCGAGCTTGTAAGCACCTATGTATTCATTCATAGATTGAAATTAGAGTATTGTAATTCCATGCATTTGGAAATTGTTTTTGTGGGGGGTTTTGTTTTGAAAACTTGTCAAAACGGATTTTATTTTTTATATAGCATAAAAACATAGTTATATTATATATAACTATGTATTCATTCATTCATTTTTATTATATATAACTATGTATTCAAAACAAAACTCTAATTTCATTCATTTTTATTATATCTATTTTTATTATATATATAATTATATATAACTATGTATTCATTCATTCATTCATTCATTCATTCATTCATTTTGTAAGCACCTATGTATTCATTCATTCATTTTTTTATATATAGCATAAAACCATAGTTATATTATATATAATTATTTTAATTAAGAAGTTCCAGAATGTTTTTTCATACAGGCATTATTTTAAATTTCGTTTTACAAATAGAAATTTGTTGCAACTTTTACATATGCATAAAATAAAATAAAAGTCATAACATATAAGTATTTAAACGTGTATGAAATGTGGAGAAACGATTTTTTAGATGCTCTTACAAATTATATGCATATTTATATGCAATAAAACATATTCATAATTAACAATTATTAAGCAATCAGTGCTTTTGAGTGTCATTTAGATAGATAGATTGATTCCTAATTTTTTTTTTAAAATCTATCAAATTTTAAATTTTATTTTCAAAATTTTAATTTAAAAAGAGAAAATTAATTTGAGAAGAACGGATGCCAAAAACTAAGTTCATTCTAGCAGTTAATTACTATGAACAATGGCGTCACATTAATATTATATTGCAAAAAATATCTTTTATTATATTTTTTATAAATCTTTTTAATATATGATACAGTGTGACACGGATACCTAATTAATCTATCAAAATAACTTCACAATTAAATTGGCTAATTTTAATAGTCAGTTCACTTCTTGGCTGAATTAAATTAATGGGTCCATCTACAACTTGATGAGTCATTTGACTTTTATGACTCAAATTTATATGAGGACTAATTATTTGATAATTTCTAAGAATTTAATTTACTTCCAAATTGTTAAGAAATAAATGTATGAGACCTTGGGGTTACTCCGAGCGATAAAAGTTGTTACAATTTAGCTAATTGGGGTTTCATTTTCTTCTTTTTTTTCCTTCCTTCAAAGAATCCTATTTAAATTTATCGTCGATTGTATTTAAAAAAAATGTTTTATTATTATAAAGCTGTCAATTTCGATTCTTTTGGCACGTAAATGCAGGTTGGTGGTTGATAATTTTTAATGGAGAGAGACAATAAATAAATAAAATAAGATGATGAGGAGACTTGACTTGCATGCTTATAATAATATTAATTTAAAGGTAATTGAAGTAGTTATTATTCCAATAAATCAAATTTTCATTTTTACCCTTATTATTATGTTAGAAACGAATATGTAACTAATGTAGCAAGACCTGCAATCTTTAGGTTAAAAACAAAACCCTTTAAGCATTGAGTTAATAATAATTTTTTTAAAAGAAAATTAAATATACTCACATCCGCATTGTTTATGTGTGTCAACTTTTAGTGGTAAAAATAGTAGAAATATCGTAGTGGTTACCGCCCTAGATTTAGCTCTAAGGTTGATTTGTAGATTCTCATATCGAACTCAAGCAGCTGCAAAAACATTTTATGACCAGTACCGAGTGTAGACTAAGCTACGATGGATCATCAATCGAGGTGTGCAAAAGCTGCATTGGATATCATCAGTCGAGGTGCGCAAAAGCTACATTGGATACCGCCCGGTGTAAAAAAAAAATTAGTACAAACACATCTCTCGAAATAAAAATAAATTAGAACAACATAAGTGGCATATCACACCCAATATTTTTGGCGGGTGTTATTTACACCCATCAAATGAACACCTTCCATCAAAATTTAAATAAAAATACATTATAAACCTCGTTATTTATCAAAAATACCACTTTCATTACCTGTTGTTAGGAGAGTATTTTGCAACGCATTCTCCCCATTTAAGTCAAGTTTATGTGAGTCCACTCAATTCTAATTATGTGGGTTTTATTTGGAAAACATACTAATACTCCATTGCTTGATATTAGGTATTAGGCGAGTTCTTACAAACAAACTCTTTCCATATGTGCTAAGTGTATGTGACTGTACTTACCTGTAATTAGGTAGGCATTAGGAGGTGTTAGCGATAATAAATTCCTCATAAAGGTATGTTTGTAACAAAGAGGCTGTTCTTGACAAATATGAAGGCTGTAAATAATATTACTTATATTTTTTGTAGTAAAAATGACGGTGATATTGTCCAATTTGATCTTTGAAAACCAATTAAAATATCTGTTTTTCAGCTCTTAAAAATGAAATATAAATTTAATAATTCTTTATTCGACACATAACGTAGAAAAAATAAATTAGAACAATACAAGTGGCATAATACACTCAATATAGCCAACTACTACTCTCCTTCACTTGCCTAACAGGTGCGCATTAAAAATGTAGGCGTGAATTATAGACTCAGGTCAAAGAAATAAAGCGTTGGGTCAAAATTAGTAAATACTAACCAACTAGATAGGGCCCACTAAGTGTGTAACATTCAAACCAAAGCTGAATAAAGTCCAAAGTACACAAAATTATTACAAACATCAAGCCAAATTAAAAGTTTACCAAAAACATTTTTTCAATTTTAATAATTCTGGCACTTTGGGAAAATAAATTATTAACTAATTTGAGAACTTACCTGAACTTCCAGAATTTTAAGCTAGTTGAATTTGAAGACAAATTTTATTAAACTGGTGTGTACTTTTAGATCCCAACGAATTGTGTCGAATATGCATGTTCAAAAATTCTTAAAGCTGAAATGTGGCACTTTGAAGAAGTTTTGGTATGTTTTTTTTTATATTGCAACAAAACACGTATGCTCATAACATATAATAAGTTAAATTAAGAAGCCATGGCATATTTTCTCATACACGCATTGTCTTAAATTTTGTTTGAAAATAGAACACTCTAGCCTAGGTTTCTTGTACCTCTTCAATGAGAATTTATAAGTGTTACATGATAAATGAGCCTCTTTATATAGGTGCACATAGGCATAATTTAACCAAGATTGAAATTGTGCTAGACAACTATACTAATGCATTTACGGTATTTATCTTCTATTTATTTTACCTATGAATATTCCGTTGTCTTCTATTATAATTATTCTTCCTTGATTGTATGAGTCCTCATTATTCGTACTTGGCTCACCTCCAATATTCCTTCGATTCAATTTCGTTCAATGTGGTATGGTTTGAAGGTTAAACATATGAAAAATATATGAAAATTTTCATAAAATTTCAATCGGGTCTACTTTGAAGGTTAAACAGGGTCTAATAGATTATCTTTACAAATTTTCCTCATGAAATTTGAACCGCAATTGACTGTTATAAAAATTCGATATATATATGTTCGATCATTTTCGTCCGATGAAATTTTAGATGATTATTTCACAAACTTCTAAATTAAATTTTTTGATAAAATTTTGTGAAAATCGAAAATCTACTCTTTATAGAAATTATTTCCACCAAGTTTCATAAAATAAATGCATTCATTAAGTCCTTGAATTGAAGAAGCTAATCTTATTAACCAAAAGGAAATTGACTTAACCCCCATGCTAATGGTGACTTGCTTCTTTTCTTTTTATCATTTTCCAACAACCGCCCCCAACTTCTTATTCGTTTTCTCCATTTTGTTGTTGTTTATGATCTCAAAAGACAAAATTTAACACTGTCACACATATTTAATGAGATAAAATATAAATTAATTATTTCCAAAACTATGTTTTATTTTGGACCGCTAATTCATATAGATTTGATTTAAATTTTAGATATTCTAAAAGCCAAATTAAATTTCTAAATTATGAATCATTCATTATTTGTTTCTTCTTGAAATTAATGTCAAATTTGATCTCATATCTAACGTTTTTTAACGTTGCAAGAAGTTATGTACGTTATAGTTTTTTTAGAACGTTGCAAGAAGTTCTACTATGTTTTCTCATGTACGCATTGTCTTAAATTTCGTTTGCAAATAGAACTCTCTTGCAACCTTTACACACGCATGCAATAAAACATAGTAATAATATACAATTATTTTAAGCGTGTATGAGATGTGTAAAGATGTGATTTTGTAGACGCGCTTACAAATTATATTCATATTTACACGCAATACAATATAGTCATAATGTACAATTATTTTAAGCGTGTATGAAATGCAAAGAAGCAATTTTGAAGTCAGCTCTTGATAATTATGTGCAGTCAATTTATTTCATAAAAATAAGCCAATGATGCATTTATTATTTTGGTTGAATATTCTCTTCAAAATAGACGTATAGGAGTTTGGGCCAACTTTCATACAGCTTGACTAATCCTCAATCGCAACGCTGGGATTTCACTTGTAGGACTCTTTGTCGACTTAGAGTTGTAACTTGTATCCAAGATGGTAAGTAGTGGGCCACGTTTAATAATAGTAAAACAGGAATTTTTTTTTTCTGAACACAAATAAGTATTGTAGGTGTGTTTTTGTTTTCGGTTTTGGTTGGGGTAGGAATTATGAAGACTCAAACTCAAACCGAATTTGGTTCTGTTTTTGAATCCTCAAAACTCAAACCTGGATCACACTTTTTGGTTCGATTCTATTCAATTTTTAATTTTTCTTTTTTTTTAAATAAAATAAAAAATAAGGTAATATGAATTGAATAAGTATATAACTTGTTGCGGATCACAACATTATTAATACACACTGCACGTATACCTGCTGCAAATCAAAATATTATTAGTACAAAAGCATATATTTCAAAACAGTGGCAATCAGATTGCCAATGAAGCCAATTGTCCCAATCCCCTAGCCACTGTAACTCTGTAAGTATGTAATTAACCAAAGGGATGGGTCTTTGTAATAACGAAGTCAAATGCTCAATCAGGAGCCACTGTACAATACAAACTGTTTGTAATTGAATACAATTTGTCCCTTATGGGTAAAAATTAAATAGTACAAAGGAGTCATTGTAATTTAATCAGGAGCTCAAAAATAAACTTGAATTGACGTGTTTTTGCATATGGTTCTGTTCAGTTCAATTTTGCATTGGTACACTCCAAACCCAAACCAAATTTATTCGGTTTTGATTTTTTTTCAATTCGGTTTTTCACATATCAGTTTGGTTCGGTTGGTCAATTTTCGAATTCTTCATAAGACCTCTAATAAGCACGTCTGTGCAGGATCCACGAAATTTCCCAATGTCAAAAGAACAATACTATAAATGAGGAGCAGTAAATAGTGGGCCAAGTATAGGAGGATCTCTAGCAGGCTCCAATTTACACATCCATATCATCTTCCTCTCTCTTTAATTTTTTACAAAATTTTAAAATGATATAACTAAAAATCTAAAAATTAATTTTTAATAGAATTTATATATTTGAAATCTAATCATCAAGAGGTACAAAATAAGATCCATTGAGACTATGAAATTACGTATAAAAAATTTTCGTACAAAACTATTGAACAATACATATAATGATACATTCAATTTGTATAATTTTCATTGGTATTTTTAAATTTTACACATGAGCACAATTGGAACACAAAATAAGATCCACCTTACAATATAATATGTTTGTAATTGAATAGGTAAAAGTTAAATAGTACAAAGGAGTCACTGTAATTTAATGAGGAGCTCAAAAATAAACTTAAAATGAAGTGGTTTTGTTTATAGTTCCGTTCGGTTTGATTTTGCACCGGCACACTCTAAACTCAAATCAAACTTATTCGGCTTTGGTTTTTTTTGGTTTGGTTTTTCACAAATCGGTCCAAGTCGGTTTGATTCGGTTGGCCAATTTTCGGATTCGCCATAGCACCTCTAAATTAGTGCGTTCCGCACAGGTTCCAGGAAGTTTCCCACTGTCACTAGAATTGTACTATAAAAGAAGGGAGCAGTAGTAGAGAAGTAGTAGCTCATATTTTCTAGCTAGCGATAGATTAAGATTGAGCAAGACTAGTAGTAGAGGAGTTGTTATTCTTAAGTTTTAGTTGAGACTGATCCAAGAGAGTTGAATCTGTTCCCATCGACCCACATATATATATATATCTTCTTTTTCTCACTCACTCGATCACTCACTGAAGCTTAAGCTTTAAAATTAAGCAAAAGCTAGTATGGTAGAAATTGAAGAGGTTTCGGAAGTTGAAGCTGCTGCTAATTCTGCTTCTTCTTCTTCTTCCTCTTCAGCAGAAGTTCATCATATTCATAGGTGGAAGTACGATGTATTCTTAAGCTTTCGAGGGGAAGATACTAGGAAGACTTTCGTTGATCATCTCTACTCTGCTCTTAAAAGGAGTGGCATCTACACATTCAAGGACGACGAGAGGCTCGAGACAGGGGAGTCAATCCCACCTGCCCTCCCCAAAGCCATCGAGGAATCGAGCTTTGCTGTTGTCGTTTTCTCCAAAAACTATGCTTCTTCATGGTGGTGTTTAGATGAGCTTGTGAAGATCATGGAATGCAGTCGTAAATCACCAAAGGGACAAACAGTTATCCCAATCTTCTACGACGTCAAGCCTTTGGATGTACGGGAGCAGAAAGGGCATTTTGGAGAAATATTTCGCAAACACAACTCGGACAGGGTTCAAATCTGGGAAAAAACTCTTAAAGAAGCAGCAAACTTGTCTGGATTGGAATTGGACAAAACTGCGAATGGGTAAACTAATCCTACTCCTCTATGCTCATACTTCATAATTAATATTAATCTATACTATATATAAAAGCACAAATAACTTTAAGTGTCTTTCCCTTTTTTGTATGGACAAATATACCCTTTTATTCTAAAATTAAAATCTCATACTCAAAATGAAAGTCACGGTGTACTAAAAATAAAAATAAAATAAAATAATGTATTTTATGTCTTCTGCTCAAAATGAAATTCTCAATATTATCAAATTACTCTACTGATGAAAAAAGTTATGTATTTATGTCTTCTACTCAAAATGAAATTCACAATAAATTACTCTACTAATGAAAATCATGTATCAAATTATTCTACTAATGAAAATCACGTTGTACTACTCAAAATCAAATTATTCTACTAATGAAAACCAAGTTGTGCTACATACTCAAAATAAAATTATGTATTTTATGTCTTATACTCAAAATGAAATTCACAATAGTATCAGATTACTCTACTAATGAAAAAAATTATATATTTTATGTCTTCTACTCAAAATGAAATTCGTAATAGTATCAAATTACTATATTAATGAAAATCATGTATCAAATTATTCTACTAATGAAAATCACGTTGTACTACTCAAAATAAAATAAAAAATAAAAAATAAACAAAATTATTTCTTATACTCCTTTTATTCTACTCAAAATAGAATTAAAATCTTCTACTCAAAATCAAATTCACGGTGATATCATATTAATTTGGTTTAAACTCTACTTATTTTGGTTTCTCTACTCTTCCAATGATATTACATCTCTTACAATACATCCTAATTTATTTCAACTACAATTTCAATTCTCAAACTTATATATACACACATAAGCCATATCAAAAAATACAAGATAGATTACCAGCTTCTTGAAATATACACTGTTCGTTCTCTCTCTTCGAACATATATTATTATTATTATTATTATTATTATTATTATTATTATTATTATTATTATTATTATTATTATTATTATAAATGAACAATGGATATTAGTTAGTGTTTTTATAATTTTTTTATGTTGACAATAGTTCTATGTCTGCGTAAATAAAATTTTTTTACTATTTTATTGGTTAGTGTTTTTTTATTGGTTAATGGTCGACAATAGTGTTTTTATTGGTTAGTGATTTTTATTATTATTGGTTGTGTACACTTTAAATTTGATTAATTTCCTTGTCAATTGGTTAAAGCAAAAACACAATTAATTAAACTAATAATAAATGTACTTATTATATAATATACGTCAATACAGGTTTATTCTGGGCCACCCGCGGAAATCTGGCGCAACAATTTTAATACACCTAATTGATTATACCATTCTCTTACAATTTTAAATTACATTCTACACTTGATATTATTGTTTTTGGTTTATTTGTTATATATTTATCAAGCTTTTGCTTTGGATAGAACCTTTTTTTTTTACTTTATTAACCAATTCTTTTTACATATTTATTACTAAGACTAATAACCTTTATCAAACACTAAAGCCACGTGCAACGCACGCGCACAAGAGCTAGTTATATATATATGTATATGTATTTTCTATTATTTATTGATTTAAGGTGCCCTTTGATTGCACTTTAAGTCTTAAATGGTGGTCCATTCAGAATTATGAGGTTTTAAATATGTTTCAGATCCAAATACTTAACATAACTCTTAAGTTCTGAAGACTTAATAAACTCACCCCACCTTAAGGATGCCGTTTGATTGGACCTAAGTCATAAATTGTATCTTATATATTAGGTAAGGTTGCGGCTTTAATATTGTGAAGAAATAGTGGTAATACCAATTTTTTCCCTCTAATTATATAAAAAACATAGTATTAGTAATTAAGTTAATTTAAATAGAATAAAGTTTCTAAAAATGTTGAACCCCAAAAAACAAACCATGTCATATATAATCGTTTTGTGTTTCTTTACTATATTTTCTTATTAACATCCTTTATAATCTACAGGCATGAATCGAAATTTATCGACCGAATTGTCCAAGAGATTTGGAGTAAACTCCCATCTAAAATTAAAGTTGAAGATAAGGTTCTATTTGGAATGAAGTCTCGTATAGAGAAGGTGACTTCTTTGTTGGGTGAAGAGTCCAATGTTGTTCGGACTGTTGGCATATGGGGATTGAATGGGATAGGCAAGTCAACTTTAGCAAGGGCCGTTTATCGTCAAATTGAAGATCAATTTGATGTTTCCTGTTTTCTTGATGAAGTTGGAGAAGCGTCAAAGAAGGACGGTCTTAGAAGTTTACAGCGACACCTTCTTTCCAAAACCCTGGGGGTGAAGGATCTGCAGATAACGAGTGAAATGCATGGAATTGCACTAATGAAGACAAGGCTGCGGACTAGAAGGGTTCTTCTTGTTCTTGACGATGTTGATAGTTCAGAGCAATTAGAAGCGTTAGCTGGAAGTCATGAGTGGTTTGGTCTAAGGAGTAGAATTATAATAACAACTAGGGATAGAAAACTGTTTGTTGGGCGTAATGAGGTCCAAATACATGAGCTGGGTGTATTAGATTACGTTGAAGCTACTAAGCTTTTCCGATGGAAGGCCTTTAATGATATGTGTCCTACAAAAGATTTCGAGGAGCTCTCAATTCAAGTTATAGATTATTGTGAAGGCCTTCCTTTAGCTCTTGAAGTCTTGGGTTCCGCATTATGTGATGAAGGCTTGGATTTTTGGAAAGATTCATTACGAAAACTAAGGAAAGTAGGCCCTAATGGCAATATCCTTAAGAAACTAAAAGTAGGTTTTGACGGTTTAGAAAAAATCATACAAAATACCTTCCTAGATATTGCATGTTTCTTCGAACAAAGGCACAAAGAACATGTAACAAGAATACTTGAAAGTTTTGACTTTTACCCGGGGTCTTCCATACCTATTCTCGTTCATCAATCATTGATACATTGTTCAGATGGTTGGGTTTGTATGCATCAATTAATACGAGAAATGGGTCGGCATATTGTTCGTCAGAATTTTCCTCAAGAGCCTAGGAAGTATAGCAGATTGTGGGATACCAACGATGTTCAACGAGTATTAACAAGAAGCACGGTGAGAAGTTCTTTAAACTATAATCTTCGATCCTTCATTTGAATTGTAATTAAGCAGAAGTAAATATAATAAGAAATGAATGTATTAATAGTGATATGTACATGTATATGTTTCTTCAGTCACTAATTATATATACCGAATTATGTTTATTTGTGGTTGTTAGGGTACAGAAAACATTGAAGGCATACTGCTGGATCCCCACGAACAAGAATACAAAATTGAAATGGGGGCGGAAGCCTTTAGAAAGATGGCCAAACTAAGATTACTCGAAATTCATTACACCTGCATTCCTAAAGGTCCTGATTATCTTCCTGATGAGCTACGGTGGATTGATTGGGACAAATATCCTTCAAATTCTCTGCCACCAATGTTTGAAGCATATGTTCTCGTTGGACTTCGACTACATCACAGCAGGCTTAAACAACTTTGGGAGGCAAGAAAGGTAAAAGTTTCAAAATTATATAATATATATTCCCTTCCTCTTTCCATCTCAAAATTAAGTACGTATTCATTTCGATTTTAATACTTTTCTAAATAATTATGCCATAACTTTAACCTAATCAATATATGGTTAAGAATAATTTTTTTTTCTATAGTAGAATTTGGTACATCAATTATGTCACACTGTACACTAAGCTAGTTTCTTGTGCACATCACATGCTAGAATGATTAAAATAGAAGGCGATTTAAGTTAGAAAAACTAGAAAAAAGTACAAAGCAATTCTCAAGGGTTGAGACTTCCGTAAATTTTACTTTCATATTTTGAGGAAAAGAACCAAAGATAATAAGGTGAAAATTGGAATTGAAAAATATAACAATGCTTACTATATATATTTTTTTGTTTGGTAAAATTTGAATATTATTTGATCAAAACTACACAATTACAAGATATTTAGTAATACAACAACCATTGAGTAGATATAGATTTTTGTTGAATACCTAGATATTTAACAGGTAGACTTTGCAACTCTGTCCCAAACATCAGCCTTGACATGCTCATCCACCCCAGCTATAAAGACAGAACTTTTTGTAAGTTACGTTACCAAATTATTTGCAGCAGCTAACATCTTAAAAATATTTTATATGAAAAAGAGTAAAAATTATGCTTTACCAATCTAATTTGAAATTTTAAGATTCAACAAAGAGTAGATATAGATTTATACAGTCAAGCTCCAAAAAAGGTTTCTTTCTTTTAACTAAATAACGGATTTCCTATTTTGACAGGGTAAAGGGTTGAATTTTTAGATGAAATTTGGATGATCTCCATGATGAGCAAATCAACTCTACCAAATTTCATCAAAAAATTTAATTAGGAAGTAGGTGAACTAAAGATTGATATATATATATATATATATATATGTGTGTGTGTGTGTGTGTGAATTTCCGGCCTTTTGTTGAATTTTCTTCTGAAATTTGGTGGGAATTAATGTACTCATCATGAAGATCACCCCCACCAAAATTCATCCATAACTTACCATTTACCCCTTCAAAAAAGGAGTCCTTCCTTTAGTTAAAACAATGAAACTCTTTCCGGAGTCTAGCTGTATTTATCGACTTTGTCATATTATAAACAAAATATTATATTTTAAAACTTTTAAAAGTCAGAGTATTACTTTATAAGTTTGGGGCAAAAGATTACATCTAAATTAATACATATATAAGTTTAAGGCAGGCACGAGTGATATACTAGACTGAGACCGATACTTTTTGTCTTGAATTAGGATCTTTACTTTGACTTTTATACTTATATTATGTTTGGCACAAAATACTGAGACTTTTAATTTGAGATGTTCATAAAAGAAAGTGATATATTAATTTGAGAAAAATAAGTTTCTAAATACAATACTTGTTAATAAAGAACATGGATAGTGCTATGATGGGCTGAAATGTTAAATAAGTAGCCATAAGCAGTTCAACAAAAAAGTTGTGGTCAGCTTACCACTGAATCCGCCTTTCATATTACTAACTACTAATGTTATCATATTTTAAAAGATTAAAAAATAAAACATTACTCTATTATATATTATCATTGGTGTTGGTGGTGGTTATCTATTTTTGTATCTTTTTTTTTTGAGATTTTTCAAGTCAATACACCCCACACCTACGTACATGTGTGGTTCATAGAAGAAAACAATAAGAGTAGTATACAATCTATTATGAGATTTGGTACATACTCTCTTAATTTATAATTTATTGAAAGATAGAGCCGAGCTCTTAATTAATTTTAGGTCGAAGGAGTATGAAAAAAGATAAAACCAAGCATAGAATAAACAAAATAAAAAATAAATAAAAATAGAATATGGTGATACAATTAATACATGTTACAAGAGAAAAATAAATCCAATTTGCTTGGTTTAGTTAATTCGGTACGTACCTCGACTGAATAAAATAATATAAAACATGTGGTTAATTTTTTTTCTCCCAACTAATTTTTTTTCCTGTTCATATATAACAGAAGAAGAAGCTTAAAAAGCTTAAATATGTCGACCTTAGTTATTCGCGAAACCTAGTAAGGATTTCACACTTGGGAGAGGCCTGTAATCTTAAGGAACTTAATCTTCAAGGGTGTACGAGTTTGGTAAAGGTTGACATGTCTATTGGATTTTTTAAAAAGCTTGTTTTCTTAAATTTGTTTGGGTGTGAGAAACTTAGAAGCCTTCCAGAAGATATTCACTGGGAATCTCTTGAGGTTCTCAATCTTTCTAGATGCGTCAATCTTCAAAAGTTCCCGGAGGTCCGTGAAAATATGGACAAATTATTGCAGCTACATTTAAGAGAAACTGATATAGTAGAGCTACCCTTGTCTATTGGTTTCATCCGCAACCTTGTTTTGATAGATTTACGTGAGTGCAAAAATCTTGAGATTATTCCGAGTACCCTTTGGACGCTAAAACGTCTACAGTCACTCATTCTCTCGGGATGCTCAAAACTTGAAAAATTACCAGAGGAGATGGGGAATTTAGAATGTCTAGAGGAGCTTCTTTTAGATGGAACTGCTGTAACAGAGCTACCCCCCTCCATTCAATGTTTGAAAAATCTCAAGGTCTTCTCCTACTGCAAGAGCTCATCTCAATCACCGACTTCAGTTTTCCAGTTTTTGTTTCAACTCAGTAAATGTCAAAAAACCACAAGGAGTTTGGTGTTGCCTCCAATTTGGGGTTTAACTTCGTTAACACAGCTAGATCTCACTGACTGCAATTTGTTAGCAAGCCCCAGTGGTCTTGGGTCATTGTTCTCTTTGAAAGAGTTGCATCTCGGAGGAAACAAATTTGAAAATCTACCAAGCCTCATTCAACTTTCTCAACTTGCACACCTTGTGTTGAATCGTTGCGAAATGCTTCGAGAGCTGCCAGAGCTTCCGTCGAGAATAAGGAGATTGTTTGCAAATGACTGTGTATCATTAAGAGTCTCTGCGGATCGATTTGCCACATGCAAAGTAGGGTATTTTTGGTTCCAAAATTGCAGGAAATTGCTCGATTATGGAGAGAATGAGATTGTAGCTAGTACATTGTTGCAGCGAAAGCTTGAGGTTCTTTATTAACTTCTATATAAACATATACATATGTATTTTTGGTGTGAGTATATATGTAATATATATTATACGAGAAGGATTAGGTGTGGACCAGTCCGTACGGACTGGTCCTTTTTATGACGATTTTGCATCATAAAAAACACTCCCCAAATGTTTTTATGATGGAAAATTGTCATAAAAGGATTGATATACCTGCATCCATTTCGACTTTTGAAATTTTAGATTTTTAGATCACCTACTTTTCAGTTGAATTTTTTGATGACGTTTCGTGGAATTATTTAGTCATCATGGAGATCATACCCACCAAATTTCATCAAAAAAATTTAATCATTTACCCCCTCAAAAGGGAAAGTCTGTTTTTTAGTTAAAAGAAGGGAGCCTTTTCTGGAGCATGACTATATGTATATATGCATATAATGTTTTTACTGATTGAACAACAATACTTTATTATCTTGGTACGTGCAGAGAACGATGTACCGCTTTAGAAGTATCCCTGAAAACATCATACTCCCGGGAAGAGCTATTCCAGAGTGGTTTTGCAATCACACTTTTACGGACCATTCAGTTTCGTTGAAGCTTCCTCAGAATCCTAAAATCAAGGGGTATAGCTTTTTTGTCATTTTGGAAGTCGTAAATAAAGTCAAATCATGTAAATTGGCTAAGTTCGATGACGAAAATCGCCATCGTGGGCATTTACGCTGGTCGGGCCTGCGACATGATGGCCCAATTACGGTTGTCGGAGTGGAGTTATCGTTCACGGAGCCTGGTCATTACCACTCAATACAGAAAAAAGCAATTTACCTCAGGGACACAAACAACATTACTGGCCTGGAGCATACAATTATGGGCTACCGAGGTGTAAACATTTCTCGTTCTTGCATTTATTGCAGTTGGTACAAGCGTGGTAGTATTGAGGTAGATATTAGATCATTAAGCCCAGACACGCTAGTGGTGAAAAAGTGGGGGGTCCGTCTAGTATTCAAAGATGACGACGAAGACGATGATGACGACGACGACGATGATTATTCACCTATATCAGACAATATAAAGCGGATGATAAAGTGATAAACACATAATATTGTCATGCATAAGCTCTTTCCCGGAGCTGCTTGACATGTTTATTGTACTAATTCTACCTAATTGTCTGCTTATCTCAAGAGTAGTGCCTTAGCGTGTTTTGCATATAATATCGCCCCGCTAGGTGTGCTTTTATTGTGTTTATAGGCATAGGATGAAATGGCCTTCAAAGAATCGATCAAAAGCAAGTTTAAAAGCTTACAAAGTGCTGAGTTTGGAAAATCCAGACCCATGATCACGGGAAGACCATGATCGATCATGGCCCGGAGAGTACAACAACTTCCCTTGACTTTTAGCCTTTTTTTGAGGATTTTTGTCTCTAGATATTTTCCCTTGTAATATTTTATTAGTTTTTAGACATTTTTGGCTAGTTTTAGGCTAAGGGGTATTAGCTAGATATATTATCTTAGTTTTTAGATAGAGAAGTTCTAGAGAGAATGGAGAGCTCAAGGTGTAACTTTGCTTCATTTTTTCTTGGAAGTTCTTGATTTGTAAGAATGGTTTTTCATCTATAATATTCGTGTTTACATTTATTATGGAGTAGTCTTTACTAAGGTTATGGAGGTCAACTGCGATATAATTTTCGGTGATTATTAACTCAATTCATGTTTAAAGTTTTTTAAATATTTGTGAATATTTTTCTTCTTCAATATTTCCATCTTATGAGCTTTTAGGTATTTTCATCTAAATATTAGACTTTATATGCCTTGTATATTTAGTTCTTGTTGATTAATGAAAATACAACATATTTATATGGTTCTAGAAAGCTTATAGCTCTTTTCCCCCATTTATAGATCTTTGTTCCTTTTTGTAGAGATTATGAAATGTTCTCAAAAATTCCATAGATGGTTTATAATTTTGTTTAGCTCATCTTTGATTCATTTAATGATATTTTGAGTGCTTCTTACATTACATTTGCTATTTAGACTCTTTATTGTCTATCCTAAGTGATAATTGATTAGTTAACAATTTTATTCAATAAACTTCGGCTCATTTCATAGTAGAGATTCAGTATTTAATTTTCGTTCTCTTAAACCATGAGATTTCATACACATGCTTCATGTCAAATCTTTTTGCAATAAAATTATCATTTCTATTTCGGATTAGCAACATTAGGAATGGGTTGTTTTACTTCACACCCGTTGCTAAGAAATAAAACTTGATAATTTCATATTTGGTGGACCTAGTTGTTTTCCTTCTCGAGATAGCTAAAGACGGGGCATGAGTTGCTTAGCTTCGCACCCCTTTGCTATTAAGAAAAAACATTAATTTTCCTATCTTTTAAAAAACTGTATGAATATCTTTGTATGAGTTAGTAAATATCGTCTATTGAATTGCAAATGCCTCCCAAATACCTTAGTGCCTTCTTATTAATTTTCACATCCAATTTAGATTTCTGTTGTTTAAAAAAAAACAACCTTTTACAAAATCAGAAAACCGTAAAAATCTGTAATCCATTCCACACCTTTCCAACTATCCCTGTGGATCGATATTCGGACTTCTGAGATTTTATTACAACTTGACAGGCCTGCACGTGGGTTACCACAACGCATCATTCTTGCGACGTCACAAAGCTTTAGCAGTGAAGAGGAATAAAATTGTAGCACAAAATATAATTTTGGTCAAAGCTCTCATTTTAAAACACAATTAATAAGTAGTCCCTTATTTTAGAAAAATAAGAAAAACTAGGTCCTTATTTCCAAAAAATATTATTCGCTGGATTTTTTTTTAAAAAAAAACATTGTCACACATCTTTTACCTCATTTCTAGAATAAGAATAAAATATGGTGATGAATGATGATGATGAAGATTATCATAATTTTTACCAGCTCTCCTTAATTTCCTTTGCTAGCTACATTTAATGCTTCCTTCCATCTCTTACAATTATTTTTTTATTTTGTCTAACGTTTTCTTTCTTCTTCTTTTTTCTTCCATTTACTTAAGTACCGTAGAACCGCTATAATTTAATACCTAATTAATTAATAACATTGAATAAATAACAATTTTTTTCCAGTCTCAACTTAAAATAATGTTCTAAATTAATAATTCGCTAAATTTGTAGGATAATACATTATAAAAACTTCATATGGGTCTTATGTAATATATAAATTAACAATTTCCTAATACATAATATTTTACGCGTTTCATGAGTCATTGTTGACTTTTAGTTGTGTTACTATAACTTTTGAGTATATTTAAATCTACTTATGACTTTCGAGTACATGCAAGTCTATTGGTGGATTCTTAAATTTTACTTGATTAAAGAATTAGTCAGCAAAGCGAAAAACTAAATATTTTATTCTAAAATTAAAATCTCATACTCAAAATGAAAGTCACGGTGTACTAAAAATAAAAATAAAATAAAATAATGTATTTTATGTCTTCTACTCAAAATAAAATTCTCAATAGTATTAAATTATTGTACTAATGAAAAAAATTATGTATTTATGTCTTCTACTCAAAATGAAATTCACAATATTATCAAATTACTCTACTAATGAAAATCATGTATCAAATTATTCTACTAATAAAAATCAGGTTGTACTACTCAAAAAAAATAAAATTTTGTATTTTATTTCTTTTACTCAAATTGAAATTCACAATAGTATCAGATTACTCTACTAATGAAAAAAATTATGTATTTTACGTGTTCTACTCAAAATGAAATTCACAAGAGTATCAAATTAGTCTACTAATGAAAATCATGTATCAAATTATTCTACTAATGAAAATCACATTGTACTACTCGAAATAAAATAAAATAAAAAACAAAAACAAAATTATGTCTTTTACTCTTTTTATTATACTCAGAATAAAATTAAAATCTTCTACTCAAAATCAAATTCACGGTGATATCATATTAATTTGGTTTAAACTCTACTTATTTTAGTTTCCATACTCTTCCAATGATATTACATCTCTTACAATACATCCTAATTTATTTCAATTAGAATTTCAATTCGCAAACTTATATATACATACATAAGCGATATCAAAAAACACAAGACAGATTACCAGCTTCTTGAAATATACACGGTTTGTTGTCTCTCTTCGAACATATTATTTTTTATTATTATTATTATTATTATTATTATTATTATTATTATTATTATTATTATTATAAACGAACAATGGATATTGGTTAGTGTTTTTATAATTTTTTTATGTCGACAATAGTTCTCAGTATGCGTAAATGATTTTTTTTTTACTATTTTATTGTTTAGTGTTTTTTTTATTAGTTAATGGTCGACAATAGTGTTTTTATTGGTTAGTGTTTTTTTTATTATTGGTTGTATACGCTTTAAATTTAATTAATTTCCTTGTCGAAAACAAGTATTATTCCTATCTATAGTTCAATAATGTTAGATTTTCTCTCTCTAGGGTTTCCTATGAGAGCTTTTTCTCTCTAGCCTTCGTCTTGGGTTTTCTCCCCCTACCTCGCTGTGAGTTGTTAGTGCTTGGCTTTGCACGCCTTACGTGGCAGTAGGATTCGTTAGTTTGGTTGTGGGCTCTCGTGGGTGTACTAATATGGATGAACCGGACCTTGAGAGTATGATGAGACCGGTGTCCCTCACGGAAGAGGAGAAAGACGTCACAGTGGTCGGTGATGCCTTGCTATGCAATAATAAGGGCCTAGAGGCGCTAGTTCTGTTTGGAAAAGTCATCTCATCTAAGCAAGCGAGTAAAGAAGGCCTTAGGGCTGCGATGCGGAAAGCGTGGGGAAGGGATTTCTCTATTGCCGAGATGGGTCGAAATATTTTCTCTTTTGCTTTTGATTCGGAAAAGGATAGCGAGATGGTGTTGTTAAAAGGCTCGTGAAATTTTGAACACTCGTTAGTAGTTCTTCAACCTGTTGACGGTACGTTACAACCTTCTGCTATGCAGTTCTCTTATGCAAAATTCTGGGTACGTCTATATAACCTTCCTTTTCTTTGCCGTTCAAAGAAGATTGTATATATTATCGGGGGTAAAATAAGTGAGGTGGTAGATGTCGATGTGGGTATGTATAGGGATGGCCTTGGTAAGTATATTCGGGTTCACATGATTATTGATGTATCTAAGTCTTTGAAACGTGGGGTTAAAGTTGGGCTGGCGAATAACACAGGCCCGATATGGATTCCAGTATCATATGAAAGGCTTCCGAACTTCTATTTTGAATGCAGTCGTATCGGTCATAGCTTTAAAGACTGCTCTATTTTTCTGAATCCGTCAATAGAGAACCGCGGTGGGAAGCGACCGTATGGTTCTTGGTTACGGGCTAACAATGTTACCTTGAGAGAAAATTCTTACACGAGGATAGATGATCGGAATGTGGTAGCAAGCAGCTCATCGGCCTCTCGGCCCATTAATGAACAGGTAATGCAGACACTATCACCTGGGCATCAACGTTTGGATACGCATGGGTTGGTTAATGTCCCTATTATTTTAAGTAAACCTTGTTCGAGCCAGGCGGCTTTATTATTGAATGTTGAAAAAGGCAGTATTGACCAAGGAATAAAACTTGAAGAAAATCAGAATATGGTGGGTCATGTGGTTGGTGCCGAAGATATAGGATCAAAGAATGAGCTTAGGCGCAAGAAGAAGGGGTCTGGGCTCTAGCTCTGAAATTAGGTAGGTCTAAAAAAGGGGTTGATAGTGGGGGTGATTCGGCCATGTTAAAGGTTGGCGTTGTGACTGGAATTAAAAAGGTGGGTGATCTGTAGGAGGCCGGAACAGTTAGTAAGCGAGCGAGAGGGTTGATACAAGAGGGCATCATGTTGATGGATGGGTGCAATATAATTTCAACGGCGGAGACAACGGGGCAGTCCCGTTGAGACCAATGAATCTTTTAAGTTGGAACGTTCGGGGGCTTGGGAAACCTCGGGCGTTCGCATCTCTTTGTAAAGTGGTGTCTTCTAAAGCTCCTGATATGGTTTTCTTGATGGAAACCAAGATGTTGAGGTCTCAGTTAAATGGATTTCGAGTTCGGCTTAATTTTCAGAATTGCTTTGGTGTTAATATGGTGGGATTAGCAAGCGGCCTTGCATTATTATGGAATGAGGGTTTAAAGGTGAGTATTCGGTCTTTTTCCTCGTCTCATATTGATGCTTGTATTCGGGACAAGGACAGGGTGTCATGGAGGTTTACGGGGTTCTATGGTCAGCCGGTGATGTAATTACGGTATCAGTCGTGGGATCTACTTCGTCGACTTTCAGGCCAATGTTCGCTTCCGTGGCTATGTATAGGGGACATTAATGAGGTGATTAGTGGTCATGAGAAACTAGGAGGTAATTTTTGACCTTTCCAACAAATGGCATTATTTTCTGGGGCGCTTCTCGATTGCTTGCTAGTAGACCTAGGTTTCTCTGGTCCTAAATTCCCATGGAGACGCAGATGGGGTGATAATGCAATTTTGGAAAGATTAGACCGAGGGGTGTGTACAAACAGCTGGAGAGCCTTGTTTTCGCATGCCGTAATTTCGCATTTAGGGTTCGGATTTTCAGATCATCATATGTTGGCTGTCTCTTGGAAGGCAAATCCCGAGGATAGGGGATCTCTAAATTTGAGGAAGAGTAACCGTTTCTTCTTCGAACAGGCTTGGTTGCGTTATGGGGAGTGCTCTAAGATTGTGTCTTCTTCTTGGTCTCGGGGTGTTTCATTAGGTTTGCAGGCGTTGACCAGGGTGAAGCTGGGTCTTTTGGAATGTACAAAGAATCTGAGGGTCTGGGACCGCCAGTCTTTTCGGGGTTTTTCGTATCGGCTAAAGGAGAAACATAAAATGTTAGAGACTGTGTGGTCTAGTATCATAGATGAATAGTCGTTTGTTCGAGTAAAAAATCTAGAGAGAGAGAGGTGGCGGATTTGCTTGACCATAAGGAGACTTACTAGAGACAGCGAGGTAAAGCAGAGTGGTTAAAGGAAGGGGACCGTAACACTAAGTACTTCCACCAGAGAGCTACTCGGAGGAAACGTAAAAAATACTATAGACAGTTTGAGAGATTCGTCGGGGGTCTTGCAGTCTTCCTTAACTAGAATGAAAAAGGTTACAGAGGATTATTTTGGTGAATTATTCTCAACGTCCCACCCTTTCGAGGCTATGATGGAGCGGGTTACTAGATGTGTGGAGGCTCATGTTTTTGAGGCTATGAACATAGACCTCTGTGCTAACGTTACTGAAGAGGAGATTAGAATTGCGCTCTTTCAGATGGGACCGATCAAGTCCCCGGGGTCGGATGGTTTTCCTCCGATCTTTTTCCAAAAATATTGGGACATTGTTCGACATGATATTGTGAGCCTTTGCCATGATTTCTTTCACTCAGGTATCTCTTTAGAGGCTTTAAATAATACAAATATTGTGTAAATTCCTAAAGTAGCTAAGCCTATCAATTTATCTGAGTTTCGGCCTATTAGTTTGTGTAATGTGACATATAAGATCATCTCGAAGGTGTTAGCTAATAGATTGAGACAGATCTTGCCAAGTATTATCTCGCAGAATCAGAGCGCGTTTGTCTCAGGCCGTATGATCATTGACAATATTATTATGGCTTTTGACAATATTATTAGCTAATAGATTGAATGGTGTTTTTTGCGCGCAATTATGTCCCATTTAGGTTTCTATGAGCAGTGGATTTCGTGGGTTATGGAGTGTGTGTCCCCTGTCTCATATTCCTTCATCTTGAATGGGAATCATTCAGGTTTTCTAAAGCCTCAGCGGGGTATTCGTCAGGGGGATCCATTATCTCCGTATCCTTTTTTATTATGTTTAGAGGGATTAGACGGGCTAATTAGGGAGGCGATAAACTCTTGAGCTTTGGAGGGCTTTAATATCGCGAGGGGTGGTCTTAAGCTATCGCACATGTTTTTTGCTGATGATAGTCTGATCTTCTGGCGGGGAGATACTCAACAATGTAGGGTTCTCCGGGTCTTTTTGGGGAGATATAAGGAGGCCTCTAGGCAACGGGTGAATTTTGATAAGTCGAGTTTGGTTTGTAGTCCGAATTTTAGCCTTCGTAAGAGAAGAGCATGTGCGCAAGCGGCAGGGATGAAACTGGTTCCCCGTTTTGACAAGTATTTGGGGATGCCCTTGTGCTTTGGTCGTAGCAAAAAGGTAATGTCGATCGATATCAGGGATCGGGTACTTAAAAAGATCAGAGGCTGGAGCCGATGTGATTTCTCTAGCGGTGGGAAGGAGACCCTGATTAAAGCAGTCTTACAAGCTGTTCCTAATTATTTCATGTCCTGTATCCAGTTTCCCGAGTTTCTTTGTAAAGAGCTTCATTCTCTTTGTGCGAGATTCTGGTGGGGGTCAAGCGGTAATCAGAAGAGAATTCATTGGACCTCGTGGGAGAGATTATGTGTGCCTAAAGCTTCTTGTGGGATGGGCTTTAAAGATCTGAGTGCTTTTAACCAAGCTATGCTAGCTAAGGTGGGGTGGAGACTGCTTAAGGAGCTGAATTCCCTTCTGGCTCGATTTCTTAAAGGAAAATATTTCCCCGGTTGTACCTTTCTTGATGCAGGGGTGCGTAAGAAGGGGTCTCTCATGTGGCGTGGGATTCGGTTGGGCCGGGATCTTATTCTTAAGGGTGTTCGATGGAGAGTTGATAATGGTGATAATATTTTTGGATTTAAAGATAGATGGATCCCTAGGCCTTGGCCTTTTAAGCCTTGGTCTCCGGGGGACGAATATCGATGCGAAACTTCATGAGTTAATACTCCCCTCGGGTTCTTGGAATGTGGGGTGGGTTCATGAGTCATTCTTAGAGGGGGAAGTAGATGAGATCGTAAGAATTCTGGTTGGGTCGCGAGCTAGGGAGGATACTCTAATTTGGCATTTCAATTCGACCGGGGATTATTCGGTTCGTAGTGGTTACCGGGCTGCCCGGTTGGCTGGTAATTTGATTTCGTCATCGTCTTCTTCTTTCTTGGGGTCGTGGTGGAAGGCGCTTTGGAATATCAAATTAGCAAATAAGATCAGGATGTTTTTATGGCGCGCGTCCTTAAACTTGTTATCGACTTGTATGGCTCTTTTCAAGAAGAGGGTGATTCCGAGCACTCTGTGTCCTCAATGCCGATCAAAGAGTGGAATAGTTTACCACGCCTTGTGGTCATGTTCGATTGTGCAGGAAATTTGGAATGTTTCATGCTTTACTAACCTCGCTAAAAATCCAGACAGCTGGGGAGATTTTGGCAGTCTTTGTGCTTCGCTGGTGCAGTCGGATGGGAATTAGAATGCGACCTTCTTTGCATCGTTAGCTTGGTTTATTTGGTTTGACAGAAATGAGCGGGTGCAAGGAAAGGAGGGGCACTCCGGGAGAGCTCTGGTTGCAGAAGCTTATGTAGGTGCTTTTTTGGCAGCTCTTGAAGTCTCGGTTTCTCCCCTAGTTTTGGTGGTAGCATCTTGGTGTAAGCCCAATGAGGGTGAGGTTAAAATCAATGTGGACGCGGCGGTGAATCCCGTGTCGGGGAGATCAGGGCTAGGTATTATTTGCAGGAATTTTGCGGGTGTGGTTATCGGCGCCCGTGCTATCCCCTTTCATTCTACAATGGATGTCGAGGCGGCCGAGGCTCTGACAGTGCTCGAGGGTTTGAGGTTTGCGAGCTCTTTGGGTCTGAAAGTGATTGAAGTCAATAGTGATGCATTTCACGTGGTAAAAATGCTTCTTGACAACTCCCCTCCATTGGCGGATGCGGGGGTCTTTATTTTGGACGCTCTAGACCTTGTGAAATCTTTTACTAAAGTGTTGTTCTTCCACGTTTTACGGTCCGCAAACGAAGCAGCCAATTCTTTAGCGGTCTTTGCCATTCGGGTTGACTCTTTATGCTCTTGGGGGTCCGATGTCACTACACCAAAACTCGCTAACTGGCATGGTTCTACTCCGTGCCTGACCACCTTTGGCACAGTTCTGAGCCGTGCCAAATACGACAGTACCTTTATTTAGCACGGCTTCACACCGTGCTTAATTCGTACATTTTTTTGGTCAAAGGGTACCAATTTCGCCAAATTTGATACTACTATAGCACGGATACTTACCGTGCCAATGTTATGACACGTGTCATTTCGATGACTTTCCACGTGTCATCATACCAAAGATATTATGATATCATTGGTGGCACTGCGTAGGCACCCTTTTGGAACAGTTTTGGCACATTGTTGGCACGGTGATAATCCGTCCAAAATCATTTAAATTTAATAAAAAAAATTTATTTGCACAATTCACCATTTCACCTAAATTTTACCTCCAGCAGAACTTGAAAAATAACAATTATTCCACATACAAATGAATGTATACTTTTTGTAATAAGAATGCTAATTCACCAACCTAAGAAGTTTTATTATCACAAAATCTAAATATGGTACCCAAAGTTATTCACAATTAATATTTCATCACAAAGTTTGAATACACAATAGATTACTTTCGTTGTCTTTCAAATATTCTTTTCCACCTTACGAAGTTGTAACCCCCAAAATACTCGACTCCTCTTTGTAACCTGGGTATTCATAAGAAAACAAAAAATTATTAGAGGGGGTCACAAAATACAACTCCAAAACGGAAAATTATAAAAGCTAACAGGAAACTAAGGGAGTTGGACGAGCATATAATTGAACACATAACACAATAATTTTTCTTTTAGGTGCAAAAGTTGGATACTAAATAAAGATTTTAATAACATGAGGCAGCTAATTCATATGCACCAAACAAATTAACTACTGCAAAATTCAAATAGTAGGCTAAGCACATGGTACCCAAAAGTAACATATATGATATGACGCCAATTGATTACCATTAGTGTCTTATTCTATAGCAATCTTACAAACTTTCCAATAACAACTTTTAGGAATTAATCCTCACAACATACATCATGTTAGGAGACAAGGAAGCCACATGATGGAATAAATTGTATTCTTGACCACTAATTTGTTGAAATTAGTGTTCTCTTAAAAAGTATCAAAGTAATTTAAATTGTCCTAAATATTAAAGCAAAGATTTAAAAGAGGTTCAAAAGTGCGTGTGTTGACATACTAAGTCATGAAACTTACAAAGTCTATTTAGATAGTGAATCATGTACAATTAATTACATTATGGTACTGATAGGAAAAGAAACCAGTGGCTTACTTTCGATTGCGGGAAAAAATTTGTCCTAGGGACCTTATATTTGTATTTCGGATTTGATAAGAAAATTAGATCTGTACTCATAGTGGTGATGGGTTGCGCGGGTGTGGAGAAAGCCGATGGAGAGGGAAGAGTCGAGAGCAAGAAGGAGAGAGAGAAGGGTACAAAAATGACCATAGCCCTATTAAATCACGCACGCATAGATTTGTACTCTGTCTATCCAACCGAAAATCAAACTCTAATCACGCACGCATATGAAAACCCCACTAGGTGTTCATGTATATATAAGGTAGATCTGTACTCTGTAGGTGTATATATGTATGTCTATATATATAAAGAATATGTATGTATATATATATAAGGAATTAGGAGAAAAAGAGAGAGAGTGGTTACTAGATTCGACGGTGGTGGACATGTTGCCAGTGGTGGAGTGGTCGATGGTACCGTGGCCGATAAACCCATGGTGCAGATGAACCCATGGTGGAGTGAGCGAAGATTATGAAAAAATTCATCCAATTATCCTTCCAAATGATTATCCCTTTTAGGTTATAAATATTGATTATTGTTGTACGTAACGTTTTTTTTTTGGCCAAATTAGTAAAATATAATTTTGTAATTTTTGTAGGTCTGAAAATACCCTAGAGGGGGGGTGAATAGGGTTTTTAAAACTTAATGCGGAATTAAAAAAAATTTCGAAAATGTTTAAGTAAAATAATTTACCAAACAAATTTATCAAGGAATGTAAGCAAATAAACAATCAAGTATAAGAGCAAATAAATAAGTAATCTCAAACAATTTAAACAATCAATAATAAAGAGATTGAGTAAGAAAGATTGAACCAATTTGAAGTCGAAGATTTTTTGTCCACACGGTTCGGCTTGTTCCTCCTACTCCGCGCTCGGTTAGTTCCCCAAGAATTTCCACTATAACCGATCTCCTTCCGGGTGAAGATCAAACCTCTACAAGTGTATTCTTCTCACACACTCTTACAAGTATTGAAACACCCTCAATACTCTCACAAGAAATCCCTCTTGCTAATCTATGAGATACACCTCTCACAAATATGATTTGAATAAGTTTTAGTGGCTAACACTAATGTACAATATCTCTCTTGTGTATAACAAAATATAATTGAAGCTCACACTAAGAGATATCAAAATTGATCAAAGTATATAGCTCAAAAATGAAGAATATGATCAATAAAATGAATTGAATACTTGAATAACTTTGTATATATGTAAAATAAGTTTGTAGAATGATTCAAGTATGTTAAAACATGTCTAAGACATTATATTTATAGCTTACAAAATCATATGGCCGTTGGGGATGATTAAGAGAGGTTTTGGCTCCAATGTATACATTTTCAAACTTTCCAACAGCTAGTTTTGACAAAAAAAATTCTAAATTGTTTTGTTAATTTCTCCCAATTAGACCGTTGGATCATGCTCAAATTTTAGTCAAAATTGCCAGGATATGTTGTCTAACTACTGTAAAAATTTTAAAATGATCGGTGTTCGGAAAGGCCTCCATTTGACCGTTAGATCAAAACTGAGCAAAAATTAGGCGAATTTTAAATGTAAAATAAAAATATTTTTCCAATTTAATAATTTAGTTCCAAATAAAATTCTAATGATTTTTGAACTTCAAATATATGTTTCTAAGATACCCATTTTTATTATAGCTTAAAATATGATCATTTAAAATTAATATGAATTTATTTTGAAACTCGGTTTTTGTAAAATGATGTTTTTCAAATAAATTCAATTTCAAGCTAGTTTGAATCAATCTTTAAAAGATGTAAGAATATGTTTGAGTTATAAAGATTTGATCAATAAAGTATCTTCACATAAAATCTAAGCACTCACTCCATTTAATGATAATTCGAGTCTTCGTGATGCTTGATTTTCTTTTGCGTATCTTTACTTGTTTGATGTTCTTGATCCTTTCTTGATTTTGATAACTTGTAGAACATGTGGAGATCATTCTTGTGCATATCTTCACTTGCTTGATGATCTAGATCTTTTCTTGGCTTAGTATAGCACATGTATATCACTTGAGTTCATTTCTTGTGAGTAGATACGTTTGTAAAGCTTGTGTCAGATTTGCTTCGGTTTGAAGTTACACTTGGTCGGAAGATATATCGGTTAAAATAGCTATCATCATTGGAACAACCGAGTTAAATAACACTTTATTAACTTATTGTAATTATCAAAATAAGATTAATTGACTTTAAGGTCAACAATTTTAACTATCTACTAAACTGTAATTGACATCTTTTCTTTGTGCTCAAATCCTAACAATTCCAGATGTTTGTGTATTGTTAGACATGTTAACCATTCTTAAGTTTATAAGTTCAATACTAGTCGTAAGTAATTATACGTGTGTAATAAGTTCAATACTAGTTGTAAGTAATTATACGTGTGTAATAAGTTCAATACTAGTGACACGCTCTACATACATGTAATACGATTCTTAATAATTACTTACATTAAAAAGATGCATTTGATCTGGTGGTAAATGAATGTGTTCTTTGTATCCCTCAATTAACATCATTTTGTAGTAATTTCTAGCAGTAGAGTAATATTATAGATTATCACAAAGAGTACGCCATGTGCTGGTACCAAGATTATAATTATGTATTTAAACGCTAAAAAATATAAAATTATTTTATTTTAGTTACATCGTTGACTTGAACTTCTGACCCTTTGCCCTTCCCTCCTAATCTCTATGTGACTAAGTACTATTATTTTGCTATAAATTAAAGCTACATGCAACATAGAATTGCTTTACTTATCAATTTCAATTATATATATAAGCTAAAAAGTTATCGTGTTGTAGTATAACTAGTTTTAAATTTAATTTTTGTACAATAATTAGTATTATAAATTAACTATTAAGAAAATTATTGTTACAAATTTTAAAAATATCCATGACATACTTTGTTCCTTTTAAAAAAATAATAGTATAATCATTAAGTTATTGAATATTAATTATCATAAGATTTAACTCTACAAGTTTTCAAAATAAATTTAGTAAATTTTTAAAAAATATATAAATAATAAAATTTATAAGATTATACTTCATAAGAGTCAAAATGGGATTCAATGATTAGAGTATCTCCAATGGTCTAACAAAAATAGTAATTATAATCAATTTTAACAATGTTAGCAAAAAATCCTACCCCAATTGCATAATTAAATTTTAGCAACATTTTAACTAATAAACAAATATTCTTCCTTTATAATCAAAGTTAACAACCTTCTTCAATAATCAAAATGAGGGACTTACTAATTCTTTTGGGTAAAAGAGGATCTTTTCAAATTTAAATAATCTTTCCCTCATTTTTTTTGATCAAAATTTTAAATTGATTAATTTTTAGTCAATTAATATAATGGGCCCCAAAAATTTGGTTATTAAGAAAAAATAACTATTGGAGTGCTCTACATTGTTAACTTTAACAATTTACTAAATTAATAACCAAAACCATTTTAATTATTCAAATTTGCTTATGCTATTGGGGATGCTCTTACACGTAACTTTCATTCAATTTTTTTTAAAAAAATCATAAATGTAAAAAGTTAAAAAAAAAAAAAACATATTTCATTATGATTTTTCCAATAAAAAAAAAGTTGGACCAAATTTAACTTTTTTTCAAAAAGTTTGGGAAATTATCGGGGGAAGCTTAAAACTATTCAAACTTTTCTTTTCAAGTGGGCGGGACATTTGGTCAAAGGGCTAAAAAGAAGAGATGAAGATCGGTACGGTTTTGCCACTGCCGTGAGCACTACCAAATAAGTCGGGGCTTTAAACCGTGCCAAACACGTGTCAAGGCTTACCAAAATTTGGCACGGCTTATGACCGTGCCAAATGGACGTGCCAGTTAGCGAAATATGGTGTAGTGTGTCCCAAGCTGGCTCCAAACTTTTGTTTTATGTGATTTAATTTTGTTTTTGATTGTTTGATTTCAAAAAAAAATAAAATTAATTTCCTTGTCTATTGTTTAAACCAAAAATACAATTAATTAAACTAATAATAAATGTACTTATTATATAATATACTTCAATACAGGTTTATGCTGGGCCACCCGCGGAAATTTGGCGCAACAATTTTAGTACACCTAATTGATTATACCATTCTCTTACAATTTTAAATTACGTTCTACACTTGATATTATTGTTTTTGGTTTATTTGTTATATATTTATTAAGCTTTTGCTTTGGATAGAACTTCTTTTTCTTTATTCTTTTTTTTTACTTCATTAACCAATTCTCTTCCATATTTATTACCAAGACTAATAACCTTTATCAAACACTAAATCCATGTGCAATGTACGTGCATAAGAGCTAGTGTTAAAAAAATCAAAAGAGTAACTTGATAATTAAACTAATAATTATTAATGTATTGAATAATTTAATAGTCTCGAAATTATAGATTTTATTAGGTCCAAGAATATTAATTAGAGAGGTTTAACTGTACTTTTTCTTTTATTTTATTTTCTTTCCTTTTTTTCTTTTAAAAAAAAGCTTAATTAATTTTACTCTGCAATTTTGTAGATTTTCTTGATTTGTTTAATTTCTAAATCTTTCGTTTTAGCAAATGTATTTGTGTCTCAAATTAATTAAGTAAAACGTATTTGTAAAGTAAATTACTACTTTTTATATTTTTCTTACATGTTAAGTATTTATCTTAATACATATCATCCTCCCTCAATGTATGTCACTTTTTAGCAGTGTGTTTGTAGAAGGGTGAAGGCTCCTTGTTCAAACTTAAGACTGCATTTTTTTTTTCTTTTTATTTGAATGCTAAATACTAGGGTATGGTTATTACTTAACATAAGTATAAAAATTCGTGCAATTTACTCTTGTAGGTTTTATTATTTAAATAAATCGATCAATCTTTATCATTTTAAAATTTGTTTTAAGTTTTTACATTTAATTTGATTCTGAACGAAGATGATACAATAATGTGTGATGGTGGTAGCTAGAATCACGTGGAGGTGGTGGTGAAAAGACATGAAAAAAAGTGTGGTGTGTGTCATTAGCATAATTGCGCCTTTTTTGTCTTAGAACATTACCAAGTAAAGTGGTGTGTTTCGATAGCACCACCTTTAATATTCTTCTTATTCCAAGAAATACATTGTTGTCATCATAACATGATTGTCAAAAGGAGGTAACATTAAAACTAGAATTTTTTTAAAATGGCATTAAAGTCAAAGAAGGACTACTAATCTAAAAAAAAGGGAGTAATATAGACGTAGATGCGCAACGTGCATTTGGGAAAATACCATTCTTATATAGTATCTAATTAAATCACCAATTTATTTATGGCCATGTACAAGGCTTTAATTTGCGATAATGAAACGGTTAACCTCAGTTGGATAATGAGTTTTAAGTTAATTTTAGCCACCATGTTTCTCAACTAGTGATAAATCATGAGCTGCACTTTGACATAGGCAAATTTGGATGATATTTGTGGTTGCAAATTATAAATGAGTTTGTACTGAATTTCCATTTACCCGGTTAGCAACTATTTTCCCCACCCTTGTCGGAGTAGGCTAAAGATCTGTAGCTTGTACTTGGATACTGTTAACCAAATTTTGATTATTTTTAAATCTGTTGTCACAAATTAATGGCACAATAGTTGTTACTCATTTTAACATAGTAAATAAAAAATTGGGCTTTTTTAACTTTATTGTTTTAAACATATATACCAATTTTGTGGAAATGGTCTACTTATTATAGATCATTTTCACCAAGTTTTATCAAAAAATATATCCATCAATGGCTAAAAATATAAAAATAGACAGTCAATCTTTTTTTAAAAGAAATGACCGTCATTTTTAGAACAGAGCTGTGTATATAGATATAAAATAAGATAAAACCTACTTAAAATCTTGATAAAAAATTGTGGATTTTGTTGAGACAAAAAGCATTCCCCATGGCAAAATCAAATCTGCACAACCAGGTATAGAGGAAGCAGTTATTTTGTATTTTTGATCTTTCTCTGAGTTACATATACCACATTGGATATAGAACTCATACCCGGTCGCAAAATTGAGCTTGTCGCCGGCCCAAGGAAATTTGTACGTGAGAGAATTTGAACACAGGCATTTGCGATCCCTATTCAATTTATTGGTGCCCATGATACTAGCTAAAATTGTTTATCAAAATATTATTTGTGCCAACAGCACAACCAGAGCCCTTACTCACCAGTGCCTGCGACAATTTGCTCGTTGTGGTAAAACATTTAATCATTGTTAGCATATGCTTCTGTTAAACCGTAAAAGGAAAAACTTATCAATCATTATATCAACATCATAATTTAAAGTTAAAAAACAGGGATTTTACATGATGTGCATAATGAACTTAAAGATGAAAACGAAACAGTTAATATAAATATTACCTTTCATCAAAGATGTTGTGAGAATCCGCAAATGCGACCCCCCGGGTCTCGTCCCCGTTTGGTTGGGCGTCTGAAACGTCGGAACGGATTCCGTCGTTCCATTTGCTGGAGTGTCTTTCTCGATTCATATCGGGTTCCCCTATGTTCTATTTGTAGATGCAAAGGGGTTCATTCAGAGTCGCCAGTACGTTTTACGAGAAAACGGACAAAATGGGTTGTGTAAAAGAAAAGGCTATAGACAAGCCTTTCTTTACACGTTTGTCTGCGAAACCAGGATTCTATGAGGCTCGGAAACTATATTACGGTCTGGGAAGGTGTTAAGCACCCATTCCGCCCTTTCGGTCTCTAGTGGTTTTATATGTTTATTCTATGTTGAAAAACGTGGATGCTTTTACCGACAGTCTACTACTTTCTAAGTGAAAACCCTAATTTTGGGAAAGAACGGGAAAAGGGATGAAAATCTTGTATTCCGAGATCCGATATTTTGTTTTGAGAAATGTAAATACGAGTGACAAAGTTATTATTTTTTTTAGAGAGGGAGTTTCCCGTATTATTTCTCGAATAATGACGGTTTTCTCGGGTTTTGACTACTTTCGTAAAAGTTCGGATTTCATAGTGGAACTAATTCAATGTGAAATTGGAACTCTTGAGGGGAGTTCTACCGGATATATCACAATCTATGAAACAGATAGGATATACCGGGTTTTTAATTCCTAAGTAAGTTTTACCAGTCCGGGTTTTGAAAATAGGGTTTTATCCGAACGATAATGTACTTGCTCTTCTGATTCTGGAAATGGTTTTATCAGGGTCTTTTGTTTTGAAAACGGTAGACTATTTGTAACTTGGCAATAAGTTTATTCAAATAAAATGTGGACAAAACAACAGAAATAAAACAAGTACACAGATATTTAATGTTTAAATACTAGAAGAGACTTTCTTTACCTTCCCGACGAGAATAATAATAAGAAAGAAAATATGATCCGGCGGAGAGATTTCCGGCGATAATGATCTTTTCTTTCTTCAGATATTTTCGAGAATTCGATTCCAGAGATGGGACACGTCGAGTGTCGGGAATGGATCCGATAATTCTTCAGAGATAAGACGATAATATAGAAAGCTTGATAAAATCAGACTAAAAAGCTCAGAATTTCCCGATTCAAGTTGCTGCCCTTGAACCCTTGGGGGTGTTGGCCTATTTATAGTACTGGGGAAAGATTGTCGCGCGACATTCCTCAAAAAAGGGGAAGTGTCGTGCGACAAACCTGTTCACTGTGCTTGTTTGTCGCGCGACAATGACCCTTTGTCGCACGACAAACGGCTGATGTGATGTGTACTGACATTGTGATGTGTCAGAAAGTGGTTGGTCGGGTGCAGAGGGGTTTGTCGTGCGACATAGGAGTGATTGTCACGCGACAAGCGGCTGAAGTGAGGTGTACTGACAGACTGATGTGTCAAAGAGTGGATGGTCTGCTGCAGAGGGGTTTGTCGCGCGACATAGTGGGATTTGTCGCGCGACAATGTGATATGTCGTGCGACAATCTCTCTAAAAAAATAGGTTTGTTGGCCAACAAACCCTTTCGGGGTAGTTTCGGGTGCTCGGGTGGGTCCCGGACCTAAAAACAGTAGTTCTCGTAGGTCGTTAGGGTTCTTGCGGGGGTCACGGATCGGGGTGTCTACAGACCCTCTTGACTCAAGCTCCTTGCTTGCAAGGAATTGAGGCGACTGGAAGAGACCATGATCCATGGCTCCCGCATGAACTCTAAAGGAGTGTATATGCTAAAGTGCTCGTGAGTGTCTCCGGAGAGGGCTTTGTGTTTGTGGTCTTGCCTCTGGAGAGGGCTTTTGTTACCTCATCGCCTTTTTCGAGGGGTTTCATTTGTTCCACTTGCCTCAGATGGGAGGACTACCATTGCTCCATTTTGCGCCTCAGTTGGGAGGTCTACCATTGCTACACTGTGCCTCTCTGGGAGGGCTTTTGATCTTCTCGCCTCAGGTGGGAGGACTACCATTGCGCCTCAGATGGGAGGACTACCATTGCTACACTGTGCCTCTCTGGGAGGGCTTTTGATCTTCTTGCCTCAGGTGGGAGGACTACCATTGCGCCTCAGATGGGAGGACTACCGTTGCTACACTGTGCCTCTCTGAGAGGGCTTTTGATCTTTTCGCCTCAGGTGGGAGGACTACCATTGCGCCTTAGATGGGAGGACTACCGTTGCTACACTGTGCCTCTCTGGGAGGGCTTTTGATCTTCTTGCCTCAGGTGGGAGGACTACCATTGCGCCTCAGATGGGAGGACTACCGTTGCTACACTGTGCCTCTCTGGGAGGGCTTTTGATCTTCTCGCCTCAGGTGGGAGGACTACCATTGCGCCTTAGATGGGAGGACTACCATTGCTACACTGTACCTCTCTGAGAGGGCTTTTGATCTTCTCGCCTCAGGTGGGAGGACTACCATTGCGCCTCAGATGGGAGGACTACCGTTGCTACACTGTGCCTCTCTGGGAGGGCTTTTGATCTTCTTGCCTCCGGTGGGAGGACTACCATTGCGCCTTAGATGGGAGGACTACCATTGCTACACTGTGCCTCTCTGGGAGGGCTTTTGATCTGTAAAGAAAGAAACAAAAATTGCCTCTGGGAGGGCTTTTCGTGAAAAAATTTTGCCTCTGGCGAGGGCTTGTGTTTTGTGATTTACCTCCGGAGAGGGCTTGTGTTTGTGATCTTGCCTCTCTTAGACCGCTAGAGAGAGGGAGAGAGAGAGAGTAAATTTTTTGAAGGTAAGAAGAGCTTCTCGGGGTCTAATCCGGATGTCCGTTTCCCTGTATCGTTTTGAACTTTTTCCTCATGTTTTCCTCGAGTGAAGATACTTCTCTCATAAGGTAGTTTTCGGATTTCTTTTGCTCTCCGCAGAGCGACGGTCCGAGGATTTCCAAACCATCTCCTCTTGTATCATGCTGAAAAGAAAATTTGTTTGAAAGTTCAATCTCTGATCTCTGTTCTTTTCATAGTTTTCTCTTTTTGGTGGGCCCACATCATTTTCTGTTTTTCGATGCCCTTATTTCTCCCTCTTTTGGGAAAGACTTTTCCTGACCTTTTCTGTTTTTGACCAGGAGTCTTTTCACCCCTTTGTCGTGATCAGGAGCCTTACTCACCCAAAACGAAGCCCTGAGTCGGTTTTGACCTAGCTGTCACTTTTGGTGTGGCTCTCCCTGTCACTCTGCATTTCTGTTTCTCTCGCTCGCTTTGGGCGCTTACGTGGGTTCTTTCTCTTTTCTACTTTTTCAATTTTTTCTATTCCCGTCTTATCTTGCCTTTCTGTTCTTTTCTCTTTTGATGGTCTCGGTCTTTTCTGGTAAATCAGAGACTACTTTAACCGTTTGTATTCGTTCTCGCATTTTTCGGAGAGATGATTTGGAAGTCTCCCTCGTGTTCTCATCCTGGGTGTGCGGTTTTTAGCAATTTTCCTGAAAATTGCCTCTCTGGAGTACCCCTGCAAGAGATAAAATGAGACAAAGATAAAAAAATCAGGGGATGGGTTGGGTTTGTCGCGCGACACTTCGGTGTATGCCACATTGTCGCGCAACAAACTGTCCCACTATATAAGCCCTCCTGCTGAGCTCATTCCACCTCATTCTCTCCTTTCTCTTTCTCTCTCTAGCTCTTTTTCTCTCTCTCTCTTTCTCTCTTCTCCCAAGCGCGGAAGCCCTGCCGCTTTTCCGAATTTTCGACTTTTCTCATATATTTACCCATATATAGATGGATCCCGCTCAGCCTGATAGACTGGAGGGTGACCAGGACGAGGTACTGACGCTCAGGGCGTTCTCCGCTGCAGTCCTCATCACGATGATTGGGAGGACTTGGATTGGTATGACGATGATGGGGTGAACCGCGGTCGAGCGGTTATTTATAGAGATATTACTCGGGCTGCTCTGGTCCCAGATGTTCCATGGCTTTTGATGGAGCCTACTTCCCACGAGATTCGCCGACGATCTCTGGTACGTCTTCTTTTCGTGTATTTATCTGTTTATATATATATTTTATATTTTGTCGTTTCCTGCATGTTTTTAAATAATGTTAGTATGCATGTCTGCCTAGAAATAACGTCCGATTTTAGTGAATTCTTACTTTTTACCTGTGATACCTTTTAGGTTCCTTTAGAAATTTACATAATGTACCTCTATATTTCTATAACTCTCATAATTACACCAAAGTACCTCAGGTTTGGAAAATTACATAATTTACCCCTATAGCCCTATATCTCTCATAATTACACCAAAGTACCCTCATGTTTGGAAAATTACATAATTTACCCTTATAACCCTATAACTCTCATAATTACACCAAAATACCCCCAGGTTTGGAAAATTACATAATTTACCCTTATAACCCTATAACTCTCATAATTACACCAAAATACCCTCAGGTTTGGAAAATTATATAATTTACCCCTATAGCCCTATAACTCTCATAATTTCACTAAAGTACCCTCAGGTTTTGGAAAATTACATAATTTACCCCTATAACCCTATGACTCTCATAATTACACCGAAGTACCCTCAGGTTTTGGAAAATTACATAATTTACCCCTATAACCCTATGACTCTCATAATTACACCAAAGTACCCTCAAGTTTGGAAAATTACATAATTTACCCCTGTAACCCTATAACTCTCATAATTACACCAAAGTACCATCAGGTTTGGAAAATTACATAATTTACCCCTATAACCCTATAACTCTCATAATTACACCAAAACACCCTCAGGTTTGGAAAATTACATAATTTACCCCTATAACCATATAAATCTCATAATTTCACCAAAGTACCCTCAGGTTTTGGAAAATTACATAATTTACGCCTATAACCCTATGACTCTCATAATTACACCAAAGTACCCTCAGGTTTTGGAAAATTACATAATTTACCCCTATAGCCCTATATCTCTCATAATTACACCAAAGTACCCTTAGGTTTGGAAAATTACATAATTTACCCCTGTAACCCTATAACTCTCATAATTACACCAAAGTACCCTCCTAATCCCGTGTTCATTCGTTTTTGTCCGCAGTGGGTTGGCCGTGGTTGGGGTTCTCCCAACACTATTTCCTTAGAGTGGCGACAGGCCCCGGCCCCTGTCCAGGAGTTACTTCTTGCGACTCCTTTTGGTCCCCTTTTTGATGCCCTTCTGGAGCGAGTATTTAGGGCAGCTGTGTTGGTGTCAGCCTTGGCCTGACATTGGTGGGACACTACCCATACTTTCCACTGGAGCTGGGGGGAGATGACGATGACCCCCCTCGATCTGTTTGCTCTGACCGGAATTCCTTCAGGGGGTCCCTGTACAGATTGATGTCCCTTTGCGTCTTACAGCAGAGGGCATTGTTGGTGCGTTAGGATGGTTTTCGGAGCGGCGGAGTTCCGGTGATACGATACCCCGGGCGGTTCTGATTACACGCCTGGCCACAGAGAGAGCTCGATTGGTTGCTTCAGGAGTTCCGATGACCCGTTAGGAGGCGCGTCAGTATGCTCGGGTTCTCCTTCTACTGACGTTCCATGATCTTTTTGAGGCTCGTGGAGGGGACACGGCCCATCTCTGGTGGCTGTCCTATCTCCAGGATTTCAGCATCATGTTCGACTACGATTGGGGCGATTTCATTCTTGCCGTCCTCTACGATGCCATGGATCAGGTTTCTCGCCACCTAGCCCTGAACCTTAAGGGCTTTTCTCTGTTATGGGAGGTACATTCTTCTAGTCCTTTTGTCTTTGCTTCATTCCTTTACGTATTACCTGTTGATTATTGCTGATATTCTTTATATTTCTCCTTCAGAGTTGGTTTGTCGCTTATACTCGCCTGGGTCGCGCCCAGGTGGATCTCCTCGTTGAGAACGAGGACCAGTTCCCTTTTCTCCGCCGATTCATCGCGGGGAACTACAGGGCTCCCTATGTATACCGAACTAGGGAGACTGGAGCTGCTGCTGTCCACGACCTGCAGGAGGAGCAGGTAAAAAATATTTTAGTATTCTTGCTTTGCAATAGTCAGATAGAATATATGATTTACTGAAATAAAATCCTGTTCTCTTTTCAGGTTGAGTGGACCCCTTGGGGCAATCTGGGTCTCCGTTTTGGGTATGGTCGTGCTCTGACCGCCTCGAGGACCAGGCGGCTTATCCGGGATGAGTACAGCCTTCTCTTCTATTTGGGCGAGAGGTTCCTTCGCCATTACACACCGTCTCAGTGGCCTCGTGTTCCATTATTTCCTCCTGTTCTGATGAGGCAGACGGGCGAGATTGATCAGGTGACGGTGCAGGCCTTGGTTGACGGACTTGGTTTTCAGACGTTCACCGAGGAAGGAGATTACGCTATTTTTGCTGCTCGATATCTGATGAGGGAGCCGAAGGGGACTCGGGGACGGGTCTTCTATGAGAGATACCGGGCATTGGGAGGTGATCCCCATTACATCCGGGGACAGACTCATTTAGCTAGGGTGGTTCCAGGTCATCTGCCACCTGTCCCTGATCAGAGGGACAACATTCCGGATTTCGAGGACGAGGACCCCGAGGGAGAGAGGGATGTTCCTGCTGCGGCCGAGGGCGGTGGTCGGCCAGAGGGCGAGGGAGGCAATGCGACAGCGGTTCCGGAGCCGTCACCTCAGGCGACACCTGTGGGGGAGCAGCGTGCTGAGGGTTTCGAATTTCCCACCGGCCCTTCTGTGTCTCCGGGGGTCCTTTTTGCTGCTGCTGAGACTGCCGAGGGGAGAGCGTGATTTTCTGAGAGGTCCTGGGAGCCCGCGGACCTTGGGGCAGGTTACGATCAGTTTGGGCGGACTCCTCCTGCGGCGGCGACTACTCCTTCCAGTGGGGTACCTCATTTGAGGGCGACGGCCATGGTGGATCCTCTGGGGGTCCGCACCTACGCCATGTTGACTCCTCTCCCGGCGACTGTCATGGGTCCTCCCGCCCGATCTCCAGGTTTCAGGGGTTCCTCATCCCGGCCTCCCCTGTTCCCGATCCGTGAGGAGGGCGGGTCCACTTCTGCTGGTGTTCCGATGGGGTCGTCCATTCCTTGGGTAGATCTACCCCCATTTCCCAGGGATATATCCTATGTCGGCGCCGCACTACGTCGATTCACGGTCCCTGAGTACCCTCTTCCCGAGGATACTTTTGATTACTTGGGTGGTCGCCCTGATGATGAGGTATCTTTTTCAACTTTTCCTGATACCTTTATATCTATATCTATTTATTTTGACTGTGCTGATTCTCTTATCTTATGTCTTTTCACAGAGAGTGGGTGTATGGGTGGCAGATCTACGGGCTTGGCATGCCCAGTACCTCTACAGCTGGAACCTGCTCCAGTATGTCGGTCGGGACCCTCCAGCCTACATGCGGGACTATCAGAGGGCTATTGACGTCTCCCTACGTCCGGACGACCCCTTGACTTCCTCTCATGCCCGGTCGGAGTCTCGGAGGAGCAGTAGTCGGACTTCCAGGCGTTCTCGATCGTCGGTGATCCATCCTACGGCACCGGTCCAGTCCACGGGGCCTTCTCAGGCGGCAGTTCCTCCTGTTCCTGGCGTCCCAGTTGTTGATCTTACTCCCGAGGAGGGCTCGGGTGATAGTGGGAGCGTGTCAAAACGCGCCCGAGTAGATTAGTTTTCCCTTTCTGCACTTAATGTTAGTTTTGGACAGATATGTATTTATTTAGACATTTTTTAGACAGATATTTAGTCTTAAAAACTGTTCATTTATTGGATTTAATAAAACATCTTTATCTGTGTTTGATTATATATTTATTCTCTGTCTGTGAAAAGATATATATATAAGAGTCGGTGATTAGAAGCCATACCTTGTAGCGTAGTGGTACTTTTCCTGTAAAAAAAGAACAAAGTGAGAACAAAAAAGCATCCAAAAATGATTCTTTTGGCAAAAATGACTGTTGTGTGTAACGGAAACAAAAATAGGGTGTCCCTAAATGGGTTTGTCGCGCGACAATCCCTCCTGGACATGGGTTTGTCGAGTGATAAATAGACATAGGTCCCTCTTTTTTGCTATAAATACATCCATCTTCCTTCCTTCATCCCCACACCTTCCAAGAATGTCCTCTTATCGCACAAAATCTGATTTTTCTTATGTCAATGCTCGAGATGCTTTGATATCTTCTGAAAACGGTTTGAACTTCGGTGCTTTTAGTCCTTTAGCGGGCTGGTGCCATCGTCCCATCAATTTTTCCTTTCTGCTAGGTGCCTTGTATTTCTGGAGTCCTGCGGACCATCTCTTCCGCTTTGGACTAGATGAGCTCTGCCCGACTTATGAGGAGTTCTCCTGGCTGTTACGTTCTGACGTTCGTCTCCCAATGGCAGTTCCTATAGAAGAAATCGGTCCCCGCGATATGCTAATTGCTCTGTTAGCCATTCCCCAGGTGGCCTGTGATGGGTTTATTGCCGACGGCCTCCTTGACCTCCATAAAATGGTGAGGTTCTTTCATCGTTATGAAGATAGGGCCTCTTACGGTGTGGGGCGTACTGCTGCGGCCCTGATCTACCTTGTTTCTGATATGTTACTGGTGACGGGCTCTTCCCGTGTTGATCCGACTATCTTGAGTCTGATTTACCAGGCTAGAAATGGGGAGTCTATAGTGCCGATCGTTCTTGCAGAGACTTTGAATGGTCTTGATGAGGTTCAACGGGGGGCTTCACCTTTCTTCAGGGGGAGTCAGCGTTTACTGTACATGTGGCTGCTGGAGCGCTTCCGATCGGTGGGTTTTAACGGGGTTCGGCTTGATAATCCAACACATTTCTTCCGTTGTCCCCTCTTTGGGGCTTTGACTATGTCTTCCTCTGATTGGACGGTGTGGTTTTCGGAGAACTTTCGGGCTATTCGGTGGAACATTCCTTGGTGGAAGCTGAAGGAGATGGTGCTTAGTACCGGTGGTCAAAACTACATTCGGCTTCGCGAGCTCTGGTTTACTTCCTTTTATCTCCCCGGACGTCTTCTTCGGCAATTTAACGTTCCTCAAGAGGTCCCCCTTGGTCTGAACAACTTTTCTTCTGAGTCTAAATTTGTGACCCCGCATTTTTCTTTATCGGTAGAGAGGATATGGCGTGCTCGACTGACTCGTCAGTTCAACTATGCCCGTTTTGGTATTTCCCGGCCCCTCCGGGCTGACATTATCCGCTCTTGCTGGCAATCCCTGGAAGGAGAACTGATTGACGACCCCTTTCAAATGGAGTGGTTCCGATTTATGGATACTGAGGCTACCAATGATAACATTGTTTTTGCGTATCAGATCTTGGACGAGGCTCGGATTGATTTGGCTACTGAAGACCCAGTGTGGCCAACCCCTAGGAATTAGTCTCTTCTGTATTGTTGTATCTCCTTTGTAACCTTCGGTGTTCTGAACCACTGCTTAAATAATATATGAAGGACTGCTTATGGGAAATAAATTTCATTACAAGGTTTAAACCGGACCTGAAGTCACTTCTCAGGTTGCCTACGTTCCCCTTTCTAATTTTTACAAAGAACAAAAGTTTTGACTTGGGGCTCAGGTTTACGTAGTTCTTATCTTACATTTTACACCTATTGATAATACTTCTTTAGTCGATCCATGTTGACCGGAGAATGCAGTAACTGTCCATCTAAATTAGTGAGTATAGCGGCACCCCCTGTATCGATTTCTTTGACGATATACGGCCCTGTCCACTTCTGCTCGAACTTACCCCTCGGATCCCTGGCTGGTTCTCGAATTTCTTTCAGTACGATGTCATTCTCATTGATGCCCCGAGTTTTTACCTTCTGGTTAAAGGCTCGAGCGATTCTCGTCTGATACCCCTGATGGTGGTATGCGGCTTTCAATCTCTTTTCATCTAGTAGGGCTAGCTCGTTATAACGTGCTTGGACCCACTCCAGTTCATTGACTTGATTTTCTAGCATTACCCTGAGGGAGGGGACTTCTAACTCAACAGGGAGGACTGCTTCCATCCCGTATGTAAGAGAGAATGGGGTTGCCCCAGTGGAGACCCTCTCGGTGGTGCGGTATCCCCACAATGCATAAGGTAGTTTCTCCGGCCAGTCTCGACAGGTGTCGGTCATCTTGCTTAGGATATTCTTCAGGTTTTTGTTGGCGGCTTCGACTGCCCTATTGGTTTGTGGTCTATATGGTGAAGATTTGTGTCGGGTGATGCCGTATTCTTCCATGACTGTATTAGCTTCTCCCTCGAAGTGGGTGCCGTTATCTGAGATGATCTCATGTGGGACCCCATATCGGCAAACAATATTCCTTTTGATGAATCGGGCTACTTTCTTGGCATCCAGGGTCTGGTAAGATTCGGCTTCTACCCATTTGGTGAAGTAGTCGATGGCCACTAGTATGAATTCATGGCCGTTGCTGGCTTTGGGTGAGATCTTTCCAATGACGTCGATTCCCCAGGTTGCGAAAAGCCAGGGAGCAGTCATGGTGTACAACTCTTTTGGAGGAAGCTTCTGGGATTTAGCATAAATTTGGCATTTGTGACAACGGCGTACATGGTTAGCGCAGTCAGTCTGCAGGGTAGACCAGAAATAACCTTGTCTGATGATTTTACGGGCAAGTGTATGTCCGCTCATATGAGGTCCGCAATCGCCCCCATGTATCTGATCCATCATTCTGACTGATTCTTCTTCGGTGAGACATTGCAGATGAGTCCCGTCGTAGTTCCTTTTATACAATCTTCTGGCACAAAGTATGAACCCTGATGCTAATCTTCTGAGTGTGACCCCCGTTTTCTTGTCTGTTTCTTCAGGATATTGATGGTTCTTCAGCAGGTTCCAGATATCATAAAACCAAGTGGTTGAATCCCCTTCCCCTTCATTCTCTACCTCCAAGGCCGTGCAGTGTGCTGGCTCTGATTTCTTTTGTATCGTAAGAGTTATTTCTTCCATTCCTTCCGGAATATCGATCATGGATGCCAGGGTTGCCAGTGCGTCAGCAAAACTGTTCTGAGACCTGGGGAGATAGTAAAACTCCGCATGCTTGAACTTTCCCGCGATATCCTCCAGTCGGGCGAGGTAAGGGACTAATTTTTCATCTCTGATCTTCCATTCTTTCAGAACCTGGTGGACCACTAGTGCTGAATCTCCGTATACCTGTATCCTCTTTATACCCCTTTGAAGAGCGATCTCTAACCCGAGTATGTAGGCTTCATATTCAGCCATGTTGTTGGTGCAGAAGAAGTCCAGACGATATGATACCGGGGAGTGAGTTTGGTCTGGAGAAACTAACAAGATACCTATCCCGTTTCCATTTCGATTGGCGGCCCCGTCAAAGTATAACTTCCAGTCTTCATCAGTCTCGATATTCATGATGGTTTCATCTGGGAACTCGGCTTCTTCTAGCATGTCTCCCAATATTGGATTGTGGGCCAAGTAATCTGCTATGATCTTGCCTTTGACTGCCTTCTGGGTCATGTAGGTGATGTCGAATTCGGAGAGTAAAAATAGCCACTTTGCCATTCGATTTGAGAGAGCTGGTTTCTCGAAGAGGTATTTCAACGGATCAATCCGTGATGCCAGGATGACTAAGAAAACTAGCATGTAGTGTCGTGGTGCATGATTTCTCCAATGGTGTGTAGTTCGTCTCAAATGGGGACAGTTTCTTGCTGAGGAAGTAGATGGCCTGCTCTTTTCGAGTATCAGTTAGGTGTTGGGCTAGCATTGCTCCCGCGGCTGAATCAGTGACGGTTAGGTATAAGATTAATGGTAGTCCGGTTTGTGGTGGGGCTAATACTGGGGGGCTGGAGAGATAGTTCTTTATCTTATCAAAGGCTTCCTGGCACTGATTGTCCCATTCTCCTGGTGAAGACTTCCTCAGGAGTTTGAAGATGGGTTCACAAGTTTGAGTAAGCTGAGAGATGAACCTGCTGATGTACTACAAATTACCCAAAAATTCCCGGACTTCTTTCTCGGTATGAGGCTCGGGCATGTCTTGGATAGCTCGAACTTTGGCAGGGTCTATCTCGATTCCCTTTTTACTAACGACATAGCCCAAGAGCTTTCCTTTGGTTACCCCGAACACACATTTCTGCGGGTTGAGTCTCATCTGATACTGGCGGAGCCGTTCAAAAAAAGCTCGCAGTGCTGGCACGTGGCCTTCCTTCTCCTTGGACTTAATTATTATGTCGTCCACATACACCTCTACTTCTTTGTGGATCATATCGTGAAAAATAGCGGTAGCTGCCCTTTGATACGTTGCCCCAGCGTTCTTCAGCCCAAATGGCATAACGGTGTAGCAGTATGTTCCCCATGGTGTGATGAATGCTGTTTTCTCCTGGCGATCCGGGTGCATCTTGATCTGGTTATACCCGGCAAAACCATCCACAAATGACTTCAGGGCATGGTTGGCAGTATTATCTACTATCAAATCGATGTTGGACAACGGAAAGTCGTCTTTCGGACAAGCTTTATTGAGATCTCGATAATCCACACACATGCGGACCTTCCCATTTGCCTTTAGAACGGGCACAATGTTGGCTAACCATAAAGGGTACTCAATTACCCGTAAGAACCCCACACTCAGTTGTTTCATTACCTTTTCTTTTACTTTTAGGGACCATTCTGGCGTAAGTTTTCTCAACTTCTGCTTGACGGGCCTAAATTCCGGCTTGGTGTGTATCTCGTGCATAACTATCTAACTGTTCAATCCTGGCATATCCGCATAAGACCAGGCGAAGACATCCACGTACTCTTTCAGAGTTTGTGTGAATTCCTCTCTTTCTGTTTCACTCAGGCTTGCCCCAATACGGACCTCTTTCCTGTCTTCTTCTGTCCCGAGATTAACTATGAGAGTGTCTCCTTCCTCGCTCTGTATACGCTGCTCCTCCCGTTCAGGGTGTTCGTTTAGTTTTTCCAATTCCATATAAGTAATTACAGAATTAAAAATAACAGGATAACGCAAAATAGAGTTTTCTTCATTGATGATAGTGTTTACAGGTACAAGTTTAAAAAGTTCATCTAGGAGTGACTCTTTCCTAGCCTTACCCTCACCCTTACCTCTCACCCTTACAATTTCACTCTTTCCCCTTTCTCCTTGGTAGTCTGGATCAGCGTATATTAAGTGTACAGGGTCGTCTCTTGGCTTGTTATCCCCTAAAGCCATAATGTCGAAGAGATCTCCAATCATTTCTTCCTCCTCATCCTTCTTGTATCCATCTTCTTCCTTCGACCCGATTGTTAATTTGGTAAAGAAGCTGTGTATGATGTTTTCCTTGCTATATAGGTCCTCTTCATAGAAGATTTCCCATCCCGGAAGGTTCTCTCTGTCGCTGTTTCTCCAAGGCTCATGAAAGCCGCAGAAGGGGAAGTCCTCTCCTTCCTTGACAAAAAATCCGTTCAGAGAGCTGAAACTTGGATACTGATGCCTTCGATCCCTTTTTTGTTTATCGTCTTCTTCAGTGTGCTGGTACCCCAGACTTTCCCTTTCGTACCTCATTGCTGGTTCCAAGGCTTGAAGTAGTCCCGGCTGTCCCATTCCCAGACCGGCTCTAGGTAAGTATTTCATCATTCTCAGCATATTTGTGATCTTGGTGCTAAGACCGGGGATGTTGTCAGGGGGTAGATACTTGATTCTCTGGGTGGTGAGAGCTTGTACTGAGGCTCGTAAGAAAAGCCTCCCAACTGTATGCTCTGGCTCCCGATGCCTAATACATGCAACTCCAGATCCGCCAAGGTCCTTTCAGGATCTCCTTGGATGGTGATTATGTTCCCTTCGAATGGTATCTTGATCTTTTGGTGCAAGGAGGAGGGGAGTGCTCCTATGTCGTGTAGCCATGCTCTTCCCAGCAGGAGGTTAAAACTGGAGGGAATGTCTATGATTGAAAGTCGGCCGGAAAGTTTCCGGGACCGACCATGAGATCAAGCTTCAGAGAACCCAGAACGGCCCTTCTGGTATTGTCGTAGGCCCTAACAGTCACAGCTGATGGGGAGAGTTCTGAGTCCAAAATGCCTAGACATCTGGCTGTCTTCAGGGGGCAAACATTTATAGTCGACCCATTGTCGATGAGAACTTGTGGCAGGATTTTCATTCGGGTTCGGACGGTGATATGGAGAGCCAGGCTGTGTTTCCTCCCCAATGGAGACAGATCCTCATCTGAAAATGACAGACTTCTTTGGACTGTAAGTGACCCGATCATGTTTGGCAGTTGTTCGGGTGTAGAGTCCGGTGATATCATGGCCTCGTCCAGAAGTTTGATGAAAGCGGTCCTGTGGGGTTTGGAGGCAACCAAGAGGCCCCAAATGGTGATGTGTGCCTGGGTCTTCTTCAACTGCTCAAGCACTCTATCTTCTCCCATTTCCTTAGGAGGCGGTGTTTTCTCGGCATCCGTCGGTGGTGGCTGGTATACCCTTCCTGAACGAGTGATTTGTTGGATCCAAAGGGATGAAGGGTCTGATTCCTCTGAAGTTTCTGACGATTCCGGCTCCGTCGACCAACTGAAAGTCCCGGGGGAGGTTTCTGTCATATAGATTGTCTCCCTGGGGGGGGTTTTGGGATTTCCATGACTGTTTCTTCTTATCCTGGGTCCATCCTATCCCAGATTTTTCGGGATTAGTTTTGATTGTAAGTGGCTGTGAGATACCTTGATTCGCCTTTCCTAAACCCTGCCCAGGTAGGAAGTTCATCTTAGCCATCCATTAGTCGATTATCGGATTAAGGCCTGGGGCAACTTGAGCCTTTGCTGGCAGTACAACGGGTGCCCTGTAGGCTGGGTCATCTCGAATGAGCCCCACGGGATCGAAGCCTTCTTCATCAGTGGTTAAGGCATTAATCCCTGCAGGTGGAGCATGGTTAGGAAGTGGATTGTTGGTAACATTGGGCCCGCCGGGTGCGGGGATGGTTCCGGCTTCGATGAGGTCTTGAATGCGATGGCGAAGGGCCAAACAACGCTCCGTGTCATGGCCTGCAGCTTGATGATACGCACAATTCTCATTCATTCTCCAGGTGTTGGGAATAGGGTTTGGTGGGGGGCGCAGGTTGAGTGGAGTGATTAGTCCGGCCTTTCGGAGCAGCTCCAGACTTTTTACCAGGGTAGTGGGAAGGGTGCAGAAGTTTCTTCTTTTCTTGTCCTCGGTGTTCGAAGGGCCTCCTTGTGCGGGCCAACTCATCGGAGGTGGCTGTTGTGGTTGTTGAAAGGGGTTCTGTTGATAGGGGTATGAGTTTATTTGGTTCACGGCTGTAGTGGCTGTCTTTCTCCCGATGTATGAGGCTTTCTTGGTGTCGGTTTCAGTTTTCTTGGCCAACTCCTCTTCCACTTGCGATCCCATACTCAACAGGGCTCTGATGTGTGGGAATACATGCTTCCCCATGCAACTCAGTACGGCTGGAGTGAAATTCTTTTGAATGATTTCCAACTGTTCTTCTTCATCAGGCCGTTTGGACATTTGGGAGGCCATCTCCCTCCAGCGGGTGACAAAGTCGCTGAAGCTCTCTTTCTCGCCTTGCTTGGCCATTTCCAGGTGTTTACGGGTAATTTCTAAACTCTCGTTGGATCCGTACTTGGTCATGAACTCCTTGACGATATCCCCCCAAGTTTTCGTGTGGTGTTTCTCCAGATCAAAAAACCATCTCAGGGCGGCCCCCATGAGAGTCATATGAAAGGCCTGAGCCAGCTCCGGTTCCCCACAGCCGGATACTTGCATGGATCTGATGTAGGATTGGAGATGGGTTTTGGGGGGTGTGGTTCCTGTAAATTTGGTGATGGAAGGGAGCTTGAATCCCTGGGGTAGTCTTGCTTCTGGGTAGAGGGAAAATGCATTCATATTTGTGATCTCGTCTGCCCCTTTTATCAGAGAAATCCCCCTTTGTAGAACCTTCATCTGCTCCTTTAGTTTCTTCATTTCTTCACTCTCTCTTGACACCTCGTTGGGCTGTTCCCGAGCTATAACCGATTCTGCATATACTACCCGGAGTCGGTTGATATCTGGGTATTCATTGGGAGGGGCTACCGGGGCTGGTGGTGGAATAGGCCTTACGGGGACTTGTGGCCATGGCTGGTATTGGGGATCGAGGCCTTGCTGAGGTTGTGGCCAGATGATGGGTGGTTCTTGTTGTGGGTAAGTGGGGCCTGAATCCGGGGCCCATTGGTTCTGATTGTTGGGATCGGTGTGAACGGGACCGGTCATGACGGGGCCTGTTTGGGGGGGATGGACTTCTGGAACTAGGGGGAGCACTTGCGATGACTGCCCTTGATCTCGATTTGGTGGTAGTCGTTCAAACCCTGGTGGTGCGGTCCGTATGGCTGACAATTCTTCTACTCGAACTCGGGTATTCTGTTGCTCGCTTGTGAGGCTTGCTAGGTTCGTGCTGACAGTCATTAACAAACGATGCATCTCGGCTAAAGTCGGCTGAGGTGCAGACGCCTCGGTTAGGCTCTGATCTGTCTCTCGGTTCTTGCGCCCAACCTTTCAGTCTGTCGTCGCTTCACGACTGTAGATGAAACCATGTGGCGAAGATGAAGGAAGACCGTGATGCGACTCGATTTTTGCCAAAAGAAACACTAAAAATTGCCGAGAAGAGCCTCGGGTTTTAAAAGGGTGTTGAAAAGTAAGCCGTAAGGTGGTACATCCCCTACGTCTATTTGACAAGTGTTCTAACTCGACTCGATCTTATATGCAGCGTAGGTGTGCGAACGGTTAAGGCTTCAGGCACCCTCCTATTTGGCAAGACCTTGCGATATACCCCAGGGGCGGGTACGTGCAAGAGCCTTTTGATATATTTCCCGGGTACGTGAGTGTTCTCGTCACTCGATATACCTCGGGGGCGTACTTGGCTAAGGAGAGTGGAAGTAAATGCTTTCGGTTTATGTTGGCCCAAGCAAGCCAACTCCCTACTCACTTATAATACTTCCGAGGGTTTGGGGTAAATTCACACTCGTAAAACCAATGCATGATTTGTGATAGTGCGTGCGAAAAAAGGTTTGGGTTTACAAATATCATTATCTTGATTACGTATTTTTGAAAAATTCCCTTTTTTTTTTTTTTTTAGAAAAAAATTTCTTCTCAATCAATTAACATAAGTAGGGAAAGCAGTAAAAGCAAGTATTTCAATAGATAAACAAAAGTCCACATATAAGAGTCTAGTTTTCTAAGGTCCCCAGCAGAGTCGCCACTGTGAGAATCCGCAAATGGGACCCCCCAGGTCTCGTCCCCGGTTGGTTGGGCGGCTGAAACGTCGGAACGGATTCCGTTATTCCATTTGCTGGAGTGTCTTTATCGATTCATATCGGGTTCCCCTATGTTCTATTTCTAGATGCAAAGGGGTTCATTCAGAGTTGCCAGTACGTTTTACGAGAAAACGAACAAAATGGGTTGTGTAAAAGAAAAGGCTATAGACAAGCCTTTCTTTACACGTTTGTTTCCGAAACCAGGATTCTATGGGGCTCGAAAACTATATTACGGTCTGGGAAGGTGTTAAGCACCCATTCCGCCCTTTCGGTCTCTAGTGGTTTTATATATTTATTCTATGTTGAAAAACTTGGATGCTTTTACCGACAGTCTACTACTTTCTAAGTGAAAACCCTAATTTTGGGAAAGAACGGGAAAAGGGATGAAAATCTTGTATTTCGAGATCCGATATTTTGTTTTGAGAAATGTAAATACGAGTGACAAAGTTATTATTTTTTTTAGAGAGGGAGTTTCCCGTATTATTTCTCGGATAGTGACGGTTTTCTCGGGTTTTGACTACTTTCGTAAAAGTTCGGATTTCATAGTGGAGCTAATTCAATGTGGAATTGGAACTCTTGAGGGGAGTTCTACCGGATATATCACAATCTATGAAACAGATAGGATATATCGGGTTTTTAATTCCTAAGTAAGTTTTACCAGTCCGAGTTTTGAAAATAGGGTTTTATCCGAACGATAATGTACTTGCTCTTCTGATTCTGAAAATGGTTTTATCAGGGTCTTTTGTTTTGAAAACGGTAGACTATTTGTAACTTGGCAATAAGTTTATTCAAATAAAATGTGGACAAAACAACAGAAATAAAACAAGTACACAGATATTTAATGTTTAAATACTAGAAGAGACTTTCTTTACCTTCCCGATGAGAATAATAATAAGAAAGAAAATATGATCCGGCGGAGAGATTTTCGGCGATAATGATCTTTTCTTTCTTCAGATATTTCCGAGAATTCGATTCTAGAGACGGGACACATCGAGTGTCGGGAATGGAACCGATAATTCTTCAGAGATAAGACGATAATATAGAAAGCTTGATAAAATCAGACTAAAAAGCTCAGAATTTCCCGATTCAAGTTGCTGCCCTTGAACCCTTGGGGGTGTTGGCTTATTTATAGTACTCGGGAAAGATTGTCGCGCGACATTCCTCAAAAAAGGGGAAGTGTCGTGCGACATACCTGTTCACTGTGCCTGTTTGTCGCGCGACAATGACCCTTTATCGCGCGACAAACGGCTGATGTGATGTGTACTGACACTGTGATGTGTCAGAAAGTGGTTGGTCGGGTGCAGAGGGGTTTGTCGTGCGACATAGGAGTGATTGTCGCGCGACAAGCGGCTGAAGTGAGGTGTACTGACAGACTGATGTGTCAGAGAATGGATGGTCTGGTGCAGAGGGGTTTGTCGCGCGACATAGTGGGATTTGTCGCGCGACAATGTGATATGTCGTGCGACAATCTCTCTAAAAAAATAGGTTTGTTGGCCAACAAACCCTTTCGGGGTAGTTTCGGGTGCTCGGGTGGGTCTCGGACCTAAAAACAGTAGTTCTCGTAGGTCGTTAGGGTTCTTGCGGGGGTCACGGATCGGGGTGTCTACAGATGTATGTACACCTAAACTTCTGAAGCAAAGTGAACACTCTTCCCATTTTGAAATCACAAGGATGTAGGCTGCTTGATGTAATGTTTGAATCTATTATGCAATTGCAACAAGTCCATCTAATGAACAACATAAGTTTAAGCTAATCTGACAATAAAAGAAAGTACGAGTAAATTTATTAGATAAAAGGGATAGTGAACAAGGCTGCAATTTACCTCCTTGGATTGTAAGTAATGTGAATAACCTTTTCATTCAATGGTGCCACTTCTGCAACTCCCTTTTCATCTTCACCAATATACCTTCTCAAATCCCTAAAAAACCTAATTAATTAATTGTTCATCTTCATCTTCATCTTCACCATTATCATCTTAGCTTCTTCACCATTTATAATTCTTGAGCAAAACCATTTGTACCCATTTCGTAAATCCTTGAAGTAACTAAACCCATTTCATTATACACTACACCCATTTCTCTCTCTCAACACCCCCCGGTTGCCATTACCACAACCTTCACCCACCATTTTCCTCGTATTTAGTACCTCAGATGTGATCCAGCCTAGCTCCAATTTTTATTCAACCATAGTGGTTCGTGGCATTCCAAATGATGATCCACACATGATGAATCACAAGGATAGAGCATGGAAATTCAAAAGGAATTCCATAGAATTTTAAATGCTTGGTGCAAGAAGAAGCTTAAATGATAATCATGCATTCCAAGGAGTTCTTAAAGATTGGGCATGGAAGTTCAAGAGTAAAGTGTGTTTAATGGAAGCCAAGGATGTTGAGAGGAGATGTGAAAATACAAGTCCAAGACTTCTATATTATTTCCTTAATTATTTAGGAGTTTACTTTAGTTGTCTTATTTCATTATTCAATTAGGAATTAGATTTGTTGTTTTCTTTTCAATAAGTTTCCTTATTATTTTATTATTAGTTTCTTTATTGAATTAGTAATATTCAAAGAGTTATTATTTTCCTTTTCTAAGTAAAATTAGTTTCCTAATTGAATTAGGATTCTATAGCTTTGTTTCTCCTATTTAAAGGAGTTTTTTTCATTGTATTAAAAAGACTTTGATAATTATTCTAATAGAGTGTTTTCACTTTTGAGTTCTTAAGAACTTGTTGAATGATTACGAATTGATTTATTCGTATTGTTCTTGACTTATCAATTGATCATTCATAATTAATTGTGGCGTCTTCGATCATACCAAGGTTCACACTTTATTAAGCGGTGGGTTGAGGTTTTTCACCTTCCATCTCTTTCGACAAATTCCAAGGTTCTACTCTATTTATAGACTACGGGTTAAGGATCCATTAGCCTAGCTAGGAAAGATGATCCGAGGTCGCGTCATTGGTATCAGAGTGACTTTTCTATCCAGGTTTTCTATCTTTAGTTTTTTGTTATTTCAATTTCGTAGTTGATTCTTGAAACCCTAGTTCTTTATTCTTGTGAATCTTATTCCAAATATTTGTTAGGGTTTATAAAAAAAATAAAAAATTACTGTGAACAGTGCTTGAATTGAAAATTGCCTGAATATTTTTTATTATTGTGTATAGGGTTTGTTGTTTCGAATTGGAATACATGAAAGTTTGAATTGTTGAAACGAAAACCCTAGGTTTTTTTATGCTTTATTGAATCCCAATAATATTCAATCGTGTTGATCCTTGTTGCCTCTTTATTCTAGTTGGGATTCTTATTTTGTGTTCTATATAAATTTGTTTTGGTTGGAAAATGTAGAAAGCCATAGGATATTTGATTTGTGTCATAAATTAGGGATTGATTATTGCTTATCGTTTGGAAGTATGTTTGTATTTATTCTAGCAATTTTAGAAATTCGTTTGCTCATTAATATTGCTAGAATTTGGTTTGTGAAAGCGCTCAATCTAATTGTTGGGTGTGCGATTGGTTGTTGGGGGCTTGTTATATATTCATATTATTCAACTTGTTTTAAAAGTTCCTAAGAGAAAATTTGTGAGGTTTCTTATTCTTGAGCGACAAACACGGCGATAAAATTAGAGTGACATCAATCGAGCGAAACACGTAAAGGAGTGTTGTGAGAAAAAAATATTTTATTTATATGTACTAATATTTGTTATATTTGTTTTGCAGCGAGAATGTCAAGTTACTTTAACTTTGAGCATCATGAAAGTTGGTGTGATGAGGAGTTTAAAAAGGATAATACGAGATTAAGAAAACTAGAAATTAGACGGCGCAGACGATTAAGTGAAACCCCCAATGGGGGAAGGAGAAAACAAAATTTAGGTAGTAGCACGAAAAAGGCTTCCTTGTTTGATGATGAGGATTGTTCTAAGTTTGAGGAATTATTTGTCAAAACTTATGAGCAGTTTAAGAGGAGGGAAAATTTTGTGCCAAACCAAATTGAAGAGCATGCTGTAAAAGGAGAATTGCTAGCTGAGTGTGGTGACCCAAGTATACAAGAAAATGTGTTTTGAACTAGATGTCTAGTGCAAGACAAGGCGTGGCGTGTAGTTTGATAATTGATGGAGGAGTTTGCTCAAACTTTGCTAGCGTAGTAATGATTGAGAAATTGAGATTGCCTACGTTCAAGCATCCCTGTCCTTATAAGTTGCGATGGTTAAATTTTAATGGAGAAATAAGGGTGGACGAGCAAGTGCTTATTTCATTTAGCATTGGGAAGTACAAGGATGATGTTTTATACGAAGTGGTTCCAATGTAAGCCGGCCACATGTTATTGGGCCAATAATGGCAGCTCAATAGGCAAGTCAAGTATAATGGCATTTCCAATAAGTACTCCTTCAAGATGAATGAGAAAACCATTACTGTTGTTCCATTGCCACCAAAGCAAGCTCATAAAGATCGAGAAAAGTTGCAAAAAAAGAGTGAGCAAAAGAAAGAAGAGAGTGGTGAGGAAAAGAAAGAGAGCGAAGGATAAAAAGAAACAGGGTGAGAGAAAAATAAAAGAGAGTGATGAAAAGAGAGAGGTTGAGGTAAAAGAGAGATAAAAGGAAAATTTAGTGGTCTCTAATGAGAATGAGTCCGAGGGGAAACAAAAGAATTGTTGTGCAAAAATGAGTGGGGAGGTATTTTTAAATACTAACAAATTTAACCCATATTTGCCTATTTCTATTTTGTCTTCATTGCAAGAAATCAAAGCTCAACACCACGGAAGCACTACACCAAAAACGGCTTTATGTGACTGAGCATCTCGCTACATTTGTGACTGCCATTGACAGTCACAAAGGTCAAATAGTAATATTGTGACTGCCAATGGCAGTCACAAAAAATACTATATTATGATTGCCATATGCAGTCACAAAATAACTTCGGTAATGTAAGCAGTCATAAAATATGCTCAAAACGACATCGTGCAATTAACTTTTTAAATTCCTTTCCAAAAACCCTATATGACTCCTTTCTCACTTTTATGACTTTATTTGAAGAACTGTATGACTCCCATCTCCCAGCTCACGCTGTTTTGTGAGAAATCATCTCCCTCCGCCGATTTCATCATCATGTCCAATCTCACACATCTGATTCAAGATAAAATCATTTAGATCTCACTGTTTCCTCCCATTTTACACCGATTCACTACTAAATCGTTCAAATCTAAGCCCTAAATTTCACTCGAGTTCATCCGGATTTTGATTGGGTTAGCTGTGTTGGCAGGGGAATCTCTACCCTTTGGATTCAAGTTCTATTTCGGTTGCAATGTTAGTATTTAGGTGATTTTAACAATTTTGTTTGGGTTTTTTCTGCTCAAAAGCGTAAGCCCTATATAGATATATATATATATATATAAATAGATCTTTGCATGTATTTTTTATTATTATTTATTGCAATTTCTGTATATATCCCTAATTCAATCTGTTCATATATTACAGGTTTCGGCACAGTACTCTATCTCTCTTGCTTTACCCATCATCACTCTCGATCAATCTTTTGGGTCTTTTCTGTCTCAAAAGCCAAGGCTTGGTATGCCCCTTTTATTTCATTCTTTTTAGTATTAATCCATTATTTTTGTTGTCATTTGTGTTATTGTTGTGGGGAAATATAAGAAAGTTGTTAGCTGTGCTTTGATCACCGAGGGGTCTGACAGACATATATACATATTTTGCTTTCATGGAACTGTTAATAAGTCATCTTCATGAAGAAAAAGGGAACTTCTATTTAATTTATTCAGATGTTGCATTCACATTATAACAAAATTCTTTTTTTTTTTGATTCAGATATTAGACATTAGATTCAAACATTAGAATTTAGATTCAAACAACAAAACAAATTAATCCTAAGTTTCTGGAAAAAAAAAGTATTATAAAACTCTGCATCACCACATGGTCACTTCTCAAACGTTGCACAAAATTATTTCTCTTGGCTTATTCTATATGGATGCTTTCCAGGCTGTAGTATTCTTTATTTAGAATTTATAGAATTATTCTAACTTCATACGTTTGTTTAAGGAAACTTGTTGTGGGTCCTGAAGGTATACATATGTATAAGCAATGGAATAAATATTAAGAGGGCAAAATTTGCCATATGTTCAAAGTTAAAGTTTAATACACAATATAAATTGGGCAAAGTCCTATATTAATACATACAACGACATTATTATTATTTTTTCACATTTTAAAAATTAAGTTGGGCAAATGTCCAACTTAATTTAAATGTATTGTGTTGCTGCATTTTTTTTTTAAAATTTCTTTGACAAAGAGGATTACATTAATATTCCCTCTTATGTTTTTGTGTGTACTTAATGTGACCTCTTGACTTTTAATAAATTGTAGCCACGTCCTTATGTATTTTGCCCTTTTTGATTCATTTTTACATTAATTTTGATACTCTGTCAAATTAGCAATCACACTTTTTCTAAATATTTTAAATTATTAGTGTCACTTAGTTTTTGGGATGGATTTATTATACCAGATCCCAGAATTCCCCAATAAAAAATTCTCCTGTCAATGTAAGAGCATCAAATCAATTTGAGGTAGAGTGAGTAATTTATTTGCATGTCTAAAATACAAACTACTCAGTACGGTGGATCGGGTTTGGGTTGACGCAAATAGTCCAATTGATAGATTCCCAATATAATGTGATTCTTTAAATATCTTTACAATGCCATATAATTACAATGGTTCAAGATTTGCTAAGGCGGACCGAGTTGACTCAAATACTAACATAGAAGCTCCATTTCTAAAGGAAGAATACTCGATCGATCATCATGGTGGAATTCTCCTATCTGAGTGATAGTAGCCTGTCTAGAATCGATGACTAGAATTGAACAAGTTAAGGCATGTGCACATAATAAATAGAACAAGTAGTTTTTGAAAGTAAACATGCTTCGGTAAATTGAACATGTCAAGGCTCATGCGCGCATGAAACAAGGCAAGTTTGAATTTTTCAAAGTAAACTTGGTTTGGTTGGGTCGGGTCGGGGATTGCATTGATTAAATTACATATTTATACTGGATTTTGACATAACAAAAGTGATAAGCACTTGAAATAAATTTATATTTATAGAGTTGTGCCAGCCCTCTTAAGCTAACTATATATTCTCTCTTGTTTATATATAATATAACTATATAATAAAATTATATTATATAATAAATAATGGTGGTATAGAAGCTCAAGTGGAATGAATCAATGTTCTCTTTTAGTTCCGTTTATTCCATCTGTCTCTTAGTTACTAAACCAATACACATATGTTCCTTTTGATTGCCATTTACTATAAATTGTGTATGTAATTGTATGTCTGTATATATAGATACATGTAGCAAAGTGGTTCTTATTATATATGTACTAGTTTTGTGTCGCATGACCATTTAATTCTTGAGTTTGTATTGATCTTATAATAGATTGAGGATTAAACATTGTTTGGCCCCTCTACGACTGAGAAGGAGAACTGAATTAGAGCCTTAACATTAAGCCTTATGCCTTTGTTAACATTCCTAGCATCATTTTTTCTTTTTCTATTCACACACTGAGAAAGTGTGTGAAGAGGGGAGGGGAGCATTTTACAATCAGATCAGATCAGATCGGGCATCACTAAACATCTCTCTATCTCATTTTTCTGGTAATTATCTCTCTTTTTCTATGTTCCTATTATTATCATTATGCCTTAACAACAATATTCAATTGTTTTTTTTATCTTTTTTCCTTACCTTTTAGTTTTAGTTGTAACTTCACTTCACTTTCGGTCTGAATACTGAGTTATTTTAGGTAAAAAAAAATAATTATTTACAACTGTGTCTGTGTGCAGTTGCTACTGGCTTGGAGACTGTTTTTTGAAATCTGGTATTATATTTCCTCAACTTTCAAAATTAGTATATACATGTTATATTGTGTATACGACAATAGTGGTTCATGGACCATGTATACGACATGACAAATAGTGGTTCTATAAGACTAACAATACCATTCTTAACATCTACAGGATCTGCAAAGATGGTATCGGTCTCGATGGCATCTTCCACAACGCCGTCTAGGTATATCTATATCTATATATATTTCTCTCCCAAAACTACTCTCTCTACATTTATATGTAGTATTATTAGTAGTTTTTTCCTTTTGGAATCAAGTTGTATTGTATTGTTGACAAGATCTATAGTTTTAGCTTCAGTTTCATGCTCTGCTCTTTTGCGGATATTTTGGCTTCTGTTTTAGATTCTTCCATTATTACTTGTGGTTTGTTATTCTAGAAGTGTAAAAGTTTGTTGAATGGCATTTGCTATGTCGCGATTGGATTATATTAACACCCAAGAAATCTGTCTAGTCCAAGAAAACTTGGGTTTATGCGTCATGAGTTAGACCACTTTGTATACTGCTTTATTAACTTATATAGGAATTCTGGGCGATAGGGCCTATATCTTTGGAATTGTTATTATTGCCTTGTTTAGCTTACTACTAGCAGCATCTTTAAAACACACTATTATCACATCCATCATCACTGTTAGCTTTGATAGAAGAACCTAATGCAATAAACCACACTAACTCTACTACTATGCATGTACATGAGCATTAAAAGTATATGTATCCACCCCACAATTGAGAGTTTGCCTGCAAGATAGTCATTATAGAGTTACACAATTAGGATTATATAACCTGTTCAAAATTTTCTTACTCGGGCCTCAATTAGTAAAAGAACAAAAAAAAATGAATTATTGGGAAGAGGGAGGAGAAAAAGAGAGGAAGATAAGTTTTTTATTAGTTTAAGATCTTTCTTATTAACCTTCCCTTATTTGTATAATAATATAATTATAATATATTAGTGCATATAGCAGCAATATAGTACCCAGTACATATTTGCCCATCTGGTGAATGTTCTCTTTTTGTTTGGTAAAGTACTAAATGGTTATATTTTCTGGCTGCAACTTAGCAAACAATTATTTCATTAGTTTCATCCAGTTTATTGAATATCCCTTATATAAACATGTGGTATAGTGTTACTAATATTATATATATATATATACACATGTGTGTCACTCATATATGCATAAATATGTTTTGATGTTCGCAAATATATTTATGGTATTTATGCGACACATTTTTATTACCAGAATGTTTGATCTACTAATGGAAACTAATGATAAACAAAATAAATGATTAATAGGGGGTCCAAGAAAGATTAGTACTTTAATGATTCTATTAAACATTAAAGTAGTTAAATTAATCTTAATCCTAGTCATCTTTTTTTCATAACTCTTTAATTTAAATATTTTTAGTGTTATGAATACCTACACTTGTTCAATGAAATGAACTGATTATTTGTTTCACAATTCTGAATCCAACTTTTTTCTATCAAAAAAGATTTGAATTTGCATGTTGATTCGGCATATTAATTACTTTATCTTCAATGTATTCATGTCGATTTAGGTTAATACTCGTATTGGTGAAGGAACTAATTTGTCTCTTCAATTTTCATTGTTTTTCACTCAAAGTTTACTTTTACTGAATTATGTTGTATTAAAATTTGCAGGAATTAATTTCAGGCACCACCATTTTTTAATATCTTTGATCTGCAACCATTACCATTCAACAGCTCCACATTTATTACAGTAAAAGATGTAAGTTTGATCATCTTATTTCTATTTAATAATTCTTGACTTTTTTAATGACTTGATCTATCTAAAATTGTTATTGCGACAAATAATTTGAATGCAACAATGGATATCGTTTTGTGTTTACTAATTCGATAGAGCCTCATAAAAAAAGACTATTATATATTACAACTACAACTTTCTTTCACGTTGAATGAGATCCACGAGGCTAAAGTAGGAAAAGGACCATTAACCTATATATTGAATGTAAAAATTGTTGACCTTGAAGGTCTTAATCTTATTTTAATAATAACAATAAATCAATCATGTGTAATTTAACATGTTCTTGATATAAGATTATAGATTTCTTATTTGGAAAATCAAGAATAGCATGATTGCTCAAAGGAAGTTTGATAAGGATCATTCAATCAATATCCGATCAAGTCAACGAAGCATTGGACTAAAACCGATCTATCCGAATCAAGATCATTATTCTACAAGCGTTGGACAAGTCAAAGATGATCATTCTCATCACTCACAAGCTAGCAATGCATTTTATGAAGCACAAAAGATCAATGATCATATGCTAAAAGCTTTAAGGGAAAAGCTTCAAGTGAAGAATCAATTTGAAGAAACAAATCGAAGCATTCTAAGACTCACCTATTCGGTAATTGAGTGCTTTCTTAGGATTAATGTAAAGTTTGTTAATTGATTGATTATATAGCTCAAACATAAACTTGCATCATTGTTAGATTGATCAAAACCAAGTTTGAATCAAAATCATTTCAAAACATCATTCTTGCAAAAACCGGTTTTGAAATAAATTCATATGAATGAATTTTGATACAAAAACATATTTGGGAGTCTTAGAAACTTATTTGAAACACTCCCCAAGCATTAGAATCAATTTTGGAGTCATATTGGGAAAGTGTAAAAAATTGGGATTTTGGCCTGATGGACAGAAGTCATCAGTCGACTAAGCAGCCTTGCTCAGTCGACTGAGACTCCATCAGTTGACTGATGGCTATGCTTAGTCGACTGATGCTTCAGAAACTAGCCGTTGGAACTTTGCTAATTGTGCAATTTTGCCTCATTAATTTATATATCCACCTCAAACGGCTATATCACTTTTGGGACTATAAATATGACTTCCAAGACTCATTCTACACACCTTGAATCATTCACATACTATATTCTTCATCTATCTTCATTATTCAAAGATTCAAGAAATTATTTTTGATCAATCATTAATCTTTTGAGCTATATCATCTTGATCAAATAGGATAACTCTAGTGTGAGCTTCAAATTATATTCTTTACACACTTGTGAGAGTTATTGTAAATTGGTGTGAATCACCAAACAATTAGATTTCATTGTTAGAGGTAAATCTCATAGGAAAAACAAGAAGGTAAATTCTTGTTTAGTTTTTGTGAAAGGTAAATTTCACAAGGTTAGCAAGAGGGTATCTTGTGAGAGTATTGTGGTGTAGCAATACTTGTAGAGTGTGTGAGACAACACTTGTAGAGGTTTGATCTTCACCCGGAAGGAGATTGATTTTAGTGGAAATTCTCGGGGAACTAACCGAGCGCGGACTATGGTTTAGTAAACCAAAACCGTGTGGACAAAAAGCCTTGGACTTCAAATCGGTTCAATCTTTCTAACTTAATCTCTTTATTTACTTGCTACATTATTGTTTGCTTGAGATTATTTATTTGCTTGATTGTTTACTTAATTGCATTCCTTGATAATTTGTTTTGTAAATTTGTTTTACTTAAACATTGTTAGAAAAGTTTTTAAATTCCGCATTAAGTCTTAAAAACCCTATTCACCCCCCCTCTAGGGTATTTTCCGACCTACAATTGGTATCAGAGGTTGTACTCTTGTTTTGATTTAACAATCTTAGAGTTTACGATCATGTCTTATTATCAAGGAACCGGCCTTTTCGAAGGTGCTTCTACTTATAGACCACCATTGCTTGATGGCAAAAACTATAGCTATTGGAAAAATAGAATGTGTACATTTTTACAAGCTAATGATTTTGAACAATGGAAGGTTACACTTGTTGGACCTTATGAAATTACAAAAACCGACGAAACGGGAAAAGTTATTCCCAAGTCTATATCCGAATACAATGAGCATGATATTAGAAAAATTCAATTCAATGCTAAAGCTTTAAATTCATTACATTGTGCTTTGACTATGGATGAATACAATAAAATCTCTAGTTGCAAAACCGCAAAAGAGATTTGGGACAAGCTTGAGGTAACCTATGAAGGAACCTCTCAAGTGAAGGAGGACAATATTAATATTCTTGTCCATGATTATGAATTGTTTAAGATGGAGCCTAACGAATCACTTGCTTCAATGTATAGTCGATTTTATATTCTCACTAATGCTTTGGACCTTCTTGGCAAGGTTTACTCTAATGAAGAGAAAATTCGAAAGATTCTTAGGATTCTTCCCAAGAAATGGATACCTAAGGTGACGGCCATACAAGAGGCCAAGAATCTCAAGACCTTCAGCATGGATGAGCTTTTGGGTTCTCTCAAAACCCATGAGAAGGAGCTAGCAAGAGAAGAAGGAGAGAAAGCAAATCCAATGACAATCTTTGCCTTAAAGCAAAACGAAGGAAAAGATGGAAAAAGCTCAACTAAAGGAGATGGAGACATGGCACTTCTCTCTAGAAAATTTGAGAAATTCCTAGCAAAGAAAAAGTACTCCCAAGGGAAGATCGACAACAATCCCTCATCCTCAAAGAACTTCCACGATAAATCAACTATCCCAAAAGTTGATAATGAGGAAAGGAAATGCTTCCATTGTCATGAACCGGGACACTATAAGACGAATTGTCCGGTTAGAAAAAAGGAGAAGAGAGCATAGAAAGAAGAGTTGTACAAGAGGTTGAAAGATGTTCTCAAAGGACATTCAAGTGAATCGAATGAAGATGAATCCGATATTGAGTCGAGTGATGAGGAGTTGGCACACCTTTGCCTTATGGCAAAAGATGAGAAGGCATACAAATCATTCCCTCATCGATGAAGCACTCATGGAGGCTACCATTTTCTCTCTGTGGCCTTGGCCCTTTTTGATGTTGCCATAGGGGGAGAAAATGTGTGTTGGTAGTAATCAATGTTGGTAAGACTATTAAATGCTTTATGTCTTTAACATTGATAATTGTTTTCGTTTGAAAATCTTTTCGTTTGAAAATCTATTTGAGATCAAAATTATTTTATTGGTTTTAAAACTATCTCAAATATATGCAATGCTTTTTAATAATCATTTATTTTATCTATGCATAAATTGAGGGGAGCATATTTCAATTATTCATATGCTATTTATGCTTGTTATTGAAAACACACATTAATTTATTGTCATCATCAAAAAGGGGGAGATTGTTGACCTTGAAGGTCTTAATCTTATTTTGATAATAACAATAAATCAATCATGTGTAATTTAACATGTTCTTGATATAAGATTATAGATTTCTTATTTGGAAAATCAAGAATAGCATGATTGCTCAAAGGAAGTTTGATAAGGATCATTCAATCAATATCCGATCAAGTCAACAAAGCATTGGACTAAAATCGATCTATCCGAATCAAGATCATTATTCTACAAGCGTTGGACAAGTCAAAGATGATCATTCTCATCACTCACAAGCTAGCAATGCATTTCATGAAGCACAAAAGATCAATGATCATATGCTAAAAGCTTTAAGGGAAAAGCTTCAAGTGAATAATCAATTTGAAGAAACAAATCGAAGCATTCGAAGACTCACCTATTCGGTAATTGAGTGTTTGCTTAGGATTAATGTAAAGTTTCTTAATTGATTGATTATATAGCTCAAACATAAACGTGCATCATTGTTAGATTGATCAAAACCAAGTTTGAATCAAAATCATTTCAAAACATCATTCTTGCAAAAACCGGTTTTGAAATAAATTCATATGAATGAATTTTGATACAAAAACATATTTGGGAGTCTTAGAAACTTATTTGAAACACTCCCCAAGCATTAGAATCAATTTTGGAGTCATATTGCGAAAGTGTAAAAAATTGGGATTTTGGCCTGATGGACAGAAGTCATCAGTTGACTAAGCAAGCATTAGAATCTATTTATCGATTAAAGTTGATCTTATCTGGAATGTAGAATTTCCAGATTAATACGGTGAAGGAGTAAAAGGGAAGTAGATAGTTGAACCCCATGTAAAACTAAAATGGCAAGCTGGAGTCTACCAGCATATATAGCTCAATACTTTGCTGCTTCTTTACTAAAGATTGAAGACATTTCTCATTTAGAGTTCTAACCATCCTTTATATTTTTTAAAAGACTATATTATTCTTTTTACAAGTGTAATGCATTAGTAATTCTACGAATACCTTCCTTCTTTTTAAAGTTTATCTTTTTATTTATACCCTCTTTCTATCTCTTTCTTGTACCGTTTTAGTGTACATAAATTAACTAAAATGTACTATATATCATTTTTATATTTGTAGAAGCTAGTGATGGGGTTTCCACGTTATAAAGAGTGGATGGGTGAAAATAATAATAGAATGGGGGATGTGTACGTCACTGGGGTTAGAGAATTTGTTAAGTATGCAAGAAAGAATGTAGGAGATGATCTTATCTCGTGTCCATGCACGCGTTGTAGAAATGGTAAAAATGTTCACTGGGAGAATGTTGAGGTGCATTTAATCAAGTGGGGAATGCAAAAAGATTATTTATTTTGGAATTATCACGGGGAGAGAAAGTTCCCTTTTATTCCAGAACAAATACCAGTGAATGAACCCTATCATGAAGAGGGTGATCCACTACGACATGGTAGCTTCAATGACCTCATTCACAATGCATATGGACTTCATTTAAATCAACCTACTCAGAGTTCAGTAGTTGATAATAGTTGTGAAGTAGAAGATCTTAGTCAGGATAAGGACTATATCAAATTAAAAGCTGCGGCCGCCAGACCTTTGTATCATAATTGCAACCCAAAGCATACAACATTATATGCTACAGTTAGTTTGCACAACTTGAAGAGTCGTTTCAGTTTGTTCGGGAAATAGTGTAACTGAAATCCTAAAGTGGGCGAAAGATTTACTTCCAAAGGATAATACACTTCCTGATAGCTATCCGGACATGAAGAGCATCTTAAAGGGTTTATGGATGAAATATAATTCTATTCATGTGTGCAAGTTCGATTGCATTCTATATCGAAAAGAGCATAAGCATAAATTGAAATGTCCAATTTGTAATGAATCTAGATATGTCCAGAAAGTAGATGTAAATTGCAATGAAAAAAGAGATACAAAAGTACCGCATAAGGTACTTAGGTATTTTCCTCTAGGGCCTAGGTTGACGAGACTTTACACAGTGCCTTGGATAGGAGATGCAATGACCTGGCATGCTCGGGCGCAGGTGGGTGACAATCTCATGCATCATCCGATTGATTCTTCAACGTGGAAGGCCGCAAGTTTACGACACCCAGAGTTTGCATAAGAAAGTCGCAATGTCCGCCTTGGAATATCAACCGATGGGTTTAATCCCTTTGGTAATTTAAGCACAACCCATAGCATTTGGCCAATCTTTGTAGTTCCATATAATCTCCCACCATCTCTATTCATGAAAAAAGAATTTTCTATATTATCATTGATTATACCAGGGCCTAAGGCTCCGAGCGATGATATAGATGTCTTTTGGGCACCATTAGTGGAAGAATTGAAAGACATGTGGGTTGATGGTGTGAAGGCATTTGACTCGTTCAAACAAGAGACGTTCACATTGAGGGCTATGTTATTGTGGGCCATTCACGATTTTCCAGCATATGGTACTTTTCTGGCTTCAATGTGCATGGCTACTTGGGTTATCCTATTTGTGCAAAGGAAACAGAGGCCACGTATTTAACAGAAAGTCACAAAGTATTTTATCATTCCCACAGAAGATTTTTACCACTTAATCATAAGTTCAAGTCAATAGAGAGCAATTTTCTCCCATAAGGGGATGAACCAAGGCCAGCTCCTAAAAAACTATCGGGGGTAGATCTTGAAGAAAAGTCGTCGTTGGCCTTTCAGGCACTTAGGGGTAAACATCCTAAAGTTTTGGCTGACAAACGTAAACTAAAGGATGAATCTGTGAAGATGGCTTGGTCTAGAAGGTCAATATTATTTAATTTGCCATACTGGAAGGAACATTCAGTACGACATGTGCTAGATGTAATGCATGCTGAGAAAAATATTATTGAGCACATAGTGGGAACATGTATTGATGGGAGTCATTCGAAAGATGGGGTTAACGCTCTAAAGGATCTCAAAAAGTTAAAAATAAAAAGATTGTTATGGCTGAAGGAAGATCCTAAAACTGGGAAAACTGTATGGCCGGATGGTGCCTTTTCGTTGTCCACTAACGAAAGAATGTGTTGTTAAGTACGTTGTATGAGTTGAAGGTCCCCTCAAATTTCTCTTCTAATTTGCGTAGAGTTGTCCATCATGCAACCAACGATTTGAAGCAGTGCAAGTCTCACGATTGGCATGTAATTATGCAATTAGTCCCACTTTTGTTTGGACATTGTTTTGCGAAGCACAAGGATCTTTAGAAGGCTATAATGCAGATAAGTTTGTGTTTTACCTTACTTTGCGCAAAAGTTGTCAATAAGAAGCACATTATGGCTGCAAAGGCTACTATGGCTGAGGCTACATTTGTATTAGAGAAGTACTTTCCTCCGTCATTCTTCAACATTAGCATCCACTTACTCGTGCATTTATGTGATGAGGCTTTGCAATGTGGGGGCCGGTTAGGTATCGTTGGATGTACCCTTTTGAGCGGTTGATGAAAACCTTCAAAGATTATGTTAAAAATGCCCGATATGTTGAAGGTTCTATTGCGGAGGAGTATATCACAGAAGAAGCTTCTATATATGCAAAGGAGTATATTCCTAACCCGGCTAATGAAACACGTGAGTGCTTTGTTGATGAATCAGAAGGTTTTGCTGATGAGGAGGCTTTGGGGAATGGAAAGTCAGTGACACTAACAAGTGTCCAATACGAACAAGCAGTCCGATATGTTTTTGAGATGCATAAAGATATAGACCACTGGAAAGAGTAATATTTTTTTAACTTTACCTATAATTTGAATATTATCTTTTAATATTTGTTGGGAATCATAATTTACTTATTTATATAACATAAGAAATATAACGCATCTGATCCAGGAAAAAAGAGGAGAAGAGTGGGAAATATGGCCAACGAATTCAGGCATTGGGTATCAAAAGAGGTAAGCTAATAATAAGTTAAGTCAAGTTAGGTCTGACTTTGTAAATGATAATAATAATAATTAAGTTTGACTTATTAGTAATTTATGCCTTTCTATAATTTCAGTTGTTGAAAATTAACGATGTCTCATCAAAGCTTGCACGCTATGCCAAAGGGACCAACTTCGTGGCTAAGGAATATGGGAGATATCGTCTTAATGGCTATATATTCTCATCTAGCGTGCATGATTCAAATCTCATTGCTAAACAGAATAGCGGTATCGCAATTAACGCTGTAACCTACTTCAGGGCAAGTGCGAAGGATACGAAGTTGGTTGAAGCCGAGATGATGTATTATGGGGTTATAAGACAAATTATTGTATTAGACTATATTACTGAGAAGGGAACAACGTTTTACTGCGAATGGGTTAAAGTAGAAGATAAGACAGCTTGTGCGGTCGACCCTGATACTAATATTGTCATGGTAAATTTGAATAAGATGAAGAGCAAAGACCATATAAATGATGAACCATTTGTTTGTGCATTTCAGAATCATAGGCAAGTGTTCTATGCAAAGAACCCGAAGAATGACCCATTGTGAGAATCCGCAAATGCGACCCCCGGGTCTCGTCCCCGTTCGTGGTGGTCTGAAACGTCGGAACGGATCCCGTCGTTCCATTTGCTTGGAGTTTGTGTTGATAATTCATATCGGGTATCCTACGACTATTCTAGATGCAAAGGGGTTCGTTCAGAGTCGCCACTATGTTTTACGAGAAAACGGACAAAAGGGGTCGTGTAAGAGGAAAGGCTACAGATAAGCCTTTCTTTACACGTTTGTCTACGAAACCAGGATTCTATAGGGTTCGGGAACTATATTACGGTTTGGGAAGGTGTTAAGCACCCATTCCGCCCTTTCGGTCTCTAGTGGTCTTATATGTTTATTCTATGTTGAAAAACTTGGATGCTTTTACTGACAGTCTACTACTTTTCTAATAAAAAAACCCTAATTTTTGGGGGAAAACGGGAAAGGGGTAGAAACCTTTGTGTTCCGAGATCCGATGTTTTATTATTGAAAGATGTAAATACAAATGACAAAACCTTTTATGTTGAAAGAGTGTCCCGTATTATTTTCTCAGATAATGACGGTTTTCTCGTGTTGTGATTAGTTTTGTAAAAGTTCGGATCTATATCGGGACTGATTTAATATGGAACTAGAACTCTTTGAAGAGAGTTATCAGACACGCCGCAGTCTATAGAGAAGACAGGATATGTTGATTTTAATTCCTAGATAAGTCTTATCAGTCCGGGTTTTGAAAACAGAATTTTATCCGGACGATAGTCTACTTATTCTTCTGGTTTTGCAAATGTTTATCAGGGTCTTTTATTTTGAAGATGGTAGACTATTTATAACTTGGCAATAAGTTTATTCAAATAAAACGTGGACAAAACAACAGAAATAAAACAAGTACACAGACAAACCTGATTTTCGGGCGCGTTAGAAACCTAGCACAACCACGTTGCCACTTCGCTTACCAGGACGGGGATCGACCTGCCCGGTCAGGTCGCGGGGATCGAATTCTAAAAGTTTATAAGAAAACAAATATGCAAATATTTAATTACTAGAAGAGACTTTATTTACCTTCCTGACGAGAATAATAATAAGAAAGAGAATATAATACGGCAGAGAGATCTCCGGCGATAATAATCTTCTCCTTCTTCAGATATTTCCGAGAATTCGATTCCCGAGACTGGACACGTCGGGTGTCGAGAATAGATTCGAGGATTCTTCAGAAATAAGACGATAATAGAAAATACTAGACGAAAAATCAGATCATAAACCCGCAATTCTACTCTAAAAATGCTGTTTTTTGCTCTCTTGTTGGTGTCCTCAAACCCTTGGGGGTGATGGCCTATTTATAGTGCCGAAAAGGCATATGTCGCGCGACATATTGGTGATATGTCGCGCGACAATCTTGACTGTCGCGCGACATTTACTTTAATGATGATGTGGTGGGGCAAATGTCGCGCGACATTTGGGTGTATGTCGCGCGACAATCTTGACTGTCGCGCGACATTTACTTTAATGATGATTCTGACTCATTGCTGAGTCAGAAAGTGGAGTGGTGGGGTGTTTGTCGCGCGACATGTTCCCCAAAAGGTAGGAATGTCGCGCGACATACGAGTGTATGTCGCGCGACAATCTTGACTGTCGCGCGACAATCTTGAATGTCGTGCGACATTTCACTTTAAAGCATGTTTATTTGGCCAACAAACCCTTTCTGGGTAGTTCCGGGTGTTCGGGTGAGTTCTGGACTCCAGAAATAGCAGTTCTCGAAGGTCGTTAGGGTTCTTGCGGGGGTCACGGATCGGGGTGTCTACAGACCCTCTCAACTCAAGCTCCTTGCAAGCAAGGATTTGAGGCGACTGGAAGAGACCATGATCCATGTCTCCCGCATGAACTCTAAAGGAGTGTGTGTATAAAAGTGCTCGTGAGTGCCTCCGGAGAGGGCTTTTGTTACCTCATTCCCTCTTTCGAGGGCTTTTTGCTCCACGTGCCTCCCCCTGGAAGGACTTTTTGCTCCACGTGCCTCTCCTCGAGAGGACTTTTTGCTCCACTTGCCTCCCCCCGGAAGGACTTTTTGCTCCACGTGCCTCCCCCCGGAAGGACTTTTTGCTCAACGTGCCTCTTCTCGAGAGGACTTTTTGCTCCACTTGCCTCCCCTCGAGAGGACTTTTTGCTCCACGTGCCTCTCCTCGAGAAGACTTTTTGCTCCACTTGCCTCCCCCCGGAAGGACTTTTTGCTCCACGTGCCTCTCCTCGAGAGGACTTTTTGCTCCACTTGCCTCCCCTCGGAAGGATTTTTTGCTCCACGTGCCTCTCCTCGAGAGGAATTTTTGCTCCACTTGCCTCCCCCCGGAAGGACTTTTTGCTCCACGTGCCTCTCCTCGAGAGGACTTTTTGCTCCACTTGCCTCCCCTCGGAAGGACTTTTTGCTCCACTTGCCTCTTCCCGGAAGGACTTTTTGCTCCACGTGCCTCTCTGGGAGGACTTTTTGATCCACTTGCCTCCCCCTGGAAGGACTTTTTGCTCCACGTGCCTCTCTGGGAGGACTTTTTGCTCCACGTGCCTCCCCTCGAGAGGACTTTTTGCTCCACGTGCCTCTCTGGGAGGACTTTTTGATCCACTTGCCTTCCCCCGGAAGGACTTTTTGCTCCACGTGCCTCTCTGGGAGGACTTTTGATCTGTAAAAAGAAATAAAGAAAGAAAATTGCCTCCGGAGAGGACTTGCGCCTGTGGAAAGGACTTGATGACCGGTTTGCCTGTAGAAAGGGCTTAGGTGAATGGATTGCCTCCGGGAAGGGCTTGTGCCTGTAGAAAGGACTTGTGGATGATGTTTTGTCTGTACAAAGGGCTTATGTGAATGGATTGCCTCCGGGGAGGGCTTCGCCTCAGGTGGGAGGACTACCAGCTGCGCCTCAGGTGGGAGGACTACTATCTGCGCCTCAGGTGGGAGGACTACCATCTGCGCCTCAAGTGGGAGGACTACCATTGCTCCACTGTGCCTCCTCATGAGGGCTTTTGATCTGTAAAAGAAAGAAAAAGAAAAAGAAAACAATTTGCCTCCGGAGAGGGCTTGTTCCTGTGTTAAGGATTTGATGACCGGTTTGCCTGTAGAAAGGGCTTAGGTGAATGGATTGCCTCCGGGGAGGGCTTGTGCCTGTAGAAAGGACTTGTGGGTGATGTTTTGCCTCTAGAAAGGGCTTATGTGAATGGATTGCCTTCGGGGAGGGCTTGTGTTTGTGCATTGCCTTCGGAGAGGGCTTGTGTTGGTGAATTGCCTCCGGAGAGGGCTTGTGTTGGTGAATTGCCTCTCTTAGACTGCTAGAGTGAGAGAGAGAAATTTCTGATGAGGGTGGAAAGAGCTCCTCGAGGTCTATTCCGGATGTTCGTTTCCCTGTATCTTTCTGAACTTTACTCTCATGTTTTCCTCGAGTGAAGATACTTCACTCAGAAGGCATTTTTTCGGATTTCTTTGCTCTCCGCAGAGTGATGGTCCGAGGTTTTCCAAATCATCTCTTCTGTATCGTGCTGAAAAGAAAATTTGTTTGAAAGTTCAATCTCTGGTCTCTGTTCTCTTCTTAGTTCTCATTTTTGGTGGGCCCGCATCGTATTCTGTTTTTCGATGCCCTTATTTCTCCCTCTTTTGGGAAAGATTTTTCCTGGCCTTCTCTGTTTTTAACCAGGAGTCTTTTCCTCCCTTTGTCGTGATCAGGAGCCTTACTCACCCAAAACGAAGCCCTGAGCCGGTTTTGGCCTAGCTGTCACTTTTGGTGTGGCTCTCCCTGTCACTCTGCGTTTCTGTTTCTCTCGCTCGCTCTGGGCGCTCGTGTAGGTTCTTTCTCTTTTCTACTCTTTCAATTTTTTCTATTCCCGTCTTATTCTGATATCTTGCTTTCTTTCATCGATGATCTCGGTCTTCTTGGGAGATCAGAGATTACTTTTAAACTTTGTATCTTGTTCTCGCTTTTTCGAAGAGATAATTTAGAAGTCCTTCCTCGTGTTCTCATCCTGGGTGTGCGATTTTTAGCAATTTTTTTCGAAAACTGCTTCTCGGAAGTCCTCCTGCAGGAGATAAAATGAGACAAAGGTAAAAAAATCAGGGGAGGGCACTGATTGTCGCGCGACACCTCGTGAGAGGCCTCTTTGTCGCGCGACAATGATGCCATTTGTCGCGCGACATTTGGTTCCACTATATAACCCTCTTGCTGAGCTCATTCCATCTCATTCTCTCCTTCCTCTTTCTCTCTCTAGCTTCTCTTTCTCTCTTCTCCTAAGCGCGGAAGCCCTGTTGCTTTTCCGACTTTCTCGTTTATTCCACTCATATATATACAGATGGATCCTCCAGAGCCTGATAGATTGGAGGGTGACCAGGAGGAGATTACTTTCACAGACGCCCAGGGCGTTCTTCGGTGTAGTCCTCATCACGATGACTGGGAGGACTTGGATTGGTATGCCGAGGATGGGGTGGACCGCGGTATGGCAGTGGTCTACCGAGATGCTACCCGGGCTGCTCCAGTCCCGGATATTCCATGGCTCTTGATGGAGCCTGCTTCCCATGAGATTCGTCGACGATCTCTGGTATGTTTTCTTGAAATTCTATCTTCTTTTGATTTATTTCTGCCGTTTCCTGCACGTATTTTAAACAATTCATATTTAGTATACATGTCTGCCTAGGAATAGCGTCCGATTTTGTGAGTCCGTACTTTTACTTGTGATACCTTTTAGGTTTTTAGAAAATTACATAACTTACCCTTATAACTCTATAACTCTCATAATTACACCAAAATACCCTCAGGTTTGGAAAATTACATAATTTACCCTTATAACCCTATATCTCTCATAATTACACCAAAGTACCCTCAGGTTTGGAAAATTACATAATTTTACCCTATAACCCTATATCTCTCATAATTACACCAAAGTACCCTCAGGTTTGGAAAATTACATAATTTACCCCTATGACCCTATATCTCTCATAATTACACCAAAGTACCCTCAGGTTTGGAAAATTACATAATTTTACCCTATAACCCTATATCTTTCATAATTACACCAAAGTACCCTCAGGTTTGGAAAATTACATAATTTTACCCTATAACCCTATATCTCTCATAATTACATCAAAATACCCTCAGGTTTGGAAAATTACATAATTTTACCCTATAACCCTATATCTCTCATAATTACATCAAAATACCCTCAGGTTTGGAAAATTACATAATTTTACCCCTATAACTCCATATCTCTCATAATTACACCAAAATATCCTCAGGTTTGGAAAATTACATAATTTACCCTTATAACCCTATAACTCTCATAATTATAACAAAATACCCTCAGGTTTGGAAAATTACATAATTTACCCTTATAACCCTATAACTCTCATAATTACACCAAAGTACCCTCAGGTTTGGAAAATTACATAATTTTACCCTATAACCCTATAACTCTCATAATTACATCAAAATACCCTCAGGTTTCTTATATCCATATCTCCATTTGGTTTGCAGTGGGTTGGCCGAGGTTGGGGTTCTCCCAACACTATATCTTCGGAGTGGCGACGGGCACCGGCCCCTGTCCAGGAGTTGCTTTTTGCGACTCCTTTCTGCTCCCTCTTCGACGCCCTCCCGGAGCGAGTTTTTAGGGCGACGGTTTTGGTGTCGGCACTAGCTTACCATTGGTGGGATACTACTCATACCTTCCATTGGAGCTGGGGTGAGATGACGATGACACCCCTCGATCTTTTTGCTCTGACTAGGATTTCTTCAGGGGGGTCCCTATTCGGATTGACGTCCCTTTGCGTCTGACGGCGGAGGGCATTGTGGGCGCACTTGGGTGGTTCCCCGAGCGACGGAGTTCGGGTGATACGATTCCTCGGGGTGTCTTAATTACGCGACTAGCCACAGAGAGAGCTCGACTAGTTGCTTCGAGGGTGTCGATGACCCGTCAGGAGGCGCGTCAGTATGCCCGCGTCCTTCTCCTACTGACACTCCATGACCTATTCGAGGCCCGTGGGGGGGACACGGCCCATCTTTGGTGGTTGCCCTATCTTCGGGATTTTAGCCTCATGTTTGACTATGACTGGGGCGGCTTCATTCTCGCAGTCCTATATGATGCCATGGACCAGGTCTCTCGCCATTTAGCCCTGAACCTCAAGGGCTTCTTTTTACTATGGGAGGTACTTACTTTTGTCCCTTTATCTTTGCTTTGGACCTTCATATATCACCTGTTGATTATTGCTAAAATCCTTTATCTTTCATTTTCAGAGTTGGTTTGTGGCCTACACACGTCTGGGCCTGGCCCAGGTGGATCTCCTCGTTGAGAACGAGGATCAGTTTCCCTTTCTCCACCGATTCATCGCGGGGAACTATAGGGCTCCTTATGTATACCGGATTAGGGAGACCGGAGCTGCTGCCGTCCACGACCTGTTGGAGGAGCAGGTAAATATCTTAGTATTTTTTCAATAAATAGTAACATAAAATATGAATTAATAAAATAAAATCTTATTCTCTTTTCAGATTGAGTGGGCCCCTTGGGGTGATCTGGGCCCCTATTTTGGATATGGCCCTGCTTTGGCTGCTTCGAGGACCAGGCGGCTCATCAGAGACGAGTACGGCTTTCACTTCTACTTGGGTGAGAGAGTTATTCGCCAGCATTCGCCTGCCCAGTGGCCTCGGGTTCCTTTATTCCTGCCAGTTCAGATGAGGCGGACTGGTGAGATTGACTCGGTGATGGTGCAGTCCCTTATAGGCGGGCTCGGCTTTCAGAGGTTTACTGAGGAGGGGGATTATGCCGTCTTTGCTGCCCGTTATCTGATGAGGGAGCCGAAGGGGACTCGGGGACGGGTCTTCTACGAGAGGTACCGGGCGTTGGGAGGCGATCCCAACTACATACGAGGGAAGACTCACTTGTCCAGGACTGTCCCTGGTTACTTGCCGCCTATCCCTGATCAGAGGGATAATATTTTGGACTCTGATGATGATGATCCGGATGGCGAGAGGGACGTCCCTGCTGGTGCTGAGAGAGGTGGTGATAGACCCGAGGGTGCTGATGATAGGCCCGAAGGTGCTGAGGGAGGTGGGACGGCTGCGGTTCCAGAGCAGTCGTCTCCGACTGTACCGACAGAGGGACAGCATACCGAGAGAGAGAGGTGATTTCTCTGAGCGGTCCTGGGAGCCTGCAGACCTTGGATTTGGTTACGAGCATTTTGGGCGGACTCCTTCTACTGCTGCTGCTACTTCTAGTGGGGTCCCACCTTTGAGGGAGACGGCTGTTGTGGACCCTCCTGGTGTTCGTACCTTCGCCACACTGACTCCCCTTCCGTCTGCTGTCATGGGTCCTCCGGTCAGATCTACAGGTCTTGGTGGCTCGTCTTCTCGTCCTCCTTTGTTCCCGATTTATGAGGAGGGCGGGTCTACTTCTGCTGCTATGTCGGGGAGTTCGTCCATTCATCTGGTAGATCTACCGTCATTCCCTCGAGACTTCTCCTATGTTGGTGCTGGCTTACGTCGATATGCAGTGCCTGAGTATCCTCTCCCTGGAGATACGTTTGACTACTTGGGTGGCCGTTCTGATGATGAGGTATGTGCTTTTCTTCCTTCGATATCTTTTCATATCCATGCTTACTTATTTTATCGGTGCTGATTCTTCTTTATTTTCTTTTCAGCGGGTGAGCGTGCGAGTGGCAGATCTGAGGGCTTGGCACTCCCAGTACCTTTACAGCTGGAACCTGCTCCAGTACGTTGGTCGAGACCCTACGACATACATACGGGACTATCAGAGGGCGATCGACGTTTCCTTACGGGCAGATGACCCTCTGTCTTCCTCTCACGCTCGGACGGAGTCTCGGAGGAGCATTAGCCGGACTTCCAAGCGGTCTCGATCTTCGGTGATCCGGTCCACAGCTCCGGTCCAGCCGACAGGGCCTTCGCAGGCAGCGGCCCCTTCTACTCAGGGCGTCCCAGAGGTCGATCCTACCCCAGAGGAGGATTCCGGCGATAGTGGGAGTGTATCCAAACGCTCCCGATTAGATTAGCTTTCTTTCCTGTATTTAGTTAGTCCTGACAAATATGTAGTTTTATTCTTAGACTTTTTAGACAGGATTTTTGTATAAAAAATTGTTCTTTTATTAGTTTTATGAAAAAGAAAACTTCATTTGTGTCTAATGTTACGCATTTATTTATCTGATGATGAAAAAAATAAATTACGTGGACCGATAAAGTAAGAATCGTACCTTTGTGATGTTACTGAAATTATATACAAAAGAACAAAGTGAGCACAAATGCATAAAAGTATATCTTTTGGCAAAACTGACTCTTGCGTATAAGAAAAAACTCAAAACAGAGCACACCAAGGGAGTTTGTCGCGCGACATTCCCTCATGAATATGGGTTTGTCGCGCGACAAACAGGTACAGGAGCCCTCTTTTTTGCTATAAATACACCCATCTTCCTTCCTTCATCCTTACACCTTTCTCACAATGTCCTCTTATCTCACAAATTCTGATTTTTCTTACGTTGAAGCCCGAGATGCTCTGATATCTTCTGAGAATGGCTTGAACTTTGGTGTATTCAGTCCTTTAGCAAGCTGGTGCCATCGTCCTGTAGATTTCTCCTTTTTGCTTGGCGCTCTGTACTTTTGGAGTCCTACCGATCATCTTTTCCGTTTTGGACTAGACAAGCTCTGCACGACTTATGAAGAATTTTCTTGGCTATTGCGTTCTGACGTTCGCGTTCCGATGGCTATTCCCGTAGAAGAAATCGGTCCTCGAGAGATGCTGATTGCTCTGCTAGCCATTCCCCAAGCGGCTTGTGATGGCTTCATTACCGACGGACTCCTTGACCTCCATAAAATGGTGAGGTTCTTTCATCGCTATGAAGAGAGAGCTTTTTATAGTGCGGGACGTACTGTGGCAGCCTTGATTTGTCTGGTTTCTGATATGCTACTGGTGACGGGCTCTTCCCGTGTTGATCCGACTATTCTGAGTTTGATTTATCAGGCAAGGAACGGGGAATCCATAGTGCCTATAGTTCTGGCCGAGACTCTGAATGGTCTAGATGATCTCAAAAGGGGAGCTTCAACCTTCTTCAGGGGAAGTCCACGCTTGCTATACATGTGGCTATTGGAGCGTTTTCGATCAGTGGGCTTTAATGGGGTTCAGCTTGACAACCCGACATTCTTCTTCCGTCGTCCCCTCTTTGGCGCCTTGACCATGTCCTCCTTTGATTGGACGTTATGGTTTTCAGAGAATTCTAGGGTCATTCGGTGGAACATTCCTTGGTGGAAGCTGAGGGCGATAGTGCTTAGTACCGGGGGGCAGCATTACATTCGACTCCGTGGACTCTGGTTCACTTCTTTTTATCTCCCAGGACGTCTTCTTCGGCAGTTTAACATTCCCCAGGGCATTCCCCTTGGCCTGCACAACTTTTCTTCCGAGTCTAAATACTTGACCCAGCATATTTCTTCATCGATGGAGAGAATGTGGCGTGCTAGACTGACTCGTCAGTTCAACCCTGCCTGTTTCGGTATTTCCAGGCCCCTCCGGGCTGACATCATCCGTTCTCTTTGGGGTTCTCTTGAAGATGAGTTGATCGATGACCCCTTTCAGATGGAGTGGTTTCGATTCATGAATTCTGAGCCTACAAAAGAAAGCATTGTCTCTGCGTACCAGATTCTGGACGAGGCTCGAATCGACTTAGCTACTGAGGATCCAGCTTGGCCAATCCCTAGGGATTAGTTTCTTTTTGTATGATGTATCTCCTTTGTAACTTTCGGTGTTCTGAACCACCTAGATAATAAACAAAGGACTTTTATTGCTTCATAATGTTAAAACTGGGCCTGAAGTCACTTCTCAGGTTGCCTACGTTCCCCTTTTGATTTTTTCGAAAAACATAACTTTGAGTTGGGGCTCAGTTTTACGTAGTTCTTATCATACATGTTACATCTATTGATAATACTTCTTCAGTCGATCCATGTTGACCGGAGAATGTAGTAACTGTCCATCCAAATCAGCGAGTATAGCGGCACCCCCTGTATCAATCTCTTTGACGATGTATGGCCCTGTCCACTTCTGACCGAACTTTCCCCTTGGGTCTCTGGCTGGTTCTCGAATTTCTTTCAATACTATATCGTTTTCATTGATGCCCCGAGTCTTTACTTTCTGATTAAATGCTCGAGCGATTCTCCTCTGATACCCTTGGTGGTGATACGCGGCTTTCAATCTTTTCTCATCTAATAATGCCAATTCGTCGTAATGTGCCTGGACCCATTCCAGCTCATTAACTTGATTCTCTAGCATTACTCTGAGGGAGGGAACCTCTAATTCAACAGGGAGGACTGCTTCCATCCCGTATGTAAGTGAAAATGGTGTTGCCCCGGTAGAGACCCTTTCAGTGGTGCGGTATCCCCACAATGCGTATGGTAATTTCTCTGGCCAGTCCCGACAGGTGTTGGTCATCTTGCTCAGGATGTTCTTCAGATTCTTGTTGGCGGCCTCAACTGCCCCATTGGTTTGTGGCCTGTATGGTGAAGACCTGTGTCGGGTAATATCGTATTCTTCCATGACTGTATTAGCTTCTCCTTCGAAGTGGGTGCCGTTGTCTGAGACGATCTCGTGTGGGACCCCATATCGGCAGACGATATTCCTTTTGATGAATCTGGCAACCTTCTTGGCATCCAAGGTCTAGTAAGACTCGGCTTCCACCCATTTGGTGAAGTAGTCGATGGCCACTAGTATGAATTCATGATCGTTGCTGGCTTTGGGCGAAATCTTCCCAATGACGTCGATTCCCCAGGTTGCGAAAGGCTAGGGAGCAGTTATGTTGTACAACTCTTTCGGAGGAAGCTTCTGGGATTTAGCATAAATTTGGCATTTGTGGCAACGGCGTACGTGGTTAATGCAGTCATTTTGTAAGGTAAACCAGAAATAACCTTGTCTGATGATCTTGCGGGCAAGTGTATGGCCGCTCATATGAGGTCCACAATCGCCCCCATGTATCTGATCCATCATTTTGACGGATTCTTCTTCAGTGAGACATTGGAGATGGGTCCCGTCGTAGTTCCTCTTATACAGCCTTCCGGCACAAAGTATGAACCCGGATGCTAACCTTCTGAGTGTGACCCGCGTTTTCTTATCTGTTTGCTCGGGATACAGATGATTTTTCAATAAGTTCCAGATGTCATAAAACCAAGTAGTCGAGTCCCCCTCTTTTTCGTTCTCTACCTCAAGGGCCATGCAGTGTGCTGGCCCTGACTTCCTTTGTACCGTAAGAGTAATTTCTTCCATCCCCTCCGGGATATCGATCATAGATGCCAAGGTTGCCAGTGCGTCAGCAAAAGTGTTCTGTGACCTGGGGACATAGTAAAACTCTGCATGCTCGAATTTTCCTGCGACATCCCCCAATCGGGCGAGGTATGGTACTAACTTCTCATCTCTGACCTTCCATTCTTGTAGTACTTGGTGGACTACTAATGCCGAATCTCCATACACTTGTATTCTCCGTATACCCCTTTGGAGTGCAATCTCTAATCCAATTATGCAGGCTTCATACTCTGCCATGTTGTTGGTGCAGAAGAAGTCTAGCCGATACGATAATGGGGAGTGAGTTTGGTCTGGAGAGACTAACAGGATGCCTATCCCATTTTCGTTTCTGTTGGCGGCCCCGTCGAAGTATAATTTCCAGTCTTCATCGATCTCGATATCCATGATAGTTTCGTCGGGAAACTCGGCTTCTTCTAGCATATCCCCCAATATTGGATTGCGGGCCAGGTAATCAGCTATGATCTTGCCCTTGACTGCCTTCTGGGTCATGTAGGTGATGTCAAATTTGGAGAGCATGAATAACCACTTTGCCATACGATTCGAGAGAGCTGGTTTCTCGAAGAGGTATTTTAGCGGATTAATTCGTGATGCCAGGATGACCGGGAAGACCAGCATGTAATGCCGTAATTTTTGTGTTACCCAGATGAGAGCGGCGCATGACTTCTCTAATGGCGTGTAGTTTATTTCGAATGGGGATAACTTTTTGCTGACGTAGTAGATGGCTTGTTCTTTTCGAGTATCAACTACATGTTGGGCTAGCATAGCTCCTGCAGCTGAATCCATAACCGTTAGGTATAAGATTAGTGGCAGTCCGGTCTGTGGTGGGGCTAATACTGGGGGATTAGAGAGATAGTCCTTGATTCTATTAAAAGCCTCCTGGCACTGATCGTCCCACTTTCCCGGTGAGGATTTCCTCAGGAGTTTGAAGATGGGCTCGCAAGTCTGAGTGAGCTGAGAGATGAATCTACTGATGACTGCAAGTTACCCAAAAATCCCCAGACTTCTTTCTCGGTACGAGGCTCAGGCATTTCTTGGATAGCTCGAACCTTGGCAGGGTCTACCTCGATTCCTTTCTTACTGACAACATAACCCAGGAGTTTTCCCTTGGTCACCCCGAACACACATTTCTGCGGATTGAGTCTCATCTGGTACTGGCGGTGGCGGTCAAAAAAGGCTCGTAAGGCTGGTACGTGGCCTTCCCTTTCTTTTGACTTGATTATCATGTCATCCACACACACTTCTACTTCTTTGTGGATCATGTCGTGGAAGATAGCTGTAGATGCCCTCTGATATGTTACCCCAGCATTCTTCAGCCCGAATGGCATAACAGTGTAGCAGTATGTTCCCCATGGCGTGATAAATGCTGTTTTCTCTTGGTGATCTGGGTGCATCTTGATCTGATTATACCCGGCAAAACCGTCCACGAATGACTTCAAGGCATGGTTGGCAGTATTATCTACTATCAAATCAATGTTGGGTAATGGGAAATCGTCTTTTGGGCAAGCTTTATTGAGATCCCGATAATCCACACACATACGGACCTTCCCATTTGCCTTTGGAACTGGCACAATGTTGGCTAACCATAAAGGGTACTCGATCACCCGCAAAAACCCTACACTCAGTTGTTTCATCACTTCTTCTTTTACTTTCAGGGACCATTCTGGCGTAAGTTTTCTCAACTTTTGCTTGACGGGTCTGAATTCCGGCTTGGTGTGTATCTCGTGCATGACTATCTGGCTGTTCAAACCTGGCATATCTGCATAAGACCAGGCGAAGATATCCACGTACTCATTTAGAGTTTGTGTGAATTCTTCTCTTTCTGTCTCATTTAGACTTGCCCCAATACGGACTTCCTTCCTTTCCTCTTCTGTTCCAAGGTTAATTATAAGAGTGTCTCCTTCTTCACTTTGTATACGCTGACCCTCCCATTCAAGGTCCTTTCAGGATCTCCTTGGATGGTGATTACATTCCCTTCGAAGGGTATCTTGATTTTCTGGTGTAAGGAGGAGGGGAGTGCTCCTATGTCATGTAGCCAGGCTCTTCCCAACAGTAGGTTGAAACTGGAGGGAATGTCTACGATTTGGAACTCGGCCGGAAAGTTTCCGGGACCGACCATGAGATCAAGCTTCAAAGAACCCAGAACGGCCCTCCTGGTATTGTCATAGGCCCTGACGGTTACGGCTGATGGAGAAAGTTCTGAATCCAATATACCCAGGCATCTGGCGGTCTTCAGGGGGCAAACATTTATAGTCGACCCATTGTCGATGAGAACCTGTGGAAAGATTTTTCCTCGGGTCCGGACAGTGATATGGAGGGCCAGACTGTGTTTCTTCCCCAATGGAGATAAGTCTTCATCTGAGAATGACAGACTTCTTTGGACTGTAAGTGACCCAATCATGCTTGGCAGTTGTTCGGGCGTAGAGTCTGGCGATATGACAGCCTCATCTAGGAGTTTGATGAAGGCGGTCCTGTGAGGTTTGGAGGCAACCAGAAGGCCCCAAATGGTGATGTGAGCCTGGGTTTTCTTCAGTTGTTCCAGTACCCGATCCTCTCCTGCTTCCTTAGGAGGTAATGATTTCTCGGTATCTATTGATGGTGGTTGGCATACCCTTCCTGAGAGGGTGATTTGCTGTATCCAGAGGGATGCTGGGTCCGATCCTTCTGAGGTTTCTGATGATTCCGGCTCTGTCGACCAACTGAAGGCTTTGGGGGAGGTTTCTGTCATACAGATTGTCTCCTTAGGGAGGCCTTGGGGCTTCCGTGGTTGTTTCTTCTTGTCTTGGGTCCATCCTATCCCAGCTTTTCCGGGATTGGTCTTGATTGAAAGTGGCTGTGAGATCCCCTGATTGGTTCTTCCTAAACCCTGCCCGGGTAGAAAGTTCATCTTAGCCATCCATTGGTCGATTATCGGATTAAGGCCTGGTGCCATTTGAGCCTTTGCTGGCGGTACGACGGGTGCCTTGTAGGTTGGGTCATCCTGAATGAGTCCTACGGGGTCAAAGCCTTCTTCATCAGTGGTCAAGGCATTAATTCTCGCAGGTGGAGTATGGTTTGGAAGGGGGTTGTTGGTAACATTGGGCCCGCCAGGTGCGGGAATGGTTCCGGCTTCAATGAGGTCCTGAATACGATGACGAAGAGCCAAGCAGCGTTTCGTGTCATGGCCTGCTGCTTGATGGTATGCACAGTTCTCATTCATCCTCCAAGTAACGGGAATAGGACTTGGTGGAGGACGTGGGTTGAGTGGGGTGATTAGTCCGGCTTTTCGAAGTAGTTCCAAGCTTTTGACCAGGGTAGTGGGAAGAGTACAGAAGTTCCTTTTTCTCCTGACTTCAGTGCTCGAAGAATCTCCTTGTGTGGGCCAATTCATCGAATGTGCTTGTTGTGGCTGCTGAAACGGATTTTGTTGATACGGGTATGAGCCTATTTGGTTAACGGTTGGAGTGGCCATCTTTCTCCCTGCGTATGAGGCTTTCTTGGTATCATTCTCGGCTTTCTTAGCCAATTCTTCTTCTACTTGTGACCCCATGCTTAACAAGGCCCTGAAATGTGGGAATACGTGCTTTCCCATACAACTTAGTACAACTGGAGTAAAATTCCTCTGTATGATCTCCAACTGTTCTTCTTCATCAGGCCGTTTGGACATTTGGGGGGCCATCTCTCTCCAGCGTGTGACGAAATCACTGAAGCCTTCCTTCTCTCCTTGCTTGGTCATTTCCAGGTGCTTGCGGGTAATTTCCAAATCTTCGTTGGACCCGTATTTATTCATGAATTCCTTAACAATATCTCCCCAAGTCTTCGTGTGGTGTCTTTCCAGATCGAAAAACCATCTCAGGGCGGCCCCCGTGAGAGTCATGTGAAAGGCCTGAGCTAATTCCGGTTCTCCACAACCGGACACTTGCATGGATCTGATGTAGGATTGGAGATGGGTTTTGGGAGGTGTGGTTCCTGTGAACTTGGTGATGGAAGGGAGCTTGAATCCCTGGGGCAATCTTGCTTCCGGGTAGAGGGAAAAAGCATTCATATCTGTAATCTCATCTGCTCCTTTTATCAAGGAGACCCCCCTTTGCAAAACCCTCATCTGCTCTTTCAGTTTCTTCATTTCTTCACTCTCTCTTGACACCTCATCGGGCTGTTCCCGAGCTATAACCGATTCTGCATACACTGCTCAGAGTCGGTTGATGTCTGGGTATTCATTAGGAGGGGCTACTGGGGCCGGAGGTGGAATAGGTCTTACGGTAACTTGCGGCCATGGTTGGTATTGGGGATCAAGACCTTGCTGAGGTTGCGGCCAGATGATGGGTGGCTCTTGTTGCTGATAAGTAGGGCCTGAATCCGGGGCCCATTGATTCTGATTATTGGGGTCAGTTTGAACAGGACCGGCGATGACGGGACCCACTTGTGGTAGATTGGTTCCTTGAACTGGGGGAAGCACTTGTGATGACTGCCCTTGATCTCGATTCGGTGGTAGCCGTTCAAACCCCGGTGGCGCGACTCGCCCGGCTGACAACTCTTCTACTCGAACCCGGGTATTCTGTTGTTCATTCGTGAGGTTTGGCAGACTCATGCTAACGGTCAGTAGCAAACGATGCATTTCGGCTAAAGTCGGCTGAGCTGCAGATGCCTCGGCTAGGCTCTGATCTGTCTCTTGATTTTCACGTCCATTGACCATTGCGGGTGTGCTTGGTCTTACTAATCTTCTAGTGTGATCCCGACCAGCCCAACCTTCCAGACTGTCGTTGTATTATGGCTGTAGATGAAACCAAGGGCGAAGATGAAGGAAGACTATGATGCGACCCAATTTTGCCAAAAGAACCACGGGAAAGAAAAACAACGAAAACCAAGTTTCGGGCGTTTTATAAAGACACGTCAACAACAACTTGAGTGAATTCCCAGTGGGAGTTTAGGATAGGCAGCAAAATGCTCCTTGGGTTATCCTATTTGTCCCGAATTTTGAAAAACTCATTTTTTGATTTTATGAAAATTGGGAATATCTCTCCTCTTGAGTTGCTTTTCATGGGAGATGTACCGGGGAAAGTCACAACGAGTTTTAACCTCGATGTAAATTTCTACGACGGAGGTTGGTCAGCCTCCGGCCGTACTTGCCAATATCTGGGGGAGATATACATGACAAGGCCCTACGTGGTACGAACTCCTCACGGTTGATAAAAAAAGTATAAGAGTGTTCTATCTTGACTCTTCCTATATGCAGCGCAGGTGTAATGCAAGGTGAAGGTTTTAGGCTCCCTCCTATTTGGCAAGACCTCGCGATATACCCCAAGGGCGGGTACGTGCAAGAATCTTTTGATATACTTCCCGGGTACGTGAGTGTTCTCGTCACTCGATATTCCTCGGGGGCGTACTTGGCCAAGGAGAGTGGAAGTAAATGCTTTGGGTTTATGTTGGCCCAAGCGAGCCAACTCCCTACTCACTTATAATACTTCCGAGGGTTCGGGGTAAATTCACACTCGTAGAACCAATGCATGATTTGTGAAAAGTGCGTGCAAAACAAGAATTTTCAAAAGATTAATTGCAAATATCTTATCTTCGAGGTGTATTTTGAAAACGCCATTTTTATTTAAAAAGATATTTCTTTACAATCATACATAACATAAAGGGGAAATCTTAAACATATGTCTATGTCAATGAATGGACTCTATTGGGCCTCTAGGTCAAGTCAACAATAAAATCCAGGCACCACGTCAGGGGGAAATAGGGAAAGCAGTAAAAGCATGCATATCAACATATTATAAACAAAAAAAGTCCACATATAAGAGCCTAGTTTTCAGTGTCCCCAGCAGAGTCGCCACTGTGAGAATCCGCAAATGCGACCCCCGGGTCTCGTCCCCGTTCGTGGTGGTCTGAAACGTCGGAACGGATCCCGTCGTTCCATTTGCTTGGAGTTTGTGTTGATAATTCATATCGGGTATCCTACGACTATTCTAGATGCAAAGAGGTTCGTTCAGAGTCGCCACTATGTTTTACGAGAAAACGGACAAAAGGGGTCGTGTAAGAGGAAAGGCTACAGATAAGCCTTTCTTTACACGTTTGTCTACGAAACCAGGATTCTATAGGGTTCGGGAACTATATTACGGTTTGGGAAGGTGTTAAGCACCCATTCCGCCCTTTCGGTCTCTAGTGGTCTTATATGTTTATTCTATGTTGAAAAACTTGGATGCTTTTACTGACAGTCTACTACTTTTCTAATAAAAAAACCCTAATTTTTGGGGGAAAACGGGAAAGGTGTAGAAACCTTTGTGTTCCGAGATCCGATGTTTTATTATTGAAAGATGTAAATACAAATGACAAAACCTTTTATGTTGAAAGAGTGTCCCTTATTTTTTTCTCAGATAATGACGGTTTTCTCGTGTTGTGATTAGTTTTGTAAAAGTTCGGATCTATATCGGGACTGATTTAATATGGAACTAGAACTCTTTGAGGAGAGTTATCAGACACGCCGCAGTCTATAGAGAAGACATGATATGTTGATTTTAATTCCTAGATAAGTCTTATCAATCCGGGTTTTGAAAACAGAATTTTATCCGGACGATAGTCTACTTATTCTTCTGGTTTTGCAAATGTTTATCAGGGTCTTTTATTTTGAAGATGGTAGACTATTTATAACTTGGCAATAAGTTTATTCAAATAAAACGTGGACAAAACAACAGAAATAAAACAAGTACACAGACAAACCTGATTTTCGGGCGCGTTAGAAACCTAGCACAACCACGTTGCCACTTCGCTTACCAGGACGGGGATCGACCTTCCCGGTCAGGTTGCGGGGATCGAATTCTAAAAGTTTATAAGAAAACAAATATGCAAATATTTAATTACTAGAAGAGACTTTATTTACCTTCCCGACGAGAATAATAATAAGAAAGAGAATATAATACGGCAGAGAGATCTCCGGCGATAATAATCTTCTCCTTCTTCAGATATTTTCGAGAATTCGATTCCCGAGACTGGACACGTCGGGTGTCGAGAATAGATTCGAGGATTCTTCAGAAATAAGACGATAATAGAAAATACTATAAGGAAAATCAGATCATAAACCCGCAATTCTACTCTAAAAATGCTGTTTTTTGCTTTCTTGTTGGTGTCCTCAAACCCTTGGGGGTGATGGCCTATTTATAGTGCCGAAAAGGCATATGTCGCGCGACATATTGGTGATATGTCGCGCGACAATCTTGATTGTCGCGCGACATTTACTTTAATGATGATGTGGTGGGGCAAATGTCGCACGACATTTGGGTGTATGTCACGCGACAATCTTGACTGTCGCGCGACATTTACTTTAATGATGATTCTGACTCATTGCTGAGTCAGAAAGTGGAGTGGTGGGGTGTTTGTCGCGCGACATGTTCCCCAAAAGGTAGGAATGTCGCGCGACATATGGGTGTATGTCGCGCGACAATCTTGACTGTCACGCGACAATCTTGAATGTCGTGTGACATTTCACTTTAAAGCATGTTTATTTGGCCAACAAACCCTTTCGGGGTAGTTCCGGGTGTTCGGGTGAGTTCTGGACTCCAGAAATAGCAGTTCTCGAAGGTCGTTAGGATTCTTGCGGGGGTCACGGATCGGGGTGTCTACACCCATGGTCTGTTGTTCTATATTCTCCTAAGCGTTTAACTACATCTGTAGACGACTTAGAGGAACCTACTCAGTTTCAATCTGCTTTAGATGATAACCCAGAGTTGAAGAAATTTCTAGATTATCTAGATGATTGAATGTTTAATTTTTTTTAGTATACTTTCATGAATTTTTGTTACATTCCTTCCTTTCATGTATTTGTACTCTAAGGCTAGGGGGTGGGCCCTTGTTACCCTCAAAACTCTATTTAAACATGTTTTTTTTGTATGTTTCAAAATTGTATGGTGGCATATCATTTATATATTCACCCTCAAAACTCTATATAAAGATGCTTTTTGTATGCTTCGAAATTGTATGGTGATTTTATTTATATATTCACCCTCAAAACTCTATATAAAGATGCTTTTTGTATGCTTCGAAATTGTATGGTGACATTTTATTTATATATTCAATTATAAGAATTAATGCATATCTTTTTGAAATTGTAGACAATGACAAGTTCATCAAGTCATCAAGGAAATGAGCCTGAAACTCCAGCTATCTCCTAAGCATCTGTGGTTGATGCACAGTCGGCTACAGATAATCGACCTATCATTACATTTAATAGCACATGACAAATTGTGGGAAATAAGGATAAGTTAAATGCTCGAGCTTTAACCTTACTAAAAATACAAGTGGGGTTGGAGTATGATGACTGGAGACAAGTTGAGCAATCTATAAAAGACGACATGTGGACGACACTATATCGAGAGTTTAACATCCCCCTTATTAGAAAAGAAGAAGTGTTGAAAGAGATGGGTGGACAATTGAAAACCTGGAGATGGAACACATGACAGAAATATTTAAAGGATTTGGATGCAACTGGAATAATGGCTTTGAAGGACAACGTACCCCCAAAAGAATGTTTTCGCCTCAGTGAGTGGAATGCTTTTATTGAACATGTAGCAACGGACAAAAAGCTTCAACAAAGAGAGGTTTTAAAAGCGAACAGGGCTAACAAGAATGATGTCCATTGTCTTGGCAGGAAATCATATGCCGAGAAATCTAGAGATATGGTATATAAATTTATAATTTTTAATAAATATATATATACCTCATTATCCTAATCATTCTAAGGAATATGCATGTAGAAAGCGAAGGATCCAGATAAGCGATCGCCTACTCGTTCTGCAGTGTACTTAGAGGCACGAAAGCAACAGAAAACTGGAGAATTGTACCCAAAAGTTGCTGAAGCATGTGTAAGTTTTGAAATATAATATTTGTAGTCATTCTTATACTCAATTAATTCAAACCCTTACTTGGCATCTTATGCATTTTACAGAAAAAAGTTAAGGAGTTAAGTAGTGGTCAGGGCTCTTCAAGCCAGGATTCTTTGAAAGATGATGCATTGACATAGGTTTTTGGGAAGGATTCCAGAGGAAGGACTCGTGGTGTAGGTAGAATTTGTAAGGGTAAAATGAAGGCTATTCAGCCTATGAAGTCAAACATTGATATGGTCCTCAATAGCAATCAGCACTTGGAAAAGGTGGTTTATGGCATGCAAGATCAACTTAGTAGTTTTGTAGCAGCATTTAATAATTCTCAAAAGTTATCTTTGCCCCAGTTATCTTCGCCACAATTATCTATTCCCTTGCAAAGTCCTCCCCAATCAACGTTTCCTTTAGCAACTCCAAGTCCAACACGTACATCGCAACCAACCTGTGTTCTTGTTAAGGATGTTGTGTCAACCAAGATCATTGCTAAAGGAGATACAATTCCAACACGTAAAGGAGAAAAAGTGCATGGGCGCAACATTCAAGACCATGAAACCAAGCTTAGTATTATAAGTGTGGAGAATGATGAGATTGACACTAGGTTATATCTAGGTTGTCAAAGGTGTGCCACGATGTGAGAATCAGCAAATGTGACTCCCGGGTCTCGTCCCCGTTCGTTGGGCATCTGAAAAGTCAGAAGGGATTCCGTCGTTCCATTTGCTTGGAGTTGGTTGATAATTCATATCGAGTGTCTCTCTATCCTGTTTCTAGGTGTAAGAGGGTTCATTCAGAGTTGCCAGTACGTTTTACGAGAAAACGGACAAAAAGGGTTGTGTAAGGGGAAGGCTACAGATAAGCCTTTCTTTACACATTTGTCTGCGAAACCAGGATTCTATAAGGTTCGGGAACTATATTACGGTTTAGGAAGGTGTTAAGCACCCATTCCGCCCTTTCGGTCTCTAGTGGTCTTATATGTTTATTCTATGTTGAAAAACTTGGATGCTTTTACTGACAGTCTACTACTTTTCAAATGAAAACCCTAATTTCTGGGAGAAAACGGGAAAGGGATAAAAACCTTTGTGTTCCGAGATTCGATATTTTTATTATTGAAAGATGTAAATACAAATGACAAAAATCTTTTATTTTGAAAGAGTATCCCGTATTATTTCCTCAGATAATGACGGTTTTCTCGTGTTGTGATTACTTTTGTAAAAGTTCGGATCTTGTATCGGGACTAATTTAAAATGGAACTAGAACTCTTTGAGGAGAGTTATCAGACACATCGCAGTCTATAGAGAAGACAGGATATGTTGATTTTAATTCCTAGATAAGTCGTATCAGTCCGGGTTTTGAAAATAGAATTTTATCCGGACGATAACGTACTTACTCTTCTGGTTTTGCAAATGGTTTTATCAAGGTCTTTTGTTTTGAAGACAGTAGACTATTTATAACTTGGCAATAAGTTTATTCAAATAAAACGTGGACAAAACAACAGAAATAAAACAAGTACACAGATAAACCTGATTTTCGAGCGCGTTAGGAATCTAGCACAACCATGTTGCCACTTCGCTTACAATAAAACTAATATACAAATATCTTATTTAATTACTAGAAGAGACTTTCGTTACCTTCCCGACGAAAATAATAATAAGAAAGAAAATATAATACGGCAGAGAGATCTCCGGCGATAATAATCTTCTCCTTCTTCAGATATTTTCGAGAATTTGATTCCCGAGACCGGACACGTCGAGTGTCGAGAATAGATTCGATAATTCTTCAGAAATAAGACGATACTCGAGAATGCTTGTTGCTGTTTTCTGCAATGCTCTGGCGATTTTTCTTGCTGTTTTCAGCTGTGATGTTGTGTCCTCTATCCTTGGGGGCTGCTGGCCTATTTATAGTGGCGAAAAGGTGTATGTCGCGTGACATTGTGGTGTATGTCGCTCGATAATCTTGACTGTCGTGCGGCATATTACTTTAATGATGATATGGTGGGGTGTTTGTCACGCGACATGTCCCTATAAAATGGGATTGTCGTGCGACATACTTGAATGTGTCTCGCGACAATCTTGAATGTCGTGCGACATTTCACTTTAATGATGATTCTGGCCCACTGCTGAGTCAGAAAGTGGAGTGGTGGAGTGATTGTCGCGCGACATGTCCCCCAAAAAGGCATTTGTCGTGCGACATACTTGACTGCCGTGCGACATTTTCCTTAAAAACAGGTTTGTTTTGCCAGCAGACGCTTCCGGGGCAGTCTCGGGTGTTCGGGTGGGTCCCGGAGTCCAGAAACAGTAGTTCTCGAAGGTTGTTAGGGTTCTTGCGGGGGTCACGGATCGGGGTGTCTACACACGACAATTGGGGAAGTTGTAGGTGGCTTCGTGGTGTGGCATACATGTTTCCTCGAAGAAGTTTAGTTAACTTGAATTCTACTAACCTTTTGCGAACTTATGCTTAAATTTGTGGACTTGTAATATCTAGACTTATTTCGATTATAGATTTATCGACTTTAGTTAACTTGTAGTAACCGTACGAACTTATGACTTTTATTTCTACTAATACTTTAGTTTTGTGTAGCTTCACGTATGGCTTACTTGGCCTACGTGGTATTCAAAGGCCTACGTCCAGGTGTGTACACTTCTTGGCATGAAACACATGCTCAGGTAAATGGATATCGAGGGGCAGTGTATCGAGGCTTTCATTCTATCGAACAAGCGCAGCAGGCATACAATGACTACTTAACATCATCAGGTGACACCTCTCTTATGCAACAACCCTTACATCACTACACCAGAATGGCCCTTTTGTAATGGATTTAATCCGTTAGAAAAATTGTTTCTAACACATAAAATCTGTTACTAATTAGGCGTGGGAAACACTTTAGTAACGGATATATCCGTTACTAAAATTAGTCAAAATCCGTTACAAAAAATAGATTTACAACGGACTAAATACATTACTAATCCGTTACTTATACTAATTTTAGTAACGGATTTAACCCGTTAAAAATATTGAACAACGGTTACAAAAGCACATAAAAATAAATAGAGCATTAATGATTTGTAACGGAAAAAAACCGTTACTAATGAGAAAACTGTTACATATTTGTAATGGTTTATAGCTGTTAGAAAGTGTAATTAATTAAATTTTTTGTTTTTTTTAATCCAATATTCTTGTATAGAACAATAAAAATTCATGTAACTTTAAATGCAATCAGTTTTATCACACAATATAAATTCCCATGTAATGATGAAATGGCATCGTACAAACTAACATTCATCCAAAACCAACCCAATATTTTTACAAAAATATGTCCGTCCACAAATATAAGTTACCAAAGATGTCTAACCATACATCAAACATACTAAAACCAGAATGTCTAAGTCAAAATACAAAATACCATAATATCCAAAAGAAAATACTAAAAAATGCACATAACAAATATAAAAGTAAACTAGATAATCTCTTCTCTATGTTGTCTTATCCAGTTACCATTCTTCCTTGATTATTGAAGTTATGCCTTTCTCCAACTAATGGTCGAGTTCCTCTACTATAATAAAATGAAATAAAAAGAAAAAAAATGTGTTAGTATATATTAGACAAAAAAAGAAAAATACATGCACTCATTATTTGAAGTAACAAATATACTCCCCCACCTTAAATCAAAAAAAGAAATATACTCATTATTTGAACCATATATAGCAATAATGCTAGTATCATAAATGGGGTAGCAGATTTAGATTTTAAAAAACAGAATAATAACTATGAAGAAATATAATACCAACAGTGATAATGCCCATATCTAAACATGTAAAACTCAATGAATTGAAGTTCAAAGGTGTTCAAAAATAGCTAACCAATATTTGTCTTGGTTTCCTACACAGATCTCTCATCGAAACATTCCTTTAGAGAATCCACTATATTGCATTGGCACTACCCTTCCTTTTAGTGTAGTATCTTTTAAAATTAGTCTGTAACATGAAACATGGATATTGAAGTAAATATGTGAGACTAATAAAAATATGACATAAATGGTTTTTGGCTTCTTGCCATATATTAGAGCAATTTTTGTTAAAGCATAACCTATCTACAATTGATCAATGTTGTTGGGAGGGTTGAACATAGTACATCATAACATTTTTTAACAATTATAAGAAGAAAAACTATCAAAAAGAAGAAAAATGAACAAAAGAATGGCATTCCTCTTGGGTAAAATTATGTTGAAGCTATTGCAGTACTATTTTGAATGAACATAAATTTTCAGCAAAACATCTTGCTTCTCTAACAAAGTTGTTTTCACTTCTGGTCTCTCTAGGAATGAAACTTGGATATCAAATGCATTAAATGAGTGAAAACTCAAGGGCACGACTGTGGAAGAACTTAAAAAATAGATTTATTGACATATAACACTACCTTTTCTCTAAAAGTGAAATGAAAATTATCAGCAAATAAAAACTTGTATACTATTTATGAATGTTGATCCGAACTATACGAGAGTGCGAGACACATTATGAGCACAATTTCATATTGGAGAGCTCAAAGTGGAAACATATATAAATTGTGGATACTAATTTTAACTTATGAATATATAATTAAACATTATAGTACATACACAAATTTACTAAAAAAGTGTTCAAATGATGAATAAAGATGGAAACTGATAACCTTGAATGCAATTTCTTAATAAGTACACAAATTAACTCAAGATCGAATGTTCAAGTGTTTTTAGGTCTAATTCCGATTTCAAACAAAAAAAAAATTAATTAATACAAAGAGAATGCTCCTGCCAACAATTTCTCAATTATTAAAGCTCAGATCTTTTGCAATTGAAGCCAAATCTAGTCTCATCTGAACTTAGGTGGAGGTTTTTCTTCGTTATAATAGCAAAACAAAAAGATTTGGACCTTCCTTTTTTCTTAAAAAGAAACTTGGATATGTAATCCTAATTCTAATTTTCAATTTTGTGTGTTTTTTTAATTTTTGGGTTAATTGAAAAAATGGGATAAGGGAAAAAAAATACCTGCCAACCAACTTCAATGCTGTTAAGGTCTTCACCAAAAGAACCACCCAAAACCCAAATACGAGATAAGCTGAACTCTTTAGGCTGTTGTATTTCGGGTTCCCATACATTTATGGTTGCTTTTGCTCCATAGTACTTATCTCCTTCAACACAAGCTATTGCATGCTGGTCACCCACAAAACAAAAAAAAAAACCCAAGAAAGTGGTACATTCAGTTTAATAAGTTATACCCAAATCATGAAAAATAAAGGACCCTTTTTCTTTAATTACCTTATCACCACTTTCACAGAGCTAGCTCTTAAAATATCACTCAACCAACTGCTCCTGGTAAACACTTAAACATTTTATTTTAGCTGAAAATTTTAAACCCAACAGAAAAAAGAATGGAAAGGACAAAGACCTAAATCTTGAAATCCCATACTTTAGCTCATTTTCCAACATTTTCTTAGCAAACAAACTTGCTTCACCAAACCCCGAAAAATCTGATTTGAGCTGAGTTTAGATATAGAAAATTTGAAACCCAAAGGAAAGAAAAAGGAAACCGACAGAACCCAAATCTCACTGAAGAGAAACTTGCTTCACCAAACAAACTTGCTTCATTTCTATCGAAGAGAAAATTTCATGAGATGTTATATTGTAGTACACCAAACTAACAACAACAAAAAAAAATCTTCTATAAAACAAATATTCTTACCTTCGATTTTGATACTCGTTGAGGGTAACTGCATCAGAAATTATTCAGTTTATTCAGATATTAAATCTTAATTTGTGGGAATTCCACATATCGGACTCCAATTCGGGAAATCTTGTTTCTTTTTGTGACCATAGTTGTGACTTCATCACACTTCTTTAACAGGTTTTTAACGATACTGTTATTTACAAAAACAGAAGACTACAAATCGAACTAGTTAATTTTTTGAGTTAGTGAGTTTGCAAATCTCCATTAGATTCACATATTATCACAAAAAAACATGCCAAATATTGGTAATCTTTTGGCTATTATTTGAAAGTATTTATGTTCACTTGATAGCAAAAATTTGAAACTTGCTCCCCAAAAACAAAAAAAAAAAGTCATCAAGAGACTTGGACATTCCTCTTTATTTCTTTTTATTAAAAAAAATCAATTTAATAAGCATTTATACTAAAGTGATGATCAATACTTGAAGGACGAAAAATAATGGCCTGCACTTTTTATGTAACATGATGATCAATACTTGAAGGAGGAAGTGGAGAATAATGATTTTACAAAAAAAAAAAAAAGACAGTGATATATGAAAATATTACCTTGCGAAAATTTAGCGGAAACCAACATGAAATACCAACTCTTCTTTGGCTTTTATTGGGGCAGAGTGTGTTTCATGCTTCTTAATACTATAGCAACATAAAATAAAATAAAAAATGTGTAAATAAATAAGGGCCCGTTTGGATGCATGAATTTGAAATTAGACCTCCATTTTTGTTAAAGAGAGAGATCCCTCTATAGAGCCTAACTCTATATCCATACATATATATAGATTCTTTAGTAAATTAAGGCCTAGTCTTCACATATAACCTCTAATTGCTGAGACTCAAAAAAGAGGCTACTGCTTGAGAGTTTGTCTAAAGATCGATGTCAAAAACAGAGCAAGGTAGTTTATATGAGGACTCATAGTACAAATGAGGTAAAAAGAAAGTAGGGATCATAATATAAAACGCAAGTGAAAACAAAAAAACAACCATGACCATATAATTCCCTAAAACTTGTTTGGGCCCTTGTAGAGAAACCTATTTTATAAAATTCTCAGGAAAACAAAAAGTTTGGCAGTATACTCCCATTAGAAAGCATATTATATGAGCCCAGAAGTTCTACTTTCATTACTGGATTTCCACATAACTGCACTCAACTACAGTCCAAGAAGCCAACACCGCTTTTTCTCTAGTTTTGGTTAAACCATCCATTGAGGTCTGGAGGAAAGATGAAAAGTCAGGGGAATGTGACAGTTTAAAAGTTCAAATATTTGATGATTCCATCATCTGTGATTGACTTGCAAAAACTTATGCAAAGTTTTACTACATCTGAACCAAAGGGTCTTATATCTGAACCAAATGATCCTGAGTGGTAGTATTTTTGGACCGTAACACCACAAGTTCTCATCAAATAGAGCTATGACAAGTTGTTTTATTTAGATTCATTGAACCATCATATAAGCCAACTATTACATTACAGACTCCCCCTGGGATTGGGGGGGTTTGAGTGTGCTTTTACTTCCTCATGGTAGCATAAATTAACTAAAAAACTAAATCTAAACAGAAATTTACACATTCTTCTGCTACAAAGTTATTTGTGATTTTAGAAAAACAATAATTTTATAAATCTGAGAAAAAAGAGATACCTTCGTCTTCTGTGTGTACATCTTTTATTTTCCGAATCTCATCCTCTATCTGCTCATTTGTCAAGTTCTCACCTTCCTACAATGCAAAGTAGCAGTTTATGATATATATATATATACTGTGTCTTGTGTTTCCTTTTTTTGACAAGCATTTCAATATATAGAGAATATACTGCATTTTTTAGATAAAATAATTATGTTACTAATGAAAGAGAGGAGAAACAAAGGGGACAAATGTAGAGGTCCTAACACATTACATCATAAATAAACTAAACTCGATATCCTTTTCTACTAATGAAAATGGGCTTCCTTTTCCTTGATATATTTCAATAGTTGATTGGACTCCTTAAGATAACAAAGCATACCAATTTATTGTAGATAAGAGGGTCACTAACATCCTAACACAACAGCGTAAAGTTTGGGGTATTAAAAAATGCAGAACATTGTAAATACTAGAAAGTCCATTGGTTTAGAAGAAGCATTTAATTATTTGCTTCTTCATCAAATACTCACCATCATCATGGAATTAGCTTCTGTTTCTTCATTTGAATCTCTCAAGTTAAGAGAAGCCTGATCATTATCAAGGTCTGATTTTTCATGACCCACTTGGCCAGAGAAACTAGTCTCTGTTCCACCTAGCACCATTCCATCTTCATCTTCATTCTCATTATCAGAATCACCCACATCTGAATCCTCCACGATCCAATCAGCCTACAAAATCAATGGTTGAACTTACTTTACAATCAACTTAGATCTTTACTCGTCATCAAGGTTACCATAGGGATAAAAAAATTGCCTGGCCCAACCCACATAGGGCAAGTTTGGGGCTGGTTCTTTTTTAATTGGCACGGGTTTGGGTTTTCCAAAGTAAAACCCGCCTCAGGTGCATCTGGTAAAAACTGAGAGAAGACAACACAAACACAAGCTACATGCCTATTGAGTGCTTATATCTGATTACCTATTTTTCAACTGATAACCTTAGTTATATAATTCATTTAGAATGTCACCACAGACCATAAAGAGAGGGAAAGGGGGAGGGAGAGCAACAACAGTGTTACGGTACAGTTCTAGATTGGGCCAATTATAACAATGCATAGCTGAGGTCATTACTCAAGCAATTTAGGGACCACGCTCAAACAAACAAGATTAGAACGCGTTATCTTTTGCTCAAAAATAAATCAACATGAAGCTCAATCAACATAAAATTTGAACTTCCCCAAAAAAAAGAAATTAACAATAACACTAGAAATATACTTTTCAATTGCAAAAGTCATACCTTGAAATAATTACATATACATGAAATTCTTTGTTGTTAGGACTTATTTTAATGACAAAAGCAATCAAGATCCCATTTATGGTATCAAATCAAGTTTCCCCAATTTACAATCAGACCCACAAAAAGAAAAATCAAATCAAGTTTCTAAAATTAAATCATAAGGTTTAAGATTTACCTATTGAAGCTTGGAGTATGGACCGACGACAGTGAAGATGGACGGGCAGCGACGGTGGAGATAGACGGCGGGTCACAGGCGGAGATAGACGGCGGGTCACAGGCGGAGATAGAGAGAGTCATGAGATTGTGAGAGAGCAGCTTAGAGTATGATGGTAGAGAAAAAAATGAGTGGAGATGAATGGAGGAGTTCAATGACGGGGATGAAGGTTGTGAGAGTTAGGGCTTGTGGAGAGGATGAACGGCCATGAGAGTTAGGGCTTTGAGCATACGAGTGTCTTTGACTCTTTGAGTGCTTTGAGGGATGAAATGAAAAGAATGGTGGGATTTTCATTTTTTAGTGAAAAATTGAGCGGAGAAATGAAAATTTTCAATCGTTTTCATTTATCCTTAGTAACGGATGAAGTAACGTTTTAAGTGTTACACAAAAAAATTGTGGTGCATTATTTATTTAAATGACGAATAAAACAATATTACTTACTTTAGTAACGAATATTTGACCTCAGTAATGTACTTAGTCCATTACACCTCAGTAACGGTTTTAGTCCATTACAAATCCTAAAATATGTCAGTTACAAATAGCGCGAAATGGTGTAGTGCATGCATTGCCACTTCCCGTTGACACATGGTCTAGGTTCCGAACGGTTTGCTACCTGTTCATGGCATTTTATGTCATGACAGTGTTAATTAAATACTTCCACTAGTTTATATTTGTCACTTTTATTATATTGATTTTCTTACTTATACAACTTTATGTTTTATTGTGAGGTTTACACGCCGAGAGAAAAGTTTGGATGCTTGTTGGTGTAGGCAATGATGATAATTATCTATATGCCTCAATCGTATCAGATGGTATCTTCCTTTCATAGTTGAATAAATGTAACTCTAATTGTTTGTGGATTTTAGTTTTTCCAAATTGTAAAGTAATTACTTTTTATTATAAAACTATATAATTTATCTTTTCAATAGCAAAATAAAGGTTCCATAAACGATTATAGTCGTATTTTGGGATACTTATGGACGATTCCAATATTATGATATTAGAAAATTCGTGAGGCTATAAAATCTGAGCCCTATTTATAACCAAAACATGTACAACTAGCTTTTTATAAATTATAATCTTCATCTTGCAAAGCTACAGTGTGGACATTGCCAGGTACTTGATCTTCCTTGTTTTTTTTTGTTATTAAGTTTCACATGTAACCATATTGAATTTCAAATATTGTGATATCCTGACTTTGATAAATCTTGGTGAGTTGTTAATATTATGTTTTAGAGAAGTTAGAGGCTAGTGATGTTTTGTATGTAGTTTGCATGTAATTTTTATATAGCAAGATTTATTGTGGGTGTAAATAGAACCAAGAGTTTTGCAAAAGAATACAACTGTTTAGTATTGACTACTACTAGAGGCCGGTCGAGTTCTCCTCGAAAACCAACCGTTATTCGGTCCCCCTTGAAGTAGATATCTTTTTTATTTTCATTTTGTAAGTGTTGATTATAGCAATGGTATGACAGCTATTGGATATTGCCTAGGCTTAAAACTTTGGAAGTATTTTAGATTAAGATGTCTTCATGAGTTATAGGGCCAACAGCTTATCAAATGAGATTTGTTCATATATAGAATGAGAATATTTTGTGATATTTTAGGTGCACGTAATCAAGCAAGCTAAGGTTGTAGCAGGCTATACAATAAAACCTAAGCTCAACTAAGGTTCTCTCCATTTAGCCCATTTTTTCTAGCCCAAGCTGTTTTACCTCCTTCAACCGAAGCCTTAACATTTTTGGGCCGGCTTGGGCTTGCCGATCCCATGGATACTCCTAGGTGTTTAGTAGGTCTTTATTATTGTAGTGTGTAATTAGAATTGCTCTGAAAATGAAATATTATCTGTAGGTTTGGCAAAACAAATGCTAGTTCTTCAATTATGATTTTGTTTTGATCTTGTGCACTATAATGAATCATTGCTTCATCATTAGCATAATTTATTTTTGTTGGAAAATGATGCATGATTTGGTTTATAATTAAAACTTATGTTTTAATTTTTCATCATTAAAACTTATGCACTCTATAGATACATGTTTCAGTCTTTTTATAATTGTCAAAGGTTAATCTTGTCATTTGATAAAGTCTTGGCAAAAAAAAGAAAATGCGTTTCCAAGTCAATGTGAAAGAGATTTTTAAATCTATTGATGGCATGACTAGCTGGAAGACTTCATTCATAATTATCTTAATTAACAAATTGATGCCCTTATGTTTTCTCATTTTTTAATTCTTGAATTCAACCAACTCAGTTTTGGGGTGAATTTTTGGATTTGAATTTCCATGTAACAACTTGATTATGACCATTTAAGTTGGTTTAGATCAGGTTGCTAAAGAATATGCTTGAATGAGTGATTTTGTAATGTTTTGATTTTAGTTTTGAAGCTATAGTTGAACATAAATATAGAAAGAAACAAAAACAATATTTGAATTATCTTGCTGATGAGAACAAATGGCTATTCTTTGAAGGAGCTGCCTTAGAGTAAACCAGCTTGGTCGGTGATGTTTCTGCTTCTGCATGTGAATGACGGAGATTAAATAAGTTAGAAAAGAAGATGAAGATCCAGTTTATGCTTCTTCTGGTGCAACCACGGGGATTAAAGATAAGTGAATGTGTAAATTAATATTGATTAGTTTGTGACATTGATTAGTTTGTAATGTGAATGCATAATATGAATATTGATTAGTTTGTCATGTGAATATTGATTGGTTTGTAATGTGAATTCTTTGTAAATATTGATTGGTTTGTAATGTGAATGCTTTATGAATATTGATTGGAATTGCAGAGTGAATGAATTAATTGAATTGCAGGTAAAAAAAATATGGTTTTTTAATATTTTCAAATTATTTTTTTTAAATTGTTTCAAAAGTTGTGACTGTCAAAAACAGTCACAAATTATTGCCAAATTCGTGACTAACTTGTGACTGTCTTGACAGTCACATATGACAGTCACAAACTAAGAAATTTGTGACTGCTAATAGAGGTCACAAAGTACAAAATTTGTGATTGCCCGTATTGTGAATTTGTGACAGTTATTGACAGTCACAAAATAAAAAAAAAATTATGACTGCCCGAATTGTGAATTTGTGACTGTCATTGACAGTCACAAAATTTGACATTTGTGACTATCATTAGCAAACACAAAAATGATATTTGTGACTGTCATTGGCAGTCGCAAAATTTGACATTTATGATTGTCAATGACAGTCACAAAGTGTCTTTGTGACTGCCATGAAAAAGTGGTCACAAAAAGTCATAAAAAGGAGATTTGTGACTGTTTTTGGCAGTCACAATTTTTTCTGTGACTGTCATTTCTGTGACACTCATTTATGACTGTTTTAGTCCTTTGTGACTGTTTTCGGCAGTCACAAATCCGCGATTTTGGTGTAGTGAAGAGTTGAGTTGAAACAGGAACAACAAGTTTTAGAGCAAGGTGTTGATGAACTTGAATTGGAAAGTTGTTTCCCAAAGAAGCTTATGGGATTCAAAACTGAGCGTGGTTTGTTTGAATGGGTAACTAACTCTTTGAATTTGAATAATGCTTTTATGCGTTTAAAGAATCAAATTTTTGAGCCATTCTTGGGAAAAATTGTTTTGAAAGGTTTTAATCATTGGAATGTCACATTGTTACGTAGCAATCGTAGTTTGAATTGCTACTTATTGATTAGTTTGAAAGATCAACTTATGACGAGTTTTGATGCGCTAACCTCAAGAAGTACACTCTTTGCACGAATGAGACTATGTTTCTTTGCTTTGATGAGAGTGTTGTAGGTAAGACGGATTTAGTGGGGGAGTTGAGTAGCATGACAACCCTGGAGCTTGATAAGTTCGAAAAGAATGCGGAGATTAATTATGGAGGAGAGAAAGAAATTAAATTTCCAAGACAGCCATGGAAGCGGAGGATCTTTGCGAAGGAAAGGGAAAATACTCAACCCGAAAAACCAAAGTTGATGATAAATGAAGTGGAGTACATGGATTTCATTGGAGTGGATCGTTATGACTTCCATCCGAATTATCAGCCGGGAAGCTTTCTCCATGAAGTAAGGATGATAGAGATGAAACATGGCGTCAAGTTCAAAGAATTCTGTTTGCCAAAAAAGAAGCAGCGAAAGCATTTCGTCATTATCGATTCATGGCATGGAGGATCTAATTTCTTTCAATCTAAGTTCCAGCAGCGGCAAAGACTCCAGAATATGATCTATTATCAAGAAGATTTTCATGTACCGTATCCTATGCGAGAGTGGGAAGCGAATGGTTGAGTCGAGCAACGTTTAGCCAAGATTCGAGTACGAATCTTCTTGAAGAAGAGGGGTATGATCTAATCCGGCATAACTCCAATTTTTATTCAACCATAGTGGTTCGTGGCATTCCAAATGATGATCCACACATGATGAATCACAAGGATAGAGCATGGAAATTCAAAATGAATTCCATAGAATTTTACACGCTTGGTGCAAGAAGAAACTTAAATGATAATCATGCATTCTGATGAGTTCCTAAAGATTGGGCATGGAAGTTCAAGAGTAAAGTGTGTTTAATGGCAGCCAAGGATGTTGGGAAGACATTTGGAGATGTGAAAATACAAGTCCAAGACTCCTATATTATTTCCTTAATTAATTATTTAGGAGTTTACTTTAGTTGTCTTATTTCATTATTCAATTAGGAATTAGATTAGTAGTTTCCTTTTCAATAAGTTTCCTTATAATTTTATTATTAGTTTCTTTATTGAATTAGGAATATTCTAGGAGTTATTATTTTCCTTTTCTAAGTAAAATTAGTTTCCTAATTGAATTAGGATGGCTTTGTTTCTCCTATTTAAAGGAGTTATTTTCATTGTATTAAAAAGACTTTGATAATTATTCTAATAGAGTGTTTTCACTTTTGAGTTCTTAAGAACTTGTTGAATGATTAGGAATTGATTTATTTGTATTGTTTTTCACTTATCATTTGATCATTCACAATCAATTGTGGCATCTTTAATCATACCAAAGTTTACGCTTTATTAAGTGTTGGGTTGATGTTTCCACCTTCCATCTCTTTCGACGAATTCGAAGGTTCTAGCCTATTTATAGACTACGGGTTAAAGATCCATTAGCCTAATTAGGAAAGACGATCCGGGATCGCGTCATCTCCACCCTCCCTTTTTCTCCGGCGCTATGTCACCTCTCATCGCCGCACCTCATACTCCATATCCTTGCACAATCACCACAACACCACCACTAGGTTCACTGCTGTACCACCATTGCCAACGATGAAGGAATTAATATACGAAGAGAAAAAAGAAAGTAGAAACCAAGACATGTTAATTTAAATTTACTCTCAAATTATAGAGTAATGGACAACGACTATATTTAAAGAATATAGAGTTTTATTACATTTGAGAGCTTGAAGAGCACCACCGCTAGCGGCCCATACCACCATCGTCGGCGCCACACCACCTTGCAGTGTTGCACCTCTGTACACCATATCTCTACACAATCAACACATTCTCACCACCGGGCCCACTACGTACCATGATCACCGATGGCAATTCCTTCACCACGACAGGTTTACGAAACTGGGGAATTTCACTTGATGGATTTGGGGATCAAGAGTATCTAGGGTTTGGGTTATTTTTTGTGTTTTATGTTGATGGATTTGGGAGACAAACATTAAATTTGGGGTGGGGATTTTGTAAAAGTTGGGAAGAAATTAATCAAGTAAATTAGCATTAAAAAGAACAATTATTGTAAATGATGATCGGTGGTAGGAAAATGGTGGAATACATATATGTAAGGGTATTGTGGTCATTTTATAAGGCACTTAACGGTCAAATAGCAGAATCGTCAAAAATGGGTACCAAAGTACCAAAAAAATTGAAAATGGGTACCAGGATACCAATATATCAAAAAATGGATACCAAGATCCAATTATACCAAAACGTTGGGTACCAAAGTACAAATCACCCATTTTCTAAAGGCAATTTTAGCACATTTTAATTAGAGCATAAAGAAAAAATTTAGCACAGTGCCGCAATTGCTTCATTATTTTATTTTATTTTTCTTCTGGCTATGCACTCTTTCTCTTCTTCTCTTTATTTTAAATTTTTTGGTTTTATTTTGTTGGAGCACTTTAGGGATTTGAGCTTAAATTTTATTACTCAATTAATTCCATGCTAAGTAAATTTTATTTTTATTTTATTTATTATTTAATTCGTTACATTCTAGCATAAATTTGTACTAGGGTTAAGATGAGTATATTTAATTGATTTCATTGAATGTGTCCATATCAATTGATTCTACCTATTTAATACTTCAATGTTAAATATATTTTTTTTATTTGATGCCTATTTCAAATGATAAAAATAAAGTTGAATTCTCATATATGATTTGTTGGATCCACCTTATGATTTGTTAAGAGTGGATATAGTAACTATTTTGACCTTATACACTGTGAAAGAATTATAATTGAATTTTATAAATTAATTAAACTTGAATGATTTTATTTTTTGCAAATAATAAAGTCGAGAGACCAAATTATTGTGAGATAAGAGTATAGTTTATGTGTATAAATACTTAGAAAGATGATATTAAATATATGACTCCAAAACTCTAGTCAATTAATTCATTGATTTTGTTATCTTATTTAATATAATATAATTTTCTTTTGTTTATTTGCTTTACTTATTTTATTTTATTTTATTCCACCACTTTTCTGGCTAGATTAGGAATTTATTGAAAAGTTAACAACATAATTAAAAAAAATACTATTTGAGTCTATGTAGGATCGACATTTCTTGCACACTATATTATCAACTGATTCGTGCGATTGCGAGTATTAAAATTTATCACAGCTAGTTTTTGGCGTCATTGCCGATGACTCTAATTTGATCTTGTTAATTTAGTAATTACATTATTTTTACTAGTTTTTACTTAAAAAAAAAATTAAGAAACAAAACATTATGATTTATTTTTATTTATATCTAAAAAAAAGAAGAAGTTATTTTTTTATTTTTTTATTTTTTTTTTGGGGGGGGGGGGGGGTGGGTGGGGGGGCGCGGGTAATTAAAGGATTTGGGTAAAACACTATATACTCAATGTAAGCAAATTATATTACTTAAGGCATTTTGTCCTAGTTGGTAAGGATTTTGGGCAGATATTTATCAACGTACTTTGCTTCTAACTCATCATAATATACCGGCTTGAAGTCACAATTGAATATATATATATATATATCTACTCTCTCTAGCTTAGTTTTCTGTCTTTCAGTGAGCACCTAAAGAAATTAATCAATTATGGGGCTCAAGGCAGATGTTAATTAAGGAACTTTTTTCTAACACAAAAGTAGGTAAAGGATGATTGACCATTGATTAATTATGTTGAAATTAGTTTGACCTCTCAATTCTCACCTAGCGTTTAAGTTTTAGTCTCAAGCTTCTGTTACTAAATGATTTTCGTGATGAAATTCGTTGCATAGTAACGAAAATTTTCATTTTGGATCCTTCAAGTAAGGTGACACAATTTGACCGAAATCAGAGTGATTTGTAGAATTAGTGACCAAGTCCAAAAATTTACTTGAGAAAAATTATTTTTGTTACGTACACAAAATCATGGTAGAAATCTAGACATTATTGTTAGAGGAAAATATGAGCAAGAACACACCATGTGGATTGGGTACATAATATATAAGGCTATTATGCATGTCAAATGTGTGTCAGTCAACCTCATCCATCAACATGTACCATGCCCATTTACATTCAATTCCATCGTACGTAGTTATGATGATCACTGCCTTTGATTAATGACTTTTAACATACATAAATAGTGAGTGCCAATCATATGCGAACCGAGTTCGTGCAAATGGATAATCAAAGGCGGGCCCCACTACTTTTTAAACATTGATCAAGTTTAAAAAATAAAAAGCTTGTCTTCCTTCTCTCTAATACAACCTCTCTCTCTCAAAGCCACATCCTAACAATAATCGCACGTGTCTCTCTTCTTCATATTTTATTTCAAAATCTAGGGCTAGATTTTGATTGGGTTTTTTAAATTTACAAGCATTGTTTTAATTGTACAAGCTCTAATTAATATTAAAGCATGATTGCTACAACATTCTAAGTCCAAATATAGAAAAAATTTATTACAAGTAAACATGTTATATATTAGCAGTCGGTTGAGTCCATTTTTTTGATTTTTTTCTCTAAATGTTAAATAAAGATATCTCTAATGGTATTGCACACAAAAACAAACTGGTTTTATTACATTTGGCCTAGAATTTTACGTGAAAATTACAAGAGTGAAAAAGGGAAGCAGATGTAGCAGCTAGGGGCCTGTTTGGTATCTATTTTTTTTTTTCCCAAATTTTAAAAACTCAACTCAAAATCAACTATACTTTTACACTTCCCAAAATTTATTTCACTTTCCTTTCTCTCTCTAAAAAAACTTTTAAAACACCATAACTTTAAATTCAAAAATCAAAATTAAATAAAAATTATATATTTAAAACATACTCGTCGAGATCTATAAAATAAGATCCATTGTAACTATTTTTTGAATTTTTTTTATTAGAATTTTAGCTGGTTGAAAAAAACTCAAACAAAAATCAAATTCACTTTTCAACATACTTTTAAATTCTACCAAATACTATATTTTAAAAGGGTGAGACTATTTACAACCTCCATTTCTCTCACTTACACCTCTCATCTCACAAACACCCCCTAAATATGATTTTTTGATCACTAACACCCCCTATTTACCTCTCCTATTTACCTTAAGTAATTTATATAAAGTATATAATTAAAAATATAATTAACCTTAATTAAAATTAATCACACACTTTAAAAATATAATTAACCTTAACTAAAAAAATTAATCTATCAATTTATCCATGGGTAATAAATTAATCTTAAACTCTCTTGATGTGGGGAGAACATATGATATTTACTCTCCTGATGTGGGGATAGTAAATGGAATAAATTCGGCTGAAGTGGGGAGGCTGGCTTATAAACCCACTGGAAAATTTTAAAGTTAAACTCTCCTCATGTGGGGAGAACATATGCTATTTACTCTCCTGATGTGGGGAGAGTAAATGGAATAAATTCGGCCAAAGTGGGGAGATAGTGAGATATAAGGGGGGTGTTTTAAAGTGTGTGATTAATTTATTACCCATGGATAAATGGATAGATTAATTTTTTTACCTTAGAGTAAATATGTTAATTGAGGTGGGTGTTTGTGAGATATAAGGGGGGTGTTTAAAAGTAGATCTATTTAAAATTAAATGGGGGGTGTTAGTGAGATAAATGGAGGTTGTAAATAGTCTCACCCTTTTAAAAACTCAACTCAAAACATCCACCAAACAACCCCTAGTTATCTCAAATCTAAAGATAAAAGTAAAATATGACTTGGACCAAACAAGAAGCTATATAGGTCATCCTTACATGTATTCGTAATTTAATTATCAGAATTGAATTCTCGAAATTTTGGGTGCGATTATTGTTAAGTTATGGTTTTGAGAGAGAGAATAAGAAAATGTGTGAGAGAGGAACTTGGCTCATCTCCGTTACCCTACCATCCAATTTCGTCTAACAGGATCTAGTTTAAGGATTCAATGAATGAATTTTTTCATGAATTTAGTGGGATGATTACTATAATGAGTGGATCAATTCCACAAAATTTCATTAAAAATTGAAACCAAAAGTGCGTGAGATGATCATCCAAAATTTTAATGTTTAAAAATGAACATATGTATCAAGTTTTTATTACATTTACTTTCGGTTTCAATTTCTTGATGAAATTTTGTGAAGATAATCTATTCATTATCAAGTTTCGTGAAAAATTTCATCTGTTCATGCCCCAAACTAGACCACATTGGGCGAAATTGGATGAAAGATATAATGGAGATGAGCCAAGTCATGTAAGAGAAAGGTGGATAGAGATAGTAAGGCAATCCTTTTATTTTTTAACTTGGCCAATGTTAACGCGGTGAAAATACTTCCGCGCTTAGGAACCCAAGTGTAGGTTGTCAAGTTATAATACTTAGTAAGTCTAAGTGTCGAACACAAGGATAGTCGGAAAGACGATGTGGTGATTATGAGTCCAAGGCGTTGTTAAGAGAATTTGATTGGTGATTTTAGTTATTAATTTTAAAGTTTTGAAATATAAATTAAATGTATCAATTGATGAGAAAAGGCTAAGGCGTTATATAATTTATTTACTTTGCAATGTTATGTAGAATCACTCTCATTAAAAGTTTTCAATGCAGTTCCTAAGTGTTGAGTATCTTACACTTTTCTAAGCAAAAAGGCTGTGAAGCAAAATCAACACATTCTCATATAAATGCCATATAAAGAAAGGGTGTAAGCAAAACTCAACTCAAGTGTATCTCTCATTTTTATCTTGTAACAAAGGGTGTGAAGTAAGTGCAACCCATTCCCATATAATGTTCATCCAAATTACAAACTTAAGATACACTAAAAGAAAATACCTAAATTTAAACTAGGCATTTGAGAACTCATTGTTAGTTTCTCTTAGGCAATTGACTTGATAATGAAAATGGCCAACTACAAAGAGTTTATAAAGCTCAATAAATCATAACATTTCATTTGTCTAAGATTGAGATGTCCAGGTGGAGATTAAATCATCCAATTTAGACATATTTGACAAATACAAATTGAATCATTAGAATGATTAGCAAAGTTGTTTATGACATAAACTTAAGAGATCCTCCTTAGCAACACTTTAAGTAAGAAAATGATGAGTCTTAAAATCACATAGCGTGTAGAAAGCACACAACATATCATTAAAGTATTCAAGGATTGGAATCTCTAATTTATGGTGATTCCATGAATATTCAAGGACTAATCATGCTTGGCAATGAAAAGTATCTCATTCATAGAAGGAATGGACATATGCTAGTAAGAAATGCACAAGCGTATTATCTCATTATTAATGCTTGAGATCTATGTATATAAGGCATACAAAGTTAAATTATCTTATGAGAATTATCTTACTAGCTTATGAATGGTTGATTTAATGGAGAAGATGAAGGATTCAACAAATATTTAACAATACTAACAATATAATGAGAATTGAATTTACATAATTAATGCATTGCAAACTTCATCTTTAGCCTTTGCAAAGGAATTTACTCCATAATAAATGTAGAGACTGATGGAAACTAAGTTCCAGAATTGTTTAATATTGCGCATAGACGGAACAAAATTTTTTATGTAAAACCCTAGTTTGGAATCGGATTTTACCTTCGAGATCTCTCTGGTTTGATCTCGTCTCAGCACGAACAGGGATTGGTGGAGACAAATCGAGAACACGGGCTGGATAGAACCTCAAGATCTTCTATCGTATTCCTTTCGCCGTGCAATCTTGTACCGAGTGGGCTGCGTTATCACCAAGATCTCCTCCTCTACCCTCTACGGCACAAACCCTAAATTCGTGAGAATTATCGTGTCGAGAGAAGAGGCAAGGTAGGCATATATAAAAGGCTACGATAGGGACCCTAAGGAGAAATAAGTGTTTGGGCTTACTATGGAAAACTGGAATCCTAATTCGATTAAGAATTGATTCCTTCCATAAATTATAATTCACACCACTAAAGAATTATAATTGCACTCCCGTCCTTATCTCAAAATTATATTTCGAGCTCATTATTATTAAATACTTATTATTCTTCCCACGTTAAGATTACAGATAACCGTCATTTAAATTAAATTACTGACAATTATATTTAAATGACTTCTTAATCCTTGAGCCTACCACTTAACTTATTTGACATGTCGGATTAACATAATCCACCTGCAGGGTTTGACATGATCAAAACTTATAAGCTTCTCAAGGGGTTATCATCAATCCCTATACCGGGACGCGGATTCCGTCAATAATTAATATTCATCATACATATAGTGTCGCCATCCAATTCACGAAGATTATTGATCCATAAATGAATCTCACTTTTAATGAGTCAAAACAACAAACACTACATATATATGTCTATTAATTATTTCAAGATTAAGAGCATAAGTAATCATAATAGCCATGGGATTTTAAATTGTTTTATATAGTCAGTATAAAAACAATTAACCCAAACTGGTCCTGTTCAATAACATAAAGTGTACTAGCACAACGAGTTAAAACTGCACCATTTCCTGTAGTCAAGATAAACTACTAAAACTTGTGCTACAATCCTACCGATGGTTGTCCAATTCCATCTAAGATCGTGAACCAATAAACTTATATTTCACAAGAACCGATGATATGATCCTCTGTGTGTAAGCTATATTCTACACACCAAATCATCTACTATATGGAATAAAAGACACACACATGCACAATATTTAAATAAATAATATCATGTAACCATTGCCCGTAAAGATTCTCATTAAAATAGCAAAATCGAGTATGTATAATTTATCAAAACCAATAATAATAAAATCATGGCTTTTAGTATATCACTCTAACAGAGACAAGAATTATAGAAATGAACTCCATTTTTCTCTCTAAAAACTATTACAAGCTCTCAATAAATTGAGAGATGAGAAGCAATAAAAGATATCCTCCAATACAACAATGAAGACTATAAATAAAAGTGTTGTATTTTCTACCTCCCATCTCTCCACTAAGAACCCAAAATAAACAATGCCTTTTTTTTCATAGATAAATCCACTATTGTATTAAATACAATATTTCTTGAGATGCCTTTTGTCCAAAGGATAAATTCACTACGCTATTAAATACAATATTTCTTGAGATGCCTTTTGTCCCATGGATAAATCCACTTTCTTAAGATGCCTTTTATCCCATGGATAAATCTACTATTGTATTAAATATAATATTTCTTGAGATCTAAAGATACCAAAATAAACACAGAATGTGCCTTTCTAACCAATGTTAAATACAAAAGTGATAAGAGACTAATTGCAAAATAAGTTGGCAAACTTAGTAGTTTTAGAAAGATAAACGCATCAAACAACTCAAAAAATGAGCGTATGAATGACAATATTATGCGTTTATCAAATGTTTAAATAGTAGTGGGACCCACACTCAGCTTGTCAATTCGTGCAAACTCGGTTCACATACGATCCGCACCGGACATAATATATATATATATATCCATGTTAACGCATGCTCAATTTAAAGACACATATTACACAACCATAAATAGAAAGAATTAAATTATTTTATGCATTAAATTATGTACAAATTCTCATGTAAAATATTAATTTTTTTATTTATATTATAGTTAATAAGTACCCTTAGGTCACGTATTATCATTTTCCATATATATATATGTATAGAGCATATATAGGTGGAGCTATGTAGGGACATATGGTACAAGTGATTTTAGAATTTTTTTACTATATATGGGATTTTTTTTTGTCAAAATAAATAAATATATATATAGGGATTTATGTGTAAACACTATATATTAGGACCTATGTATGAAACTTAAAATTTATTTTTAGGGTATCTAGACTATAAGTTAAATCCGGGTGCAAAACATAGCCTTGCACGGGCACGAGAGAGAGCCTTATTTTTTTTAAGTGCTTATCAAGTTCATAAGAGATGCTTCTTATAAACCCATCAATTTTTTTCACAAAGTTTCTACGTGGGACTTACCCATAGCTCGAAATGGGTATTTTACCCTCAAAATGGCTCGAAAATGATATTTTACCCCTTTTTCCAACACTAGCAAGGTAAAGTCTTTCTTAAATCAACTTTTTAATATTAACTTCAATTTTATTTATGATCGAATTACTTAAATAATATTAGTTGTGTTTCTTAATTAATTGCATAATATTATTAATACTATTATATTTGCGTTGTATTATTGTAATTTATCGTAATTGTTCACATTCGCTATTTGAGTTATATGAAGTATTGTTATTAATATTATTATATTTACATTCAAATTTTATGACTTTAAATATATTTTTTTGTGTTTTCAATTTCACCCTCCTTACCCAAATTTCGGGCTCCGCCACTAGTATAGAGAGATACTCTGGAATTGGGACGAGTATTTAGTCCGTGGGTAATGGCCAATGGAGCCTGTTTATTTGACTGATCCAAATCAACAGTGATGTTTATTAGGTTGAGTAGTTTGTGGGTAACGGCCAATGGGGCTTGTCTATTATACTGATCCAGAACAGTAATTTACATTTTGCAAGTATAAAAAACCTAAAAGAAAAAGAGAAGGAAATCAATTATATTTATTTAGAATCATAACTAGGGGTGAACAATCTTTAGTTTTTCAAATTCTTAATTCAATTCAAAGTCCACATATCTTAAAAGTCAATGAATTCGCCGTTCTTTAATTCATCTCTAAACCCTATAAATAACAACTACCAATGCAAAGTCCATGTACACCTAACAATCCATCAAACATATACACTTTTACTACCTACAATGAAGACAACATTACTATTGATTTCATTCCCCACTACCTGAGGAGGGGATTTAGGCGACGTAATACCTACATCTCCTAAGATATGTTTTTCCGTCACCTTAATTTAATGTAAACAATGTCGCCCAAGTTACGTCGCCTAATTTTAGTCGCCTCAGGTATTAGGCGACGGATTTTTTTACTCTGTCGTCGTAGTGGATACTTAGGCCACGATGATGTTATCGTCCGTCGTAAGAAAATGTACTCCTAGGCCACGTATCTTTTTTCTTTCGTTGTAGAATTTTTTCTCTTAGGCTACGTATTTGTTATCCTCCGTTGTAAAAAAGGCAGTAATAAGCTGACGTATCGTAGAAAATAAACATTTAGGCCACATATGCTACGTATTTGTTATCCTCCGTTGTAAAAAAGGCAATAATAAGCTGACGTATCATCTTCTAAGTATGAATTTTAGGACACGAGAATATTTTCCTTCGTCGTCTAAATTGTAAATCTAGACGATGTTGGTATTTTTACTCGATCTCCTAAGATGTACATCTAGGCCACCTAGTTATTATCCTCGGTCTCATAAGATGTATACTTAAGCTACGAATGTATTATCCTTAGTCTCCGAAGAATTACATTAAGCCACCTACGTATTATAGTAGGTCACCTAAGTTGAAGCTTAAGACACCTACCTACGTCGCCTAAAGTATAGTTACAAATTAAAAAAAAAAGTCAACGTGGCCTGTAATCAAGAGTACTGGTGCCAGTAATCCAAGATTCTGGGCATCTGGATTACTGGGGCCAATAATCCAAGTTTATGGGCATCTAGATTACTAGTTCCAGTAATCCATGTTTCTGGGCATCTGGATTACTGGGGCCAGTAATCCATGTTTCTGGGGCCAGTAGTAATTTATATTAATCATAGCTTTTGTGTGCAGCCGCACCTGCGCATATATATACGTGCAGTCGCACCTGCAATATTCAATAACAAATACAACCTACCCAATTTATCATTGAATAAATATATGTCTAATAAACTATCAAAATTTATTCAATTCCATTCAATAAATTATGTTCAAAGAGAAATTGTTCTAACACTAAATAAAACGTAGGGGGGAGGATCCATTCGAAGGAGGAATTGGCGGTTGAATCCCGGCCGCTCTGATCACATACTCTATTTGAGCTTGCAACTTGAGCTCAAAATCTACCCTCTCCATCTCTCGCTCGGCCCTCTCCCTCTGAAGCTGCTCATTTATCACAGTTTGATTTGCCCTAAGCTGGGCGACCTCAGCCACGAGCTTTATAGATGTGCCGCTATCCTTCTGCGATGATGGGCCTCTCTTCCGCGGCAGCTTTGCGGAGCCGCTCTCTAAGCCCCTCACCCTCGTACCTCTTGAAGGACCCACTACACTCTCAAGGATAGAGACCTGGGTCTCGTAAGAGAGGACCAGGGCCGGGGTGCTGGCCAGCGACGTACCGTCCGACGCTTCATCGATCGGAGGCAAATCGGCCAACATCTTCTCCACCTTGGCAGTCCTCGCGGACTGAACGGCCGCCTGCAAATAACAATAAGTGTTGTGTAAAAAATAATTCTTTTACACAATAAATAATAATAATATGAAAAAAAATTATTAAAGTGGTGTATAAAAAAGATTTATTGCACGGTCGGGGTCATACTTCTTGTACACCTCGACATAAGTAGTGAGGTGAGGCACCTGGTCTCCTTTCTGCTTCAGGTTATGAGCCCAGAGGACAAAGGCCTGCCCCCCCCCCCCCCCGCTGTGGGCCTTCTTATTCTCGGAGGCTCGAATTTGGGTCATCTGCGTGCTCAATTCCTGTAAAAACAGTTGTATTTATTTAAGCATTTATAAACATATAAATTAAATAAAACAACAAAACAAACAAAAAAAGATAAATGAAAAAATTACCTGAAAATCCTCGGCCTTGAAGTGGTTGCATAACCACTCCCATTGGTCCGAGCAATGAATAAATGAACTCCACTGGAATGGGAGCATCGCCTTGCGCCTGCTAGTTCTTATGGATCTTGTACTTCCAATCTTTGAAGCGATCCGCAGCCTTCTTCTGTATCCATGTGACGAGTGCCTTATCAGCAGGATCGATGTCATAACTCTCTTACAAACTAAATAGGAACTCAGGAAGAAACATTAGTACAAATAAAAATAAAATTTAGTAAGGCAAAAAAAATAAGTTAACTAGAATAAGAAACAAGTACTTACCGACAGGTAGTTGAAGAGCATTGTTCATTCTGATAGAGGCATTTCCCCAAATGTCGGGTACAACATCGGCGCTCAATCTTTTAAGAATGCCAACATGTCAGTGACGAGTCGGGAATGAACCGCCTTTGGCGGCCCAGAAATCGCAGGGTCGTATGTCACATGGGACTTCCTCGACGTACGGACGATTGCCGCCGTCTTCTTCCCGGTGACGACTTCTCTTTTTTTGTTACAAGAGGAGGCCTGCGTACCTACAAATAAAAGCATATAAATTAATCAGTCAATCACAAAGAATAAGAATTGCGATTTATAATTAAAGAAATCTAAGGATACATTACTTGATATGGTGGCCTCCGCTACAGCATTCCTAGAGCGAATGCTGCGTATGGGGAGGCCAGCACGTGTGGTGCTGTCGGTGGTCGAATTTGTAGACGGGCTAGGGAGCACCAGCGGCAACGCCGGTGAGTGAGATGGCTGGGCAGAGGGCTGCTCGGCGGAGGGGTGGGCGGCAGAAGGTTGGTAGGAGGGCTGCTCGGTGGAAGGGTGGGCGGAGGGCTGGGAGGCTACGAGCAACAAGACCTGCTGCAGCTCATCGTACTGCACCTCTGGGCGCAACTTCTTCCTGGTCGGATACGCTTTCAGAGGCATCCCTGACTTGAATCTCAAATTTCAATTTCAATTTCAAATTTAGTTTCAATATCAGTTTTGCCATAATTGATTTGAATTGAATTGAAATTGAAGTTTAGGGTTTTAATTTCACAACAATTTCAGTTTTAATTTATGTTTTGCCCAAAAGGCTGTTTCAATTCTTTTTCTTTTTAGTTATGTGTTTGGGTTTGGATGATTCGCTGGAATAGGAAACTTAAAACAAAACAATCACACATACATTACTGGTACCGGTAATCCATTACTGGGTCCAATAATCAAATTTACTGGGGCCAGTAATCCATTACGCAGTCAATATTTCTCTCAGAATTTGGGAGAAAATGGAACACAATTAATAAGTTTGGATTGGTATTTGGACCAATTCATACAGCCGAATAGACCATAACACAATTATGGTCCACAGAGAACAAAGGGTATGAAATCACAATTCGATTTAACTGAACTAAACTACCAAATGCTTGAATATGAACCTACTGACCTGTTAATATGAAGGTTCATATTATGAGGCTATTATACAACAAATTAAGACAAATAGTGAATCGAAGCTCATACATGCCAAAAAAATAAGCAAACAGGATAATATCTCATGTTCATGCTTAACATAGATGAAAAATATATGTATATAATTATGGCAATAGAGTTATTTAATTTGTTGAATACATGTATTTATGGGCATACTATAAGGTATTTATGGGCCAGTAATCCATTACGCGGTCAATATTGCTCTGAGCATTTGGGGGAAAATGGAGCACAATTAACAAGTTTGGATTGGTGTTTGGACTAATTCATACAGTCGAATAGACCATAACACAATTATGGTAACAGGCACATAGGAACAATTACTCCATTACTGTCCCAATATTGCTCTGAGCATTTAGGGGGACATGGAGCACAATTAACAAGTTTGGATTGGTGTTTGGACCAAATCATACAGCTGATAACACAATTATGGTAATAGGCACATAGGAACAATTACTCGAATACAAGCCAAACTATCTAATTTCACGCAATAACGCCTATTCAAGCTCCATAATTTCAAACCAATAGAAATGGAGAGTGAGAAGCTTACCAAATAGAAATAGGTTGTGTAAGAGAGAGAGAGAGAGATATAGAGTCGGGGGGTTGCGTAGGCGGTGTAGGAGAGAAGAGAGAGCAGATCTCGTGTGTGGGGAGAGAGTGAGGGATGGGGGACATAAGAGGAAAATAGAGGAAGGTGCCGGGGGAGAGAGAAGAGCGCTTAGGGTTCGTAAAGAATGGAAAGGGGGAGGGAAGATTCAATAATTTCTATTTATAACCACAATCTTGGGAGACATAAGTGTAATACAAATTATTTAAAAACTACGTCACCTTAAAAATTTAAAATTTTCAAATAATTTAAAATTTTCGTAAAAATTTGTGGAGGGAAATTCTTTTGGGTGACGTAATATGTTCGTACGTCTCCTAGGATCAACTTGAGAGACGTATTTATAATTTGTACGTCGCCTAAACATTTTTAAAGGAAATTTTAAATAAATTTTAGTTGAAATTTTTAACCAAATTTTTCTCCAAAAAATATAAGAATATAATTGTTAGATATACATGTTGTGGTAGAATTATTGATACACCATTGATAAGTTTTAAACACACATCAAAGTTAAGGCACTCACACATAAGGAACTATCACATACTAATAATGTTGTCTACATTAAAAATGTCATAACTTAAAATTTTAAATTTTAAATTTAATAAATATTTAATATTTAAAATGTACTAATCAAGATAAATTAAACAAGATCTATCTAATTATGCCAAAAAAAAATCAAGAAAAATTATTGTGTAGGCCATCCCAATCTGTCATTTTTAGGACGTACGTTACGTGGTTAAATTAAGATTAAAAGACTCTTTAAAAAATTAAAAACAAGTCGGTCCAATCCAGTATATATACTTTTAGTTTTTCCAGCATTATTATATATTGAACTTACGTTTCAATTGTTCACAACGTTAGATTAGACTAGATAATGGGTTCAAAATAGACTGATTGATTTTGTCTATTTAAATTCATCACATGTTAATTTTTTTTATCCTATTATTAGATTTTTTTATGTCACTGTGTTGAATTAGGTTTGAGCGATTGATGCCACTATATTGTCTTCTAGAACATACGAGGCTAAAAAAAATGGATATCATTTGTAAGAAGAGAGCTAAGTCTCTGTTGTGGACAACCATACTCACACCGAAAATAGAGGAAAATATGGAAATAAAGATGAAAAAGTCTCGCAGATTCAATGTTCATAATTCATCCCCTGGTGTGTATGAATTATCTGAACAGGGATGTTTATAACTTCGTTGACGTTGTATTTCACACTGATTCATTCAGGAAATCGTACAGTTTCCTAATTCACCCAATAACGAATATGGAAGAGTCTTCCTCAGAGGTTTTCGGGCAGGTGTAGGAACAAGAGAATGAAGTCTAACGGAGAGTATGAGAAGATATCAATCAACTTGCGCCCGCTGTCATAAGAAGGGAATCCACAACAAACTTACATGTTATTTAGGCCTGTAAACAAATCGGATTTGGATCGAATCAAGGTGAATCCAAATCCATATTTGAAAAAGTTTTCGGATCGGATCATGTAACGGATCATCAAAATATCAATCCCTATCCAAATATGTTCGGATCGGATTATATCCGATCCATTTAAAAATTTATTAATATAATAATTAGTTTGAAAATATATAAAAAATAATGAAATTAACAAAAAAAAAATTAACCAAAAGATTCTTATAATTTTGATAGAGATTATTTTTTGGTCAACTTTAGTGTTTTATAATATACATTTGAAACAAGGCAATTCCATAATTACCGAGTCCAGTAATCCAAATTACTGGTACCAGTAATGGATTACTGAACCTAGTAATAAAAAATACTAGAGGCAGTAATTTAATTACTGTTACCAGTAATGTAATTACTGTTACCAGTAATGTAATTACTAGTGCCAGTAATCTAGGTTTTTCGTGTGATCTTTACACGTGCGTAACATCTTCTCGAGTCGTCAGGTTACTAATTGGCGGGGGGGGGGGGGGGGGGGGGGGTTAGACACGTGGCAGAGCGGGACGGGCGGGGATCTGTTACCAAAGAGTCACGTCGTTTTAAAATTAATAATTCCCTCGAAAACCAAAGATTGCACTTCTATATGCCTATAAGTAACCCATTCCATCCTATCAAGTTTATATCTTTCTCATCTCTTTTCAAATACCATTAATATGGATAATATTTCAAATGCTAACAGTTCTTATAGACCTCCGGTGACTCCTAGTGCAGTTGATAACCTTTTTCAGAGGGTGAAAAGACTTGAAAGAGAGGTTCGGAGGTTGGAAAATTTGACTTGAACCATTAGAGACCTGGAGCAACGGCTGGCCGCCGTGTCCGCAGAGCAGGACCGCCTACGTGAGCGGTTAGGGTAGGGTGAGAGGACGGTTAGGTGATGGGAAAACTTAGCTTGATCAATCGGAAACACATGTTTACCCATGTATTTCTTTGAATCAAGGATTTACCTCCCGAAAAACAGTTGGTTTCTTTCCCATCTTCTGTTCATAAACTGCCCCATCTGTTTATTTCTCCCCTCCCTCTCTTTGAGTTCTTCTTGGACTGACTCCATTTTTTGTATATGGGATTTCTAGGGAGTTCTTATGTTTTGGGCCTCGTTGATAGGTTGCCCTTAGCATCGTAGTCACGTGCCCATCTATCACACAGTGTTTCTCCGGTTATGGAGAATATACAACAGTGTGGGGGGTTAACTTCATAATTAAGAGCCCTCCCTTGTTTTTTCTTGGATACTTGGTGGTATCTTTCCCATCTTCTGGTCTTAAACTTTTTGGGGCTCGTTTTATTTCATCCTTTATTTGAATATGTAATCAATTGGACATCGACGATAAGTAGTCTCTTTATATCTCATCTTGTACACCATTTATTTCAGTTGGATCTCGAAGTCCCTCCTTTGTAATTTTACTTTCATCAATGGAAAATAATTTGTTTCTCTATATCTTATCTTAGCTTGTACACCATTTATTTTCGGTTGTCCATGTTGTAAGAATGCTTGTGTTTGGGTCATTGTAGCAAATTGATAGAATTTGAAAATCTAAATGTTCATCTATTTTAAACATGAACTGAAGGATTACTGGGGTCAGTGATCCTTATTAGTTGGGCCAGTAATTAGGATTACTAGGGCCAGTAATCCATTACTGGTGCCAGTAATTCCGTTTCATCATTTCGAGTAGTCAGGTTATTTATTATGCGTATATAATTCAATCATGTGTGTGAAAATTTATTGTGTGTAGATTATTCGTGCCAGTAAACTGGATTACCGGGGAAATTAATCCATTACTAAGGCTAGTAATTATAATTACAGGGTCTAGTAATTATTTTCTGGATCGGATTTGGATATACGGATCATAAATCTCAATCCATATCTGATTAAACGGATCAGATTCGTGTAATAATCCGATCCATTGACAGGCATTGTCTTGTATAGAGGCTATTGAGTAGTAACTTCATATTACATATTTATTGGTCTTTCGATTTTAACTTTGATGTGACATCTTGATTTGTTTATAAAAGTTATCTAATGGTGTATATAAATGCATACCAAAACATGTGGTGTTTTATATAGATTTAAAACAAGGCAATTCCATAATTACTGGGTCCAATAATCGATTACTGGTTCCAGGAATTAAAATTACTGGGACTAGTAATAGATTACTGGACCCAGTAATAAAATTACCGGGTCCAGTAATCAAAATTACTGGTTCCAGTAATCTAGGTTTCTTGTGTGACCTTTACACGTGCGTATCATCTTCTCGAGTCTTCAAGTTTCTAATTGGCGGGGGGCGGGGGGTTAGCAACGTGGCAGCGCAGGACGGGTGGGGAGTTGTTACCAAAGAGTCACGTCGTTTTAAAATTAATAACTTCCCTCGAAAACCAAAGCTTGCACTGCTATAAGTAACCCATTCCATCCCATTAGGTTTATATCTTTCTCATCTCTTTTCAAATACCATTAATATGGATAATATTTCAGATGCTAACAGTTCTTATAGGCCTCTGGTGACTCCTAGTGCATTTGATAAACTTTTTTGGAGGGTGGAAAGACTTGAAAGAGAGGATCGGAGGTTGGAAAATCTGACCCGAACCATTAGAGTCCTGGAGCAACTTCTGGCCGCCATGTCCGCAGAGCGAGACCGCCTACGTGAGCGGTTAGGGTAAGGTGAGAGGATGGTCAGGTGATGGGAAAGATTAATTCTTCCTGGATTGAAGCCCTTTTGTCGATCTGCGGTTTCTAGGGAGTTTTTCTGTTTTGGGGCTCGTTGATAGGTTGCCCTTAGCATCGCAGTCACGTGCCCATCTATCACCTAGCTTTTCTTGAATACTTGGTGGTATCTTTCCCATCTTCTGGTCTTAAACTTTTTGGGGCTCATTTTATTTCATCCTTTAATTGAATATGTAATCAGTTGGACCTCGAAGATAAGTTGTCACTTTATATCTCATCTCGTACACCATTTATTTCAATTGGACATAAAAATCCCTCCTTTGTAGTTTTACTTTCATCAATGAAAAATAATTTGTTTCTCTATATCTCATCTTGTACACCATTTATTTTCGATTGTCTATGTTGTAAGAATGCTTGTGTTTGGGTCATTGTGGCAAATTGATGGAATTTGAAAATTTAAATGTTCAGCTATTTTATACATGAACTGAAAGATTACTTGGGCCGGTAATCCTTATTACTTGGGCCAGTAATCCATTATTGGTGCCAGTAATTCATTCTCATCTTTTTGGATAGTCAGGTTATTAATTAGAGGTAAGGGGGGGGGGGGGGTTGCCACGTGGTAGAGCGGGACGGGCGGGTAACTTTTACTAAAAAATCACGTCTTTTCAAAATTAACTAGGGTATATCCGTGCAAATTAAATAAGAACCGATAATAAGATAGTAAAAAGGAGAAGCATGTGATGAATCTAAATCGACAAACTTAGCTTCAATTTATCATCATGTTAGAAAAAAAAAGTATATAAATCGGATTGGACCGACATTTGTTTTAATTTTTAAAACAAATTTTATATTACTGGCTATATTACTGGTGCCAGTAAACTGAATTACTGGAGCCAGTAATTACCATTAGTGGGGCCAGTAATCCACTAATGGGTCCACTAATAGAAGTTTCTAGTGTGGCTTTACACGTCCGTATCATCTTTTCGGGTAGTCAGGTTATTAATTAGCAGTAAGGGAGGGTTGCCACGTAGCAGAGCGGGACGGGCGGGTAACTTTTACTAAAAAATCACGTCTTTTCAAAATTAACTAGGGTATACCTGTGCAAATTAAATAAGAACCGATAATAAGATAATAAAAAGGAGAAGCATGTGATGCATCTAAATCGACAACTTAGCTTCAATTTATCTTCATGCTAGAAAAAAAAAGTATATAAATCGAATTGGAACGACATTTTTTTTTAATTTTTAAGACAAATTTTAATCATATTTTTTTCCCTTATTGTGATCTTGGTAAAATAAGTTTTTGACAAATCACGTGTGTGAGAATTTACTGTGTGTATATTACTGGTGCCAGTAAACTTAATTACTGGGGCCAGTAATACATTACTGGCGCTAGTAATTACCATTATTGGGGCCAGTAATCCACTGATGGGTCCAGTAATCGAAGTTTCTAGTGTGACTTTACACGTCCGTATCATCATTTCGGGTAGTCAGGTTATTAATTAGCCATATCATCACGTCGTTTCAAAATTAATAACTTCCTTCGAAAACCAAAGCTTGCACTGCTATAATTAGTAACCCATTCCAACCCTTTTCTAATACCATTATCGATGGATGATGTTTCAGAGGCTAACTGTTCCTATAGTCCTCCGGTGACCCCTAGTGCAGTTGATAACCTTTTCCGATGGGTGGAAAGTCTTGAAAGAGAGGTTCGGATGTTGGAAAATTGGACTCGAAGCATTAGAGGCCTGGAGCAACGTCTGGCTGCCATCTTGAAAGAGAGGTTCTTATGTTGGAAAATTCAACTCGAAGCATTAGAGACCTGGAGCAACGTCTGGCCGCCTTGACTGCAAAGAGGGACCGGCTACGTGAGCTGTTAGGGTAGGGGGAGAGGAGGAAGGTCTGATGGGAAAGATTACCTTGATCAATCGGAACTACATGTTTACCCATGTATTTCTATGAATCAAGGATTTGCCAACGAAAAAATTATACTCGGTTCTTTCCCTCTGGTCTTGAGATCCCTTTGGTCTTGTGTTTCTTGAACAATTAGCTGTTTCTTTCTCTATATCTCATCTTATGCACCATTTATTTTAGTTAGACTTCGAAGTCCCTCCTTTGTAATTTTAATTTCATCAATGGAAATGAAATTGTTTCTCTATATCTCATCTTGTACACAATTTATTTCAGTTGGACCTCAAAGTCCCTCCTTTGTAATTTTACTTTCATCAATGGAAAAGAATTTGTTTCTCTATATCTCATCTTGTACATCATTAATTTTCATTTATGGCTGTTTTATGAATGCTTTTGTTTGGGTCGTTGTCGCAAAGTTGTGAAATTTTAAAATCTAAATTAGTCTGCTGTTTTCAATTTTATGTAAAGGATTACTGGATCCAATAATATCGATTACTTGGACCAGTAATCAATTACTGGGGGAAGTAATACTAATTACAGCCCAATAATCCAGATTATTGGGTGCAGTAATCCAGATTACTGCGGGCAGTAATCCAGATTACTGCGGGAAGTAATCCACTAACTCATTTTAACACATCAATTATGAAATATCCGTAAATGATATATTCCTCTTATTTACACCCGGTACCACTCCTCAACAAATATTCGCTTTTAAAAAAAACTTTTCACTCTCCCCACCTTTTTTAACAATTACTGCCATTTTCGGAGACCACGATTCACAACAAAGTTCTCGCTCTCTAACTCTCTTTGTACTACACATGTAAAGACATCATCTTTGTAATCTCTTTGGCTTATCCAACAATGTAAGTTTTTTTTGAAGTACGTTAATGTCTATTAACAACTTATTTTCATCACCAAGAAGATTTTATATTTGATGAAAGCATCTCGCCATTATGAGTGAATATATATAGGGTCTAAAAAAAACTTGAACCCTATATATCTATTTCTATTTGTAATGTTTGAGTAGTATCTTCCTTTGACATGCGGTTGCTGTTCATTGTTGAATGTTGATTGCTACAACGATAACCAAAACTAGGATTACTGTCCTCAGTAATGACGTTTTTTGGACACATAAATTAATTACTGACCCCAGCAATGTGATTACTGGCCACAGTAGTCTAGATTACTGTCCTCCGTAATGAATTACTGGCCGCGATAATCCATTACTGGCCCAAGCTCTGGATAATTACCGGCACCGATAATCCATTACTGGCCTAAGTGATGGATGATTACTTGCACCGGTAATCCATTACTGTCCTAGCAACTTGGATTACTGTCCCCCGTAATCTGGATTACTGTCCTCCTTAATGAATTACTGGCCATAGTCAAGAATTACTAGCCGCGGTAATCCATTACTGGCCCAAATGATGGATAATTACTGGCCCAGGTAATCCATTGATGTCCCAGCAACTTGAATTGCTGGAACCAGTACTTGGGATTACTGGCCCCACCAGTAATCCCAATTACTGGGGCCAGTAATTTTGATAACTGCCATGTAGCTTCTCTCCTTAATAAACTAATTTATTTTGCTGAAATCAGAATGGCATCACAACATGATACTCCGGTGCGTGGTAGGGAAGAGGTCTCTACAAGCAGCAGTGACGCTGTGTCATTATCTGAATTGAGGAAAAGACGTACGCCATTGAGTGAAGCACAGTCGAAGAAGGCCACCACAAAGACAACTGAAGAAACGGTACCGAACCCGAAGGGCAAGCCCACTGGTTCTCCCAAAACTGCTGAATTGAAGAAATAAAAGAATCAGGCGAAACCATCAAAGGCAGACGCTGCCAAACCAAAAAGTTCTCTTCCCTAGAGATGCACAATATTGGCCTTTGCCGTATTGGTAAATCAATACCGGGAAGCCATCCTGACTGAAACATGGGAGATTCTGAACGGGACAGTCTTCAGCCCTATGATGTGTTGCTTCCGGGATGCCTTAGTTAAGGAAGTCAATTGTAGGAAGACTAAAATTGACTTCGAAATAATAATGAAGCATTTCGACACGGACCAGAAGGTGTGGTCCTTTGGCAGTTTACAGTTGGACTTGATCGCAGAGTTTATGACGGTCTTGTTTCACCTCCCCACTAGATGACTAAAAATTGTACCCGTTCCTCGATCATAGAATAGAAAAGAACAGGCGGCCAACCTGTTCAAAAATTGCAAGAAAATAAAAGGGCCTTCTCGTACCGATATAAAGAACTTGCTCGCATCTGAGCTAAACAAAGAAAAAAAAGCCGATCCGAAAAAGGTTGCATCGACTCTGCTGATGTATTGATTCTCAACCTTCTTCTTCAGCAGAACGGGGATCAATCTTACATGGGATCTGGTCAACATATGCATTAACATTGATAATGTTGACAAGTATGATTGGGCGAACTCGACTGTGGACTTCTTGTTCTTTGGCATCAAGAAGTACAACAAGGATAAACCAAGCACACTCAACAGATGCACGTTGTTGGTGCAGTATTGGTTTTTGGATAACACAAAACGTAGATTGCCACGGTTAGAGAATCGTCTAATCGGCAGGCCACATTTCGTGGCATGGAACATTAGAGACATGTTCGACTTGAAGGCCTTGGAGTTAAACCCCAACCTCTTAAAGGTAACTTTTGCATTGATATAAATACTATACTTTTATGCATTTAAGACAAAAAGAACCTATTCAATTGTACTTTGTTATTCAGGAACTTGTACTTGGCAGAACTTGGCTAATGTCCGCCTTTAATTTGACGCACGAACAATTGGTAGGGGAGCAGGAAAAATAAGGGCAGCAGGGAAAGGAAGAGGAAACTAGTGGGGATAAGAATGATTCCGAAGGTGAAGATAAGAGTGGTGAGGATGAATCCTTAGAGCTTTCAAAATGGGTAAGAATTTTACATGAAATATAGGATGTTATACTACTAATTACTGGACTACTTCTCCCAGTATTGAAGATTACATGTTCCAGTAATCATAATTACTAGGATTAGTAATGGATTACTTTCCCCGGTAATCCTGATTACTGGGACCTGTACTCCTTATCACATGCCCCAGTAATTCGGATTATTGCCTCCAGTAATATTGCTTTAATAAATTACTGCCCCCAGTAATTTAGATTTCTTTGGCCATAAATCAATTACTGCCCCAGTATTCCAAATTATTGGAACCAGTAATCAGATTACTGCCCCCAGTAATCCATTATTATTGATATACATAGGCTGGAGATTCTCATTACATGTCATGTTTTATCTGTGATTACAGGTCCCACAAAAAAAGAAAAATGAGAATATGGTAAAAAAGGTGGTCCAAATTGTGGATACTGTTGTCGCCGAGTTGTCTCGACTTATTGACAATAACATCAACGTGGACCTACAAAAGCCGGATTAAATGGGCTATCAAAAAACTGTCCATGCCCTAAAAAAAAAAATGGTTGACGCTATAGTAGCGTCGGATAAAAGAATCAAGTTGCTAGAGCGCCAACATGAAAGGAGGCAGGCTGAACCACGGGTCACAACACCTACAACTCCAAGAAACCAAAATGATCCAATACCACACACTCCAATTTGGGATGATATGGTTGATGACACAGCGGACGTGGCCGAAGAAAGTGAGGAGGAGGTTGTCACAGAAAGGGTCGAAGACTGAGGAGAGTCTATAAATGAAGAAGCAGCATTGGCCCAGACCGACGAAGTGGTTAAACAGATTGCTCAAGAGGTGGCCCCCGAACAAAGGGCCATTACATTACCGCCTTAACATTCAATCAAGAAAAACATGAAAGCACACGACAAGGGTGCAACAAGGCAAAGGGAAAGCGAGTCGAACTATGCCCATCCTTCAGCAATCAGCAGGCCACTTAAGAAAGCAAAGGCCCATAAGACCATACAACCATTGCTTATCAATGGGATCGACTGCACAAAGGAACCCTGGCAGACCCTCGACATGAAGATTCAGGAGCATTACCACAATTTTTAGGGCTCGAACGAGCATTACTAATTGATTTTAATTTGTTATCTTAATAGAGAAATCTACTACCAGGATCCTGAGAACCCATTCGGCCCCATTATAGAAAAAAATATGATAAAAGACATAATTGAATATAGAGATTTGGATAAAGATGTAAGAAGCAATTGAATAATTTGGATTACTGTCAGTTATCATTTTCGATTATGGGCCAGTAATCAGGATTACTGGACCCAGTAATCAGGATTACTGGGTACAATAATCCATTACTATTGCACTTGTAACTTCTCTAACAAGTTAAGTGCATGTGCAAAATGTTGCAGGTTTTGAAGCAGTACATTACCATGATGAAGCAGGAGATAGAACCAAAAAAAATGGACAGATTTGGTTTCATTGACTTGGAAGCTTCAGTAAGTAAATCCCCAATAAACCAAAAAATTACAGCGCACGGAGATTTACATTCCCGAATCTAATTCCTGTTAACTTTCTTTTTACCGTTTTACTATATTGCACACCATGAAAAGACTTCCGTGGGAACGAGTATGATGTTGCAAATCTCCTCACAGAACCCCTATGGTAAATATTCACCCGTAATAAAATCTTGATTCCATTGCATCACCGGACGAGCAGACATTTCACCTTTCTCCACATAAAAAACGATCGGCAGACAATAACCCACATGAACTCCTCCCTACCCGTAAAGGGTGAAAAGTCTGATGATGACAGGTGGAGCAAAAATGCAGAGACAGTGGTAAGGCAACAACCAAATATTAAATCTATATATACAGCCAGATTATGTGTTTTCAATGTTAATACTTGACTCCTTATATTTATCTTGGCCTTGTTCAAAAAAATAAAGGCAAACCACATTAAGCATTGGATGAATGACATCTGGCTTGGCGTCCAGTTCCAAACTCAAGCGAGCATTGATCCTGAGGTGTACCAAGAGCAGGTGGTTGATCAAGATCAAAACGGCCCAAATATTATACATAAAGAGCTGACCGTCAATGAAAAAAGAACGAGGTGGATGATCAGGAACAAACAGTTAAAATTTGAGTCATACACCTTTGTCGAAGATGTCGACTGCCCACAACAAATGGCAGTATCGTAAGTAGCTCGGATATTCATAACTTATTTATTAGTAATTTTTTTTGGTAAATGATATTGTGGCATAATAAACCAAAAATTGGTTTTGGTTTTCAGGATAGATTGTGGTGGGTTCTTTCTTTACTTCATTGAATGCTTGGTTAATGGGAAGAAGCTGTCCCAAAAGGGAGGGACATTTTTCAGGCAGAACATACTCAACAAATTCAAAACCCTTAGACCATCGAAGTGAACCATGTTGTTCTAAATGATTGTGGTCTGTGGATTATGGTCTAAAGGATTGTGGATAATTATTGTAATCTTTTAATAATTCTCTCTTTTTGTAGTCTAGTTTTTTTATTTTTTTTTGGATTACTTCCCTAGTAATGGATTACTTGACCAAATAATTATGATTACTGGGCACAGTAATCCTGATTACTGCACCCATTAATCCTGATTACCAGACTAAGTAATCATAATTACTGGGTCAAGTAATAAGGATTATTGGACCCAGTAATAATGATAACTTGACCCAGTAATCCAAATTATTGGTTACTGTTCATGATTACTGGGTTAAGGAATCCAATTTTTCATAAGCAACTTGGAAGGATTACTGGCCACAGTAATCCAGTAGACGTGTTTTCACAAGATGGTTTGGTTGTAATTGAAATAAGGAAGAAATATTAAAATATTAATTACTAACTTTCATTAAAAATTTAAATAAAAAAAAGAAGAATAATATGTTAAAAAAAAAAGGAACTACGTTAAAAAAAATATCAATTCTTCTTCTTCTTCTTCCTTCTTCTTCTTCATCATCATCTTCTTCTTTTTCTTCGCCTCTACCATCTCACGGTTCCTCTTCCTCGCTTCCTCAAGCATCGCTCGCAACCTCTTCAGGCACTCTTCAACTTTTGCCAATTTAGCATCCCAAGCCTTCTGCATTTCATCAGCAAAAAGAAGATTTTGAATGCACATTGCAGTGAATTTGGATGGAAAGTTTGGAGGAGATGACGTTGATGGAGATTTTAGAGTAGATGGCGTGGGTGGAGATTTTGGATGAGTTGACATGGTTAAGCAACTAAGTGAAAGTTGAAAAAAATGAGGTATTTGATGGTTAGTTTGATTTGCGAATGACAATCATGTTTATATAGTAGTCCTTTGGAATAGGAAGGGTTGTCACTTTGGATCACATGCGTGCATTAATTCCAAATGTTATAATGACAGCCACAGCAACTTTGGAAACCGAATAGATGCATGCATGCTTTCAGAATTTCAAATTACTGCACCAACTTTGGAAAGCGAAGGGATTATTGAGGCCTTTTCCAACCCGGATTACTGGACACAGTAATCAAATTGCTGAAGAAGTAATGGATAATTAATGGACCCAGTAATAGATAATTACTGGTACCAATAATGGATTACTGATCCAGTAATTCATTACTGCATCAGCAACTGGGATTACTGGCCCCTATTATCTTGTTTACTGGGCGAGCAACTTGGATTACTGGGGTTAGTAATCTGGATTAGTTGTCCCGAAAATGGATTACTGGACGCAGATATAGATTACTATAGCCAGTAATCTGGAATACTGGGGCAAGTAATCTGGAATATTGGACCCAGTAATTATAGAATTGCTTTCTTTCATATTTTAAAATTGGAAAATAACATGCAAATAAACCACAGAGGCATGGAAACAAATACAAACTGTGAACCAAAATTCATTTTGACCCTCGTCTTCGTCTGATTTATAGGAACATATAGAACATCAATTGTAGTCATCGTCATCATCATCCTGATCCTCCTCTTCATCTCTGTCCTCATCGCCGCTTGTGAGAATCCGCAAATGCGACCCCCGGGTCTCGTCCCCGTTCGTTGGGCGTCTGAAGCGTCGGAAGGGATTCCGTCGCTCCATTTGCTTGGAGTTGTTTGATAATTCATATCGGGTGTCCCTACGTCTATTCTAGATGCAAAGGGGTTCGTTCAGAGTCGCCAGTACGTTTTACAAGAAAACGGACAAAAGGGGTCGTGTAAGAGGAAAGGCTACAGATAAGCCTTTCTTTACACGTTTGTCCACGAAACCAGGATTCTATAGGGTTCGGGAACTATATTACGGTTTGGGAAGGTGTTAAGCACCCATTCCGCCCTTTCGGTCTCTAGTGTTCTTATATGTTTATTTTATGTTGAAAAACTTGGATGCTTTTACTGACAGTCTACTACTTTTTAAATGAAAACCCTAATTTTTGGGGGAAAACGGGAAAGGGGTAGAAACCTTTGTGTTCCGAGATCCGACGTTTTTATTTATTGAAAGATGTAAATACAAATGACAAAACCTTTTATGTTAAAAGAGTGTCTCGCATTATTTTCTCAGATAATGACGGTTTTCTCGTGTTGTGATTAGTTTTGTAAAAGTTCGGATCTATATCGGGACTGATTTAATATGGAACTAGAACTCTTTGAGGAGAGTTATCAGACACGTCGCAGTCTATAGAGAAGACAGGATATGTTGATTTTAATTCCTATATAAGTCTTATCAGTCCGGGTTTTGAAAACAGAATTTTATCAGGACGATAGTCTACTTATTCTTCTGGTTTTGCAAATGGTTTTATCAGGGTCTTTTATTTTGAAGATGGTAGACTATTTATAACTTGGCAATAAGTTTATTCAAATAAAACGTGGACAAAACAACAGAAATAAAACAAGTACACAGACAAACCTGATTTTCTAGCGCGTTAGGAACCTAGCACAACCATATTGCCACTTCGCTTACCAGAACGGGGATCGAGAATTCGATTTTCTAGCGCGACAACAGAGAGATCTCCGGCGATAATAATCTTCTCCTTCTTTAGATATTTCTGAGAATTCGATTCCCGAGACCAGACACGTCGAGTGTTGAGAATAGATTCGATAATTCTTCAGAAATAAGACGATAATAGAAAATACTTGACGAAAGATCAGAAAATCAGATCATAAACCCGCAATCCTACTCTAAAATTGCTGTTTTTTGCTTTGTTCTTGGTGTCCTTGAACCTTGGGGGCTGCTGGCCTATTTATAGTGGCGAAAAGGTGTATGTCGCGCGACAATCTTGACTGTCGCGCGACATTCTACTTTAATGATGATTCTGACTCATTGCTGAGTCAGAAAGTGGAGTGGTGGGGTGATTGTTGCGCGACATGTTCCTAAAAAGTGGGATTGTCGTGCGACATACTGGTGTATGTCGCGCGACAATCTTGACTGTCGCGCGACAATCTTGAATGTCGTGCGACATTTCAGTTTAAAGCACGTTTGTTTGGCCAATAGACGCTTCCGGGGCAGTCTCGGGTGTTCGGGTGGTTCTCGGAGTTCAGAAATAGCAGTTCTCGAAGGTTGTTAGGGTTCTTGCGGGGGTCACGAATCAGGGTGTCTACACCGCTTAAGAGATCATTGTTATACCTTTTTACATCGTCTGAGTCGTAATCCTCGTCATAATCTTCATCCTCGTCGGAGTCGTCATCATTGGGAATATCTATCCGCGGTACTAAACTGAAGTCGATATATAAAGTAAATATGGGAATACATATCACATCAAGTTCTTGATAGGGTTCTTGTACTTCATACAGTGGAGTGGCGGTTGCGTCCCTTGCAAGTGTGGTCTCACTGTACGTACCCCTATGTGACACCAAGTGGACGACTTTCCATCCCTCACTAGCCGACGGATCATCTATATAAAATACTTGGTTTGCTGTCTTGGCAAGAATAAATGGAAGGTCGTCGTACCAAACTAGTATTCGTGTTGACGAATAAAAGTCCACGATCATACTTTGTGCTACCGGGAACATTAGGGTCAGTGTTGTACCACTTACACATGAACAACACAACTGGCATGCCTTCCGCATATCTTAGTTCGACAATAGCCTGTAGAATTCCAAAATATGTGATGTCACCGGCCATTACCATCACTCCACTGTTCTGAGTCTTTTTGATCTAGTCTCGTTGATGACACACATACTTGACACCATTTACGTCACACCGTGAATAAATGGTGCAACGCATATGCTTAGATGCTAAAATTTGTACCTCCCGTTATATTTAAGAGCACCTTTACTATGTAGATCGTACATCTGCATAACAAAATATATGGAACATTAGTCAAATGCATGCGACGTAACAAGTCAGCTAAGGTTGAATGTTTACCCATTTAGGGAAATGGTCAACAAACGATGCATTACGTTCCTCATCAATCCCGGTTAATGTCTATATACCATTGTGTTTCGGTGCAGTTCTCCATCACACACTAGTGAGCCGTCGCGATTTGTGCTCTCCTCAGGTCGGCGGTCCTGACGCAACCGCTTGGCTTCACGAGATAGGAAACAACTAAGATGTTCCACTGAAGTGCCTCTGGAATGATTTCATCACTCGCGTTAGGGTCATCGAGATAGTTATTGATGTAAGTTACACACTCGTGTATGATGTTCCACTCGGCAATACACCCCTTTGGGTAACGCTTATTTTCGACATCTTTCTTGAATTCACCAAGCTGCCTATAAAATTGTATAGTTATATAGTAGGGATATAGATAATTATAAACAATGAAAAATAATTCATACCTTTCAGTGGAAAACATCCAGGTATAATGTACGGTACCAGTAAGCAGGACCTGTTCGGGTAGGTGGATGCAGAGATGGACCATGATGGTAAAGAAAGCTGGCGGAAAGATCATCTCTAGCTTGCAGAGAATCATGACAATATCGCTCTGTATCTGGCGGACATCCGACTTCCTCAACTTTCGAGTGCATATCATCTTGAAGAATTTGGATAACTTTACTAGCGCGTCGGTGACGTGACTTCCCAAATATGGCCGGATAATTACCGGAAGAACACGCTGAAGAATGACATGGCAGTCATGCGTCTTTAGTCCGTAGAACTTTTTATTAGAGACTTTGACCTTATTCTTTAGGCTTCCCGCATAACCTCTTGGATACTTAAGAGCAGCAATATAATCAAATGCAGCTCTCTGATCCCTAGGCCGAACTATGTAATCAGCCTAAGGCAACAACACTTTGCCTGACGGCCCTTTCTTTGCCCAGAGCTTGCTGCGTATGCCCATCTTCTGTAGAGTTGCACGTGATTTTGCATCATCCTTAATCTTTCCATCAAGACTTAAAACAGTGCCGAAGACGTTGTCACAGACGTTTTTTTCAATGTGCGTGACATATAATGCATGTCTCACACTAGATGTAGTCCAATAAGGCAGCTCCCAAAATATACTGACATGGGTCCAACGGAGTCTCTTTTTAGGTGCCTAAAAATGTGGATGCAAACACATTGAAACTTAATCGAAACTACAAACTCAATACAACATCATGTATTTAGAGGCGTACCCGTTTGAATTCGTTATGCGGATGTGTCGATTGAAGAGGGTATGAATGCTTAATGGTCGCTTCGTAAACCTGTCTTGTAGACATAATTGGTGGGGCAGTTCTGAACTCTTGCGTACCATTAAACGATGTCGGCTGCGTTCGATAATGGTGATCTAAGGGTAGTCATCTAAGTGCGCCTTGGTACGACATTCTTCCATTATTGTGCACTGCATCAATATCGTCCAAACATATAGGACATACTTTATACCCTTTCGTCTGAATGCCTCCTAACATCCTTAATCCTGGGAAGTCGCTTATAGTCCACATCACGGCTGCCCTCATGTTGAATGCCTCTTCACCGTATCGATCCCAAGTCAGCACCCCTATCTCCCACAACATTTTAAGCTCCTCGATCATTGGTCTCATAAACACATTGAGACACTTTCCCGGAGACTTGGGGCCGGATACAAGCATAATTACCATGTTAAACTCCTTCTTCATACACAATGATGGAGGCAAATTATAAGGCATTATAATAACAGATCAAGCACTGTATGGAACGGACGTAGTCCCATAGGGACTGAACCCGTCGGACGCTAGAGCGAAGCACACGTTTCTAAAGTCCGACGCAAATTGCGAATGTAACCTGAAAATGACAAGACAAAATTCAATACTAGAATATATAAACAATTATTAATTATTGTATATATATATACAAATACAAACTGTAAACATAAACTTCACCTGTCAAAATCCTTCCATGCTTCCCCATCCACCGGTTGTCTCAGAAATTCAGTATCTTTTACTATTATTTCCCCGTGCCACCGCATTTCCTTTGCAGTGCTTTGGACATGTACAGACGCTGCAACCTCGGTGCCAAAAAGAAGTACCAAACAGTCTTTCGGGCAATCCACTTACCACCGCTTCTATCATTTTATTCCCATCTCGACTCACTGCAAACGGGACATTGATCTAGATGTGCACCTTCTTTGTAAAACAAGAAACAACCGTAGTAACAAGTGTGGATCACCTCATAACCCATGCCAATCTCCTTCAAGGTCTTCTTTGCAACTGCGTATGAGTCCGGGTATTTGTTTCCTTCGGGTAACAGATAATTCATTTCCGCAACCCACTTGTTGAAGGCCGTGTCCGTCATATTGCAACCTTGCTTCAATTGCAACACTCTAAGCATAGAGCACAACGCAATCACTTTACAACCCTCGTACAGCGGAGTCATTGCTTCGTCTAATAGACGCTGATATAACATCATATTTTCTTCGACAACTGGATCCGTGTGAAATACAGTGTCAACACCAGGGGGATCGTACGATTCGCTGAATGAAAAAATATCTTGCACGAACGCCACAGTTGGGTTACTACAATGATCGACACTGTTACTCGAAGAAGCCATGTACTGTTGTTTTTCTCGAACTTCACCATGTAAGTACCATAAGGTATACAATGGCATTATACCGTTATTTGTTAAGTGGGCGTATATGTCATCCAAGCTGAGCCGTGTGCCCATGTTGTAACACCGTTTGCAAGGACACGGATACAATCCCGTTGCACTATTGCCATTCTCTCGTACAAACGTGCGGAAATCCATTACTCCTACAATGAATTGCGTTGAACCTCTTAAGCATGTCATCCAAGATTTATCCATTTTCACCGCAATATAACATATATATTTTAAACAATAAATATATATTTTCAACAATAAACATATATTTTCAAATATAGAAATCTTCAAATCTATACTAAAATATTAGCATCCACTATCAATAATACGAACCAATAGATCAAATAGGGGCAACAACTAACAGCAAGACCATATATTCAACAAAAAATATACATTTTCTACACAAATCTCAACGTATTTTAAACAATTAATATATATTCTCAAATCTAGAAATCTACAAATTTATACTAAAATATTTGTATCCACTATCAAAAATACTAACCAACAGATCAAATAGGGGCAACAACTAACAACAAAATCATATATTCAACAACAAATATACATTTTCTCCACAAATCTCAACATATATATCAACACACAAATTACTTAAAAATTAATATTAATAAGAGATAAACTATCTAAAGATAAAAAAAAAAACCTTTAACGAGGGGAATGTTGTTGATTTACAGCTTCAAATCGGAAAAATCACCCAAAAATCACACCAGAACCTTCAAATCCCAAAAATGGAGGAGCTGCGGCTATTTGATGTTGAAAAGTTCCTAGGCGACGTAAGTATTACTTACGTCGCCTAAACATAAGGTCATTCTTGTTAGACCACCACTTATATATAATGCTCGTGCTCAATTGATTTTAGGCGACGTAGGTTATTTCTCACGTCTCCTAAATTATTCTTAGACGACTAATAAGATACCTAGGTCACATTCTAGGCGACAAATGAAAACTTACGTCGTCTAAGAATAATTCAGGCGACATATATGTTTATACGTCTTCTAAGTAAATATAGGGCGACGTAACATATTGCATACGTCGCCCAATCTACCGACTAGTGTAGTGTCTTCTCATTGCCTTCTCAACAATCTCCCTTTCTATAGCTGATGCAGGGGTGCATCATCCGATCTAGTGCTCGACATCACTGAAAAGAATCTCCGGTCTGGCATTGACTACCACGTACTTCCTGCCTTTCGGGGCAAAGGCGGTGGGCTCACTCTAGCTAGCACGGGCAATAAGTCATGCCCGCTCGATCTGGTCCACGAGAAGTATGAATTCAAAAATGGCCTCCCGTTGACTTTCACCCCAGTCATTCCCAAGAAATGCGTTATACAAGTCTCCAGTAGTCCAGGGCCGGACTTGAGAATTCGGGGGCCTGAAGCGAAATATATCATTGAGGCCCTCCGTCCTCAAATTTTTAAGTGTTTTTTTTTTCTAAACATCCAAATTCAAAGAAAATTAATATAATAAAATTAATCTACATAAATTATCACTAATTATTTTTTGATCAATGATAACATGTAAGATTTTTTGATCAATGAATTTCCGCATCTTCAAACTTTAAAAAATTACGGGGCCCTAAAAAATTTGGGGCTAAGGCAATAGCCTGTTCTGACTCATTTCAGGTCCGGCTCTAGTCTCCACGGATCTAAACATCAAGTTCTCTTCCGCCATGAAATGCCCCAAATCCACTATGTGGAAAATCAACTACGACAAGTTGTTACAACAATATTTCATAACAAGTGGAGGAGTGGAAGGGAACCCAAGTCCAAAGACCTTAAATAATTGGTTAAAGATTGAGAAATACGAGAATGACTGCAAGTTCTTGTTTTGTCTCTTGGTGTGCAATTACTGTAAAGTGATTTGTAGGGATGTGGGCATTTTCATTAAGAATGGGATGCGGTGTTTGGCTTTGAGTGATGTACCGTTCAAGGTTATGTTTAAGAAGGCTTAGAGTTGTTCGTCTTTTATCCCAATCGCACTGGTAATATGATGTGTTGGAAGTATGTTGTTTGCAAGTGTTTGTAATGAACTAATAATGGGTTGCAATCGTTCAATCTCAGTGAAATGGTAGTGAAATGTTATGGAACTAATAAAATTATCCATTTTACATTACTACTGTGCTAATGCACTTGTACTACTCTATTTTAGTTAATTTGTAATTGCATTACCTATAGTTGGTAGCTTTAGTATAACGTAAATAAAGGCTTCAATATAGAGAGATTTATGGAGAGAAGCTTTTACTTTTTAATTTAAATTCAAAGTTCAAAATAACTATTATGTGTTGATTAACAAACAAAATGTATTTATTAATTGAAGGCACAAATGTTAAAAAAATATATATAAAAATAAAAACAAAATAAAGGGCCTATTAATTTTGTAGTAAATTCAAATCGTAATTAAACACAAACCACATATACAACTAGACTACATAAACAACTTCAAAAAGAACAACACTATACCGAAAGACAATTAAAAAACCCTTTCATCAATGCCCCAATTCTACAAGCAATATAATTGGAGTTGGACTCTCGAATCACATGATTTGACATAAGTTCATTGATTGATAGAATACACATTTTTATCACTCGATTTGTTCGCTAATAAAAAATTTCATCTGAATTACCTTTTTGAATTCTACTAAAATTTTGACCTGGTTTTCCCTTCCGATACCAAGATCTAGCCATCAGATTATGATTATATTCAATCTCTTGAATCACTTGAGTTGAGCCTCGCCTGCCAAACAATATAAAGATAGTGATAGTGATAGCCATAGCAAGAAGGTCAATATTTTAGCTGGCAGCTAACAATAACTTCTTCCTCCAACATATATATTGCACCTATAGTTTTGATTAATATTATTTTTAAAAAAATATCTAAATCTATTTTTATTAATAAATAATAAATAAATCATTTCCATCCCGAATGAGACTCAAATTAATATGAGTTTTCTTAAATTCAAGTGGGCACTTTTATCACCTAACCTAGCCTAACCTAACCTAATCATTCAAGAAGATGAAGTAACCGTACAAGGCTTGATTCCAATACTTCCTTGTATAGTTACATTGAAAAAACTAAAGGGAATGCTATTGTGTGCTTTATATATTAAGTAAAATAAAATATAAATCCAAGGCTTGATAAGTAAAGGACACATACTTAAGGCGGAATCAAAAAAAAATTTATTAGAATTCTACAATTAATGCATACGGTATTATTTTAGGCTAAATGGTTAGTTGACCTAATATAATGCTCAAAAACTCTTGAGATGATACATACGCTAATGTTCCAAGACACATGAAAAAAAAAGGCGTTGGGTATTTATTAACTCAAATAGTAATATCAGAAATAAATAAGGAATTGGGACGATATATTAAAGCCATGTGGAAAGAGACATTGCAGTCCTAATTGTTAGAAAGGTAAAAGAAAAAAGGGATACAAAGGAATTCGTATATTTCTTGAATGATTAAACAATATACAAGAGAGCCTTTTTATAGGGTTGGGCAAGGATTCAAACAAGGGAAGAATAAAACCCTTAATGCTATATACAAAGGTTAAGGGATTTGGATTTAACTATGGACAAGATTTCCTAAAGTCAAATGTAGAATATAATCAGAATATTCTAACATCCCCCCTCAAACTTAAGGTGGCAAATGAGAAACCATCTTAAGTTTGGAATGTAAATCTTAAAACCAACCGAGCAAATGAATTTTAGCGAAGATGTCAGCTAGTTTATAACGAAAGAGATAAAGATGAGCTGTATGGAATTGTTAGCCACATGTTGACAAACAAAGTGGCAATCAATCTCGATGTGCTTTCCCCGCTCATGAAAGACATCATTGTGAGTGTTGGTGCTAAAAACTAGAAGGGTAGTTTCGACCACGCAGTCAAATTATTAGATCAAATGATTGGAATAATAAACACGATAAGCTAAAAGAGTCATAAGACGTATAAAGGAGGTTGGCCTCGTATGAAGATACGGGTTCGTCCTCCTCCGTGGAATCGAACTAGGAGCTCGGTTTTGCCTTGTTATGGATATAGCTGAGCGGTTATTACAAACTCACAAAGATCTCTCAAGCTAGTCTATCCTCATAATATTACAATGAGAGTATACATTGAGTTACACAAATACTTGCTTCTCTATGTCAAGAGCTCTGTCGTGTGCTCAATATCTATATCTCTCTTGGTTGCTCACTCTTTTTTTGTAGTTCTCTTAGTGTTCTTGGTTGTTCAAAAGTTATTGAAAAAAGTAAATGCTTATTCTATATATATGATTGAGAGGAAACATGTTTGAGAGTTCCCAGAGCAGGTCTGGAACCATGTCTTGATCATCACCAACTCTGACCTTGCTTTTCCACGAATTTCGGTGCATTAAATGCAATTGGTGTGCATTTAATGAGGGTGAAGGAGGTTATTCATCTTCTACAAAGCCGATGGCTGTTGCCCATATTGTTAGGCGAGAGAGCTCCGGAGCTCGTTAAAAGAGCTCTAGAACTCGAGCTTCGTAATCTGCTACGCGTAATTAACCCTTTAAGCTGGTATCCAACTTATGAAGGGCTTCACCTTCCCTGTAGTCTCGAGCAGGGCTCCTCTGAGCTCCTCTCGTTTTGACAGGTTTGATTGCTGACGTGGATGGCCACGCATTAGCTCGTGGGGCAGATTAAGTCACTAATTTGCACCATCAATTGCCCCTATCCTCGCCGTTCAGCTCAGAAGAGGTTGATGGGGAGGATAAGCCCACAATTCAGAGTCGATGTTAGCTTGGAGCTCTGACAGCTCGAGCTGTTCACAGCACGAGCTCTTAACGACCATCCTGGGTTATCAACTTTAAAAGGTTGAATACTTGACTTTGAAAACTTCATTTATTTCCCACTACTTCGCTATTTAAAGCTCCTCATTTGATCGTTATCGCTTTGAAAAGATCGTTTCCACTAGTTCTGTATTTCTTGGAAGACGTGCAAACGTGTGGTAGTGGGCCTGTGAATGAGCAGTTAAGGCTTGAGTGGAAAATTAGCTTCTCCTATACACCTTATATAAACCCCTCTTCCTTCATGGGGTTTTCAATTAATCTTTCATAAACCCAATGCTTCTTTAGAGTTTAGAAAACCCATCTTTTTCATTATTTGTTTACCTAGCCTATAGAACCCCTTCAAAGTATTCTTTCAAGAGATTCTCAAATGATCCTCCAGAGGATTTCATAAAGTTTATTCCTTACTTTGCACCCTCTATCCCTCGTCATTCTCTCGCATTACTCATGGAACACTTTACTAGCCAAGGCCTGAACTAAAAGGTCCCTCCTCAAGTGGAGGCAGGTTCTTCTTCTAATGCGGCTTCGGTCGTCGTTCTCAACACAAAACCATCTCTATCCTGGATAGTGATGAGCTAATCACCACCGTCTTCCTTCCACCAATGATTGGTTCTTTTAAGGACGCCATTAAGGAATATTTTAAGTTCATCAGTTCCTTATCGATGTTCTTCATTCATTCTATATTTTCTACGGTAGATATCCTGACGTTCAGATCTAGATACCAAATCTTTGCCGGTGTTAGGATTAGGGTTCCCGACATGGAGGATAGGGCCTACTACTACAGACCTTGGGAGGTCTGTTTCTACGAGTCCGCTTTCGAACACGGGCTTCGGTTTCCGATGGATGATAATTTAAAAGAGCTGCTGGTGGCTTTCGACCTGGCCCTCGTCCAGCTGTCGCCGAACATGTTGAGCTGCCTGATAAGCCTCATCTTGATATTCAGGGCCGTATCTGCTAGGAGCTACGAAGTCACGACTGAAGAATTTCTCACTCTTTTTTAACCTAAAAACGGAGGGAGCAGGAACAGTGGGACTCTTAGCTGTTCGAGCAGGCTGGGAGCTTTCAAGCTCATCCATAATCTCCCCAATAGCATTCCTAATTGGAAGAAGAGATTCTTCTACATTTCTAGGATGGGTTGGGAACACGAGGTCGACTGTCCCAACATGGTGGACCTGAATACTTGGTTCACCGAGCCCAACACCATTTGTAAGTGTTGATCACTTATTCCTCTTTTACGATTTTTCGACAGTCCCCAAGCTAACTCTTTATATGTCATTTCATTCTTTGGAGTGAAGGAGAAGATGCCTATTGTCATATCTACCCCCTGGCTAGAGGATGCCAAGAGGTTCACCTTGAAGCACTACGCTGAGATAACGGCTCTAGAGATGCTCTGGCACTTTGGCTTGGGCCCCATGCCCGCGAACATGGATGAGGCTATCAAAATCATGGAGGAGCTCGAGCTGAACAAGCCATTTGTGTTGCTTACTGAGAAGGACCCCTCCGCCATGCCTGTCAAGTCCACTAAAGATGGGTCCATAACTCCTCTAGCCACCGAGGGAACAGAAGAGGAGGAAAGAAGCCAAGTAGTCCACAAGAGTCCTCCCTCTGTGTCAAGTTCCCATCTCACCTCTAAGTAAGTTACATTTTATTTACTTTACTATTTAGCTCGGAGCTCCTTATATATATCCTGACGCGTGTCTCTATTTGCTACAGATGTTCCTTTGGCGGTCAACCCTGGGATGGTGAGCAAAAGGAAGAAGACTCTTCAAAGTGGTGCTCAGGCCAAGAGGTCCAAGATAAATGAGGGAGCCTCTATCCTAGAGCACGATGAAGACCAGGGGGCACCGTTAGCTCGTATGTCGACCTGATGACAGGTCCCATAAGAGGTTGGTCTAAAAAAGATGGGGGATTTTGATGACGAGTTTGTGTTGCCTCTCTCTTCAACAAAGCCCGCGCATCCTAGGATAGTTTACAAGCAGGTAATCTCTAATGATGAGGACCTACAAGAGCTCGATGCTGAGGTATAGCTAAGTGCCAATCGGCCTTCGGTGGTGATGCCAGCTCTACCACCCCATGACGGATGGAGAATGGTCGAGGTTCTTCATCCCATGGGTGACTTTGCCCCTTCTAGGTACATGAATGCTCCAAAGCGCAAAGGGCGACAAAGGTCAGTGAGCTAGCTGATGAGTACGATTACCACATGAGCTGAGTAAATATTCCCAACTCACTTCTTCTCTTTGAACTTTCACTTCTTGAGTTCTTCTCTAATTGCTTTCTTTTTTCAGGCCCTCTCCTTTTTTTACTTTACCCTCCACATAGCTTAGGAAGGCACAAATAACTCGGCTCTAGCTACAGTCCAAGAGGCTTTAGATAAGGCCAGATCAGACCTGGTAGCCGCCAAAGAAAAGAAAAAGAATATGCTGGCCCAGGCTGGGTAAATATTAGCTAAGTGTGACGCCCTGAATCTCATTAAGAGGTTTTCACCTTCGGGATCCGATTAATCACTGTGTCGTATGCGACAACGGGTGTACATTATAATAAATTAAGTAAAAATCTATTCCAGAAAATTTTGGCATGTGGAGTTTATAAAATCTGATTCCGTCCTGTAAATCAAAAAAGCATTCCTTATCCAAATCATTTAAAAAACAATCACTTAATAAAAATACTCCACATATGAGACTATTTTAAATACGATAAATTCCAAATTCTTTTTAATAAACATAAAGTTATATACAATACAAATGTCTTATTATATAATATAAAAGCCTCAATGGCATGGTCCTTAAGTTAAAGGACTACAAAGTGGTTCGAGGTCATCAGAGCTTCTATAAACGTAAAACGCGTGCTACCCTCGAGTATGGACTTGGAAAACTATTTAAAAAGAGGGAATGAGCCAAATTCGGGCTCAATTGAAACTATATAAGTTGTATAGAAAGTACAATTAGCATACGAAGGCAATTGCATTTTTTATATAAAAATAGGTAAGTCGTTTAATGCTATCATATGAAAACCATGCTATGCAAATCACACACATGTATGCATGTTGAAACTCCATTAGGAACTCTATCCTAGATATTGAAAGGTACTTATCTTTACTGACCTTCCTCGTCCTTAAACCTTATTGTATGGCATTCTACGGCTCTAGCTTATTTGGGTTCGCATGCTGCAGCGTATGCTACGTCTCGGGAAATGTTTATTAGGCAGTTCATATCTATTCTATTCCTCGGTTAATTCGTAAAGGTAAAATGACAATTTATACTCTAAGGCCAAGTATTCATGGTTACCACTTTAACATTTTAATACATTATTTCATCAATACTTGGCTTACTATGAGGCATCTCACACTATGTAACTTTCTTAAACATATGTTTAACATGATAAACCAATGCTTTCCACCAATGGTAAAATATGATAAAATACATGTAGATACATACACACTTTTGTAGCTCTAGTATCCAGCCCTAACTTACCCCCCGCGGTACACTAGGCCTAGAACTTAGGTTCCCGAAGGCGTCTAAGCTCTAAACGAATCATGTATCCTCCTAAGGAATGAACTACCCGGGGACTTGGTCCTAACTTGTAATTCATTTGGAGTTGAACCCATGCAGGCCATTTTTTCGGGGACTACGCTCCAAATACTTAACAAGTGGGACATCCATGCAGGTATGTCCGTCGAAGGACGGAGCTACACAAACTACTCTGCAGCCAGGGAAGCTATAAATCCTGGGACTACATCCCCTCTCTCATCCATCGGGAGGCTAAATACATTGGTATGAATGGAAGCTATATCACCACCATATCTCATATCCAACATCTACAATTTTTCGACTGTGCACAGCGATCGCAATCTAAGCCCCCAAGGCTAGGGTATGTAGCCCCCAAGGCTGGGTCCTTCCATGGTAATTGGAATTTTTTGAAGTCTTAGGAGTTTTAAAAGGAAAACTTGTTCTTTTAGCTAAGTCTATAGAAGAGTCATGCCCCCTTTTGACTTAGGCAAATTCTAACAATTTTCTCATTTATCACTAGACATCTTCAGTTATAAAACTGACTTCTTTGTGAGAAGGTTTTGACAAAGTGTAAGTGTGCTTTTGTGAGCTGGGCACTTACTAAACTGACCTCTTTGTGAGAGATTTTTTATATAGCGCAAGTGTGCTCAATGAGCTGGGCACTTTAAAACAAAATATTTCATATACATTTTTCTTTGGAAACAACTATTACAAAAGTACACAGTATTTCAGCTCAAGGATAATATATTTTGAGGTATTCTATGTTCCATCTTGTCATGAGCTCCATGTCGTCCACAATCCTCAGATAGTAGGTGCCAAGCCTACTGACCTTGGTCACCACGTATGGACCTTCCTATTAAGCAGCGAGCTTTCCATGTTCAGAAATCTTAATAGTTAGGATGGCTTTTTGAAGTACCAAGTCACCTACGTTCAGACTTTTGTGCTTGATCCTCTTGTTGTAGCTTTTGACCATGCTTCTTTTATAGGACTCTTCCTTGATTCGAGCTTACTCTCTCTTTTCTTCAAGGAGGTCTAAGTTAGCTAGCAGGCCTTCGTTGTTACAAGTTGGGTCATGATGGTTGATTATGTATGTTGGAACTCATATCGCCACCTGGATAACTGCTTCAGTCCCATAGGTCAGAACAAAGGGAGTCTCACCGGTTAGACCTCTGATGGTGGTCCTGTAGGCCTATAGGACTGACGGGAGCTTTTCAAACCAATTTCTCTTGTTATCATCTAGTCTTTTCTTCAACGAACTTAGTAGGGTTATATTGGTAACCTTTACTTGGACATTGGTTTAAGGATGGATAGGCGAGCTGTAATGGTTTTCAATTCCGCGTCTTTCGCAGGAAGTCTCTGAAAAGAATGCAATCAAACTGTTTTCCATTGTTGGTGATCAGCACCTTTGGGAGACCCAAACGGCAGATGACGTTCTTCCACACGAAGCTCTGGATCTTCATGGTGGTGATTGTGGTCAGCAGTTGGTCGAAAATCAACCCTAGAGGGGGGAATAGGGTTTTTAAAACTTACCGCAGAATTAAAAAGTTTTCTAAAAAAGTTTAAGCAATACAACTAAGCTAAACAAATATATCAAGAAAAACAAGCAAATCAAACAAACAAACCCAAGATCATTTAATAATATAATAATAAAATAAATAGTTTAAGCTAGAAAGATTAAACTAATTAAAGCCCAAGACGTTTTGTTCACGCAGTTCGGTTTCTTAAATGATATGTTTGCACTCGGATAGTCCCCCGAGAATTTCCACTAAAACCAATTTTCTTCTGGGTGAAAATCAAATCGCAGTACAAATGTTGTTATACACACAACACTCACAATGTAGCTATACCCACTATAGTTCTCACAAGATATACTCTCTTGCTAACTTGTGAAATTTACCTCTTTCAACACTCAAGTGTAATTGTCTCACTACACTCTACAAGAATTGACTTTCTTGCTAACTTGTGAGATTTACCTCTCATAAAAGAATATTACAAAGTGTTTGGTGATTTACACCAATGAATAATAACTCTCTCAAGTGTTTGATAGATATAATTTGAAGCTCGCACTAGTGTTATCTTTTTTGATCAAGATTTATAATTCAATGAATAAATGATTGATCAAAATGTATTCTTGAATCTTTAAATGATGAAGATAGATGAAGAATATGTTTATATAGTGATTCAAATTAGTCAAAATGTGCCTTAGATAATGCATATATACTTTGAAAAGTGATACAGCAGTTTTTGAGGTTTTGTAGAAGTTTGGTACCAAAAATGGTAAAAAAATCAGAAATCCAACAGTTATATTCTGAAGTATCAGTCAACTGTGGGCTCTGTCTATTAGGCCAAAATCCTAATTTTTAGACTTTTGCAATTTAGCTCCAAAATCAATTCTAATGCTTTGGGGACCTTAAAAATATATTTCTAAGACACCTAATTTCGAGAAAACTCAAAATATGATCGTTTGAAATTAATATGAATTTAATTTAAAAACTAGTTTATGAAAAGTGATGTTTTCAAAGGAATTCAATTGCCAACTTGTTTTGGATCAATCTTTCAACGCTATATGAATATATATGAGCTATGTAATTGATCAAAGAAGAAACTTTACAATAATCTTAAGCGCTCACTCAATTGACGAATAGTTGAGTCTTTGAATGCTTCGATTTGTTTCTTCACTTTGATTTTCACTTGAACTTTTTCCTTGATCTTCAATGGTATGTGTATATCAATGCTCCTCAATCAAAGATGTTGAATGAGGCAATCGAATGTGATTTGAATGCTTGTAAAGGAATGATCTCGGTTTGGATTGATCAATTTTGGTCCACGTATGGTGATAATTAAAATGTGGCTATAATTACTTCAACACACATGTTATATTACACATGATTGATTTATTGTTATTATCAAAATAAGATTAAGACCTTCTAGGTCAACAATCTCCCCTTTTTGATGATGATAATAAATGAATGTGTGTTTTCAATAATGAGCATAAATAACATATGAATGTAAATAGAATATGCCCCCCCTCAATTTATGCATATATAAAATAAATGACTATTAAAAGCATTTCAAATATTTGAGATAGTTTTAAAACAAACAAATCATTTTTGATCTCAAATAAGGTTTTCAAAGAAAAACAAGTATCAATGTTAAAGACACAAAGCAATTAAAGTCTTACCAACATTGATCACTATACACACATTTTCTCCCCTTCTGGCAACATCAAAAAAGGATCAAAACCACGGAGAGAAAATGGTAACTCCAAATGTGCTTCATATATAAGGCCAAGATTTGTATGCTTTTCCATCTTTTTCCATAAGGCAAAGGTGTGCCATTTCTTCAACAATTGAATCGGTATTGGATTCGTCTTCTTTCGATTCACTTGAATGCCCCTTTTTGAGAGCATCTTTTAATCTCTTGTACAACTCTTCCTTATTTTCTCTCTTCTCATTTTTTCTAACCGGACAATTTGACTTGTAATGTCCCGGTTTATGATAATGGAAGCACTTCCTTTCCTCATTATCAACTTTTAAATGAGTTGATTTATCATTGAGGATCTTTGAGGATGAGGGATTGTTGTTGATTTTTCCTTGAGAGTACTTCTTCTTTGCTAGAAATTTCTCAATTTTTCTAGATATAAGTGCCATATCTCCATCTCCTTTTCCACCATTTCCTTCATTTGGCTTTAAAGCAATTATTTCCATTAGATTTGCTCTTTTCTCATTCTTCTCTTTGCAACTCATTCTCATGGGTTTCGAGAGAACCCAAAAGCTCATCCATGCTAAGAGTTTTGAGAATCTTAGCTTCTTGTATAGCTGTCACTTTAGGCCTCCACTTCTTTGGACAAATCCTAAGAATTTTTCTAATCTTCTCTTCATTAAAATAACCTTGCCAAGAAGGTCCAAAGCATTAGTGAGAATATAAAATCTACTATACATAGAAGGAAGTGACTCATTTGGCTCCATCTTAAATAATTCATAATTATAGACAAGTATATTGATATTATCCTCTTTGACTTAAGACGTTCCTTCTTAGGCAACCTCAAATTTGTCCCAAATCTCTTTTGCGATTTTGCAACTAGAGATTTTGTTATATTCATCCATAGTCAATGCACAATGTAATGAGTTTAAAGCTCTAGCATTGAATTGAATTTTCTTGATATCATGCTCGTTATATTCAGATATCGATTTGGGAATAACATTTTCCCTCTCGTCAGTTTTGGTAATATCATAGGGTCCAACAAGTGTAACCTTTCACTGTTCAAAATTGTTAACTTGTAAAAATGTGTACATACGATTTTTTCAATAACTATAGTTTTTGCAATCAAACAAAGGTGACCTATAAATAAAAGCACCTTCGGAAAGGCATGCTCCTTGATAAAAAGACATGATCGTAGACTTTAAGATTGTGAAATCAAAACAAGAGTACACCCTCTGATACCAATTGTTGGTTGAAAATCAACCCTAGAATAGGGATGAATAAGGTTTCTAAAACTTAACGTGGAATTAAAAAGTTTTCTAAAAAAGTTTAAGCAATACAACTAAACTAAATAAATATATCAAGGAAAACAAGCAAATCAAACAAGCAAACCCAAGATCAAGCAATGATATAACAAGAAAATAAATAGATGAAGTTAGAGAGATTAAACAGATTGAAGCCCAAGATGTTTTGTTCACGCGGTTCGGTTTCCTAAACCATACGTTCGGGCTCGGATAGTCCCCCGAGAATTTTCACTAAAATCGATTTTCTTTAGGGTGAAAATCAAACCTCAATACAAATGTTGTTATACACACAACACTCACAATGTTGCTATACCCACTACACTTCTCACAAGATATACTCTCTTGCTAACTTGTGAGATTTACCTCTCACAACACTCAAGTGTAATTGTCTCACTACACTCTACAAGAATTGACCTTCTTGCTAACTTGTGAAATTTACCTCTCACAAAAGAATATTACAAAGTGTTTGGTGATCTATATCAATGAATAATAACTCTCTCAAGTGTTTGATAGATACAATTTGAAGTTCACACTAGAGTTATCTTGTTTGATCAAGATTTATAACTCAATGAATGAATGATTGATCAAAATGCGTTCTTGAATCTTTAAATGATGAAGATAGATGAATAATATGTTTCTATAATGATTCAAACTTGTCAAAATATGTCTTAGATAATGTATATATAGTCCCAAAAGTGATATAGCCGCTTTTGAGGTTTGGTAGAAGTTTGGTACCAAAAATGGTAAAAAATTAGAAATCCAACAGCTATATTCTGAAGCATCAGTCGACTGAGCAAAGCGCATCAGTAGACTAATGGGCTCTATCCATTAGGCCAAAATTCCAATTTTTGGACTTTTGCAATTTAGCTCCAAAATCAATTTTAATACTTTGGGGACCATAAAAATATGTTCCTAAGACTCCTATTTTCAGAAAAACTCAAAATATGATCGTTTAAAATTAATATGAATTTAATTTAAAAATCGGTTTATGAAAAGTGATATTTTCAAAGGAATTCAATTGCCAACATGTTTTGGATCAATCTTTCAAGGCTATATGAATATGTATGAGTTATGTAATTTAGCAAAGAATAAACTTTACAATAATCTTAAGCACTCATTCAATTGACGAATAGTTAAGTCTTTAAATGCTTCGATTTATTTCTTCACTTTGATCTTCACTTGAACTTTTGCCTTGATCTTCAATGGAATGTGTATATCAATGCTCCTTGATCAAAGATGTTGAGTGAGGCAATCCAACGTGATTTGAATGCTTGTAGAGGAATGATCTCGGTTTGGATTGACTGGTTTTGGTCCACGTATGATGATTGTTGAAATGTGGCTGTAATTACTTCAACACACATGTTAAATTACACATGATTGATTTATTATTATTATTAAAATAAGATTAAGACCTTCTAGGTCAACAAGCGTTTCTGCCTCAGCCTATTTGATGAAGTAATCAATAGCTACTACTACAAACTTTGTCTATCCTTTACCCAATGGGAAAGGTCCAATTATGTCATGCCCCATTGAGAGAAAGGTCAAGGGCTGTTAACAGGGGCCATTAGCTCTGCTGGGAGATATTGGACGTTAGCAAATCGTTGACACTTATCACACTTTCTCAATAGCTCCTTGGCGTCTTATAGGATGGTGGGCCAGAAGTAGCCTTGTCTCCCAACTTTAAAGGCTAATGAACGAGCGGCTGGGTACCCTCCACACAACCCTTCATGAATTTCTAACAGAGCTGCTGGAGCTTGGTGAGGATGCAGGCAGAGTAAGAATGGAAGAATATACCCACGTGTGTACAGTGTTGCCTCGATGACCACGTATCTAATAGAAACATATTTTATCCTTTTATCCATCTTCTTATCTTCAGAAAAAGCTCCGACGTGAGGTAGTCCAAAATTGGGTCAATCCAGCATTTGCAGACTTACACTGGGGCCACATCTAGCTCTATGAGTTCCTCGATAGCCTTTCTCTCTAGGTACTCTATGTGAATGCCACTGGGTATTTCTCAGGACAAAGCAAGTTTGGCCAGGCAGTTTGCTTTATTATTTTGAGCTTGTGGGATCTTGACAAAGACCACGTTTGCGTACCTCTGAGCTGCAGCCTTTGCCTTAGCCAGATAAGTAGACATGTGATCTTCCTTTGCCATGTTGTGGCTAAGTATCTGGTCAACTACGACGGCAGAATCATTGTAGACCACTATCTATCTTGCCCCTAAGTCACCAGCTATTTTTAGACCTGATATGATGGCCTTATACTCAGCCTCATTGTTGGAGACTTTAAAGAGGAATTTTAAAGCTATCTCCAGGGTGTTAGCCTCAAGAGTGATCAGTATTAAACCAGCACCAAAACCTTTCAAATTGGAAGCTCCGTCTGCATGAACTATCCATATAGGAATTTTTGGCTGCAAGTTCGACGAGGTGGTGGGGCTTGAGGTGCCTGGGTCCATAAATGGCAGCAATTCTGGTGGTTCAGGGATTTGTTCCTCATTATAAGAGAGCTCTGCTATGAAGTCTGCAACAACCTGGCCTTTGATCGAGTTTTGAGGCTTATAATTGATCACAAACTGCCCGAGTTCTACAGCCCAAATGGCCAATCTTCCTGACTGCTCTGGCTTGTCTAGAACCCTTTGCAATGACTATTCTGTAAGCACATCAATGGCATGGGCCTGGAAGTAAGGCTTCAATTTCCTAAAGGTGATAAGGAGGGTGTAGGCTAGTTTTTCTAACCTTGGATAATTCAGCTCAAGGCATGAAGGGCTCTACTCGTGTAGTAGACCGGTAGTTGTGCCCTCGCTTCATTTCTCATAAGGGCTAAGTTGACTGCTGTGTGTGATACTACTAGATACAAACTCATAATTTCCTCCTTCTTTGGTGAGTTAAGAAGAAGAGGAGCTCCCAGTTACTGCTTCACCTGTTGAAAAGCCAGCTCCCACTCATTTGTTCATTCGAAGGCTTTATTAAGAATTTTAAAAAGGGATGGCACTTGTTTGTAACCTTAAAAATAAACCTGTTTAGAGCTGCCACCCTCCCTGCCAGGCTTTGGACCTCTTTTGGTTTGGTTAGAGATCTCATGTCGATTAGAGCTTGTATTTTCTCAGGATTGGCTTCAATTCCCCTTTGGGTTACCATGAAATCCAAGAATATTTTCTTTTTCACTCCAAAAGCACACTTAGTTGAGTTGAGAGACATACTATTTTGCCTGAGTATAGCGAAGGCTTCATTGAGGTCTGGCTGGAAGCTTTGAGACTCTTGACTAGCATGTCATCTACGTAAACTTCCATGTTTCTACCTATTTCATCTTTGAACAATGTACTCATGACCCTCTGGTAAGTAGCTCTAGCATTCATCAGACCAAATGGCCAAAGCTTGTAATAATACGCGCCCTCATTGGTGATAAAAGAGGTATTTTCTTCGTCTTTAGGGGCTATCCTGACCTGATTATAACCAGAGTATGCATCCATGAAGCTCAGCATCTCGTGACCCGTGGTCGCATCTACGAGTTGATCAATCTTTGAGAGTGAGAAGCTGTCTTTTGGGCAGGCCTTGTTGAGGTCTTTGAAGTCGACACAAATTATCCACTTCCCACTGTGCTTCTTCACGAGCACTACGTTGGAAAGCCACTTTGGGTAGCGAACTTCCAGAATGAAACTAGTTCGAAGGAGCTTCTGAACCTCTTCCTTAGTAGCCAAGTTTCTTTCTGATGTAAAATTTATCTTCTTCTACCTCACCGGCTTAAAGGATGGGTCAATATTTAGCCGGTGCACCATAACTTCTAGATTCAGCCCCTTCATATTATTATGGGACCAGGCAAAGACGTCAGCATTAATTTGTAGGCATTGGGAGAGCTCTTCTTTAACCTCTGGACTGAGCTGATTGCTAATCTTCAACACTCTGTCAGGCTATAATGGGTTGATAAACGCATAATATTGTCATGCATATGCTCTTTAGGGAGTCGCTTGACGCGTTTGTCGCTTTTATTTTTGCCTAATTATCCTCTTATCTCAAGATTAGTGTCTTAGCGAGTTTTGTATCTAACATCATCCCGCTAGGTGTGCTTTTGTTGTGTTTCTATGTGTTTATAGGCATAGGATGCAATGGCCTTCGAAGAATTGATTAAGTGCTAGTCAAAAGCTCGCAAAATGCTGATCTGAGGAATTTCCCAGAAGCATGATCGATCATGGTGCAAAATTGACCTTCAGGCAGAGGACCCCATGATCGATCATGGGTCTAGCATGATCGATCATGGCCTGGTGGGAACAGCCACCAACTCCTTCTTTTAGCCTTTTTTTGGGGATTTTTTGTCTAGAGATATTTTCCCTTGATTATTTTATTAGTTTTTGTACATCTTTGGCTAGTTTTTAGTCCAAGGGAAGGGGGGAGATTAAGTATCTAGTTTTTTACACTTGCAAGTTCTAGAGAGAAGGGAGAGCTATTTGTTCATTGTTCTTCATTTCTCCATTGTAAGTTTTTGATTTGTAAGAATGATTTCTTCTTCTATAATATTTGTTTTTGCATCTATTATGGATTAGTCTATTACTAAGGTTACGGAGGTTGATTGCGATATGATTTTTGGTGATTAATGGCTTAATCCATGTTTAAAGTTTGATAAATGTTTATGAATACTTTGCTTCATCATATCCTCCATTCTTTTTAGCTTTCTAGGTATATTCATATTAGATTAAGACTCCATATGCCTTGTATATCTAGTCCTTGATTTATGATGAATATATTACATTTTTAAGCATGGTTCTAGAAAGCTTGAAGTCTCCTGCCCCCATTCATGGAGTTTTTGTGTCCTTTTTGTAGAAATTATAAATAGTTCATAAAACTCCATAGATGGATTATAAATTTGTTAGCTTATCTTTGATTCATTTATTGATATATTGAGTGTTTCTTACACATTACGTGATACTTAGACTCTCTATTTTCTACTGTAAGTGATAAATGATGAGATGACAAATTTATCCCATAAACTTCGTTCCGTTTCATTGTTAGGATTCAGCTTCTAATTTTCGTTCTTTAAATCATGAGATTACATACACTTGCTTTAGGATTAAATCTTTTTACAATGAGTTTGTTATGATTACCTCGGATTGGCTTCATCGAAAATGGGTTGCTTTGCTTCACACCCGTAGCTAAGAGGTAGGAATGACAACCTCGTCATTTGTGGAATGTCGTTTGTCTCTTTCTAGATATAGCTTCAATCCGGGAATGTGTCGCTTTTCGTCGCACCCTTTGCTATTTGAAAGATACACCAACATTCCCCATATCTCGAGAAACCTTGTGTTGTAATCTTTGTATGAGCTAGTGATCACCGTCTCTTAAATCGTAACTAACCTCCCCATGCCTTAGTGCTTTCTTATTTTTCACAACTGTTTTACATTTACGTTGTTTTACAACAAATCCAACTCACACAAATCTGAAAACCGTAAAATCCGTAATTCATTCCACTCCTTTTCACTTATCCCTGTGGTTCGACACTCGGACTTCCGAGACTATATTACAACTTGACGTGCCTATACTTGGGCTATATCAAAGCGCGTTATTTAAAGTTGCGTCAGGGGTCTAAAAGCAGATCCTCTATGCCCTCAACTGGTTTGCCTCTGAGCTCTTTTTCTTCGTCTAGGGGGTCTAAAGTATCAATTTCCCATTTCTCTGAATCATTGGGCTATCCTATGTTAGTCAATTCCTCATCAGCTAGGGCTTGAAGCTTTACCACTGTGATATCAGCAGTTCTGACGTCCTTTAGAGCTCCGAACTGGCAGTATCGGGCTTCCACTTAGTTTCCTCTAACCTCCCCAACTTTGTGAGGGTTTGGAACCTTATAATCAGGCTGCAAATCGAGATGGCAACTTGGATATCGTTAAGAGTGTCCCGACCCAGGATGGCATTATAATGGGGAGCCTTGTCCAATATAAGGAACTTTGCAATGGTTGTGATCTACTTTGGAGTTGTTCTTAAAGTCACAGCGAGCTTGATAGTTCCCAGGGACTTGGTTTTTTCTCCAAAAAAGATGACCAGTGTGACTGTTGAAGGGGTCAGGTGTTTGGTGGTGAGACCCATGGCTTTGAAAGTACTATAGTACATGAGGTTGGAGGTAGCCCCGGTGTCTATGAGAATCCTATGGACATTATGATTGCCCACTATCACTGTTACCACCAAAGAATCATCATGTGGGAACTCCACCTCAGTCATGTCTTCGTCTGTGAAGATGATTTCTTAAACATCATACTTCACCAGATATCATACGTCTGAAACTGAAGCACTTTGCCTCCGAGCTCGAGGACTTGACCTATCTGATGTAGGCCTTTATGGACCTGTTGCTGTTGCTAGAGAAAGACAAGTCCCCCCTCAATCATGTATATCTCATTCGAGCGGTTAATGAAAACCTTTAAGGATTATATAAAAAATGCATAATATATTGAAGGTTTCATTGCAGAGGAGTACATCATGGAAGAAGCTTCCATCTATGCAAAGGAATACATTCCTAACCCAGGCATGGCCAATCGTGAACGATTTGTTGATGAAGTAGAAGGTTTTGATAACTAGGAACCTTAAGGAAATGGTAAAGCAATTGCACTGACAAGTATACAATACGAACAAGTGTGGAGATATGTTTTTGAGACAGATGGAAATATTGATTAATGGAAACCTAAGTGACTCTAAATAATGTTGTAATGTCATTTTTTCCTCTAAACTGATAATTCACTTTAAGGAATTTTCCATTTCATTTTATATATAAGAAATACAATGCGTATGGACACAAGAACAAAAGAAAGAGAGCTGGAGATATACACCATGAATTCAGGGCTTGGGTAGTGAATGAGATAGTAGTAGTAATATGTAAGAACTAATCATAATTCTATTGCCTAACAAAGCAAATTAAAACTTACAATTTTGTTCGATGTTTCAGTTGTTGAGAAGCAATGATTGTACCTCAAGGCTTGCACGTCTAGCTAATGGGGCTGATTTTATGGTCATGGAGTATAATAAATACCGTTTTAATGGTTTTGTCTTCTCTTCCAGCAGCCACGAGGAAAAACTTGTAGGAAAGCAAAATAGTGGCATATCATGCAAAGCTCTAAATTACTTTAGGGCTAGTGCAAAAGACAAGAACTTGGTTGAAGTTGAAATGACGTATTACGATGTTATAAGGCAAATTCTAGTATTAAACTATATAGATTTCAAGGAGATGATATTTTATTGCGATTGGGTTAAAGTGGAAAACAAGTCGGCTTGTATAGTAGACCTTGACACTAACATGATCATGGTAAATTTGACAAAGTTAAAAAACAAAGATCATATAAACGTCGAGCCATTCGTTTGTGCCTTCCAAAATCATAAGCAAGTGTTCTATGCAAAAAGCCCTAAGGATGGTCCGTGGTCTGTCGTTATATATTCTCCCAAGCGATTAACTACATCAATAGATGACCTTGAAGCACCTCGTGAATTTCAATTTGCTTTGGACGATAATCCAGAATTGAAGAAATTGTCAGATTATTTAGATGACTAAATGTGCACCACTTTTAACTTCTAGATATATTACTAACATGGCCAATTAAATTGATACTTCAAAAGATAAGAGGTCGAGTTTATGACATAGTAGAACTAGTGAAACTTTTACAAAGTGTTGAAAAGGTATAATATCAAACCATTTATCTATTAATTTAAATACAACATGTTGTATATATTATATTTAACTATTGATATATATTTATGTGTAATTGCAAGAAATGGCAGGCTCATCTAGTAAGGAGCATACTCCAATTGTAGATGCACAATCCAGCAGTACATGTCAATGAATGGTCATTAAATTCAATCTCCCAGGTCAAATTATAAAAAAACAAAACTACTTCATTCAATCAGTCTTTGTCCTATTTGAAAACAATGGCGGGGTCAACATATAAAGACTGGAGACAAATTGAGACGGCAAAAAAGGAAGACTTGTGGAAACAACTTAGTAAGGATTTCGTTATTGATCCTAAGTGGAAATATAATGTTATGAAAGAGATGGGCGGTCAACTGAAAAATTGGAGGAAAAATTTGAGATCCAAATACTTTAATGGCCTAGATAGTAGCGGAATAACAACATTAAAAGACAAGGCTCCTAGTAAAGAGAGAATTCGCATTCCTGAATGGAATGCTTTTGTTGAATGCGAAGCAACGGAGGCTAAATTGTAGGGGTGTTTTCGGTTTCAATCGAGGTAGAAACTAAGGTACTCCAAACCCAAACAAAATGTAAAAATTCGATTTTGGTTTCTAATCTTCGAGACCCAAACTCGAACCAAACTTTTCGGTTCGGTTTTGACATATTTTTTTTTTGTTTTTTCAGTTTTTCTAAATCAATTTAACATAATAATGCAATATTAATAGTAATGTAAGAATGGTTTATATTCAAATTAAAGTCATGTTTTTTTTATAAACAATGATCAAACATATAAATACCATATTTTTTATTTAGTTACTATTTTATTTGTACATTTACAAGAATAAAACACATTAAATAAAACAATGAATTATCTTTCCATCATGTATGTGATAAAAAAATCTTAGCATTATGAAGTTAATTAATTCAATAATAAGGGCACACGTTAATGACTTTTTTTTTTAGATTATCACAATTTGTAATTAATAAGGAAAATATTCTTATAAAGACCCTAGTTTTTGTATTGTGGTATAATTAACGTGCACCCTTAGAGTATATATATTAATATTTTTTTTCTTATAAATAATTCGGCTCAGTTTAGTTCGGTTTTGGACTAGCTTGCCCCAAACCCAAACCAAACGTTTCAGTTTCGGTTCGGTTTTCTCTTTTTCAGTTTCGGTTTGGTCTGTTCGGCCGGCTTTCGAATTGACCTTAACACCCCTACTAAATTGTCATAAAGGGAGAAAAATAAAGCAAATAGGTCTCTAAAGACTGATGTTCATTGTCTTTGTAGGACATCATATGCTGAGAAGACTGAGGATATGGTACGTAAGTAGGCTATTTTAGATATAATTACATGTCATTCAAACTTTTATTTAATTTTGCTTTTGGCACCATTTGCAGAAAATCAAGGATCCTGAGAGGCGATCACCTGAACGGACTGAAGTATATATTGAAGCACGAAAACAGCTTAAAACAAGCCAACTTCACCCCAATGTTGTTGAAGAAATTGTAAGTTGATTTTGTAATTTAACTCGAGTTGATGATGTCACTTATAAGTTGAATTTATACATATAAAATTATTAACTAAGATTTTTTGTAGCAAAAACTGAATAGGTTGAGAAGTAGCCAGGACTTGGCAAGTTATACATCTTTGGATAATGATGTCTTAACAAAAGCTTTTGGCAAGGACAAGAAGGGATGAACTCGTGGTGTAGGGACAGTGTCAAAATCCAAAATGAAAGCTATAACTCCTATTCGGTCAGAAATGTAAAACATGGAGAATAATGTGATGAATGAAATTTCAAAAAACATTGAAGAGGTGAACTCAAATATGCAACTTATCTTAAAAGTAGTTTCTTTAATGGGCAAAGTTTTTTCGTTTCCATAGTTTTCTCCAAGTTATGCACCTTCAACAAGGCCTTTACGAATTCCAAGTCCCTCCCCTTCTCCAACTTCGTACGCAACTCCAAATTTAACATCTTTAACTCCTCAACTTGTCAAAATAAAAGATCTTAGTAATAAGAGGGTAATTATAGAGGCTTTCATATAACCGGTGGAAGCATAAACGATTGTTCATCATCGTTAGATACTTGAATTTGAAAGAAAAGTGAATTCGTATTTTCGGGGATGATAATGAGTCTTTGTATCTTGATGTACTAGGGTGTGCCACCACTATCGGGGAAGTTTTTTGTGGTTTTGTGGTGTGGCCAATATATTTTATTTAGTTCTAGTACGTTCTAATTGTTATAGTTTGAATATGTTAAACTTGAAGTCTATTATTTGGATATTAATTAGGAAATGTTAAACTCGTAGTTCTAATTGTTTTTAACCAACTTTATGTAGTGATAAAATTAGGTTTTAGTATTTATATTTTGCTTTTAATGTTGATAGATATATTAGTATTATTAGAATGTGATTGAAGCTTTATGTCAAAATAAATTGTTTTATATTTACTTTTAAATTAGGAAAAAGTAATATGGTTTTTAGATTTTCAAAATATTTTTTTTGAATTTAATTTAATAATTGTCACGGTGACTGACCGTGACAAACAACTATGACAAAAGTGAGCAATAAATGTTTTCCATTTTTCACGGACAATGACCATAGCATACCTTAAACCTTGATACGGTCATTGACCGTAGCAAAGATTTACAATTGTCACGGTTAACGACCGTGGCAATATATAGTCATTGTTTGTCTCTGTGTTAGTTGCCATGGTCAACAACCATGACAAAAGGCCTTTGTTACGGTCATTGACCGTGACAAATTCTGGTTTTTGGTGTAGGGACGCTGGAGCTCCGGCTCCTGATCAGCTCCCTGGCAAAGCTCTCGAGCTCCATGCGTTGAAGGGTAACATGCCACTAACGTAGGAAGCCACGTGTTAGAATGAGACTGTCGAAGCAGATTGGCCAATTAATATGCTCTATCAATTCTCTAAATCATTGCCTTTTATTTTGGGTAGTTTTGATTGCTATGTGCTACAAATGATAATTATATTGATTTTTAATTTTGAAGTATTTACTATTAAATTATTCTTTAAGGATATTTTTCTGTTCAACCAATTGCTCTTAGACATAATTTTTATATTCAGGATGACACACAATTTTTATTTGTATGATATATATATACACATACACAACAAATTGATCTTTTAATATTTTTGATGTAGCGAGTTAAAACTTATATTTACGTATTAAATAAAAATAAATTTATAAAAAAAATTGAAATATGAATAATAAACATTTGGAGCAATAAAGAGTAAAAGATTATATGAAATATCATATAATTGCTAAAACTATATTTATCACAATTAATATTTTGTATTTTCATAGGTATTATTTATACGAAATTTTTAATGAAATTTATTAAGAACGATGTAAATTTTGTTCATTATGACTTATATTAATACAAAATTTAATATTTTTAGTTATATCAATCAAATTTTATTGTCCTTACATTATTTCAATAAAACTCACCTCACCATAGGGGGAAATACAAGAATTTTTAAAGAACTGATGGCAGAGTGAAAATATTGATTTTATGAATGCATTTAAGAACACTAGTTTTTGTGCAAAGTGTGTTGGACATGGTTTTAGTACTTAACAAAGGTAATTAATTTGGTCAATTAATAAATACGTACATACTAAGAATTGAATAATTGGTATGAAATAAAAACAATTACAAATAAACAAAAATATAGTATAAAGTGTAAAATTTAATTAATAATTATAAGAAAATTAATAGAAAATCATAAAATCAGTCAACTATATAAAAATATTATAGATACATAATAAAAATTGATCATATATATTATAAATTTTTAGAATTGGTAAATAGTTAATTCTATTAAACATATGTGAATTATTATGTATAGTATTACAAAATAATATAACACTCATATAAATAATATATTATATACATTGATGATGTATAAGTTAATATTTAATACGGTTTATTAAATATACATACTTTTGCGGTTTATTTAATAAAGTAGAGTTTAAATTTATTTAAAATACTAATACTGATATAAAAATATATGGAGTTATACACTATTTGAAATACTAATACTAAAATAATTCTAACTTGTTTAATTAGTTTAACCAAATAAGTAGAGTTTAAATTTAGAGGCAATTAGGTATAAGGGCTCATTCTAATAATAATATAATTATAAAGGACACTTAAAAATTAGCCATGTAAATTAAGGACACTGTACAAAAAAGACACTAATACCCCTTCCTTATAATATCATCTCATTATGACACTAACAGCAACCAGAAGGTGCTAAATGCATTTAGCACCTTCTAGTCAGCAACCAAAAGGTGCTAAATGCATTTAGCACCCCATAGACAACAACCAGAAAGTACAACCAGAAGGTGCTAAATGCATTTAGCACCCTTGGACAACAACCGGTGCTAAATGCATTTAGCACCCCCTAAACAGCAGCCAGAAAGTACAACTAGAAGGTGCTAAATGCATTTAGCACCACTGGATAGCAACCAGAATGTGTTAACTGCATTTAGCACCTCCTGGACAGCAGTCAGAAAGTACAACCAGAAGGTGCTAAATGCATTTAGCACCCCTGGACAGCAACCAGAAGGTGCTAAATACATTTAGCACCCCCTAGATAGTAGCCAGAAGGTGCTAAATGAATTTAGCACCCCTTGACAGCAACCAGAAGGTGCTAAATGCATTTAGCACCCCCTGAACAGCAGCCATAAAGTACAACCAGAAGGTGCTAAATGCATTTAGCATCTTCTGAACAACAACTAAAAAGTGGCACCACTTGGACAACAAACTATAAGGTGCTAAAATCATTTTAGCACCATCAAAATTAATGAGATTAACATCTACTTAATTTATTTATATGTATATATATGGATCGACGTAGGATTCGTAAAAAAAAAAAAAAAAAAAAAAAGTTACGATCGTATTTTTTCTTCAAATCCCGTTGGGCTGTCAAAATTGATCGTTTTCGACAGCAAAACGACCTCTGATCGTCTTAATTTTTCGCGCAATTAAAATAACTTTGTTTTCCGAACAACATATCCAAAAATCAGTCAAATCCAACGGTTAGATCAAAAGTTATATATCTTTTACGATTGCACATCCATAAAAAAGGAAGAAGAAGATGAAGATGAGAACGACGCTTGCTCCTCTAGACAATACGATTGGAGATTCAGGTGGCGTTGGTGGTGGTGGTGGAAGATGTGAGATTATTGATGAAACTTCTCTTTTTCCTTGTTTTTTGTTTTCTCTCTCTAAACTATGTGTATGTAAGAGAAAATAGTATGTCTTTTGTATAATTAGAATAAATGATATAGTAGGGTATTTTTGTCCATCAACATTTATCATTTTCCTTAAAATAAATTAATATTATGAAAAGTGTCCTTATTGTAAAACCAAATTATGAAATTGGTACTACTTCCCTTTATTAAACATGAATCCGTCCTTTGAGTTATAAAATATTAAGGAGCGAGACCTTATAACTCATTATCTTTTAAATTTATTTGGAATACTAATAATATAATAAAAAAATATATATGAAATTATATTTTTTTTAATGTAAATCTTAAAATTTTGTATTTAAAATCAATGGAATCTTTGCTTTTACAAAAAAGGGTACAGTTTATTAAATATACATACTTTTGCGGTTTATTAAACATAAATATACATACTTTAACCAAATAAAGTAAAGTTTAAATTTATTTAAAATATTAATACTGGTATAAAAATATACGGAGTTATACACTATTTTAAATACTAATACTAATATAATTCTAATTTGTTTAATTAGTTTAACCAAATAAGTAGTATTTAAATTAATTTGAAATACTAATACTATAATATAAAAATACATGAAGTTATATATATATATATATATATATATTTGTTTTGTTTAATGTAAATCTTAAAATATTATGTTTAAAATAAAGGGTATATTTGTCTCTAAAAAAAACACTTAAGTTATTTCTACTTATATATATATTATATTGAATTAAAAAAATTTAATAATAGAATAAAAAAATTAATGTGTGACGAATATAAATTGACAAAATCAATTAGTCTATTTTGAACCAATTGTCTAAAAGTTTGCCGGATTGGATCGACTTGTTTTTAATTTTTTGAAAAGTCTTTTAATAATAATCCAACCACATAACGTACGTCCTTAAATGTTACATAGTAATTTTTCTTGATTTTTTTTTGCATAATTATATAGTCATGATGGATCTTATTTAATTGATCTTAATTAGTCGATTTGAAATATTAATTTTTTATTAAATTTTAATTTTTTTTATTTTAAGTTATGGCATTTTTAATGTAGACAAAATTTTATTAGTATGTGAGACTTTATTGTGTGTATATTATTAGTGTGAGTGTTTTAACTTTGATGTGACATCTTGATGTGTGTATATAACTCATCTAATGGTGTAGAACTAATACATACCATAATATGTGTATTTTTAACCATTAAATTTTTATATTTTTTGAAAAAAATTTTGGTAAAAAATAATGTTTTATAATATAGATGAAAAAAAATTTGATCAAATATGATGTTTTATAATATAGATATTGTAGATATAGATATAAATTTAAGGAAGATTCATTTTTTTAATATCCAAATTAAATAATGCAGAGGGGGAGAAGTCCAATGTCTTTTTAACAGTTTAAAATTTGAATTTCATGGACCGAATAGTTTGACTCTTTAACTCATCAGCTCCAGTCTCCAGATGAGATGACCACCAATCCACATCATTCCCTTTCTTCTCCTCCTCCTTCTTCTTCTTCTTCTTCTTCTTCTTCTTCTTCTTCTTCTTTCAGTCTGGATTCGCAAAGTAGTAGTAGTACGATGATGCATTGTTTGAATTCTTGGGGATCTAAACAAACTGACTACTCTCCACCGCCCAGATCCGCCTGCCTCCGAAGCCCAAGACTTTGACTCAACTCATCATCTCATTCTATGTATGTATTTATGTTAGTATTTTATTTATTTATAAATAATATTTTGTTAATTAGGGCTTAAAAGGATGGATGGATTCAGATCCTTGATTCAGATCCCAAGAATCCTCAAAGTTGTTGTACCAATTTCAATTTCCTTACGCTAAATACTCTAATTTATCCCCTTCCCTCCTACTCCCACTTAACAAGTATTTTATTGCTGATTTTTTTTGGTTCTAAACTTGTACATACATTCATACATACATACCCATAATATTAATTATTATTTGTATTTGAATTTCAGTCCGTGGGTAATGCTTTTAGATTTGATTGACTAAATTTATATACATATATATAATGAGCTGAATACTAATTGTGCCTAAATAAATACCTATGATTTTAATGTTTCCAGCACTAGATTTTAATCAGGGATTTGCCCCCAGTTGCTCAATTTGGTGTCTTATCTTTCTTTTTCTCTCTTTAATAACTAGGAAGAGTTGCATAAGTAATTTTGGTTGTTCATATGTGAATAAATAAATTAGTTTTTAAGTTATTCTAATTTAATAATGTTGTATATACCATAAATTTGTACCTCAAGATGTTATATAACAGCTTTAGATACTTAGACTGCAATTACATTTTCCGAGCTGGTTTTGTTCTGCCCTTTGGCGAATTTGCATTTCCATTCATTTTGTATATTATAATACATGTTGCAGCTTTAGCACAATTTTATTTTTTTGGTTCCTGGCTATGCAATTGTAATATGCATGCTCCATGCTAATGCTCAAGTAATTTTTACTCCCATTCTTGTGTATGTGTCTTCCTACCATTCAAAGGCAATTAATATATATGTGTTCTAGGACTGAAATTTGTTTTTCTTTTCTTCGTAAAACAAAAAATCCTTGTCTTTGTTAGTTTACATTTTCCTCTTGAATTTATGAATGATTCAAGTGATGAATAATTTGCACGAGTTAAGCAGAAGTGCCATCGGCACGGATTACCCCTAGTGGTACTATAAAGGGAGGAGTGGTAGCAGTGGTACATTGTCATATTTTCTAGCAAGTGATTAAGAGCAAGAATAAGAGTAGTAGTTTCGTTGTTCTTCATTTTGAGTTGAGACTGAGGGAGTTCTATTCTCATCAATCTACATATCTTTTTCTCACTTACTGCTTAGCTTTAAAATTAAGTAAAAGTATGGTAACAATTGAAGAGGTTTCCGAAGTAGAAGTTTCTTCTTCTTCATCTTCGTCTTCTTCGGCCGGAGATCATCATAGGTGGAAGTATGACGTATTCTTTAGCTTTCGAGGGGAAGACACTAGGAAGAGTTTTGTTGATCATCTCTACTCTGCTCTTGTAAGGAGTGGCATCTACACATTCAAGGACGATGAGAGGCTAGAAACAGGGGAATCAATCTCACCCGTCATCCTCAAAGCCATTGAGGAATCGAGCTTTGCTGTCATTGTTTTCTCTGAAAACTACGCTTTCATCATGCGTGAAAGCGCCTCTATTCCCTTATAAACAAAAAAAATCCAAGAAACAAAAATAATAAAAAATATATAAAAAAGAAAAAGAAAGGACTGAGCTTATGTGTTTTGTAAAAAGAGGTGTTTCTTCAATTGAAAACTTTGCTTCTTTCCAAAAGGATAATCAAAACACTTTCTTGACATGTTAAAAGTTCTTTTAAATCAAAAATTACACACACAAGGAAGACAACATTTGGAGCTTATTTTTAAATTTATATAAATGTTTTGAGATTTTGTTTGATTGCCATGCATTCTAAAGAGGCATTTGAAATGCTAAATCATGACTTGCACAATAGAATTGAAAGTAAACATGAATATTATGCAATATCACGATTTGAATGTTTGTAGGTATCATCTCTGAAAATCTTCACGAGAAGGCCACTCGTCCTCTTTGGGAACTTTGAGGTTTAAAGGCACGATGCGTTTAGCCAAATGCATCCTTTTTATTGATATATTGTTTAGACTTGCTAAGGGACTAGCAAGAAGTAAGTTGGGGGGTGTGATAAGCGCATTATATTGAATATGAGAATACGCTTTTCTAAGCATTATAGTGCTCTTATATGGCTAAACACACTAATTAAATCTCAAATTACGACTTGTTGGTTCATAGCAAATTAATGTGCTAACAAATTATTGCAAGCCTTTTTTTGTAGTTGAAAGGGATCATTCAAAGGATCAAAGAAGAATGGCAAGGATTATGCGGATAAGGCTACGTGGGCTTAAACCAATTGGAATCATTTGGAAGCATTATTTTAAGTAGTTTTAATTATAAGAATTTATTTTTTATTTTGTTTTAAAATTAGTATTTTTGACTAGTACTTGATGATGTCATTACTTACATCATGCATCGATGATGTCATCACCACCATAACATCCATGTATTGATGATGTCATTGCTCATATCATGCATCGATGATGTCATTGCTTACATCATGTATTGATGATGTCTTTTCGAGTTATCACAGTCACTAGGCTTCAATTCAGGAGATATAAGTGGAACCCCTAAATATTTAACGGGCAGACTTTGCAACTTCATCACCATAACATCACAAACATCAGCCTTGACATGCTCATCCACCCCAGCTACAAAGACAGTCCTTTTTAACACCCTAGCAGAACAACATTTGCAGCAGCTAACATCTTAGAAATATTTTAGACGAAAAAGAGTAAAATCTATGTTTTACCAATCCAATTTGAACAATTTGAAATTTTTAAGATTCAACACAGAGTACATATAGATTTATATAGTCAGGTTCCAAAAAGAGTTTCCTTCTTTTAACTAAATAACGGACTTCCTATTTTGACTAGGTAAATGGTTGAATTTTTAGATGAAATTTGGTGGGATGATCTCCATGATGAGTAGATGAACTCTACCAAATTTCATCAAAAAATTTAATTGGGAAGTAGGTGAACTCAAGATTGATATATATATATATATATGTGTGTGTGTGAATTTCTGGCTGTTTAAAATTTAAATTTTTAGATCATCTACTTCCTGGTTGAATTTTCTTATGAAATTTGGTAGAATTAATGTACTCATCATGGATATCGCCACCACCAAAATTCATCTAAAAACTCAACCATTTAGCCCCTCAAAAAGAGAAGTTCGTTCTTTAGTTAAAAGAATGAAGCTCTTTCTGGATTTTGGCTATATATAAGTATATCGACTTTGTCATATTATAAACAAAATATTATATTTTAAAACTTTTAAAGTCAGAGTATAACTTTATAAGTTTGGGGCAAAAGATTAGATATATAAATTAATACATATATAGCTTCAAAGTAGGCACAGGTGATATACTAGACTAAGGCCGATACTTTTTGTCTTGAATTAGGATTTTTACTTTGACTTCTATACTTATATTATGTTCGGCACAAAAGATTAAACCTCCGTTTGATAGTTACATGCAAAAAGAAAATAAAAACACTTGATTGGTAAGAAGTTGGAAAATAAGTTGAGGCATGTGATTTATTTCATTCTCATTTATGAGTAGATGTCCTCTATTCTTTATAATTTTTTGTGGTAATTTTTTCTTCCTTAATCACCAAAGAAAATTTCTCCATGGAAAGTCACAAAGTAAGAAGATATCTAATCACATATCTCGACTTATTTTCCAACTTTACACAAAAATCAACTATTTTTATTTTCTTTTTCCATGTTGGTATCAAACGGACCCTAAGACTTTTAATTTGAGATGTTCAGAAAAGAAAGTGATACATTAATTTGAGAAAAATAAGTTTCTAAATACAATACATAAAGAACACGGATAGTGCTATGATGGGCTGAAATGTTAAATAAGTAGGCCATAAGCAGCGCAACAAAAAAAGTTATGGTCGGCTACAGCCCTGGTCAGCCCACCACTGAATCTGCATGTCATAGTACTAACTGCTAATGTTATCACATTTTAATATACTAAAAAATAAAACACTGCTCTATTATTATTATTGGTGTTTGTTATCTATTTTCGTATCCAACTTTTTGAGGTTTTTTGGGTGCAGTCTGCACCCCACATCTACATGTGTGGTTCATACTCTCTTAATTTATGATTTTTTGAAAGATAGACCCATGCTCTTAATTAATTTTAGGCTGTAGGAGTATGAAAAAAGATAAACGAAAGAAGTTACCTTAACATACCAAGCATAAAATAAAAAAAATAAAAAATAAATATGGTGATATAATTAGTACATGTTAAAAGAGAAAAACAAATCCAACTTGCTTGGTTTAGTTAATTTGGGTACGTTCCTTAACTGAATAAAAATAATATAAAACCTGTTGTTAATTTTTTTACTCCCAACTAAATTTTTGTTTTTTTTGTTGTTCATATGTAAAAGAAGAAGCAGCAGTTGAAAAACCTTAAATATGTCGACCTTAGTTATTCGCGAAACCTAGTTGGGATTTCACACTTGGGACAGGCCTGTAATCTTGAGGAATTGATTCTTCAAGGGTGTACAAGTTTGGTAAAGGTTGACCTGTCTATTGGATTTTTCAAAAAGCTTGTTTGCTTAAATTTGGCTGGGTGTGAGAAGCTTAGAAGCCTTCCAGAAGCTATTCACTGGGAATATCTTGAGGTTCTCAATCTTTCTGGCTACGTCAAACTTCAAAAGTTCCCCGAGATCCGTGAAAATATGGACAAGTTATTGCAGCTACATTTGGAAGAAACCACTATAGAAGAGCTACCCTCATCAATTGCTTACCTCCGTAACCTTGTTTTGATATATTTATGCGGGTGCAAAAATCTTGAGATTCTTCCGAGTACCCTTTGGACACTAAAACATCTAAAATCACTCGTTCTCTCGGGCTGCTCAAAAGTTGAAAGATTACCAGAGGAGATGGGGAATTTAGAAAGTCCAGAGGAGCTTCTTTTAGATGGAACTGCTGTAACAGAGCTACCACCTTCCATTCAACATTTGAAAAATCTCAAGGTCCTATGCTCCCAATCACGGACTTCAGTTTTCCAGTCTTTGTTTCAACTCAGTAAACGTCAAAAAATCATGAGGAGTTTGGTATTGCCTCCAATTTGGGGTTTAACTTCATTAACACAGCTAGATCTCACTGATTGCAATTTGTTAGCGAGCCCTGGTGGTCTTGGGTCACTGTTCTCTTTGAAAGAGTTGCATCTTGGAGGAAACAGATTTGAAAATCTACCAAGCCTCAATCAACTTTCTCAACTTGCACACCTTGAGTTGAATCGTTGCGAAATGCTTCGAGAGCTGCCAGAGCTTCCGTCAGGAATAAGGAGATTGTTTGCAAATGACTGTGTATCATTGAGTCTCTCTGCGGATCGATTTGCCATGTGCAAACTTGGGTATTTTTGGTTCCAAAATTGCAGGAAATTGCTCGATTGTGGAGAGAATGAGATTGTAGCTAGTACGTTGTTGCAGAGAAGGCTTGAGGTTCTCTATTAACTTCTATATAAACACAAACATATGTATTTTTGGTGCGAGTATATATGTAACATACATATATATATATATATGTATACAAGTCAAGCTCCAAAGAGGTTTCCTTCTTTTAACTAAAGAACAGATTTCCCTTTTGAAGGGTAAGTGGGTGAACTAAAGATTGATATATGTGTGCTTTTCGATTGTTGAAATTTTAGATGGTTAGATCACCCACTTCTAAATTGATTTTTTTGATGAAATTTGGTGAGTTATTTAGTCATTGTGGAGATAATCCCCACCAAATTTCATAAAAAAAAAGAAAGAAAAATCACTCATTTACCCCCTCAAAAGGGAAAGTGTGTTCTTTAGTTAAAAGAAGGAAGCCCTTTCTGGAGTCCAACTATACGTATATGCATATAATGTTTTTATTGATTAAACTACTTTATTGTATTGCCTTGGTACGTGCAGAGACCTGTGAAACGCTTTAGTGGTATCCCTGAAAACATCATACTTCCAGGAAGAGCTATTCCAAGGTGGTTCCGCAATCACACTTTTACGGGGCATTCAGGTTTGTTGGAGCTTCCTCAGAATCCTAAAATCAAGGGGTATAGCTTTTTTGTCATTCTGGAAGTGGTAAATAAAGTCAAATCATGTAAATTGGCTGAGATCAGTGACAAAGATGATCATCGTGAGCATTTACATTGGTCGGGCCTGCGACATGACGGCCCGATTACAGTCGTCGGAGTGGAGTTATCGTTCACGGAGCCTGGTCATTTCCACTGAATACAACAAAAAGCAATTTACCTCAGGGATACAGACAACATTATTGGCCAAGAGCATATGATTATGGGCTATCGAACTTTAGACGTTTTTCATTGTTGCATTGATTGCGGTTGGAAGGAGCAGGGTGGAATTGAGGTAGGTATTAGATTGTTTGGCCCAGACATACTAGTAGTGAAAAAATGGGGGGTACGACTAGTATTCAAGGAGGAGGAGGAGGGTGATGATGGTGATGATGATATTGTTGATGATGATGATTATTATTCACCTTTGCCGGACAGGATGATACAGCGGATAAAGAATAAAATATGGCGATGAATGATGATGATGAAGGTTCTTGTAACTTTTACTATCTTTCCTTAATTTCCTTTACTAGCTACATTTAATGCTTCCTACCATCTCTTACAATTTTTTTATTTTGTCTCACATTTCCCCTTTCTTTTTTTTTCCTTTCATTTTCTTGGGTACTGTAGAACTTTGATAATTTAATACCCAATTAAATAATATTATTTTACCTGCCCCGGCTTAAGATAATGTTCTAAATTAATAATTCGCAAAATTTATGGGATAATACTTTATGAAAACTTCATATAGGTCTTATGTAATATACAAATTAATAATTTCCCAATACATAATGCTTTACGCATTTCATGTGTCTGTTGATTTTGTTATACGTATGGCTAGGGGTATGCACAGTTCGGTTAACCGAACCGAGTGGCTTGACCAACAACCAAACCGACCACCTCGGTTTCTCAACATCAAAAACCGAAACAAAACTAACATGGAAGAAAACTGATCGGTTTCGGTTAAGGTCAGTTGCGGTTTTAGCAGAGGGAGATTAGAGATGAGGATTTCAATTTCAAAACTTAATTAATTTGTTAAGGAAACCTTAATTTTAGATAACAACAAAAGATATAATCCATAGATGAAGAATTTCAATTCAAAATTCACTTCCAAGAAGGCAAGAAGAAACCATAGTTTCAATAAATTAGAAATCAATCAAACCCCATTTTCTAAATATAGAATGTTAAAACTGTAAGCAAATTTAACTCAAAATTAGATATATACATGTAACTTTCATGGAAATGTGACATTGAATATCATTTGCTGGAGAAGAAACGTGATTTTCGGTGGTGGCAACAACAGGCTTGAATGACGGTGGTGAGAGAGTTAGATGATGGAGATGAAGAAAGTGATAACGTCTTGAGAGATTGAGATTTAAGGGCATATGGAGAGATGAGGGCTACTCAAACAAGAATAAGAAGAGAGAAAAAGAGGGCAGCATATGAAGTATAAACTGAAGCTTAGGGATTTTTTATTGGGTGAATTTATATGTTCAGTTCGGTTCGGTTTTTGATCGGTTTACTTAGTCGAAACTACAAACCGAACCGAGATCAGTCGGTTCCCTAACAAGCAGACCAAAATTGAACCGCAACTAAGAAAGACCGATGGTTTCGGGCCGGGTCGGTTATGGTTTTTGGTTTTCCGGTTTTGCTGCACACCCCTATGTATGGCAGGTTGTGTTTCTATAACGGTTGGGTACATTTAAAACTACTTATCACTTTTGAGTACATGTAAGTTTATCGGTTGATTCTTAAATTTTACCAAATTGAAAAAATAGTTAACAAAGTGAAAAACTAAATACAATGTACAATATTTAAAAAAAATAAAAGAGTAACTTGATAAACTAGTAATTATTAATTTATTGATTAATTTAATATTCTCGAAATTATAGCTTTTATTCCCAAGACTATAAATTAGAGAGGTTTAACTGTACTTTTCCTTCTCCCTTTTTTTTTTAAAAAAAAAAACCTAAAATAAAGCAGCTTAATTAATTCTACTGTGCAATTTTGTAGACTTACTTGATTTGTTTCATTTCTAAATCTTTGGTTTTGGCAAATGTATTTGTCTCAAATTATTTATGTAAAATGTATTTGTAAAGTAAAGTATTTTTTATATTTTTCTTACCTGTTAAGCATTTATCTTAATACGTATCATCCTCCCTCAATGTACGAATAACCTTTTTAGCAGTGTGTTTGTAGGAGGGTGAAGGCTCCTTCTTCAAATTTAAGGCTGCATTTTTTTTCTTCTTTTTATTTAAATGCTAAATACTAGGGTGTATATGGTTATTAATTAACACAAGTATAAAATTCGTGCAATGCATGGGTGTACAAATTTATTCTTGGAAGTTTTTATTATTTAAATAAATTAGTCTTTGCGATTTAATTAGTTTTTTACATTTAATTTGATTTAGAAGGAAGAAAATGAAGAGAAAATAATTTGTGAGGGTGGTAGCTGGAATCACGTGAAGGTAGCAGTGGAAACTAAAGAGGTGAAAAAAGAGTGGTGTATGTCATTAGAATAATTATGCCTTTTTTTTTTTGTTTGTCTTAAGAGTATTGCCAAGTAATGTGTTTCTGTTGACAAATGAAAAGAAATGTAGAGAAGATGGTTTTTTATCTTGTGTATTACAAGCTCAATACAAGCTCCCTTTTATAGGGATGAAAGCAAAGGCTAGCCTGCTTGACTGATGCCTTAAATCTAGGGATGGAAGAAGAAAAACTAGTAACATATCTATGCTCAAATCTTTGACCTAGACTATGTATATGAAATCTACCTAACCATTGAAAACAACCCATGTGATCTTTGACAATATAATTACAAGTAGATACAAGTAGATATTCTAATACTCCCCCTCAAGTTGGCACACATATGTCAAACATGCCCAACTTGCTAACCATTTTTGCGAATATTTTCCTCGTCACGGGTTTGGTGAGTATATCAGCCAACTGATCTTCAGAGCGCACATGAGAAACATAAATAACTTTCTCTTCTAACTTCTCTTTGATGAAGAACCTATCCACTTCAACATGCTTTGTTCGGTCATGTTGAACTGGATTATGTGCGATATCACATGCTGCCTTGTTGTCCCGATATAACACCATGGGTTCAGTCGAAGGAAAACCGAGATCTGTCAGTAGCAGTTTTAACCATAATAACTCTTGAATACCAACTGCCATTCCTCGATATTCTGCTTCTGCGCTTGATCGAGATACTACATTTTTCTTTTTACTCCTCCAAATGACCAAATTTCCTCCTACAAATGTGAAGTACCTTGATGTAGACCTTCTGTCACATATATTTCCTGCCCAATCAGCATCAGTGTATCCTTCAATTTTTAGGAAATCCTCATTTTTCTGAAACAAGATTCCCTTTCCAGGAGTTGCTTTGAGATAACTGATAATCTTCATAACTGCCTGCATATGCTTTTCCCCTGGATTATGTAGGAATTGACTGACAATGCTCAATGCATATGATATATCAGGCCTTGTATGTGCTAGATACATCAATCTTTCTACCAATCTTTTATAGCGCCCTTTATCGACGGATACTTGATCTGTTTCGAGCTCTAACTTTAATCCTTCCTCCATTGGAGTCTCTGACGGTTGACAAGCGGACATTCCGGTTTCACTTAGTAAGTCTAAGGCATACTTTCTCTGAGAAAGGAAAATGCCTTTTAATGAACTTGACACCTCGATTCCTAAAAAATACTTCAAGTTCCCAAGATCTTTCATCTCAAACTCCTGAGATAAGAGCTTTTTCAATGCCTGTTGTTCTTGAGGGTCGTTTCCTGTGAGCACCATATCATCTACATAAACGATAAGTACCGTAATCTTCTCATGACTTTTTTTCAAAAATAAGGTATGATCAGAATTACTCTGAATGTACCCAAACTTTCGCATCGACCTCGCGAATCTCCCAAACCAAGCTCTGGGGGATTGTTTTAGTTCATACAAAGACTTTTTCAACTTGCAGACTTTATTCGTATGCTTTACCGGGATCTTATATCCAGGTGGGAACTCCATATATACCTCCTCCTCTAACTTCCTATGTAGGAAGGCATTTTTTACATCGAACTGTTGTAGAGACCAGCCCAAGTTTGCAGCTAATGAGAGTAACACTCACACCGTATTGATTTTTGCTACTGGCACAAATGTCTCCAGATAATCAATCCCATGTGTTTGTGTGTAGCCTTTTGCAACTAGTCTCGCCTTGAATCTTTCGATTGTGCCATCTGCTTTAAATTTCACAGTGTACACCCACTTGCAACCCACCTTCTTCTTTCCTACTGGTAATTCGGCTAACTCCCATGTGTCATTTTTCAACAAGGACTTCATCTCCTTATCCATTGCTGATTTCCACTTAGGATTACATAAGGCTTTCTGCACACTGTTAGGAATAGATACAGAAGATAATTGATTCACAAAGAATTTGTTAGATGCAGTTAACTGATCATAAGACACATAATTACTTATTGGATACTTGGCTTTACTGGTAAAGTCTGGGTCATATGTGGGTTTAGGTACACCTCTATTTGTTCGGTTATGAAGCTGCTTTATAAGAATAGAAGAAGATGATACCTGAGAGGCCTCAGTTCCAGGGATATTTGAAGTGGATGATTGGTTGTTTGCGTTAGAAGGAGGTGGAGATGGAGACGGCACAACTTCATTCGGACATGTTTCTGTTATTTCCTCATCAGGGGATGACGGGATTTTAGTTGTCTCTGCTGCCGGTGGTAATTCTGAATTCAACGTTGGAACTACCTCTATTGAGCTTATCTCTTCCTTAGTGATATTTTTAAATAACTGAACTTCTTTATAATGCTCCCCCTGAAGTTCAGTTCGGTGAAAGTACATAGTTTCTTCATGAAATGTCACATCCATGGTGACATACACTTTTTGTGTGGGAGGATGATAACATCAATACCCCTTCTGAGAAGATGCATACCTTACAAAGACGCATTTGAGAGCTCGAGGTTCAAGCTTGTTCCGCTGTTCCTTTTGTAAGTGGACAAATGTGACACATCCAAACACCCGGGGAGAAAGATTTGACACAATAGGGGCCGAAACAAACTTAGATAAGACTTTGAAGGGTGTCCGAAAATCAAGTACAGCTGAGGGGATGCGGTTTACTAAATAGACAGCCGAGGAGAGTGCTTCACCCCAATACGAGGTTGGTGTATTTGCGCTTATCAGGGATGCCCGAACTATTTCCAATAAATGACGGTTTTTTCGTTCGGCAACCCCATTTTGTTGAGGAGTATAAGCACATGCTGTCTGATGAATAATTCCATGGAGTTTGAAGTATGCTTGTATCTCGGTACTCATATATTCACCACCATTATCACTTCGGAGAACTTGAATAGTAGCGTTATACTGTGTACTGATATGTTTATGGAATCCCTTAAACAAACTACGAACCTCACTTTTGGATTTCATGGGACAAACCCACGTCATCCGAGTACAATCATCAATAAATGTAACAAACCATCGTGTACCACTTAAAGAAGAAATGTGAGATGGGTCTCATACATCAGAATGAATAATCATAAATGGAACTGAACTTATACTCAACGAAGGTTTGAAAGAAGTACGATGGCTTTTAGCCAATTCACAAGTCTCACAATGAAAAACAGAAGAATCAGTTTTATTAACTAAATGGGGAAATAGTTTCTTTAAGTAACCAAACGATGCGTGTCCTAACCGGCGGTGCCATAACCAAAGTTCATCTGCAATCTTCTTTTCAGAGGTACTAGTGTGCAAGGCCTTGTGCAAGCAATCTGTGTTTTTCACCTCCAGGTCCAAGTAGTACAATTTGCCCCTCCTAACGCCATAACCAATTGTCTTCTTCGTCTGAATATCTTTAAAAATACAATATGAAGGCCAAAATATGACAACACAGTGTAAGGCATTAGTTATTTGAGCAACAGATAATAAATTATAGTCTAAGGATGGTACTACTAAGACAGAGCTTAAGTTCAGGGTGTCTGATAGATTGACTGACCCTTTTCTTACCACAGGAACTGGGGCACCATTAGCTGTGGAAACAAAGGTCTGAGGTGATGGGTTTAATGGAGTAACCATTTTAGAATTAGATGTCATATGATCAGTGGCGCCCAAATCAATTACCCACGTATTATTCAAAACAAAGACATAATGTAAATCCGTACCTGATGTACCTGTGGTGGTAAGTAAGCCTGAGGCTTGTTTGTTACCTTCTTCTTTGGTTTGACCCATTCGATGACTTCGAGAATCCTTCCACTAATCCAGGTAGCCAATGATTTTATAGCAACCCTTTTTTGAGTGTCCCGTAAGCCCACAGACAGAGCATGGAGGGTACTTAGAGGTCGAACCCCGAGAATCATTTGGCCGGTTACCAGAGCTGGATCGTTTCGCTGAATTACACCAATTGGAATTAGAGGGGGCTTGATTACGGGCTACCATAGCTGCAGTTTCTGTCGCGGTGTTCATTGTTTGTCGTCGAAGAGCCTCTCGACGAACCAGGGCATATACCGATTCTAGTTCTGGAACCGGATCCTTTCGTAAAATCTCCCCCCGAATATGTTCAAGTTCATTATCCAACCCGGCAAGAAAAATGTGGACTCGCAAGCGTTGAATTGATCTCTTGTAAGACTCCACATCATTAGGGTTTTCCATAACTACCTTATCATGGTGGTCTAACTCGCTAAATATCTCTGTCAGCTCCCCATAGAACTCAGATATTAGTCGCCCACCCTATTTGACAGAGAAGGCCCGTTGGTTCAAAGAGAACATTTGTAATTCATCCGCCCCGTCATGAAACATTGTAGACAGTGATTTCTAGATCTCACGTGCCGTAGGAATACGAATGTAACATTTCATGATTTTCGGTTTCATTGACATTAAGAGCCAGCGTTTTACTCGTTGGTTATCAGGGTACCATTTATCGTATTCTAGTGTTCCTTCTTTCGAAATTGAGGCTGAACCTTGAATAAAAGAGAATTTATGTTTCTTTGCGATGTGCATCTCCATGAGTTGAGACCATATATCATAGTTGGTTTCATCCAGTAGAAGGCCGATATTGAATGAGGAGCCCTCAGTTTGAATAATGAGAGGAGAATCTTTTGCGAATGATCCGGTCAAGGTTATGGAGTCATTAGCCATTGGAAAAATGTGATACTCAATAATCTAGATCGAATTTGAAATTTCTGAGGTCGTGGTTGTGTTCAGAGGGTTGAAAAATGTCAGGAACAACTTCTGGGGCAAAAAAATATAACCTTCAGAAAGTACAGGGGCCAAAATAGAAATACCAAAAATTTCGAGGGTCAATTTGCAAATAACATTGACGGATTTAAGAATATTCCGTTAAATACTAACGGCATCAAGAATATTCTGTTAAACTTAACAGCGTTAGGAATATACTGTTAAAGTTAACGGCAAAAGCAACAATCTTTATAGTGACGTGGCAGACACGTGGCAGTTAGGGCTGACGTGGCTTGCCACGTGTTCGTCTTCTTCACTGGTTGGCGCGTGAGAATGATGGACTGGATGTTGGATTTTTGAGTGGCGCGTGAGGGCGCGTGATTTGGCCAAATTTGGATTTTCGAACGTGGTTAGGATCGTAATATTGAGGAGATTATGATGGTATAGGTTTTAGGTGGTTTAAATATTTGTACTGGATGAACGAAGCTTTTCAAACTCTGTATGTAATTGTTTTGAGAAGGTATGAGTTTTGCTTTAATGGTGGAGCGTCTGTGGGTATGGTGTGGGTTCTGTGGAGGTGGTGTAGGCCATGTGGTTGTGTTTAATGTGTCAACAATAGCTCTGATACCATGTTGACAAATGAAAAGAAATGTAGAGAAGATGGTTTTTTATCTTGTGTATTACAAGCTCAATACAAGCTCCCTTTTATAGGGATGAAAGCAAAGGCTAGCCTGCTTGACTGATGCCTTAAATCTAGGGACGGAAGAAGAAAAACTAGTAACATATCTATGCTCAAATCTTTGACCTAGACTATGTATATGAAATCTACCTAACCATTGAAAACAACCCATGTGATCTTTGACAATATAATTACAAGTAGATACAAGTAAATATTCTAATAGTTTCAATGGCGCCACTCTTAATATTCTTTGCATCCCAAGAAATATGTTGTTGTCATCGTAACGTGGCCATCAAAAGGGGGTAACATTAAAACTAGAATTTTTTAAAAATGGTAATAAAGTTGAAGGACTACTAATCTAAAATGAAGGGAGTAATATAGACATAGATGTACGTTGTGCATTTAGGAAAATACCATGCTTATATAGTATCTAATTAAATCGTCAAGTTTTTTATGGCCACGTACAACGCTTTAATTTACGATAATGAAAAGGCTAATCTCAATTGGATCATGCGTTTTAAGTTAATTTTATCCACCATGTTTCTCAGCTAGTAATAATTTTAGCGACCATGTTTCTCTAGTAATAAGTCATGAGTTGCGCTTTGGCATATGCAAATTTGGAACATATTTATTGTTACAAGTTACAAATGAATTTTTATTGAATCTCCATTTACCCGCTTAGCAACCATTTTCCTCACCCCTGTAGGAGTAGGCTAAAGATCTGTAGCTTGTACTCGGACACTGTCAACCCTATTTGATTATTTTTAAATATATTTTCACAAATTAACGGCGCAATGGTTGTTAGTTATTTTAGGACACTAAATAAAAAGCTGGGCTTTTTTTTTAATTTATTGTTTTAAACATATATACCAATTTTATGAAAATTATCTACTTATTATAAGATCATTTTCACCAAGTTTTATCAAAAAATATATCTGTCAATGCCTTAAAATAGACAGTCCATCTTTTAAAAAAAAGAAATGAACATCATTTTTATAACGGAGCTGTGCATATAGATTAAAAATAAGATAAAACCCACTTAAAATCTTGATAAAATATTGTGGATTTGGTTGAGACAAAAAGCATCCCCCATGGTAAAATCAAATTTGCACAACCAGGTATCGAGGAATCAGTGATTTTTTTTTATTTTTGGTCTTTCTCCATGTTGTCCCGTATACCACATTAGATATAAAACTCATACCTAATTGTGAAACTGAGCCTGCCACTGGCCCAAAGGAATTTGTACCTGTGGGAATTCGAACATGGGCATTTGCGATCCCTATTCAATTTATGGTTTCCTACGATACTAATTAAAATTGTTTATCAAATTATTTGTGCCTACAACGCTGATAAATGCATAATTTTGTAGTCGCTAACGCCATTTTGATTGTTATTATCGCGTTTATCTTAGCCTAGTTTAATTAAATTAACCCACTTTTGCACACACTCAAAATATCAAGAATTGCTTTAACATGGCTCAAAGTAGCCTTTTCTAGTGTCTTGATTATACCTTCAGGCTATGGAAGCAAGTTGGGAAGCTTTGGGAAGGATTCAAAGAAGATAGAAGCCAAAAGAGAAAAAGAAAATTGCCCGAACCGGCCCTCTGATCGATCAGAGGGTGCTCTGATCGATCAGAGCCCACCTTTTAAGCCAAAATCTCATCTCTGATTGATTAGAGGGTGCTCTGATCGATCAGAGCATACCTTTTAAAGCCAAATCTCCCCTCTGATCGATCAGAGGAGCCTCTGATCGACCAGAGACCTCCCATATTGCACAATACAGTCCCCAAAAGCAGCTTTTCTCCCCTTTTGATGCATTGAAACTCACCAAAAAGTGCTTGACTTTCTATTTTTGTTCCAGGCTCAGGTGTTTACCCAAGGGTCCCTTAGAAAGTGTGATAGAATAGCCATTTTTGGCTTTGTTTTGCCTTTTTATTTAATTATTTTCTTTGTCCTCATTTGGAGATATGTAATTTCTAGATCTAGATTAATTATTTAAGTGGCTTTTCCCTGCACTTTGATTATTATCTATCACTTGTAAGAAATCTAGAGAGAGAAACTCTTGAGAGAAATGGAAATCTCTTTAATGGTTTTTGTTCATACAACTATCATGGAGTAGTTTCATTACTAAGGCTAGAAGATGAAGTTTGCATTGCATTAATTATGTAAGTTTGTTTCTCATTCCATTGTTAGTATTGTTAAATACTTGTTGAATCCTTCATCTTCCCCATTCAATCAACCATTCATAAGCTAGTAAGATAATCCTCATAAGGTGATTAGACTTTGTATGCCTTGTATACATAGATCTCAAGCATTAATGAGGAGATGACACATTTGTGTATTTTTTATTAGCCTATGTCCATTCCTTCTATGATTGAGATACTTTACATTGCCAAGCATGTTTAGTCTTTGAATATTCATAGAAATACCATAAATTTGAGATTCCAAGCCTTGAATGTTTTAATGATATGTTGAGTGCTTTCTACACTTTATGTGATTTTGAGACTCAATATTTTCTCAGTTAGAGTGTTGCCAAGGAAGATCTCTTAAGTTTATGCCATAATCAACTACACTAATCACCTTAAGGATTCAATTTGTATTTATCAAATGTGTCTAAACTGGATGATTTAATCTCCACCTAGACCTTCCATTCTTAGACAAATGAAATGTTATGATTTATTGTGCTAAACTTTTTAGTTGGCCATTTTCATAATCAAGTCAATTGACTAGGGGAAACTAACAATGAATTCTCAATGCCTAGTTTAATTTTATGCCTTTTCTTTTTGTGTATCTCAAGTTTGCATCTTGGTTGGACATTATATGGGAATGGGTTGCACTTGCTTCACACCCTTTGTTACAAGATAAAAATGAGAGATACATTTGTGTTGAGTTTTACTTACACCCTTTCTTTATATGGCATTTATATGAGAATGGGTTGCTCTTGCTTCACACCCTTTTGCTTAGAAAAGTGTAAGATACTCGACACTTAGGAATTGCATTGAGAATTTTGAATGAGATTAATTTTACATAACATTGCAAAGCAAATGAATTCTATAATGTCTTATCCTTTTCTTATCAATTGATACATCACTTTAATTTTTATTGCATGACTTTAAAATCAACAACTAAAATCAACCAATCAAACTCTCTTGAACAAAGCCTTGGACTCGTAATCACCTCATCGTCTTTCCGACTATCCTTGTAGTTCGACACTTGGACTTACCAAGTATTATAACTTGACGACCTACACTTGGGTTCCTATGCACGGAAATATTTTCGGGCGCGTTATGTTTTTGGTGCCGTTGCCGGGGATACGGCGAAAGACGGATTACGGGTTTTGTACAAAAATCCGCTTTGTAATTATATCTTCTCCTTTTGTGAATAAGTTTTTCTTGCTTATTATTTTCTTCTTTTATAGGTGGCAATTTTCTTTAATATCACCTTCCCGGGCTTATGCTCGGAGACTTGTACATTGATCTTCGCATAAGTCCACCAAGAGGTCGACCACCGTCACGGCATCCTTCTCCTTCACCCACTCCATCCGAGATGGATAACAAAGACAATGAGTCAAATGCCGAAGAGAACAATGATCACAATCGTCCGGTCCGCACCATGCGAGATTATCTTCAACCTCCTAGAGGCATTTCAAACTCTTGCATCGTGATTCTCACTGGTCAAGCCGAAACATTTACTCTCAAACCGGACATGTTGCAACATATACCATCATTTCATGGTATGGATTCCGAAAACCCTTACTTGCATTTAAAAGATTTTGAGGAAGTTTGCTCTACTTTTAGAGAAGCTAACACAAATGAGGAAGTAATGAGGTTAAAATTTTGTCCATTCTCTTTAAAGGATAAAGGCAAAATATGGCTCAATTCTCTACGTCCCAATTCCATTCGAACTTGGCAAGAATTACAAACCGAATTTTTAAAGAAATTATTTTCCGTTCATCGAACCAATGCTTTGAGAAGGCAAATTTCGAATTTTTCTCCTAAAGAAATTGAAAGTTTTTACAAGTGTTGAGAAAGATACAAGGAGCTTTTGAATTCTTGCCCCCATCATGAACATGAGATATGGAGTATTGTGAGCTATTTTTACGAATCACTCACTCCCGCCATGTGCACGTTTGTGGAAACGATGTGTAATGAAAATTTTTTGAGCAAAAGTCTGGAGGAAGCTTTATTGCACTTTGATGAAATAGCCGAAGGTGCCCAAAATTGGAACACCTACACGGACGAGGTTAAGGGTAAAGTTTCCGAGAGAGGGGGTTTGTACCAATTGTCTAAAGGTGATGACATTGAGTTGAAATTTATTCAATTGTCAAAGAAAGTCGAAGCCATGGAGTCTAGTAAAATGAGGGAAGGTAGTGTAGGTACTAGCACCATTTGTGTCATTTGTGAGAAGGTGGGACATTCCACGAAGGAATGTCACACAATTTCGGCCTTCAAAGAGGTCCTTCAAAGTCCCTCACAAGTCAATGCTATGAACTCATACGCTAGGCGACACAATGATTCATTTTCTCAAAGGTACAATGAAGGATAGAGAAATCATCCTAACTTTAGTCGGGGGGAAACCAAAATGCTTATCAAAATTCGAATGCAAATTCAAATTCCTACCAACAAATACCACCTCCACCCCAAAACAACTCTTCTGGTCAAAATAACCCAAACCCAAATTCAAATTTGGAGTCTCTTTTGCGGCAATTTATAGACAAGACCAATAGAGAGGTTAGTGATTTGAAAACCCAAATGTCCAAACTCACAACCGCGTTGTCCACCCAAGAAAAAGGAAAATTTCCATCCCAACCCTTAGCCAATCCCCGAGGCCAAGCTTTAGTGATCAATGAGGGTGAATCGAGTGGAAATATTGAGGAGTTGAAATCTATCACCATCCTTAAGAGTGGGAAAGAAATTGACAAAACTATAGTTCCTAAGGCCAAAAAGCCGGTGGACATAGCCGAGTCAAGTCAAGTTGAGGAGATCACCTTAGAAGAGAGAATGAGGGAAGAAGATAAAGTTGGAAAAGAGGATTTAGAGAAAATCAAGAATAGTGTCAAAATCCCTTTTCCAGAGAGGTTATCTCAACCTTTCAAGGAGACCCGAAATGCCGAAATTCTTAATGTGTTCAAACAAGTGAAAATTAACATTCCATTGCTTGATGCGGTAAAACAAATTCCTTCTTATGCAAAATTTTTAAAAGATTTGTGCACCACTAAAAGGCGATTGAATGTTAAAAAGAAGGCATTTATGGCGGAACAAGTGAGTTCAATAATGCAAGGCACTCGAATTCCAAAATTCAAAGATCCCGGTTGCCCCACCATTTCTTGTTTGATTGGCAACTTTAGAATCAAAAATACATTGCTTGATTTGGGGGCGAGTGTTAATGTTTTGCCATTTTCGGTCTACCAACAATTGGGTTTAGGAGAGTTGAAACCCACAAAAGTCACGATCTAATTGGCGAATCGATCGGTCAAGATTCCAAGGGGAATTGTAGAGGACGTGCTAGTTCAAATTGATAAATTCTATTTTTTCGTGGATTTCATAGTTCTTGACATGCAACCGGTATCTAATCCCGAAAATGAGATTCCCGTAATTTTGGGAAGACCCTTTCTTGCAACATCAAATGCTATCATCAATTGCAAGAATGGGATTGTAAAATTAGCCTTTGGAAATATGACTCTTGAGCTCAACGTTTTTTCAATAAGTAACAAACAAGATGATTTTGATGATGAAATTGAACATGTAAACATGATAGAGTCATTAGTACAAGACCATTTTTCTTTCATTTATGAATCGGAATCATTGGAAGATTTGCTAACCACTCCCAATGATCCCAAGGAATGTGTGCATGTGTTTTCTTTGGATGATAGGAACAAGGAAGAACTCTTAAAGAATGAAGAAAATGCACAAGTGGAACCGCCAAAGCTTGAAGGAAAGATGGAGCTCAAGCCTCTTCCTAGCAATTTAAAGTACGCTTTCCTAGGTGCTTTTGAAACTTACCCCGTGGTAATTTCTTCCGAACTCTCAAATGATCAAGAAGAACGGTTGGTAAGTATGCTAAGTAAGTATCGAAAAGCTTTTGGGTGGAAGTTGGCCGACCTCCAAGGAATTAGTCCATTGATTTGCACACACAAAATTCACTTGGAGGAAGGTGCAAAGCCATCAAGACAATTTCAACGCCGGTTAAATCCTCACATGCAAGAAGTAGTAAGAACTGAGGTGTTGAAATTGCTTGATGTCAAGATCATCTATCCAATTTCGGATAGTAAATGGGTGAGTCCGACCCAAGTTGTACCTAAAAAATCCGGGCTTACGGTAGTAAAGAATGAAAATGATGAGTTAATACCCCAAAGAGTCACCACTGGGTGGCGAATGTGCATAGATTATCATAAGTTAAATGAAGTCACTAGAAAGGACCATTTTTCTCTTCCATTTTTAGATCAAACACTTGAAAGAGTGGCGGGTCATGAGTTCTATTCTTTTTTAGACGGATTTTCGGGGTATAACCAAATTGAAATTGATCTTGAGGACCAAGAAAAAACAACCTTCACATGTCCGTTTGGTACTTTTGCTTATCGAAAAATGCCTTTTAGTTTGTACAATGCACCGGCCACTTTTCAAAGATGTATGTTGAGCATTTTTAGTGATATGGTAAAGAAAACTCTAAAAGTTTTTGTGGATGATTTTACCGTTTACGGTAAGTCGTTCGATAATTGTTTGCTCAATGTTGAACATGTGTTAGCAAGGTGTATCGAGAAGCAACTTGTCCTCAATTGGGAGAAATGCCACTTCATAGTGACAAAAGGCATTGTATTGGGCCATGTTATATCGGGCAAAGGCATTGAAGTGGACAAGGCGAAGATCGAGCTTATCTCAAAGCTCCCCACCCCCAAGTCAATCAAGGATGTTTGCTCATTCTTGGGGCATGCCGGATTCTACCGAAGGTTCATTCAAAATTTTAGCACCATTGCTAAACCCATGTGCAAGTTGCTCTTGAAAGATGCCCCATTTGAATGGACCAAGGAATGTGAAGAAGCCTTTGTGAAACTCAAACACATGCTCACTACCGCACCCATCATGCAAACCCCTTATTGGAGTTTGCCATTTGAACTCATGTGCGACGCAAGTGATTATGCCGTTGGGGCAGTCTTCGGTCAAAGAAAAGACAAGAAGCCCGGAGTCATTTACTATACGAGCCGAACTCTCAATAAGGCTCAAATGAACTACACCACCACCGAGAAAGAACTCTTGGCTATTGTCTTTGCCCTCAAAAATTTCGGTCTTACCTCATTGGGTCACCTATTGTCATTTTCACCGATCATGCGGCCCTCAAGTATCTTTTCACAAAGAAAGATGCAAAGCCAAGGCTTCTAAGATGGATCCTTCTCCTACAAGAATTCAATCTTTTCATAAAGGATAAGAAGGGTGTCGAAAATGTGGTGGCGGATCATTTATCTCGCTTTTCATTCACCGACCACATTGAAGAGAGTGCTATTAAAGACTCTTTTCCGGATAGGCAACTATTCACAATCTCTTCTTCACCATGGTATGCCGATATCGTGAATTATCTTGTCACCGAAAAGATGCCAAGCCATTGGAATGCCTAAGACCGAAGGAAATTCTTGTCCGAGGCCAATCGTTTCTATTGGGATGGCCCGTACTTGTTCAAGTATGGGGCGGATCAAATCATTCGCCGATGTATTCTCAATGATGAGTTCGAAGGAGTTCTAAGCTTTTGCCATAATGAAGCTTGTGGTGGACATTTCTCGGCCAAGAAGACGGCCACCAAGATCTTACAATGTGGCCTTTATTGGCCAACAATGTTCAAAGATGCCCACGCCTTTTGCAAAGCTTTCCCGAGATGCCAAATGCTTGAAGGAATCACAAGAAAAAGCATGATGCCTCTCAACCCAATCCTCGTGGTTGAAATCTTCGATTGTTGGGGCATTGACTTCATGGGACCGTTCCTATATTCTTTTGGTAATCTCTATATCCTTCTTGCAGTTGATTATGTTTCCAAATGGGTAGAGGCCTTAGCTTGCAAAACAAATGATCACAAAGTTGTGATCCGATTTTTAAAAGATAATATTCTTGCAAGATTTGGCACCCCAAAGGCAATAATAAGTGATGGAGGCTCAAATTTTTGCAACAAACCTTTTGAATCATTAATGCAAAAATATGGTGTAAACCATAAGGTGTCCCTCGCTTATCATCCACAAACAAATGGGCAAGCGGAGCTTGCAAACCGATAGATAAAACAAATTTTAGAAAAAACGGTAAATCCGAATCGCAAAGATTGGTCATTATGACTAAACGATGCTTTTTGGGCTTATCGAACCACGTTCAAAATAACTCTCGGGATGTCACCGTATTGCATTGTGTATGGCAAGCCTTGTCACTTGCCCGTTGAATTGGAACATAAATCATTCTGGGCAATAAAATTGGTGAATAGTGGTTTTGAGGAATCCAGTAAAAACCGGATGTTGCAAATAGAGGAATTGGAGGAATTGAGGAAGGACGCATATCAAAATTCAAAATTAAGCAAGGAAAGGGCGAAAAAATTTCATGATAAATCGATTTTGAGAAAAAAATTCAAACTTGGTCAAAAAGTCCTTATTTATTATACGCGTCTCCACCTTTTTCCCAGAAAATTAAAGTCTCGTTGGACCAGCCCCTACATTGTCAAGCATGTATTTTCATTTGGGGCCGTGACGGTGGTTGAACCAAAAACGAGTTTCGAATTCAAGGTTAACGGGCAAAGATTGAAATCTTTTTTGAAAATTCCAACGCTTGAGGAGTCCACCCCTCTAAGCGACCCGACCTACGCCTAATAAGCGTAGGTCATGTTTGTATATAATTTTTGTTTATTTTATGGAGTTTTAGGAGCATTGTCACACTTCGGAAAAGTTCAGGGACCATTTTGTAAAAGCTGCTAACTTGAGGGAACAAGAGAGAATTGACCAAAACGCAAAACAAAAAACCTTGGTGAGAAAAGAGGGTGCACTGCCGGGGCTCGGATCGATCAGAGGGGAGGTTGACTTGTCAATGTTTTATTTTTTTTTTGACTTTTAGCCCAAAAATCTCACACTCTCTCTCCCATTTCTTTCCACCCACGAGCCTCCTTCCTCCCAACCTCCATTACACCTCTCTTCACCCTCTCAAGCTCCAATGGCTTCATCCATTACTAACCCAAGTCCAAGAAGAAGCACGGTCACCTCTCCTAACTTTGAAAAACTCCATTTTTATTTTTTATTTATTTTGATTTATTTTCTTTTTGGGTTGTTGCATTATTTTAACATAACTACTTGTGATGGCTTGAGCTTTAATTTTGCATGTTATGTTTGACTAATGCTAACCCGTTTTTTCTTAGTTTTTTTTTGTATATATTGTAACTTTGAAATTGATCCTAGCTTCTTTTTTGGAAAAATTGGAAAGCAATTTTCCAAGAATTCACCCATTTTTTCGTCGTCTTCAAAAGCATTGAGGACAATGCCAACTTTAAGTTGGGGGGTGCGCACTTTCAAATCTCAAATTCTCAAGCATGCTTTCATTCATGTTAATTTTCTCCATGCTAGGATCGATTTCATCATTTTATCGAAGTTTGAAAAATGATGATCAATTTTTTTAGAATTGTCCATGAATTGATGGTTTTTGGCATGAAATTCTTGATTCGGATAGGTAGTTGAGTGATAATCTCTATGGCATTGCTTCATTTAGATTCTTGAGCCTTGTAGTTTCCTATGAATATTCATAATGTTGTGGCTTGATTTAGTCTTTGGTATCACATAGAGTGATTTTCATCTTGTGTAGAGAGAAGTAATGTTCAAATGCAATAAAAGCTTTCGAAAAGATCCTCCTTAGAGGGGACACATGCATGGCACTTATAAAAAAAATTAAAAACTTGAATGACTTTTAAACTTAATATTGACTTTAAGCTTCACTTGACTAAATTCATAAGTCATTTTGTCTAATATTAAGGATAGGCAAAGGTTACCATGTGAAAAAATGGTGAATAGCTTCCTTTATACATTTAAAAAAAAAAGAAAAAAAAAGGAAGAAGCTATCAATGCAAAATCACAAAGTGAGACTGCTGCCCTCCATAGAGATGCAAACCACCTTGAGCTAATTTAGCAAAAAGTCCAAGTAAAAGATAAAGAAAAATGCTTAAAATTGACAAAGTTCTTGAGCTTTTGTTTTTGAAAGATTTCTCTCTTCCACTATTGATGAATAGAACTATTTGTGATTAAAAATGATTGTGTCAAAGATCCATATGCATAGTGTGTTCAAATGGGAATGTGGAACTAGTTTCTAAAGGAGATTGTAAGCAATGGAGATCGTCATTCAAATGCCAACATTCCGAAAATTGTAATAGTAATGCCAAACACTTGAATCAATTCATGGAAATGCTTCAATTCTACTACTTAGAGTTCAAACTTTGGATGTTTGTGGGTATCATCACTGTAAACCCTCACGAGACACAACTCGTCTTCTAGGAGAACTTAGGAGTTCAAAGGCTTAATGCATGTGCTAAATGCATTTTCGGATATTATACATAGCTATTTTTATTTTGCTTGCTAAGGGACTAGTAAGAGTTTAGTTGGGGGTGTTGATAAACGTATAATTTTGTAGCCGCTAACGCTATTTTGACTGTTATTATCGCGTTTATCTTAGCCTAGTTTAATTAAATTAATCCACTTTTGAACACACACTCAAAATATCAAGAATTGCTTTAACATGGCTCAAAGTAGCCTTTTCTAGTGTCTTGATTATACCTTCAGGCTATGGAAGCAAGTTGGGAAGCTTTAGGAAGGATTCAAAGAAGATAAAAGCCAAAAGAGAAAAAGGAAATTGCCCGAACCGACCCTCTGATCGATCAGAGGGTGCTCTGATCGATCAGAGCCCACCTTTTGAGCAAAAATCTCCCCTCTGATCGATCAGAGACCTCCCAGATTGCATAGTACAGTCCCCAAAAGCAGCTTTTCTCCCATTTTGATGCATTGAAACTCATCAAAAAATGCTGGACTTTCTATTTTTGTTCCAGGCTCAGGTGTTTACCCAGGGGTCCCTTAGAAAGTGTGATAGAATAGCCATTTTTGGCATTGTTTTGCCTTTTTATTTAATTATTTTCTTTGTCCTCATTTGGGGATATGTAATTTCTAGATCTAGATTAGTTATTTAAGTGGTTTTTCCTTGCACTTTGATTATTATCTATCACTTGTAAGAAATTTAGAGAGAGAAACTCTTGAGAGAAATGGAAATCTCTTTAATGGTTTTTATTCATACAACTATCATGGAGTAGTTTCATTGCTAAGGCTAGAAGATGAAGTTTGCATTGAATTAATTATGTAAGTTTGTTTCTCATTCCATTGTTAGTATTGTTAAATACTTGTTGAATCCTTCATCTTCCCCATTCAATCAACCATTCATAAGCTAGTAAGATAATCCTCATAAGGTGATTAGACTTTGTATGCCTTGTATACATAGATCTCAAGCATTAATGAGGAGATGACACATTTGTGTATTTCTTATTACCCTATGTCCATTCCTTCTATGATTGAGATACTTTACATTGCCAAGCATGTTTAGTCTTTGAATATTCATAGAAATACCATAAATTTGAGATTCTAATCCTTGAATGTTTTAATGATATGTTGAGTGCTTTCTACACTTTATGTGATTTTGAGACTCAATATTTTCTTAGTTAGAGTGTTGCCAAGGAGGATCTCTTAAGTTTATACCATAATCAACTACACTAATCACCTTAAGGATTCAATTTGTATTTATCAAATGTGTCTAAACCGGATGATTTAATCTCCACCTAGACCTCCCATTCTTAGACAAATGAAATGTTATGATTTATTGTGCTAAACTTTTTAGTTGGCCATTTTCATAATCAAGTCAATTGACTAGGGGAAACTAACAATGAATTCTCAATGCCTAGTTTAAGTTTATGCCTTTTCTTTTGGTGTATCTCAAGTTTGCATCTTGGTTGGACATTATATGGGAATGGGTTGCACTTGCTTCACACCCTTTGTTACAAGATAAAAATGAGAGATACATTTGTGTTGAGTTTTACTTACACCCTTTCTTTATATGGCATTTATATGGGAATGGGTTGCTCTTGCTTCACACCCTTTTGCTTAGAAAAGTGTAAGATACTCAATACTTAGGAATTGTATTGAGAATTTTGAATGAGATTAATTTTACATAACATTGCAAAGCAAATGAATTCTATAATGTCTTATCCTTTTCTTATCAATTGATACATCACTTTAATTTTTATTGCAAGACTTTAAAATCAACAACTAAAATCAACCAATCAAACTCTCTTGAACAAAGCCTTGGACTCGTAATCACCTCATCGTCTTTCCGACTATCCTTGTGGTTCGACACTTGGATTTATCAAGTATTATAACTTGACGACCTACACTTGGGTTCCTAAGCACGGAAATATTTTCGGGTGTGTCAAACGCTACCAGAGCCCTTGCTCACCGATGCTTGCGACAATTTGCTCATTGTGGTAAAACATTTAATCATTGTTAGCATATGCTTCTATTAAAACATAAAAGGAAAAACTCATAAATCATTATATCATCATAATTTAAAGTTAAAAAACAGGGATTTTACATGATGTGCATAGTGAACTTAAAGATGAAAAGGAAACAATTAAAAGAAATATTACCTTACATCAAAGTTGTATGTGCACCTAAACTTTTGAAGCGAAGTGAACACTCTTTCCATTTTGATATCACAAGGATGTAGGCTACTTGATGTAATGTTTGAATCTAGTGTGCAATTTTGATAAGTCCATTTAAAGAACAACATAAGTTTTAGTTAATCTTGTTAGGTTTATATTTTTAGTTGGCTTGATTCCGATGTCAAAAACACTTTTTTCGTTGTAATTGTTTGAGTCAAATTGAAGATTTAAAGACACGACAATCAACGGAAGCTCGCTGGACTTACCGGATGCATTGCACATAACTTAGGACTTAAGGTAAGTTGATAATATGGTTTTATTCAAAATATAAGTAGTGGTTGAACTTAAAATTTGAAATTAAAAAAATTTTGAGTTAAATCTATTTTTAAGTATTTTTAGTGAGTTCTGTCGAAATTTGAAAAGCTCAGTCGACATAAATTATTAAGAAGATTTATTTTTTTCATGTTTAATATGTTTCATAAAATTACTTCTAAAATTTGAGTCAAATTAAAACTCAAACGAATTTAATATGGCAAAATAAAATAAAAAGTAAAATAAAATTAAAAAGTTTGATTTTGTTTTTAAATATAAAAAAAAAAAAAAAAAAAGTCAAATTTTGAAAAGTCAAAAGATTATTTTCTTTGTCCATAAACCCACGTGTCCTCCGTTGGCAATTGAAGCACTTCATTAATGCGCCAAAGGCTATTTCTTGTGCAGCCAAAAGTGCGCTACGTAGAGATGCTTAACAAATTGGTGCACAGCTTTTTATAAAACAGGCCGGTACACTTTTTCATTCTGGACCAGTTCGGCGCAAATTCAGCCCAAGAATTTCAATTCCAAATTTGGGCTCGTCCGATGTGTATTTTTCTGGGCATGTGTTTTTATCTTATTTTTTTTTATATATTTTTAATCTATTTTAAAAAAGACTTTAACTTTATATTTTTCCTATAAATATAATTATTGGTTTGGGTCAAAAATACATGATTCTAAAGAGTTTTTTGAGAAAAAAAATATCTAAATGTTAGAATCAATTTTTTAGAGTTTTGAAACACCACCTAAGTTTTGTTTACATGCCATATGAGATTCTATTGTTTTTCAATTTTAAGAACTAAGGCTTCAAACGTTGACGGTCCTGTGGGAGTGTCTTCGGTTGTAATTGGATACTGGGTGAGCGAAGTGGCTAACGCGCGATAAGGGAGATCGGAGACAGGGGGTGAAGAATTGTGATCAAGTGTGTAGAACGAGGTGACGGGTAAGCGGGAAGAGCGAAAAGTGCTACGCCAAGCCAGTTGCAGTTGGATTCTACCTTCAAGGGATTGACGAGACTATTGCGTAAATTGTGGTAAAACAATTTTTGTAAATTAATCGAGTCTGTAATTCCATTTTGATTATAGTGAAACACTGTCGGTTAGTCCCGAGGATTAGTCCTATGCAAGTAGGGATATTTCGTAAATTCTTGGTGTTGTGATTTTTTTTTGTATGATTGCTTGATATAATTGTTAGAAAATACAACACAAAATTTTGACAGTAAAATTGATTAGACCTAAGGTTTTAATTCCACTTATCAAATCTCAAATTATTTTTGATAAAAATCTTAAAATCAACCTAGGTAATATGATCCTCTAATTTTTTTCAATCTATCAATAAAAGAAAGTGTGAGTAAGTTGGATAAAAGGGATAGTGAACACTGTTGAAGTTTACCTCCTTGGACTTGGACTGTAACTAATGTGAAGAAGCAGTCTCTAATCAGAATCAGTCAATGGTGCCGCTTCTACAACTCCACTTTACGGTCTGCGCGGGCCATCCCATTAATGCAATGGCTCCATTTGGGCTCTATCTATATTTTTCCCTCTTTAAAAACTAGTTGTGATGTATCAAGAAATTAGTTATCTTACTATAATATTTTATAAAAATAAAAGCATATATTACTAGTAATTTTCTATTTTTTGATCCTTTTTAGGTGTTAGGAAATAATTACATAATATTAACTTTTGAATGAAGCAATTTAGAACTAAAATAGAGAATAGAAGATTTGAGAAAAATGGGAAATTAGAACAGAACTTACATTAAGGAAAAATTAAATGGAAAGATTTAGCCGAGTGCCGCAATTGCCTCATTATTTTATTTTATTTTTCTTCTGGCTGTGCACTCTTTCTCTTTTTCTCTTTATTTTTAATCTTTTTTAGTTTTGTTTTGTTGGAGCACTTTGGGGATTGGCGCTTAAATTTTATTACTCAATTAATTCCATGCTAAGTAAATTTTATTTTGATTTTATTTATTATTTAATTCATTACATGTTAGCGTAAATTTGTACTAAGGTTAAGATGAGTATATTAATTGATTTTATTGCATGTGCTCATATCGATTGACTCTACTTATTTAATACTTCAATGTTAAATAATTTTTTTTATTTGATGCCTATTTCAATTGATAAAAATAAAATTGAATTCTCATCTGTGATTTGTTGGATTCACCTTATGATTTGTTAAGACTGGATATAGTAACTATTTTGACCTTATACACTATGAAAAAATTATAACTAAATTTTATAAATTAATTAAACTTGAATGATTATTTTTTCCAAATAATAGAGTTGAGAGACCAAATTATTGTAAGATAAGATTAGAGTTTATGTGTATGAATACTTAGAAAGATGATATTAAATATATGACTCTCAAACTCTAGTCAATTAATTCATTGATTTTGTTATCTTGTTTAATATTTTTTTTTTTTTCATTGCTTTGCTTTACTTATTTTATTTTATTTTATTCCACCACTTTTCTGGCTAAATTATGAATTTATTGAAAAGTTAACAAGGTAATTATAAAACATACTATTTGAGTCTCTGTGTGATCGACCTTTCTTGCACGCTATATTATCAACTAATTCGTTCGATTGCGAGTATTAAAATTTATCACAGTAAGTTTTTAGCATCATTGTCGGGGACTCCAATTTGTTCTTGTTAATTTAGTAATTACATTAATTCTACTGGTTTTTACTTAAAAAAAATAATTCAGAAACAAAATATTCTGATTTATTTATATTTATAACTGAAAAAAGAAGAAGTTAAATTATTGATTTTTTTTTTTTTTGGGGGGGGGGGGGGGGGGGGAAGGGGGGGGTAGTAAAAGGATTTGGGCGAAACACTATATACTCAATGTAAGCAAATTATATTACTTAAGGCATTTTGTCCTAGTTGGTAAGGATTTGGGCAGATATTTATCTATGTACTTAGCTTCTAATATAACACCTCGTGCTTGGTTTGCTTATTAATTTTCTTTCATAAGTTTGATTTATCGGATTTGGCCAGTGATTTTTGCTTCCGAGTATAATTATATGGTTTCCACACCTCGAGCATGTTTCAATATCTTAATTAAATATGAATAGATGATCATTTTGCTACTCGAGTAGTCCTTATCGAATTATAGGTGTTAATCGCCCCTCAGTTCTATTTTACCCTTAAACATAGCTTTGGGTACTCGAATTTGGTTGCGGACATATTTTGATGAGCCGGATACTTCCCACAAGTCATATTAAACATATCACATATGCGTGTATGGTTGAAATGCATTTCAGATGGCTGTAGTTGAATTTCGTCAGCTAACTATGATAATCGAGGTTTTAATGAAATGAGTTTTTGACTAACTTTGAAAGGTCATAACTTTCCCGTTTGATGTTCAAATGAGCCACCATTTGAACCTTCAGATAGATTTATTTCCCTTCTACAACTTTTGTGTTTTAATGAAAATATAATTCTTACTCCTTATGGGTCATAACTGAGCTCAAAGTAAGCCAATTAACCAATCTGCTCATATGAATTTACAATGATTTGGTAGACTTCTGTGTTCAATGCATTTCTAAAATTTTTCTGTTCATAATTTGGGGAAACTCTAAATAGAGAAGTTGTAGTTCTTCAAGTCCTCTTTCCATTGATATAAAGATTGTCAAAATCAGAGTTCCAGGCGAAAAGTTGTGCCCAAAATACAAACAGTGCACAAGAAATATTTGGCTAGCTAGGTTGACCCGACCCAACTAATTTTGACCCAATTTTTAACACCTTAAACCCCAAAATCAGTCAAATTTCGTGAATAATGCCTATTACACACTTGAGAGCTCATCTATGGAATTTTGAGAGATACTTAAGAGATTTGTGAGGGTTTTACAAGATTAATTCCCGAATTGGCTAGAATCAACACTATTTATATTCTTCCACTTCATTCCATCACCATGGTAGCTTGAAGAGCTCGGATGGGAGTTGTTCCACCCACCTAAATCATCATTAACCTTCTCAAAACTTGTGTTAAAACTTCAAATAAGGTGGAAACAATAATATAAATTTGTTTTTATTACTACTATATGTTGCATGTAGAAATTTGACTAAGTATTGGGGGGTTTTGCTAAGAACCTAGGGTTAATTTGTATTGCATGCATTGGGTTTGGGTGTTCTTATCCTTCAATTTTTGATATAATATTGTTATTTATGTTGAATATAACCTATTACAACAATCAATTCAGTTTGTATACACCCAATTTATGATTTGGACTAAACCCCCCCCCCCCCAATTCGATAACTATTGCTACTAGTTTTTAAGAAAATGTCCATGCTTAGTATAAATGTTATAAATTCTGGAAATTTATGATGATTTAGTACTAGAAATGAACTATAAACCATTTGAATGAGATGGAGATGATGTACATATGCCAATTGTTGACATATGCAAAGATTTGGTAAAAATTCACATTTTCAACAATGTTATTGCTATATTTTGGAACATAGTCTTGGAATTAATTTCTTGTGAATTTGTTGTATAACTTCACTCCTATCCTATATGATAATGATGTCCAAAAGTTATACGAGTTATCGAGATGCATATACAAAGGAATTTGTAAGTAACTCATCAAGTTAAATTATTTCAAATGAAACTATACATGAAACTTCATATAAAATAATTGGGGTATAATATGTGTACCTTGTGGAAACCATTACGATATGGATATTGTATTGTTGAAAGGCTTATATTGTTGGTTATACATTTGGCATATGTACAACGGTCACATCATAGGTATAAAATGATCGCATGGATAACCCTCTTCTAGTAATAGAACTAATGGCAAGGAGATAAATTATGAGATTTAAGTCATGAGTTAGTTGTGTTAATTAAGGTGGGATTATTGATAATATATGGTGTGAGCATCCTATAAGATATATGGTATACTTCTTTAAACTTTCATATTATTGTTATTGATGGATTTTCCCACATAGCTTAAATACATAAGTATATTTATGCATTTTTTTTTTATACATATCTCGTGTATGTATAGTTCTATATAGCTAAGGGTTAGCTTTTGACGCGTATATACTTAATATCTCAATGGGTTTAAGATTATTTGGTACCATATTGTACCATTTAGTTTGTTACCTTTACTATCTTACCACTAGGTGGACCGTAGTAAGGGATCCCCACAATGGGAGCAGAAATACCCGAGCCATGGGGGCTATCCACTATGCACAGTAGATTTAAATCATAGATGATTGATTATACGTCCTTGGAGGACAATTCTATTTTCGGACTCTCTTGCCTCATGGTTCTAGCCATGAAAAAGTGAGATGTTAGTCTTATGAGATGACACATCGTATGGTCGATATATGGGTGCTTATACTTGTTTATTTTCGATATTTCACGTGGTATATGCTTGACTAGTTGTATTTTTATAGAAAAAAAATTATAGTTTCCATTGAGCCCGTGTTTGGCTCACTCCCATTTTCCAAAATAGTTTTGCAAGTACACTCATTGGGTTAGCGCACATTAGAGTTTATTTACCTCTGATGACCTTGAAACCGTGTTAGTCTTCCTTGGAGAGACGACTTTATTTCACTTGTATAATTTTAAGTTGATCTTTTTTGTATTAATTAAACTTTGCTGCACAAATACTTGGTGTAATTAAAAAGATGATGTAATATTAATCATGGTAAATTGTAATTAATTGTTTAATATTTTGAGAACTACGTTGATGGAATAGACCTTTTCATTGATATGAATCTTATGATCGTGTTTTATTTGAAAAATGATTTGATGGAGTGTCACTTATACAAATCTTGGATATTGATAAAACTGAGTAAATCATGCCGAATTTTTCTAAAAATCGAAGATGTAATTTTCTTAATTAAAAGAAACAATTTAAATTAATTCATAAAATTTTCATATTACCCGCCGTCAACGTACGGCACCCATGATTAACAAAAATTGAAAAAAAAATTGGCTAAGGGATTAAGCTATTTGGGCGAACTTTTGTGTTATTGGGTGAAAATTTGGATGGTGTTGTGACGCGGACCAGCCGAAGCAACCCTAGCTCTTGCTTTGTGTAAAATATTATCTTGTTGGACAAAATTCATTTGGAATCGTTTTAAGGATAGCTCCTTCTTCGTGTCTATCTCTCCCTCAATGTAACGAAAGGATTTTTTTTCTTTTAAAATTTTTGTCTTCCTCCTATAAAATATTCGAAAATTATCTCCATGTCTTTTTGTTTTTAACTCCGCCACGTTTTGCAGTTTATGAATTCGGGATACCCAAGCGGGCTCTCAAGGATTTTAGTTATATTAATACCCCATATTTAAATTTTGCCTATACAATCATTTGTTAACTTTAAAGGAGTCAGATCCGTAGTTGTAGCGTATATAATTTCAAGAATGCTTTAAAGAGATTTATGGAGAGAAAATTCTGGGTTTGTTTCTCTTTCAATTGAAAAGGTTTGTCTAAAATAAATGTTATGCCTTGATTAACAAAACTTAGTATAAAGGCACAAATGTTAAAGATGTAAAAATAAAAACAAAACAAGGGGAATATTATTTTTGTAGTAAATTCAAATCTTACTAAAAACAAACCACAAATACAACTAGACTAAATAAACAATAACAAGAAGGAAAAAATAATATACGGTAAAAATAAGTTCTTGCTCCCACGTATATATTGCACCTATAGTTTTGATTATTATAATTTTTTTCAAAAAAATTAAATCTAATTTTTTTATTACCAATAAGTCAATAACAAGTAAACCATTTGGATCCCGAATGAGACTCAAATTAATACTATTTTTTTCTTAAATTTGAGTAGGCGCTTTTGTTGTGTTTTTTGCTTGGTTCCAAACCCAAGAGAAGATGAGTTTTATGGGAAATTAGATTGTTCGCTTGAAGGGTGCAAAAGAGGGTTTGCGGTTCTAGAAAGGTGCAAAAGCACTTTTGCGGTTACGCGAGAAAAGTGCAAAAGTCGTTTTGCAGCTAGGTGAGAAATATGTTTCCTTATCAAACTTGGTTTCCTTGTTTATTTTGGTCTCTATTACCTTGTTAATAGTTTCCATATTTATGTAATATTATTATTACCTTATTCTAGATTGGATGGACTCTATTATATTGTTATATATAGATAGAATCATTCAATAGATTAAGGCATAAGAGATATTCTTCTTTTTGTGGGATTTGTGGGAGAGTTCATCTTGTTGTGAGAGAGAGGTTAAAGGGCTGTTGATTTTCTTCTTCTGTGAGAGCTTTGAGTGCAATAATTCTTGTGATAGATTTTGAAATCGTTTTGAAAGAATTAGTGAAAGCTTCGTTTGTCGAATATTGTGTGTTCCATTATCTTGCTTCTTGTTTTTTTCATCCATATTATCTCTAGTTGTTAATATCCACTATTTGAATTATGATCCATGGCGTAATTTATTGCTAATAATCACAACAAGTGGTATCAGAGCGTGGTATTCAAGGAGGTGTGTGTTATAATAAAAAAATCTTATAGGATGGAGAAATTCGATGGAATCATGGATTTCAGGCTATGGCAGATGAGTATGAAAGACTATCTCGTAGTGCTGGAATTGGATGATGTCCTAGAAGGTCTACCAACCGTGGAACAAAAGAAGAAAGATTCGGATGATATGGAGCTGGTTGAGGTCATTGATGATAAGTCAAAAAAGATGGACAAGAAGTGCTTGTCAGAGATTCGTCTCCATCTCATGACGAATGTTCAAGGTCATGCTGCAGTCAAGGAGGTTATATCAGCAAAACAACTATGGGAGTCTCTTCAATATTTGTTCATGGCTAAGACAATGACGAGTAAGATCTATATCAAAGGTCTTATACATGACATGAAGATGGAAGAGAATACTCCAGTTATGGATCATATTTCTGCTTTTGATTCATTATGCTCAAGACTCGAAGCTATAGGTGAAGAATTGAAAGATCAGGATAAAGCCTTGCAACTAATTTGAACTTTTCCAGATTCGTACAAGATACTAATTCAGAACTTTATGAGTAGATCATCTTTCATCACCTCGGAGGTGTGTCAAGCTCTGTCTGCGGAAGAGATGATGAGAAAGAGGGATTAAGTCAATACCGTTCAAGAAGGCGCGTTTGTAGCGAATGAAAAGAAAGGTTCTAGCAAAGGACGGAAGACTATCTTTAAAGGAGATTGCTTTAAATATGGTCAACCGGGCCATTGTGCTAGGGATTTCCCAAGGAAGAAGGATGACATCAGGGAAAAACCAGCTACTAACCCTGATGGAGCCGCAACCGTTGCGATGACTTCTTATGATAAAGAAGTAAATCTTATAGATGTCCTATTGATGCCTGCAAGCCTAACTGGTCAGGGAGGATGGTTCTTGGATTGCGGTGCCGCTGTTCATGTTTGCAACAATCGTTCATTGTATAGCACATATGAAGATTGTAGCAGGTTTGTCTACATGGGGGATGACTTCAGATTGCTAGTTCGTGGAGTTGGTGAAGTCTGCCTAGAATTGTTTGATGACTCAGTTCAAACAATCATAAATGTCAGAAATGTGCCGGAGATAAAGTGGAATCTAATCAGTCTCTCTAGATCAGAATCACTTGGGATGTGGTACTCTACTCGAGGTGGAGTAATAAGCGTGTATCATGGCGACGATGTGGTCTTGAAGGTGAGTCATTGCGGGGGCTTGTATAGATTACATGAGAGAGTTGTATATAATGGTGCTAGGGAACCAAGAAGCATATGTTCCGGTAGTGCAAACGCAGCAAGGATGAGTTATGGCTTAAGTAGTGACTTTAGATCGTTGACAACTCAAAGTTACGTGCCAGTGATGGTGTCCAATACGGACATGGTCTAATCATCAACATAGATAATCGGATGTGGCTCGATTATTGACATAGATGATTGAGTGGCCCTTGTAAAGGGTGAGACAAAAGAAGATTTCATGTGTCATCAAGAAGAAGAAGAAGATAGCGGTTGGTTTTGTTACCTTCGCAAAAGGTGGTGATTGTTGTGTTTTTTGCTCGGTTCCAAATCCAAGAGAAGATGAGTGTTATGGAAAATCAGATTGTTCGCTTGAAGGGTGCAAAAGACTGTTTGCGGTTCTGGAAAGGTGCAAAAACACTTTTGCAGTTACGCAAGAAAAGTGCAAAAGTCGTTTTGCAGCTGGGCGAGAAATATGTTTCCTTATCAAACTTGGTTTCCTTGTTTATTTTGGTCTCTATTACCTTGTTAATAGTTTCCATATTTATGTAAGATTATTATTACCTTATTCTAGATTGGATGGACTCTATTATATTGTTATATATTGATAGAATAATTCAATAGATTAAGGCATAAGAGGTATTCTTCTTTCTGTGGAATTTGTGGGAGAGTTCATCTTGTTGTGAGAGAGAGGTTAAAGGGCTGTTGATTTTCTTCTTCTGTGAGAGCTTTGAGTGTAATAATTCTTGTGATAGATTTTGTAATCGTTTTGAAAGAATTAGTGAAAGCTTCGTTTGTCGAATATTGTGTGTTCCATTATCTTGCTTCTTGTTTTTCTCATCCATATTATCTCTAGTTATTAATATCCACTATTTGAATTACGATCCGTGGCGTGATTTATTGTTAATAATCACAATAGCTTTTATCACGTAACCTAGCCTAACCTAGCCTAATCATTCAAGAAGATGAAGTAACCATACAAGACTTGATTCCAAATACTTCCTTGTATATTTACATTGTAAAAACTAAAGGGAATACTAACGTGTGCCTGATATATTAAGTAAAATAAAATAGAAATTGAAGGCTTATTAAATAAAGGACAAATACTTAAGGCGGAATCATAGAGAAACAAAAGTCATTTGAAAGAAAAGGCACTCTATAAGGGGGCCCCATGACAACTAATTGAGACATGATTACATGAAATGCATTGTTTTTGTATGGAAAACCAAAAAAAACAAAGAAACATGCATTTAACATGTTCCCAGATAGTGCATAATTGTGATATCCCCATCAACCACAACAGTGCATAAACTGTAAGTAAGTGATAACTCTCTCAATCACAATAGTGCAATGCCGCACATTAGCATGTCAGAATAACTTAGACTAATTAACTGACTACCAGCATTTTCATGAAGATTTTATGTCAAAAAGTGCACAGCCTCATTCCAAGTCAAAAAGTGCACAACCTTATTCGCAGTAGAAACAATCACAATATTCAAAATTAAACTGATATAATAAATATTGTTATACATGCTTGACTAAATCACTAGAATCTAAACAAACATTTGAAACTTAACAATATTAAAAAAGAACTTAGAAACATAAATCACCAAAAGTTTATCAAGCACTTGAAACTGAAGAATATAGAAAATGCCAAGAAACAAAGAGATAATAGAGTTTTTAGATAAAAGGTTCACAGATCATGGGGTTTGAATGGGGATGAGCATAAATATAAATAGGGTGTGATGGAGATTGAAGTTGGGCGTTAGGTATTTGAGAGATGAAAGTGAGAAAAAAGAGGAAATTTGATGAGGAGATTGAATAAAAGGAAACCATTATTAGGTTAAAATGTGAAACTTACTTCATTCGTGATGTTGAAGATGAAAATAGGGAGATGATGATTCCAATAATGAAGCTTGGGATGATGGTGCTTGTGATGAAGATGAAGATGAAGAACAGACGAGTCTGTGAGGAGGAGTGGGTGAGAGAGGTTAGCTTGAGGGAGGGAAATAAGAAAAGAGATCGTGCGTGCATTCCTTTGAAAAGGTTGAGTAGGTTTTCTCCCTTTTTTTAATTTAATTATTAACTTATTAATTAATGTATTTTATTAGTTAGTTACTTTGTGTAATAGTGGGAGCGGTGGAAGTGGCTTTGGAGTGGTGAAAAATAAAACAACCTAGCTTTTGGAGTGTTTCTAAGCAGTAGTCTAAAACCAAGTAAAAGTTGGGGCGCCCAAATAGGTGGTTTATCTTCTGGAATAGTTGCTTTATACTCTATTTTCCTCTTGTCTTTAAGATACACTTGCCATTGAAACTCATCCGGACCAGAAATTGTTGGAGCATTGTGTTGTGTATTTTATTTTATTATTTATATTTTAAAATATAAAATAAATAACATGTTAAGGGTTTTATGGAATTTTGTTTTGTGAAAAAATCGTTTGATAAGCATCATTTAAATTCAATTCATCTAATCTTTTAAAATATCTTGAATACCAAGTATATTTTGTGGCTACAATATTTTTCGTAAGTTCCAAGTAAATTAATTTAATTTATTAAAGTTGCAAGTAAATTTATTAAACTATTAATATCATATCCTTGGCTAACCTACTTTGGCACTAATATAAATAGTAAATTAGATGCATGCTTAGCTTAGAGAATACACCAAGAAACAGAGGGCTACATTCCTATCAAACCTTTTTCATAATTCTCCAACCTTTTGACAAAATTTGTAAGCTGCCAAAATCCACAAAATAATTTGTAACATCCTTGTTTAGTTTCCTTGTTAATCTCGCCTTAATCACTTAGGTGGTTCAAAAATCTCACCTTGGGGGATAAATTCTTGATTTATGAATTTTAACAAACTTTGAGATGTTGTAACTTCTTCGTCTCTTATATGATTAAGTCCCCGTTTGTGCCTATCTATAGCTTTTGATCCGTTCTACAACTTTCGTGTTTTGGCCATAAGCTAATCCATGCTTCTTGTTGGTCAAAACAACATGCAAAGTGAGCCGATTGCAAAATCTAGTCGTATTGATAACATTGTTGCAGACCACTGTCTTATATGGATTTCTGGAATTAATCTATCAATAATTTGGAGAAATTTCTTGGTGAAAGTTGTAGATCTTTGAATTGCTTTTATATTGATATAAAGATCACCCCAATCGGAATTTCGAGCCAAAATTTATGGCCAAATTATGAACAGAACTTCAGGCAGCTTTCATGTGATCGATCAGAGGTAATGCTGTGATCGATCATAGCTTACCAGTGGGGTTTTTTGACCATTTTAAACTGATTATTTATGCCCTTTTACTTATTGTTTTCCCCATTCGAGTACACCTTTAGAACCCTCTAGAGAAAGAAAGAGCTTCTTTGAGAGAGATTTGGAGAGAGCTTCACATACACATCATCACCACACAAAATCACCATCAAAGCAACACCAAATTAACCTCTCAGATCATTATTCATCATCTTCTCCACCATTTCCACCTTCCTCCATGGCTAGTTTTTGGAATATTTGAGGAAAGCTCAAGACTCACTCAATCTGGCTCAATCTACCGCTCAACCCTCAGATAAAAAGGTTTAATAAGGTGGGAACACTAGTACGCAAACTTGTTTTCAAAGTATTATGTGTTGCATCTCTTTAAACAACCAAAAATTGGGGGTTTTGCATATTATTTCTATATTATGCTTGTTCATGGAGAATTGGTTGTTTTTTTTTATTATCTTAGTTGATTTATGAGTTTCATAACTATAATTTGTTAATTCTAAAAAGAATCCCCCCTTATTTATTGTTATACTTAAGGATTGACATGAAACTCATACATACAAATACGATAGTGAATAAAGATTTGGGACACGCATATATATATGGATATACTGATGGGTTTAAAGTATTTTTTGGTTATTATACCACATTTATGTGATATTATTGTTGTGCTTAAGCCATTGACTAGCTATTGCGAGATTTATATGAAATCCACCAGTCCGTACCTATACTGAGCATATTTCTAATGTGTTTTTGAATGGTTTATGTATTGAGACCATATATGAAACTTTATATTTAAACAAATATTTATGAATTATACATGGTTTGGTTCTAATTTGACAAATCTTTGTGAAATTCTCTAAATTGGAGAAACTATTAGACGAAACTCTTAATTGGACTATTATTTAGAACTCTGATATTGCAGCCTAATGGAGAATGATGTGATGGGGAATATAGTAGGTTATCAATATCCTGACGATGGATATTGATGGAGATAAGTGTAATGAAGAGCTATTGTCTTCTTAAAGCAAGCAACATTCCATGGCAGTGCTAGCATGTGATGCCCTGAACCCCGTTAGGAGGTGTAGGCCTCCGGGACCTGGTTAATCACGGTACCGTACGCGATGGTGGGTTTGAATGCATGATTTAAAATTCATATAATAATAAACTATACATAGAGCCTCTTTTTTTAGGAAACTTTTGGCATGTGAAGTCTATAAGTTTATCGATTCGAAAACTTATATATATAACAAAATAAAATTTAACAAAATAAATCTAACTCCACATTTGAAAAATCCTAAATCATATGAAAATCAAACATATCCATATTCAACAATTTCCTCCAACGAGGTCCCAATCAAAGATTTAATAAGTTTACAAGATTTACACATAAAAGTGGAAACATAATTCGAATAGCATAATAAATTATACAAAGAGTCCACATTAATGTTATGTACAACAAATGTAAGTTTTCCTAGGACGATTATAAGTTTCTAAGGCCGTTAGAGGTATCTAAACTCCGTATGCGTACCATCCCCGAAAAATACCTGCAAAACTGTTTTAGAAAATGGGAGTGGGCCAAATACGAGCTTAGTGAGAACTATAGGATTTTTGAGTAAGAAAGTATACATCGTCATTCACATGCAATGCAGAATTAAAAAAATATAGGTTAATATATATGCATTAAACTTATATGTATGTTCCACTTCTATGTCCCTTTATAGATATATATAGATTTGTATATAATAATGCAATGGAAATCGTGTCATGTGAATAGCACACCAAGTGATATACCATCTCCGAAGAATACAATAAATATATATATATCATCAAAGAACCTAAATGTTATAATAACAAAGTATCTACGAAAGATACGATAAAATATGTATCACCAAGATACAAATAGAATAGCAATAACATCTATAAGTTTATTTACAAAATTCGTATAGTCATAAAGCAAATGTAGGCACTAATCTTATACTCATCAATTTCATCTCACATCAGGCATCTAGGATTTACTCTACTGTGCACAGCGATTACAATCTAAGCTCCCAAGGCTAGGGTATGCAGCTCTCAAGGTTGGGTCCCCACGTGGACCACCTAAATGTGCAGGGTATGGCGCCTCGCACGGTCCCCCTAGCTAGACCATATAGTATGCCGCTTCCAAAGTGGGGCCCCTTTACGCGGACCAGGGTATGTAGCCACCAAGGCTAGATCAACCCCATGAACCATTAGTGCCTATTTGAACTCAAAATAGTGTGACTTGCGAAAATAGTAAGTATCAAGCAAATTATATATATCAACCAAATATATATTCAACATACATATGTATATTGTTGGAGCATCACAATATAAGTACTACAATAGCAATGAGTATATTAGTTCAAAACAATAATGATATCAAAGCTAAAATTAAATTATTGATATCGAAGTCCAAGAAAATTTCTGTTGTTTTGGATACCACAATAAAATTAATTTTACCATTAATAATATTAATGGTGAGGAGTGAATGAATTAACATGCATCGACGTAAAGACCCATCTCTAAATTGTAAACCTTTCAAAACATAATGATTTATAATAACAACAACAACTAATAGTGTACTACTACTAAGTCTATATATGTAACCATTATTGTTAAAACCATATTAACAAAATAATAATACTGCTAAAATAAAATCTTACACTAGTCAAAACGAATTGCAAAAAATATTTTATAAATGGAACAATAGTACCATTAACTCGATAGGGAAATTTTGGGCTGAGGTGCGGATTAGGTCGATCTCTTTAAGACGTTTCACGGCTTTGCCCAAATTGTGTGCTTGCAGTTTGTAAATGCCATGATGTCTCCATGATACAACAAGCCCCAGAATCCCCTCTGTGTCGATTTTCCTTGCACAGTGAAAAATCGGAATACTAACACCTCAATGATTGATGCTCGGAAACAGTACACAAATTTCAACGGGGACAAAATAGTATTTATTTCTATTAAGGTTCCCCGAGTCTGCCCAAAAAATAAAAGAAGATTTTTTTTTCATACTCGGTTTGCTATTAAGAATAAGAATGGAAGAAAAAGAACTTTTCCCTAGTTCATTTAATCAAAAAAAGAAGAAATATAATTTCCTTATATACTCTATTTGCTCATGGAGGAAGTAAGAGGCAGGGGATTACCGCCTTTTTTATCAGGTTTTTTGTTTTTTGTTTTTTTGTTTTTTTTTTTCATGTAAAATTAAAAGGAAAGCTATTAATGGATATATATTAAAAAATATCCGTTGAGTTGTTGGCAAAAATCCTGTGTAGTGGGGAAGTGAAAATCCATTTTGTTGGAGACTTGGTCAACTTTATCCAAATTTTGAATATTTAAATAAAATTTATTTACTAAAATAAAATTTTTAAATATATTTTGTTCAAATAATTTATTCTATCACAAAGCAGGCCCGAATCTGAATCCAAGTTGGGTCGGTCCAGTACGATCGTTGCGCACGTATGGTATGCCACATATATAATAGTCTTGTCCAATTGTACGAGAATTGGGTAAACAAAACATATATGTAAACTCATAAAAGAATTCACATTATCTAATGTAGGACATAGGCAGAGAAGCTTGCTTTGATTTTTTTTTAAAATACACACTAAGTTCCAACATATATATATATATATATATCAAACCATATCTTCTTACTGCTTTAGCTTGCCAAGAGCGTATCTAATCTCTCTACATACACAACGACCAATCCAAGTACAAATTATATATCCAACCAATAAGTGTATGTGGTAAATAGGTAGGTAATAGATATATTGATTCAATGACAGTGGTAGTAGTCGCAACTTAAGATATATCTACATACATGCTCCATTTAAGAAGCTAATACCATCACATAATTATATCAATATGATAAACAACTCTAATGAGTGGATTAATAATTTATTTGCAACAAAGCCCATGATTTGATAGGATATCGTTCGTAAGGCAATTAGTCCATTCAATAGCGTATATATATATATATATATATATATCCCATGGATACAATCATCATGAGGACAATATATATACAACTCAATCTCAATATACTAATATTTGTTTTAAACCTCGTAGTTATATACTTATCAATTTAATCCCTTACTAACTCAAGAATATATGTCAAAACTATTATATATAATTTATGTAATACTAAATTCAGAACAAGTATAAAATAGTCCAAATCTAGTATAAATTCTCACTTTTAGATTATAACGTGACGTATCTAACCATAAGTTGGGTATATGCGCATTCGCGCTAACACAAGCAACTAGGGCTTGTAGTAAACTAGTATGTAATGTGGTTTCTTTCATATAAATATGGAATTACAATAAAAATATATAATAATCAAGAGAAAGAACCACAAATTTTACCCTAAACCCCGTGTATGCATATATCAACAAGTTCATAAGTAAAATACCCAATTTTGATTTGAACAGGAAGATACAACACATAATAGTTGAAAAAAAGTTTGGATATTAGTTTTCCCACCTTATTGGAGTTTAATCTCTCGAAGATTTGCAGCTGAATCGAGCCGGAGAAGGCCAATCACGAAATTCCCAATTTCGACCTCAAGAACCCTAACGATGGTGGAAGCAAGGATGGAGAAGGAGATGATGATGGTGAGGATTATTTAGTGGTGGTTTTTGATCATGATGATGGGTGGTCTAAGACCTCTCAAAATCTCTCTAAAATGGAGCTCTCACCTCTCTCTAAGCTCCTCCCATGGAGGTAGTTCGAATGGGGATGAAAGGAGGAAGAATGGTGAATAAAAAAGCAAAAAGAAATGGTTAAAAAACCCGCTGGATCCCCTTTGATCGATCTGAGGCCCCATTTTCTGAAGCTTTGTTTGTAATGTAGTCAGAACTTTTCACTTGGAACTCCGATTGGGATGATTTTTATATCAACAGAAAGTTAATTCAAAGATCTACAATTTTAAAAGAGGAAGTTTCTCCAAATTATTGATGTATTAATTCCAAAAATTCATAAAAGACAGCAGTCTGCAACAATGTTACTGATAAGACCAAATATTTTTAATTGGCTCACTCCGCACGCCGTTTTGACCAACGAGAAGCATGAATTGGTTTTCGATTAAAAAACTAAAGTTGTAGAATGGATCAAAACCTAGTATTAGTGCAAATAGGAACTCATTTGGACTTTGTATGAGAGAGTTTTGGCCTCTCAAAGTTGGCCAAAAACTTATTTCGGCAAAAGTTTGATTTTTCACCGTTAGTTACCAACTTCAACTGTGGCTTCCCGAAATGCGTTCCAACCATTCATGCATACTTAATATCATTAAAATGACTTACTAGCAGTGTTGGATCAACTACGGAGGTTCCGAAAAGAAAATCGACTCCTCAAATGATGGTTTGGCCTTAAACAGGCTTAAGAAGGAAATTGGCGCGGAAGCAAAATACGAGGCGTTACACAACAGTGGCAGTAGCAATGGCTGCATCTGCCCTCTCTTCCCATGAATGGACTGGAAGGGAGCTTCATTGACCTAAGTTCTTGTAGGAATCGATTCATTTAAAAAGATGTTTCATATTCAATATTTCCCCACATTGAAATTTCCCTTTATGAGAAGGCTCAATTTTTCAAGAAGGGATTAGTCTTGCATCCAATTTGGTGAGGAGACACCTCGTAGAAAATCGCAAAAAAATAATTATATATTAAGTTTAAAAAATTACAATAAAAATAATAATTAATTAAACACATTATTTTAATACTAGTGGGTAGCTTAGTAGTAAAAATGTCCACATTTGAATCACACCTAGGGTGGAGTGGGTTTCCTTATTATAACATATCATCTTAAATCTTTTTTCTTTTTTTTAACACATCAAATTTTCATACACCTAAGGGGAAGGGGGAAAGGGGAGCTGCATACTGCAGCCGGTGAGACTCGAACTCTGGTTGCCCAAGAGTTCGGGAGAGGGGCTTACCACTGGGCCGCCTCCTCCGCTCTATCATCTTAAATCTAAAACAACATCATTTGTTTATTTATTTTATGAGTTTTTTTTTCCTTTCTTTTTTTGAGGATCACTTATAATGTTGATTTTGAGTTTAGGTATACGTACCACAAAATCGTTTGGGTACCATTTTTAAGGTTCCAGTACTGTCTGAAATTATAATTTTCTTCCATTTTACTCCTATACCTAAAATCTAATAACTAATTTAATTTATACCAACAAACTTATAATTCCAATATTTTGTCATGCCTTTTCCATTTATCATGAATTTCATCGCATACCCAACAACAGTTTCTTGATTTTTATTATTATTACCAACATTCCTTTCCATATGGTTCTTATAAAAACTCTAGGTGTAGTAGGATGAGCAAAAATAAAGCAATGAGTGATGTATCATTAATTACTTAATCTTCAATGCACATTTAACATTCCTACTACGACCACGTGCTCTCTAACTATCCATATTGAGCCCCATTTTCTATTTTCCCTCAAGATTTCCATCGGTAAAAGATTTTACATTGTGGTGTGAGTTATTATTAGAATCAAAGATATATTGTAGTTCTAATCCATTTCCATTACCATCCAAGAAGAAGTGTTCTTTCTTGTTTTGAATAAATGGAGTTTTAAATACAAGATTTTGAACAAAAGAAGTAGAAGAAGATTCTTGACCCACCAAATCTTCGTTACTTGAATCTTCTGCAGTAAAAAAATCCTTCTGAACTTTGATTATTATTCACCACATTGACTTCACCCTCAAAAGATTCTTTAACTTTTCCGGAGTCATCCCCAAAGGGAGGAGACTGAACCATATAACTCAAAAAGTCGACCACGTCTGAGGGGGGCCCACGGCCATCACCGTTGCTGTAATCAGGGGCGGACGGAGTACAGAGTAAAAAGGGTCTATTGACCCCATGGACCAAAAAAAAAATATGTAAATATTTGGTCAAAAGGTAGCTAGCACAGCCGCACAAGCTAGCAACCCCATCCCCATGACCCCATGGATCAGAGATGTGGTCTACATCCTTACACAATTACACCGGGCAAAAGAAAAAAAATAAAAATTTAACCAAGCATTAATGTTTCTCACTTTCTCCCACAATGCCCATTCTTCATTTCTTCTCCGCTTACGAGTTCAGACTTTTGCTATTCTGCTGTTCTGCTTTTTTTTCTTTTTTTCTTTTCTCATTTCAGTATCTCACAAATCTCTTCTCCCTAATTTTTCTTTTTCTTCTTAGTTTTGTTTTTGCCTCTACACTAGCTCCGCTCCGGCATCTCACCACCGCTGCCGGCATCCCACCGGGCACCGGCCAACACCGCGTGATTTAGGTATATTTGTCTAAATTTTACACTTAGCCCCATTGGTCCCATGATCCTGGATCCACTGGCTGTAATTCATCTGTTTTAGCAAGTAGTTTCCGGAGATCCATTGCCCAACAACAGATGTGACTGGATTTCTTTACTGTCTTCCATGATTGGATTAGCCGGAGACGTTAAAATAATCATTGATCAGATGTGCCGTGTAGAGAATGAAACTTTTTTTTTAGAGAGAAAGATGGGACTATGATTTAAGGTGGGGGTCTAGGTTGCTGTCATTGATGGGTAGAGAGAGAAAAATGGGGATTTTAAAAGGAAAGAAGGGGATTAGGGTGGGATTTGATTGTTCTGGGGGTGGGGTTAACGAGGTGAAGAATGAGATATAGGAAATTAGCTTTGGACACAGTGACTTAGTAGGGTTAACTCAATTAGCTTTTAAGAATAAAATTATAATATTGGTCGAAAACTAGACGGAATCCTAATGCGAGTCTAAAAATGGCACCCAAAATCTAAAAATCTATTTTTGGTACTCAAAATCAATAGTACTATAAGTTAAAAAAAAAATCCCTTATTTTATTTTTAAAATTTCTAAATAATAGGGAAAGTTATGTTAACCCCCATCCTTCGTAGTTAGTCTTGTTTCTAGGTTGGCCCCTTGAACGTTTTTATCTGACACTTGACCCCCTTCATTTGTGACATATGTGCATTTAACACTAGCCCTTTAATACTCTGTTAAAAAGTTGATGAAAAAGATTACACTCGATGAAAAGTTTAGTTAAAGTGACCAAATTGCCCCATGATATTCTTAGACTAGTATAAAACAATTACAACCTCTATTTTAGTTTATATAATTTCAATCTTAGGAGATATTAATCATGTTGTCAAACACCCATTTGTTGGAGCCCTTAATCTTCATCTTCCTTGCTTAAAATCTTTAATCCATATATGAAAACAAATATATATATATATATATAATAAATATCCAAATGTCATTGCCCACAGCCAAGATCTGTTCAAAATAAAAATAGAAATACAACCAAACTTCTTCTATTAGCAACACAGTTACCACCACCAAAACACTTTGAACAACAGTGGCACCACCAACCGTCAACCGGGCACCAAATCACAATAGCATCATCGAAACAACACAATTGATACATATATTTGCGTATGTGGTTCATATATATGGGCATATATGTACACCCTCTGTAGTGATTGCCATTTTTGGTGAGTTGCCATTTCAGATGACTAGTGTTGGCAAATTTTCGCTACATCTTTACATCCTTTTTTCTTTCTCCTTTTGCTATCATCATTTGATTTCTGAATTTAGCAATCTCTTCACTTGAAAATCAACCCAAAATAAAACACTTTAATTCACTTGATTGTAAACTTTACATTTGCGCTGGCAAATTCATGCCCGCAAAATTCGTTTTGATAGTAGGGGTCAGTGAGGAAAAGAAAGAGAAAGAATCAAGCATCAGTGGAGTTAGGGTTTTTTAAAGAAAAATAAGAAGATGGCAAAGATGGGTTTAAAAAAGATTTAATTTTATTATTATTATTGTGTGAAATTTTTTGTAACACTGAAACCATTTTAATTGTTTTTTCCTTTTTTGGAAGCATGGTATTTCCACGTCTGCACCTCTTCATCTAGGAGGGTATTTTTGGTTTTTTTACGCTTTGTTTAGATTGAGTTAGCCATTTTTTTTCAACAAAAAGTTAGTGGAGTAATATTGTCGGGTAAAAGAGTTACCGCATGGGGTTAATGTAAACGTAAAAAACATTAAACCCCTTTAAATTATTATTTTTTGACACTAAACCCCCTTAATCTAGTTGTTATTGACACTTAACTCCCAAAGTTGACACATATGTTAAAACACTAACGAAATGGTTGTTATGTGCCTCTTATGTGAGCATCAATGGACAAAAATACACTAATCTATCCATTTAAACATAAATTTTTTGAATTATTCTCATTTATTTTATAAAAACACTCGTTAATCCTCTTTCCTATTCAACTACATAGTGGTTGTTTTATAAAATAGGTGAGAGTAATTCAAAAAATTTATGTTTAAATTGTAGATTAGTGTATTTTTGTCTATTAGTGTCCACATGGAAGGCACATGATAACCATCGTATTAATATTTTCACAGATCTATCAACTTTGAGGGTTAAGTATCAGTAACTGTTAGATCAAGGAGGTTTAGTATGACTTTTAAAAGATAAAAAAATTTAGTGCCAAAAAATAATAGTTTTGAGGGGATTTAAGGGGTTGTTTGGTGGATGTTTTGAGTTGAGTTTTTAAAATATGGTGCTCGGTAGAATTTAAAAATATGTTAAAAAGTGAATTTAGTTTTCGTTTGAGTTTTTTCAACCAATTAAAAAATCTCATAAAAAAATTTTAAAAAATAATCACAATGGATCTTATTTTATAGATCTCGACGAATATATTTTAAATATATATTTTTTATTTAATTTTGATTTTTGAAATTTAAAGTTATGGTGTTCTAAAATTTTTTTTAAAAAGAAAAAGTAAAGTAAAATAAATTTTAAAAAATGTAAAAATAAAATTAATTTTAAGTTGAATTTTTAAAATTTAAAAAAAAAATAGTGAGATACCAAAGAGTGGCTTAATATTTTTTACCCTTAATATAATTTGCCATAGATAATACGAAGAGCTATAGTACGACGGTCGCACGTGCAGACTAGAGGCTCTGTCGCTTTAGCTTTGATGCCCTGGGGTTTGAAACCGAGGAAGAAAAAGCTCAATCAAATTACACTACACACTTTTAATTATTAGGGTTTTACAGGAAAGAACCCCAGATCCATCAAACAAACAAGCTCGAAGAAAATGGTTGAATCTCAAACCCTAGTTTCAGCTTCAGCCTCAACAGTTGGTGGTTCTGGTTCTTCTCTGATAAAGCAATTAGCCTCTTGCAAGAAACCACAAGAGACAAATCCCTCAGACTCCTCCTCAACAAATGGCTTCCATCTCAGCATGAAATCTCAAATGAAGACATGAAGAAAATCTGGAAAGGCCTCTTCTACTGCGTTTGGCACGCCGATAAAACCCGAGTTCAGTCCGAGCTCATCGACCTTCTTTCATCTCTCCTCCTTTCCCTCCCTCTCCCCCTCTCAACCCACTATTTCTCGGTTTTCTTGATCACCATTCGCCGCGAATGGCCTGGGATTGATTCCCTCAGGTTAGACTTGTTTTGTTTATTGATTCATTCATTCGCCGTTTTATTAATTGTTGAAAAACAAAAATTTTGGACTTGGGAGTTAAACATATTGTTTGATGGGTATTTCAGTTTAGACAAGTTTTATCTGTTAATTCGGCCTTTTATTAAGGTTTTGCGAAAGCAAATATGATTATTGTTCCAGCAATGTACAACTTTAGAAGTATAAGAAATAACTTTTCAAAGTTTTATAATTGCTTTGGCAACATGGGTATTCTTTATTAATTGATTCTTCCTTTTGTTGAAATCAACAAAAATTGGCACTTGGAGTTAACAAATTGTTTCATGGATATTTTTGGCAGGTTAGACAAGTTTTATCTGTTAATTCGGCGTATTATTCATTGTTTCTTCCTTTTGTTGAAAAACAAAAATTGGGACTTGGAGCTTACAACTAGTCTGATGGGTATTTTGGAAGAGAGGGCTTTTTTAGTGGATCAAGATAAGTTTCAGGGAAATGGGGTTAATTATCATATTGGGTCTGTTTTTCTTGAAGAACTGAAGCCATTCCTTCCTGTCAGTGCAGAAACACTTGATGTTATATTTAAGCCTCTGTTGTCTGTGATGTGCAAGTCAAAGGATAGAGTTTTGGTGGGTAAGATTAAGGTTAATGTGTTTGATGTGTTGTTGAAATTTGGAAAGAGTCTGTTGGAGAGGAAGAAACTGGCTGGTGGTGATGATGCGGAGGACGAAATTATGAATCTTGGTACCATAGCATTGCTGAAGAGTTTTTCTGCCAAATTCTATGATTTGGGTTCCTCTCCGGATTGTTATCAGGGGAACAGGAAAGTTTTGTATGGTTTACATGAGGAATTTTTGAAACTGGAGAAAGATTTGGAGTTGTCTGGCATTGAAATCTCGTTTCCAGTTGTAAGGGTTGATGGTGGCAAAGAGGTGCCAAGAACAAGAATGAGAAAGAGAATGAAAATGAGAATGTGCAAGGGATAACTGCCAGCAGTGAGAATGGTGAGAGTTCAATCACCGAACCAACTAGCGATGGGAATGTTCTAACTTTTAACGAGAGTGTCATATCGAATCTCCAGATGCAGTTTGAGATGGTTGCCCGCAGAGATCGGCTTGGAAAATGGTGGGACAGATTCAATGGATACGCCCGAAATTGCAAATGAAGGTACAATCTCAGAGAAGACGAGAGGGAGCAAGGAGTATGGGCCGTGACCTAGATAACAGAATTCAAGTTGATGCTGCAAAGAGTACGGATAAGAGTGCAAAGAAGGTTCGGTTTTCCATAAAGAATAACTTAGTGTGGAAACCTCAAAGTCCATTACCTCCCCAAAGTTTGAGATTACCACCCTCAGTTACTCCTAGAGGTAGTGCACTTAAGAAAGGAATACCCCTGCAAACAAAATGTTGAAGCAGAAGAAGAAGGGCCGAAGGGGAATCAAGACTATCTCCCCAGGCATTAAACGGCTGGGGAAATTGCAAACTCTTTCTCTTTAACCAATTCCAGGTCGGAAGATTTTTCTTTCTATTGGGTGCAAGTCAGTTAAAGCTTTTATTTTTGATTTCGTACTCTTGAATTTTCCAACAGCCCATGCGTATGTATGAGCTAGGGTTTTGTAGTTTGATATCACTAGTTACATGTAATTTTCGATTTCATTTCTTGCTCAAGTTCGGATAAGATAAACTATGATGTATTGCATTTAGAGCCCTTTCCTTTCAGTAGACATTAGTATTGAAGAGTCTATGCAAATTCTTTCTTCAATACATTGAGTTATTATTTATGTTTTTGTTTCAAAACTTGAAAAACTAGAGGTTATTTCGTGCAGTGTTCTAAAAATCGCGCCTAGGCGGCGAGTAGGCGGAAATCGGTACCCCCCCCCCGCCCGGCCTAGGGCTGATCATTTGTGTCTAGGCGCTAGGGTGATTAGGCGTTGATTAGGCGCCGATTTTTGGGCTAGGCGTCGATTTTTGGGTGTTGAAGAGACGATCGGAATTTCTTGGAGGGAGAGAGACGGCCAAAGTAGAGGGGGATGGAGGGACAGCAACGACCGGAGAGATGGAGGGAGAGTGATGACCGGAGGGATGAAGGAGAGTACATACCGGAGGGATGAGGGAGAGTGACAACCGGACAGACGGAGAGAGAGTGACAACCGGAGTAGTGAGGGATGGAGCGAGAGTGACAATCGAAGATAAAGGGACGGAGCGAGAGCATTGAGCGGCGTAGAGGCTTAGAAAGGGACGGGAGTGGGTTAGGGCTTTGTTACAAGTTTACAACTAATTATAATAAAAAGTTAAAAAAAAAATAGAAAAGGAAAAAAAAAGGTAAAAAGGCACAATGGTTACTATTACTAATTTGCTTTTTCAAACTTTTACTTTTCTTGTAGATTTGTTATTTTTATTTATTTTATTTTATTTTTAAACTAGTAATATAAATAATATTGTTATATTATATAACTTAGATTATTTAATACTGTTAGTATTTAATATTTTTATATGACTTAAATTATTTAATACTGTTAGTATTTAATGTTTTTATATGACTTAGATTATTTAATATTGTTAGTATTTAATATTTTTATATAACTTATATTATTTAATACTGTTAGTATTTATTATTTAATATTTAGTAACTTAGTATTGTTATATGTTATTCACTTATTCTTATTTATGTAGAAATTTGGTTGTGCTATTTATTTTGTACTTGTGATAATTTTTGGTTTTAAAACATTGAGATGGAGATGTTAATTTGAAATGTATATTATGTTTTATTAGTATTATGTTATTTAAAATAATATTTTTAATAAAAAATCACTTGACCGATTAATCCCCTAGGCCAGTGGCGGACCCAGGAATTTAATCAACTGGGGGCGAAATTTAAAACAAACAAAAATATATTTAAAGCACATCAATCACCAAGGAGAACAAATTTAACCACAAACATAATCGCATTAATAATAATACTTAATACAACTAGAAGTCTTAAAACACTTAATGCCTACAAATTACAATAAAATTCTACGGGGTTTCATATTTTGAAAGTATTGTAGCACGTCCTCCTTATCAACATTATTGAAAATGTCTTGTTCAATGTATGTCACCAAACAATCATTCATAAATTCATCTCCCATTCGGTTGCGTAGCGCATTCTTGATGATTTTCATTCTTGATGATTATTCAATAAATTGATGATATTAAATTTAATTTATCTTGAAAATTAACTTAAATCAACTAACATTAACATTGTTTTAAACAAAACACTTTTGGCAACTAATATCTCTTCAAAAAGATATTTTAATACACCTAAATACCTAATATAAGTAATATTTTAAATTAGGAGTTTAATTGTTTAAACCTAAATCACCAAATATTCAACAATAAATCAATACTTCAAGCAATATACGTAATATTATACAATTAATTAAGAAATACAACTCATATTATTCAATTAATCAACTAATATTATTCAATAAATTGATGATATTAAATTTAATTTATCTTAAAAATAAACTTAAATCAACTAACATTAACATTATATTAAACAAAACACTTTTGGCAACAAATATCTCTTCAAAAATTAGTTTTAATACACCTAAATACCCAATATAACTAATATTTTAAATTAGGGGTTTAAATGTTTAAACCTAAATCATCAAACATTCAACAATAAATCAATATTTCAAGCAATACACTTAATATTAAACAATTAATTAAGAAATACAATTCATATTATGCAACTAATCAAAAAATTTATTTATATTTAAAATTAAAAAGTAAATCTAAAAAAATAAGTAGATCTAAAAAAAATACCTTAAAAAGTGTAGAGTGAGAGAGATAATTGGTGAATGAGTGGTCCAATTGATGCTTAGCCAATAAAAATGAAAGGAATGGAGTCACAAAAGATGGAGACAAAAAAAAAAAAGATTGTCGCCAGTGGGAGCAAAAAGAAAAAAAAGAAAGCGAAAGAGAGGGAGAAGAGAACAAAAAGAAAGAAAGAAAGAAAGAAAGAAAGAAAGAAAGGAACAAAGGAACAAAGAAGTAAAAAAACATTAAATGAAGCATGTGTCGGCAGTGGGAACAAGAACAAGTGGGTGGGGTTTGATTAATATTTTTTTATTACACTTTAGTACCTTCAAGTATAAATTTATGCACAAAAATTCTTATATATTTTTTTTAAAAAAAAAAAAACCCCCATATCTATTAAAAAAATTGAAAGCCAACTGGGGGCAATTGCCCACACTTGCCCCTACGTGGGCCCGCCACTGCCCTAGGCACTAGGTCCCCCCTCGCCGACCTAGGAGCGCCTAGCGATTTTTAGAACATTGATTTCGTGTTGATCAAAGTTCTTTATTTTCTTATTGAATGTTCATGTGATACATTCAAGCATGGGGTGTTCTTGTGAAATTGTTGGTGCTTATGTTAGCAGCCTTCTTATACAACAAAAGGACATTCTCAAAGTGTAAAGGCATGGCTTAGCTCATATAGGCATTGACGGTCTGTAATGATTTTGATATTTTGTTTGTAGATTTCTCGTGATAGCCCTAGGGTTAAACTGGGAAACTTATAATTTGATGTTACAACTCTGAGTTAGTTAGGGTGAGCCAGTTTCTGACCTGGGACTTCTGTCTGGGGAATTAGGATTGATCCGGTAGGAATCTGTTTCATTTTTCAACTGGGGAGTTTGCTGATTCGTCTTTTATTTAGCATGCATGACACATAAAATTCTATATATTTTGCACAACACTTCTTTTTGGGAAGATCTAAACCCAAATATTCACCCATTCTTCTTTAGCCAAATCACGGAAAAAGTGGCATTAAAATGCCTCTCGTTAGAATCTTGGATCTCTTCTTGGTACTAGACTTTTGGAAAACCATCGTTGAATCATACCATGGTAATTCACGACTACCTCCTTTTGCTTGCCTTGGACAAACCAATTTGCTTAGACACATGTCACCTGTGAGTGTTTTGCTGCATTAACTTACGCTTATTTGACTTCTGTTTAACCACCAACCAACCTAAGATATGGACTTTTGAAGGTACTCTGGATTTCCATGTGAAATTTATCTGGTCTAGATAATGATTAGGGATGGATTATCATGCATCAATTATTCATGATAAAAGGCCCCGTGGGAGAGCCGCGTTAACAAAGACACAAAATCATCGACTTCTTGTTTGTCTTTTATATTCCCTTCAGATGGACAAGTTCCATGAGCAGTTTTTGGAGGATGACCGAGAAACCAGAGAATGGATAAATTGACGAGGATATAAGAGCAACTGGCTTTCATAATCTCTCTCTAACACACAAACACAGATTCTCTCTTCGTTAGGCCCAACACAAATAAACACTCTATACCTCTGTAACTGATGAATGGAAGGTAAGACTTAAGAGTAGTTCTCTTTTGAGTTATTTTATTCTAACCTCTTGCATTATTTTCTCATTAATCTGAAGCAAAACTATTGAGATCCTTGGAATAGTTTACATCTCTTAGCTCGTGCGATACTAAATTTTAGAGCCCTTTCCTTTCAGTAGACACCGGTATTGAGGATCTGGTGCAAATTCTTTCTTCTATGAATTGAGTTATTATTTATATCATTGTTTTAAAACTTGAAAATTTATCGGTTATTTCCTGTAGAACCTCGTTCCCTAGCTTCTTTTTGAATGTTCATTGGGTACATATAGTCTTCTTGTGAAATTGTACGGGTGCTTATTGATACGCACTAGGATCATTTTTAGACTAGATTTGGGGTGAATCCGCGACCTGTTGCCTATTTGGAGGCAAGAACCTTGAAATTGGACGAAAGATGGATTGATGGAACCTCAAACCAACATCTATAGAGAGATGCGGACCTTGGTATAAGTGAATGACGCCACAATTGATTGGTGATGATTAATTGATAAGTTGATAAACGAATAAACAAAATTAACTAGAATTATTCAACAAGTTCGTAAGAACTCAAAACTGAAAACACTCTATTGTATTAATCATAACCCCTAATAATAATGTTTGACAATCCCCTTTACATAGGAGAAAAAAAAGGCCTTAGAATCCTATTACAATAAGGAAACTAATTATAAAACAATCAGGAAACTATTCAATCTAATTCTTAATTAAATAATGAAATACATTCCTAATTGAATAAGGAAACTCAAACAAAGCCAACAAATTAAAACAACTTAAATTGGATCTTCTAGATTATTCCAAGACTTGAATTATGGAATTCTACATTTTAGCCTTGTCTCCATCACAATAAGTATGCAATCCTTCATTTGGAAACCTTTTAGGAATCTCCATTGCTTGATTTCACTAGCATTCAAATCCATTCATCACTTGCACCACTTGTAAAACTCTTTCGAATGCTTTATCATGATGGAATCTTCTTGTATGTCTTAGCATGATCAATTCATTGGTCCTCCACTTGAATTTCCACATTCTGCTCCAAGGAATCTTCATGTTTGGATCCTCATTTGGGAACTCAATGGTAGCAAGCCATGGATGAGAACTAGAGCTAGGTTGGATCTCATCACTTACATTCTCAAAGCATGAAGGCGTAGTTAGCTCATTTAATTGTCGCCTCCGGTTTTATTTTCCAATTCTTAGGCATTGACAGTCTTCGATGATGACATGTTGTTTGTAGATTTCTTGTAATGACATTCTGTTTGTAGGTTCTATTATTTCTTAAGCTTGTTACTAGTACCTTCAATGGCAATATGATTAAAAAACTTGGGCGGGTTGGTTCTTTCTTTTGGGCTTTCCAAGAATTTTGAAGTCCCCTTGATGCTGGATTCCAAAACTTTGTTAGAGTTTTACAATTGAATCCAAGATTCCTATGAAAGGAAAATTCATCCTAAACCAAGATTTTTATTCTTCTGACAGATGGGAGGGAAAGTTTTTTTGAAATCTCGAATGCCAATTCTTTTTCTAGAACTTAGAACCAAACGAGCCCTTATAATCTGCACGTTACATTCTTTTAACTGGGAGTTATGTGATTTTTTTTTTGTATTTAGCATGGATAACAAATAAGATGTATTGGAGGTGTTCATAAAAACAAAAAACAAAGATGACAGCATAAAATTTTATTTTTTCCTCTCGACATTCTTTTGAAGATCTGAACTCAAATATTCACCCGTTATCCTCTTTAGTCTTGGATCTCTTCTTTGTAACTAGACATTATCCAAATCATCAATGAATAATACCACAATTTCAGCATTCCGGATTTCCATGTGAATTTTTCTGGTTTATATAGTGGTTAGAGATTGTTTGTCATGCAGCAATTCAAAGAAATTTACGAGAAAAGGCCCCCGTGACCGTGCTTTTGTTGGAGAACCTTAATACTCCCCAACAAGGACACAGATTCATTGACTTGTTGGTCTTGGATTTCTTTGGAAGGTCTAGCTCCTCGAGTAGTTTTTGGAGGATGATGAGTTAGAAACCAGGGAATGGATTGCGACTAGGGGTGTTGTGGTCAATCAAAAAACTAACCAAACTAAACCATACTGCACTGATCAGAAAGAAATAAAATACCAAAACCAAAACGTACAAATCAAAACTGAAGAAGTTAGGGTTAGGCCACTCCAAAACCGAACCGAACAAATCGAATTTCACATTAAACACACAATTTGATATATGTTGACCTAAAATGCCTTTAATCTTATTTTGATCAATAATTTAATCATGTGTAATTTAACATATTTGTTAAATGAATTATAGCAATAAATTTCAAACAAGCACTATAGATCCCACGTGAGATATGAAGAACTGAAATCATTACACTCCTCAAGGATTATCAAACCCACACAAGAATATATTCTTCACAAGGAAATCCAAGATCAAGATGAAATGCATTCATTCAAGTGAAGAACAAATTGAAGAATAAAGAAACACATTAAATCGATATTGAGTGACTATTTAGGTTTTTTGTAAAGTTTAGTCATTGATCAATATCTATAGCTCAAATCATAATCATGCATCATTTAATGATTGAATCAAACAAGTTTGAGTTGAATTTCTTTGAAAACAACTTTTTACATAAAGCGGTTTTTGTATTAAATTCATAACCAATTTATACAAATGGTTTAATGTTCAAAAACTATCACAACATGCTTAGAAACATTTTTGGAACATTCCTTGAGCTTTGCGATAATTTTTGAATGAGTTGATTTTTCGATATTGGGCAGTACCCCTTGGTCGACTAAGCATATAGCCTTTCTTATTCGACTAAAAGTTCTAAATATACATTGGGATTTTTGATTTGATGGCCTATCTTTGCTATACCCTCCCCTATAACTTCACAAACGGGCATATTATTTTTTTTTGGGGGGGGGGGGGGGGGGGGTACTTATTGATTTTAAAAACACTTTTTACACTACCACAAACATTTCTTAAATAATTATTCATCATTCACAAAAGATCAAATTAAAAAATCCTTCATTGATTATATACATCATTCTTGAGCTATATTTCTTTATTATCTGTAACGTTAGAAGTGAGCTTTATTTTATATTTTTATATGTACTTGAGAGTTATTGTATATTATTGTGTATCACCAAACAAATTTTATTTATCCATTTGTGAGAAGCATTCTCATAGTTAAGCAAGAATCCATCTTGTGTGAGTGTAGTGAGAAGTATTACACTTATATTAATGTTTGATCTTCACCCAAAGAAGATTGTTTAGTGAAACTTCTTGAATGCCAATCTCGAGTACGGATGTATGGTCTAAACAACTGAAACACATAACCAAAACGTTTTGGAGTTTTACAGTTCTATTTTTCGAAAGTCAAGCTCTCTATTTATCATATTGTTTGATATTATGTTTTATATTGTTGCCATATTTCTTTGATATATATAGTTAAATATTTATTGTTTAATTATTTATCCACGCAATATTAAATTCCGCATTTATTACTAAACCCTATTCATACTACTACTACTACTACTACTACTACTATTACTACTACTATTATTTCTTCAAACCTTACGAACCCATCACTACTACTACTACTACTACTTACGCACCCATCACTTATTCTTTTCATTCTAACATTTGCACCATTTCTCTCAAGTCTTAAGTCTCAAATTTTTTTATTCTTTTATGAAAATCTCACTATTTCATCACTCATAAATAATAGCTTCAAAGTTAATTTTCATTTAATCATGCAAGATCTAAACAAGGAAGATTTTAACTTAAACTTCAAAATGACAACGTTTTGTTTCATTACAAATTTTATTTTTTTATCAGAAACAAAGCTTATATTGATAGAAAAAACCAAATACAAGCAGAAAAAAGATGAAAGTGAACGAGAAGTCCACATACAACCAACAAGAAAAACAAAACAAAACACAAAACAACCCAGCTCAAACACAAAACGGCCCAACTCGAACACCACGGGCTACATCACGGAGCGGACTAAACTAACACCACATAAAACAAACAACTATACAACCAGAAACCTCCCTAAAAACCTATAGCTACACATCCCCTACAAATCTCTATCACCAAGAGAAAACCAAAAGCTATTTCTTTTACGTTATAGCTGCTGCCTAGTTACGTAAAATATTTAACATAGAAAGAATACCAAATTTCTTAGACAAGAATGCCCACAACGAAGCTAACGACTTGACTCTTTGCCACACCTTCTCTTCATTTTCCTCATTATCTTCAAATATCCTAGCATTTCTTTCTTTCCAGACACACCACAACACCGCCATAGAATTACACCACAATAACACTTTCGATTTTTTCTTATCTCCTCTCAAGCACCACTTTCCTATCAACAAATCATACCATGAACCTGGGAATATTGAAATCAAGTTGAATTCCCTCCTAATGTTGGACCAAATGGAGTGAACAAACAGGCAATGGATCAGCAAATGATCTAAACTCTCATTACTACCTTTGCACATAATGCACCAAGACGGAGACGACTGTTGAAACGGCTTTCTAACTTGCAATAAATCTGCCGTGTTAATCTTCCTAAGTGCTGCTAGCCAAGCCAACACTCTAACCTTTATAGGAGTACATGTCTTCCATTTCATATTACATGGCTCAAATATTCTATCTTCAACCGAACGCGTAATTGTTTTGAAGAAAGACTTGACTGAAAATATTCCTAACACATCCCCCTTCCATATTCTAGAGTCTGATCCTAAAAACTTGCATAATAAAATTAATTTTTTCTAAAACAAATATACATAAAAACCCATGATCCTTCCTTTAGAGATACTATTTAGTATTGCACTATTATATTAAATTGATTTGAAAACATATACATAAAAACCGAATAAAACCAAACCGAAAAGTTTGGGTTGAATTTGGGTTTCGAAAATTTTGAAACCGAACTTTTAAATTTAGGTTGGATTTGAATTTCTTAATTTTCAGCTCAACTAAAACCAAAAACACCCTTAATTGCGATTATAAAGATGAGGAAAAATTCGATACAACCCAAATGAATATGAACAACACATTTGCACTGGGTTTAGGAGAGAGAAAGTGGGGAATGATAGAGATTGGTTAGAAATCACTTTTGGGTTGTTCTTTTGGTGGTTCTTTTGTTGTTGTTGTTGTTGTTGTTGTTGGGACTCAGTAGCATTACTTTCAAAGTTTTAGAAATTATAACGACTTCCTACGTTATTGAGCTTTCAATAATTGTAATCTCTCTCTTTCTCACCCTTAAACACGATAAACACTCTAACTGAGCAATGGAAGCTATGGTAGTAAGATTAGTAGTTCTCTCTCTCTCTGGCTTTTCTCCAATTCTTTCTCATCAATCTCATATTCTTAGGCAAAATTATAAAGATCCTTGGATTATAATCAACATCTCTTAGTTCATGGACTACTTCAAGCATCAACATTAGTTCAAGTTGGGGTGTGAGTAATGTAAATATACCATATGTACTTGGCATGTGGATTAGTAATATGGTATAAAAAAAGGTAATCTGGAGACTTCTGATGTGGATTAGTAAATATACCCAAACTTCTAATATTCCTACAGTTGTCACAAAAATTTGGATCAAATCGAAGGTTAAATGGACTTAAAATTATGAAAATCAGGCAGAAAACGCGAAAAACAGAAATTGCCCAAAGGCCAGATCGGTATCCCAACACTCAAGACTAGTCAGCAACATGTTCTTAAAGGCCTGACCGGTCCAAGTGTATTTTAGGCCTTAGCGAGTTCTTTTTAGCGTTAGTTTTGTGGTTTTGACAGTTTTCACAGTATCTTTTCCATTTTTCTAGCTTTTAACCTAATTCAGGGATTTGATCAAGTTTTTCTTTTATAAATATAACCTTTTATCTTGGATCACTAACACAAGTTTTGAGAGCCCTTTCAAAGTTAAAAAGAGATGTCAAAACCTCAAAACTGTTTTGAAGAAAAATTTACCACTAATGTTTGTTTTCATGCCAATTGTTATTCGTTTCTAAGGAATAAAGAGGTCACAATCAAGCTTTTTCAAATATAACCAGAGGAGTCAATATGCCATCATATTGAAGCGAGTCTAAAGTGTGTGAGGCGCTGTAATTTTGATCGTGCAATTCAAGATTGAGGCGTTGAACAATAGATGTAGGAGACGACAATTCGACTGTTACTTATGTAAGTCAGTCATTGGTCATATTGAGTCTGTGAACTCTATTTATTCATAATGAAATTTTATTGGTTGGTCTCGATGATTAATCCTATACAAGTAGTGATACCTCGTTATTTCTAGTGTTGATTGATTGTTTCTTATTTGCTTTAATTTCTATTTAATTTCACATTTTAGATAAGAACAATTGTTTTTCAAAAACAACAACCAATCTAGAACTAGAATTTACTTATTTAATCGAGACTGAAAATCGGCTTTTGCAGATTACCACAAAATAATAAACGTAGGATTAATCGCTTTCATGCACGCTTTATTTTTCATTATAAATAAAAGCTCATTGAAGCATCATATTATTGAATGCGAAATCATTTCAAATCTAAAAAATATTTAAAGGATAAATAATTGTACAGTTGAAATTTAATATATTTTTGAATGATAAATAGTGCACACAATAAAACAAAATTAGTGAAAAAAAAAGTCATTTCTCAAAGTAATTTATTGCATAACCAGACCACTTAATATTTTTATTTTATATTTTAAGTTAAATTAAATATACTTAAATAACACGTGTAATCTAGTGTGTATATATATATATATTTATTCGACAACGTTGTATTGTAATACTCGGTAAGGTCAACAACGTTAAGCATCATTCGACATTCGCGAGAGAGAGAGAGGAACAACAACTAAATCAAGTCTACAGCAAGCGTAAAATGAAGGGCAAGGTCACGTTAAAAGCAGGTGAGGATATTGAAGGTACGAGTAATGGGAAGGTAATGGAAAATTGGGAAGGTGAGTTATTGGGTAGTACGAGTCAAAGCAATGTAATACGTGATGGAATGAATTTGGAATCCGTGTGGGGGGAAGATAACATTAATTCATCTGACAAAGCCAATTTGCAATTTAAGGATGACGATCTAGAATGTGATGAAGAAGGCACCTTATATAATGAAAGTTCCGATGGGGAAAAATTAGAAGATAATGCTAGTTTTGAACATTTTGAAGAAAATGGAGAAAGTTTGATGAGTTTGTTTAATGTAGGTAACACAGGCAACAGTATCAGTAATTACATAGCAAGGAGGAATGAACAATCGAGTAGTTGGTGGTCTCAAGTTAGTTACGACCAGGTTCGAGGTTGCATATTCAAACTGGGTAATCTTCTTTCGGTTCTCACAGGTGACATAAGGGTGAATAGGAGGCTAAGTAAGCTACCTATGACTATGTTTTACAATAATGAGATGGTGATAAAACGGGTATTCCATTAACATCAATGGTGGAAAACAATGATGTTTGGGTGGCAAAATCAAAATCAAGGGTTGTAACGCTTCAAAGTACTGCCATTCAACGGGTACTTCCAGTAATCAGTTATGAGTTTTTTGAGGCAGATTATGGGGGCAGTGGGGCATGCTTATCAACAGTTTGTAAGGTTTCAGCAGCAAATAACAAGTTAACAGAGGCAAATAAGGGGGGTAGTGAAGTAGTGAGTTCATCAGACCGTTTGGAATCAGAAGGCAATGATACACCATTGAAGGTTTTAATCAGAGATAAGCATTTTAGCAAATCAGGCAATTCTCAAAGGGTGGTTTGTAGGGAGTCAGGCAACAACAAGGATTGGGTGGGGCTAAATGAAGTAGAAAAGTTGAAATACAGTAAGTTATTAGAAGAGATGGGGGTCAACATGATTGCTACTAGTTGTTCAGAAACTGGTAACAAGAAGAAATGCAAGAAGTCAGGCAAGATGGGGGTTAGAGAGCTACATAATTTGAAGTGCGAAGTGAATTACGAGAAACATAATGAAGGTAGCTCAATTAGAAGGGGTGTAAAAGGTTCTCGATAAAGATTATGTCTTGGAATATTAGGGGTTTGGGAGGGAGGGAGAAGAAAAAAAGTATCAAGGAAGTAGTAGTGAGAGAAAAGCCGGATATTCTAGTTTTACAGGAAACAAAGAGGGAGGTAATCACATGGGAAACAATTAGTGCGGTGTGGGGTGTCAGATTCAAAGACTGGGCTTATATTCCTTCGGAAGGCAGATCTGGTGGAGTAATTATAATTTGGGATGTGAGAGTGGTGGTGTGTGAAGAATCTATAGAAGGAAGTTATACTCTTTTTGTTAAGCTTAAACCAAAGCAGGGTGAAAGTTGGTGGTTTACCGGCATTTACAGTCCGTGTAGATACAGAGAAATTAGTGCTTTTTGGGAGGAATTAGCTAGTTTATTTGGGTTGTATGGTAGCAAATGGTATCTTGGTGGAGATTTCAATACTATTAGATATCCATCGGAGAAAAAAGGTGGGGTTGAGGGGAGGTGGACTAGAAGCATGAGGTGTCTTGATGAATTTATCAGGAATTCGGATTTGATTGACCCGGGTATTAGTAATTCAACTTTTACTTGGTCAAATGGCACAATTCATTCTAGGATTGATAGATTTATGTTTTCGGCTGGATGGGATGGGATGGCAATCGCAAGACAAGAGGTGGCGGTTCGATTAACATCTGATCATTTTCCTTTGCTCCTTGATTCAAGTCTATTTAAATGGGGTCCTACTCCGTTCTGCTTCGAGAATATGTGGTTGAGCGATCGTGACTTTTTAGTGAAATTCAAGGAATAGTGGCTTGATAATTCGGGAAGTGGGTAGGAGGGTTACAAATTTATGGAGAAGTTGAAGAGGGTAAAACACAAAATAAAGCAATGGAATTCCGAGTCTTTTGGGGATGTTAGAATAAAGGAGCTACTTTCTCAACGCATTAAGGAAATTGATGATGAAGAAGCTAGGGGGACAATTGGAGAGGATACGAAAGCCGAGAGATTGAAGTTGATATCAGATTTCGATGAGATGTTGTTGAAAGAAGAAGTTTCATGGAATCAAAAAGCCAAAATTAAAGGAGTTACAGAGTGGGATGCCAATTCAAATTTGTTCCATCGAATAGTAAATCAAAGAAAAGTGAATAAGTTCATAAGTAAGTTAGAATGGGATGATGGGTCGATAGTGAACGAGGCATCTGAGATCTAAAGTGAGTTGATAAGCTTCTTTAAAAATTTGTACACGAGAGAAGACAAAGCTAAAGTGAGGTTTGAAGGCTTAGAATGGAATCCCATTTGTACCGAAAGTAAGCAGTGGCTTGAGAGGCCATTTGAAGTAGATGAAGTGAAAGCGGCCATTGATTCATGTGAAGGCAATAAAACGCCGGGTCCCGATGGGTACACGTTGGAAGTTTTTAAGAAAGGATGGGATGTTTTGAAAGAAGATGTAATGAAGGTTCTGAGAGAGTTCTTCGAGAAGGGTGTGGTAAATGCTTGCACTAATTCCACGTATATTTGCCTATTACCAAAGAAGATAACGTCACTCAAATTGAAGGATTTTCGACCAATAAGTCTAACGACTAGTCTTTACAAAGTACTTGCAAAGGTTTTGTCATTGAGTTTAAGGGAGATATTGGGTGAAACGATTGGTATGTCTCAAGGTGCATTTGTGAAAGGAAGACAAATTCTTGACTTAGCACTTATAGCTAACGAAGGTGTGGAAGAGTATAGAGAAAGGAAGAAACAAGGTGTTGTGTTGAAAATTGATTTCGAGAAGGCTTACGATCACATCGAATGGGATTTCGTTGACCATGTTCTTGAGAAGAAGGGCTTTAGGGAAAGATGGCGAAAGTGGATTAAAGGCTGTTTATTCTCGATAAATTTTTCCATTATGATGAACGGGAAACCGAGAGGTAATTTTAAAGCGTCAAGAGGGCTGAGGCAAGGAGATCCACTATCTCCTTTCATTTTTGTTATAGTGTCGGATGTTTTAAATATCTTGGTGGAGAGGGCCAAGGTAAAAGGATTAATTGAAGGTTTCTCAATCGGGACGGAAAATATAAGTTTGTTGCACCTGCAATTTGCTAACGATACCATTTTTTTCCTTTCAAAAAATGAAGAAAAGATTGGTAATCTGATGGGTATCTTAGACATTTTTGGGTATGCTTCGGGATTGAAGATTAATAGATCAAAGATGGAGATTGTAGGTATCAATGTGGAGGAAGAGGATATGCGGGTGTTGGCCGGGAGAATTGGGTGTAGTATGGGTTGCTGGCCTATGTCCTATCTAGGGCTTCCGTTAGGCGATAATCCGATGAAAGCTAGTTTTTGGAATACGGTTGTCGAAAATATTGGGAAGCGTCTGAAAGGGTGGTATAAGGGATGTATATCTAGAGGAGGCAAGTTAACTCTTATTCACTCAGTACTAGATAGTATTCCAATTTATTTTTTGTTTATTTTCAAGATTCCGACGGCAATAGCCAAGATTACCGAGAAGTTGATGAGAAACTTTTTGTGGGAGTCGATGGATAAAGGAAAAGGAGAACACTTGGTTGCTTGGAAAATTGTTTCAAAAAGCAAGGAAATGGGAGGCTTGGGCATTGGTAATTTGGTGAAAAGAAATGAGGCATTATTGGGGAAGTGGCTATGGAGATTTCGGTTAGAGACAGAGTCCCTGTGGCACAAGATAATAAAGAGCAAGTACGGGTTAAATGACAATGGTTGGGATTCGACGAAGATTAGAAGGGGTACGTATCGGAACCCGTGGAAAGCAATTGCACAAGGTTTCAAAGATTTTAGGTAGAATATAAGATATAAGGTGGGGAACGGTTCTAAGGTCAGCTTTTGGTCAGATTTATTGCTCGGTGATGAGACAATGCAAGCTCGATTCCTGGCATTGTTTCGGATTACTAGGGAATCGAAAGCAAAAGTAGCAGATTATACAAATTGGGTCTCAGATTCAAGTTTTTCATGGGACATTGTTTTGAGAAGGAATGTGAGAGAAGAGGAGGAAGTAGAGTACATGGCTTTGATGGGAATGATCCATAATTTGGAAATTTCTAGGCATGGAGATGATAGCAGAATGTGGTTGGGAGAGAAATCGGGAGTTTTCACAACAAAGTCTTTTTTTGAAATTCTAACATGTTTTAATGCAGGTTCTAAATTCAATCCTTTCAAAATGGTATGGAAATCAGGAATTCCATCCAAAGTTAGAGTCCTTTCTTGGCTTGCATCGTTGAGGAAAGTTAATACAGCGGATTTGTTACAAATTAGAAGACCATATTTGATGATTTCTCCTGCGTGTTGCATTTTGTGTAAAAGGGACTATGAGAGTATAGATCATCTAGCAATTCATTGTTCATTTGCTAGTTCAGTTTGGGGCAATATTATTAAGGAATTTGGGTTTCAAGCAGCTTTTCCAAGATCATGGTGCGAACTCTTATCGATCAAATGGACATTCAAGGGAAACAAAGCGAGATCCTTTACGTTGTGGAGATGTTGTTGTAAGGCTCTGCTTTGGTGTATATGAAAGGAAAGGAATAGTCGAATTTTTGAGAATAAGGAGGAAGATATCGATAAAGTTTGGGATAGAATCAAAGCATTAGCTTCTTTGTGGGCTTATTCTTCAAACAGTTTTGGGTTTATGTCTATTTCTGAGATTCATAGAGATTGAGCAGCTGCTATGGTCTAAGATAGGTTGAGAGTTTATTTTCTAAGTTCACAAATTGATGATGCTAGTAGGTTGTATTAGATGGAATAGTCAGTCAGTTTTTAGTTTTTGTCATGAGGCAGCTTTCTTTAGTGCCTAGTGATGCTTTTTTTGTATCATTTTTGTTTTTGGTTTGCTGGGTAATGGATTCCTCATCCTCTTCCAGATTTCCTTTGCTTGTACTTGATTCTTCTATCAATATAAGCTTGTTTCTTATCAAAAAAAAAAAAAATACAACGTTGTATTGTTATACTCGGTGAGGTCAACCATGGCGACGATGAACCTGAAACCCACCACCACCAAGATAATTTTGTATTGGTAGAGTAATAATTTGGAGTGATCAATTTTGTTTATTTTCAATTAATGAATTATAATTTTTTTGCATTTAAACGTTATTTCACCCACTAGCATCTAGAATAGTGGAAATAGTGTGGGTCAAGTTCGAGCTACCGAAACTCTATTTTCTTTCCGCCTCCCTCGTTGTTGACTCACTAGGTGGTGGTATATCATACTGCTTATTTAAGGAAAAAAAAAGTATTATCAGATTTTAACTTAAAGAGTTTTTGGAAGACTTAAATGAAAAATCCCAAAAGTGAGTAAAATATGTCTTGAGTTCCCTATGTTTATTTAAAATTGTCCAGTGATATCGGCATCAAGTGTAGGCACCGGATCTCCTTGAAAATATAATGAATTCCCTAGTTCTAAAAGTAAGAAATTACAAGTTTTACTTCAAATATTCAAGCCTCTTTAATTTGTTCCTAGTTCTAGAATTAAGCAATTACAATCATATTTATGTTTGTCCAACTTTCACAACCAAACCCAAACACATGTCAAAATAGTAAGTTGCCTAATTGCAAATTGCCTAATTTCAAATTGTCTAATTTACAATTTGAATGACAACAAAGCGGGCCCCGTCATTTATCATATATGTAAAGTGTGAGCAGGACTCTTAATATGCCTGTGATATTATGCAATTACCCTACACTCTTCGGAACTTACAGTAGAAGTAATGTTTGAGCATTGTACTTGTTTTATTTTAAAGTCTATACATAACGTTAGGAATTATTAGGTATCATCTTCCACATGCGTAGAGTGTGCTCCGAGACTAGTTTTATAAAATCTCTTTGATTAATCTACTAGTCTAGAATTGTATATGGTAAAGGAAGAAGACCCCTTCTTAAGCCGTTTGTTTGGCTGTTAACCTTTATTTTTGCTTTCTTTTTCTTGTTAATTTTAGGATATACTGAACAGATTAAAGATGCTAGTGATTATTTTACCGGCAGGTAATTTTTTTGATTTGCTGATGATCAATTTTTGTCCCATCTTTAGCAATGTTTGATTGCATTAAATTTTTGTTTAACCAGTTTCCATGATAATCCTATCATTTCCTTTTTCTATGTAAATCAAAGGGTACCCATTTATCCTTTAATTAAGTTGTTTTTGTTTTCCATAAAAAAACTTTTCCATGTTAATCCAACTCCAAGGAATTCAGTTGGTTTCCATTTGTTAGAACCTAGCTCTCCCAAAAGCTTAATATTAGGAGAAGGAACTGCAATGAATATCATACTTAACACCCTCTCTCACGTGCAAACCCATACTTGCACGTGGAGAGAGACAAGAATAGAACTATGCAGAATAGACAGATTCAAGATTAATGGATGGGGAATTGAGAGAACCAACCTCTGACACCATGTTAAGAATCATCTCTCCCAAAAGCTTAAGCCGGTAGATAGTGGGCCAACAATATATATCATGCTCTTCAACACTCTCCCTCAGGTGCAACCGACAAACCAAACCAAATGTGCACTTAGTACACAAACAATAATGTGCATAATGTACAAACACAAAGGGGGAAACAAATGCATGCGAGAAGATTCGAACCCGAGACCTTACAGAAGTTGAGCTCTGATTTCTCCCAAAAGCTTAAGTTGTTAGGAGAAGGAACCATAATGAATATCATACTTAACACCCTCCCTCACATACGACCCCATACTCGCACGTGGAGAACATATGGGAACAGGATTACACCAAACAGACAGAATTTTAATTTCGGATTAACAAATGGGGGATGGAGGTGCCAAGGCTTGAACCTTGGACCTCCCAGAGAACCAAGGCTTTTGGGAGAGCTAGTTCCTAATATGGTATCAGAGCTTGGTTCTCTTGGAGGTCCAAGGTTCATTGCATAATTCTATTCTTGTATGCTCTCCACGTGCAAGTATGGGGTTGCACGTGACGGAGGGTGTTAAGTATGATATTTATTGCGGTTCCTTCTTCTAACAGCTTAAGCTTTTGGGTGAGATGGTTTCTAACATAGTATCAGAGTTCAAATTCTACAAGGTCTCGGGTTCGAATCTTCCCGCTACCTGACAGCTTAAGGTTTTATGATAGATGGTTCCTAACACCATGTAAACCAATCACACACATCCGTAGTATATATCACCTTAATCTGTCAGTTTGCATTAATATATGTCAATCTGTGCAATGATTATTTAGAGTTTTGTGAAAGTGATTTAATTGTTGTTGAAGTGCGGCAGGTTACGAAATGTGGAATATGTGGTATGTAGGGATGATAATGAAGAAGTAAATGCATTTCATAATGTATGCCCGCCATCATGCCTCTCTGGTTGCATTTGGAAGCGGAAAAAAATCATGCTTCGGTTGTCCTTATCATGTGAGTTATTGTTTAATTGCTTCATTCTCTTAGTATTTCTTGGCCGAATTATTGCTTCCATTTGACTATATATTCCATCAAGTGCTCAGTTGGTTGGAGTTTTTGTTTGTTCCTGAAATCCAAAATTGTTAAATTCTCTCTCATGACATGGACTATACAAGAGACTAGTGTGAATTTTCCAATTCAGGATCCAAGGAACAAACCAAAATTCAAACCAGATGATCCCCTTCAGATGGTAGCTAATTTCTGTATCGTATGGCCATATTCATCTCTTTTCTTGTATGCATTAGTCGTATTTGATTACTAGATTTTGACTGAAGACTTCTTTTTTTCATTATCTGATTAATTTCAGGAAATCCGGCTTGAGATACTTTCAACATTTCTCTCTTCTTCTTCTTCTCCTTTTTTTTTTTAACTATTTATGGTTTATCTCTGAAGATAATATGCAAAATTTATGGTTCCCTCGATCATGTTGTTTCAATTGAAGCCATAACATGATATTTCTGTAGGGATGGACATATGGGTTGGATGGAGCACTTCTCAAGGCAACTAGATTAACAGGAATCGAGAACTTCATTGTGAATGTACTTTCATCTTAGCCGCAATATTTACCACGTGTTTTTTTTTTTTTTTCAAAATGGAGGGCTAATTTTGGAGATTTATTTGTCTATCTTAAGGGTAGGAATTTGGGCTTGTTCCAGTGAAAGTAGCTCTATAGGGCCCATTTGTTCTTCTCAATTTGGAAAAGGATGTTGTTCCTCAACTGGTATCTGATAACATTGCGGGCAATGAATGGCTCGGTAGTTCATCAGAGATACTGAGTACCAACGAAGTCGATTCTTCATTGAGTTATCTCTGCAGATGCGAATATACTATTGAATGTAATTGGAAGGTTTGGTCCTTTCGATCGCTCCTTTTAACTTCGCGTATGTCACTAAATTAGTCCTTTTGTCATTTCATCCAGGGTCTATCAACGGAGTCGATTCTTCGTTGAGTTTTCTCTTTCTGCTTGTCTATCTAACGAAGAAGCTTACTCTAATCAATCCATTCCTTGAATAAATGCATAAATGCACCCAGGTTTTGTGATTCTGATCATGCAGAACAGTTGAAAATCATATTTTATTTATGCAAAACAGATTTTTTGACACGAAGGATAAGAACGTTGGATAGGATTATTTAGTCTAGTCCAGATAGGATAAAATAATCCCACCTCCTAGGTTTGTTTAATCCCTCTCCTGGCCTTTATAGGACAAATAATCCACACTGATAGCCTATCCTGACCAACACTATCCCCAGGGGCGTAACTAGAGCCGGGTTGCCCCCGACTGTAACCCGGGTCTAATTTTTTCAAAAAAGAAATTAGTAATAAGCTTAAAGTTTATTTTTAAATATATATGTACATATATGTGTATTGCCCACCTCATTTTTTTAATATTACTACTCTACACCTATTTAATTTTTATCTATTCATTTACCACTCTCCATTTAAATAATATTAATTAAAATAAATGTCAAATACCCTTTTTTTCACTTTTTCGAATTCCGATTGTCTTCAGTTTTCAAGCAAGGAGATTGTTCCTTCTCATCAAAGTTTCCAAAAAATATCAACAATTTATGAATTATGCAGCGGATTAGCTGAAACAAGAAAGAAGGAGATTTATTATCTGATTGATAGATTGATCCGTCTTGTATTGATTCTTCCTGTTTCTACGGCAACAACAAATAAAGCATTCTCAACTATGAACCTTGGCAAAACAATACTTCGAAACATAATAGATGATGAGTTTCTTGCTGATTGTATGATTCTCCAAATTGAACGAGAACTTACCAAAGGTATCGATTTAGATTCAGTAGTAGATGATTTTGATTCTCTTAAGGAGCGCAGGGTTCAATTACGATAGGCTATTATGTCTTTTTGTTTGTATTTATATCGTACATTGCTAGATATAAGGGGAAATTATTATATTTTTTGTATATTTTTGAATATTTCATATTTACGCTTCCAACATATATAAAAAGTTGGTATCTTTTGTATGTATTTGAATATATTATATTTGCATTTTGGTTTATTTTAACGTTGTCGTTGTTTAATTCTTAGCCTGGGTCATTTATAATTCCTGGTTACGCCCCTGACTATCCCGTCATTTTATCTTGCACGTCAAACACAATTTTAGGTAATTAGGTATCTTTATCCTTTTATCTTGTCAATTTAGTCTTTAATTAGAGTTTCATCATATAGGCTATTATTTCTTATTTTGACTTTTTATTGTTTTGCTTCCTCATTCTAACCCTAGTTTTTTTATATATAAATACAAGCTCTATCCCTCGGGTTGAGGTAAACCATTAAGGCAATTACAAGATTCTTGTAGAACAAATATCTATGGTATATATATATATATATATAAGGAGCATTTCTCATAAGTACCTTAACTTAAGGTCTTTATTTACGGACTTGCCCTTTTGGCACGCTTTCCGACGGATTTTTTTGATGAAATTTGGTGGAAATGTTCTTCATCGTGTGTAGAACATCTCCACCAAATTTCATCAAAAAATTCAATCGAAAAGTGGGTTAACTAAATGATTGAAAAATATTGGACATATATATATATATATCTATTTCTGAACCAATATTTTTCAATCCTGTAGTTAGCCCACTTCCCGGTTGAATTTTTTGATGAAATTTGGTAGAGATGTTCTATACACGATGAAGAACATTCCCGCCAAATTTCATCAAAAAATTCCATCGGGAAGCGTGCCAAAAGGGCAAGTCCGTAAATAAGGACCTTAAGTTAAGGTCCTTACTTGAAATTTTCCATATATATATATGGTGAGCTACTAGCTTTTGTTTGGGAAATGTGAAACTGATATATACTAGCTCTTACTCATTTTTTTGATTAGTAACGTAGGGAGTGTTATATAGATTAGAGACTGTACACCAAAAAATACGAAAAAAATCAAGTTGTGCACAATGGTGTAGTCATCAATAAAATTGCGACCTATCTATTGGACTTGTACTGCTTGAGACGAATAAGAGTAGGGTCCATATATTAGAAGGCGCAAAATCAAAAGTTGCGAAAGTGTTTAGCCAGATGCTCTAAGAAGCTTGGATACCGAGTTATAAAAAGAAAAAAGTAGCATATGTAAGAGAAATGGACAAATGGTCCAAGTTAACAGCTCATCAACTGAGGTAACATAGATAGAGAAGAGAGGGTCTATTATAACAGTATATTCAAGTTGAGACACAAAATATGGACAAGCATAGGGCGCCACAAATCAAAAGGGTGTTCAGCATCTTGTCTCTGAGTTAGAAAACATTTAGGATTTGGTCCCTCAATTTTATTTTATTTTTAAATGATGCGATCCCTGAAGAAACTCTTTTTGGTATTTGCCTCTGGCGAGGACTTAGATACTATGCTATAGATACTAATTTTCTCAGCAGATACTAGGTACCAAAAAATAAAGTATCTACAGGGACCAGTGTTTTAAAAGGCGTCAGTGGATGCGCCTTCAAATGATTTCACCTCAAAGCTTCTTACGAACTGCGTTTTGCATATTAGGCGCAAGCCTTTTGGATGAAGCTCACGCATTTTGGTTGAGGCGTGCGCCTTTTACGCCTAGGCATTGAAAGCTTAGGCGTTTTGTGCAAACGAGAAAGAGAGAGAAAGAGAATGATGGAGATGAAATAAATACTGGTGACGAAATGAAGACCTGTTGGACGGTGACCGAGTGAGTGAACGACAATAGAAACTGGACGGTGACGGAGTGAAGACGAGTTGAAGAAGTGAAATACAGAGATGGAGAAAGATGGAAGAACGAGATTGTGATAGAGGCAGCTGTGTGGCTGTGAGAAAGATGGGGAGGAGTAATAAAGATATGTGTAGGGTTTAAACTATAAGTGCTGAATTACTTAATTAACCTTGGGTATATTAGATATTTACAGAATTACTAATAGGATGGATGAGAAACTTCTTATTAATATTTACAACAAACCCCTTAAGTTATTTTTATTTAATACTTTACTCCTTAGACTAAAAAATCTCATTGCAAGATAACAAAAAAGAAACATATTTTAATGTTTATAAACTTTATATTAATTATTTCTTATTTTTTTATTATAAAATGTTTTGCACAAAAGGCTTACGCCTTATCGCATTGAGGCCTACGCCTCGGCTTCGGACAAGCAAACGCCTAGGCTTACGCCTTCGCTTTTTAAAACACTGACAGGGACCTCATCCTTTAAAAAAAATGTTGAGGGACCACACCCAAAAAATGTTTGAATTCAAGGACTGGATCCTAATTTTTCCAAATCAAAAGAGGAAAAGGATATGCCAACATAAGCAGAACTAATTGACTTACAAAGTAAAATGTAATATCTCCGTATGGAACATTAATATACCCAGTGCGGTGGCACAGTACTTTCTCTGTTTGATTATGTATCTCATTAAGAGGATCATCAAATGAAAAAAAAAATGTACAATAACGAATCATCATGCCAGAAGACATAAAATATAGACTGACCTGAGGATACCAATAACGATGGAAACAATCCACAGCTGCCAGGTGAGCCTAACCGATGAGGTAAACTTTCCGAGGAACATGATTATCAACGGCTTGCAATTAAGTACCTAGAAATCACATCACCATAAAATATATGTGCGCATGTGTATATGTATGCGAGTATAAACATATATATATATAGAGAGAGAGAGAGATTTCTCACTTGAAGCATGACTGTTAGGCCCACTATTCCCATGAAAAGGCGATTCTTGGTAACACCTTTGAATACATTAATTTCATCTGGTTTGCGAACATTAAATTCATTGAATATCTGCAATTTAAATCATTTCATAAGCTTAAGGCAAAATGCCACAAAAGACAAAAATATCCAAATCCCAATAAATTGCATCTTAAAGCCATCTTTCTTATCTCTCTCTCTTTTGAGCAAGTAGATGTAGACTTTTACCTGACATTCTGACAAAAGACGAAAGCGTTGAATATCAGCATATTCTTGACCTTAATAGCATGATCAGTTCTGTTTTATCAAGGACTACAAATGCTTATCACCATCTACTGCTTTATCAAGGACAACAAATGCAAATCCTTCACTCTCTACACGGGGTTCACATTCGTCTCTCAACATCACAGATCGTCGAGCCTCTTCTCTCTGTACCTCTGAAAACACCTCTCTGATAGTAGGCAATGGTATCATGCCTAAAATATGACCCCGAACTTCGTCTAGATCCTTGTTTAATCCAGCCAAGAAAACAAACACGCGACCTCGCTCAACTTTCTTCTTGTAACGAGCACTATCATTCGGGTTTTCCCATTCTTCGGTTTCAAACAAATCCAACTCTTGCCATATGGCCATCATGTCATGGTAGTAAGCTGTAACCCCACGATCCCCTTGTTGCATCTTCCACAACCGGTTATTGAGTTCAAACATTTAAGAATGGTTGTCTAGGTCAGAGTACGTTTCCTTAACCGCTTGCCAGATATTTCGAGCGGTCGGCAGGAACATGTAGGATTTACCAGGACCAGCCTCCATGGAATTAATCAACCACGAGGAAACCATCGAATTCTCCTCGCGCCACGACTTAAAGCCCGGGTCGTTAGATGGAGATGGTATCACCTCGCCATTCACATAACCTAATTTTCTTTTGCCATCAATAAACAGCCTCATTAATTGTGCCCATTCAAGGTAGTTTATCCCATTCAACTTGTGACTGATGTTCGCCACCGGGTTTTCACTCACAGAATAAATAGAAGCAAATTGCGATATAGAATCTATGAACGTAGAAAATGGGCTTGTAATGGAACCACTAGCCGAATATGTGAGACTCGGAGTAGTAGCACCCACCATAGCAAGTTTATAATTCATATAGCACGAGGATTAGCACTAAACAAATCTGGAACCAGCAACCACAACACTTAAAAACAATTAACTAACTCACATCACGTTAAACCAAACTTGAGATAAACTAACCAAGCCAAATACGAACCCAATCGACCAAACCAGGGCTGGAACAGGTGTGGAACAGTAAGACGATATCGTCTGGAGAGTTTGGCAATGATCGGAGAAGCGACGCGCCGTCACGTGCGGCTGGAGTGGACGGAGCGTAAGATCCACGCGCAAGGAGCTGTAGGGGCGTGAGGGGCCGGTTCCCGGTGATTTTTTTGGCGTGAGGTCGTCTGAAGATTTATAGTGCCTCTGTGTGGGTGGTGTGATTAAAACACGATACACGTACCCAGAGTTTGAGAATGCACTGTGCGGCTAGGCTTTTTAGACGTAATAGTTCGCTGGCGGCAAGGGTTTTGGCCGGAATAAACTGCCTATGGAATTCCTAACACTCCTCTGATACCATATAGAATTTAGAGAGAACAATCATTCTTATTCCATAATTATAAATAATGAAAACAATGCACCTTATATAGGAAATAAAACACAACTCCTAATTAACCTAGAATCCCTATCAAGGTGGGATTCTACCCACATATAAAATAACATAAATAAAATAAATAAATAATATTGAATTATCAATATAAAGTTCTGATGCCCTTGATCATAGACACATATTATAGCATAATGGAAGATTTTCTTCTATCAGAAAGATTTGAAGTGTAAGAACTAAATTGAAATAAAATGTGAGAGATGTGAGAATAAAATGATGATCTTATTGAAGAGAGAACCACTCTTTATATACAAGTGAAAACCTAGAAAATAGGGTTTCTTCCCTATAATATAAAATACCTATCTAGCCCTTAAGTGTTATGTGAACTAAGCATACACATCATATACATTACATGTGATCTAAGCATACACATCATATACATTACATAAATATAAATCTCAACACTCCCCCTCAAGCTGGAGCATACAAGTTATATGTTCCAAGCTTGTTACAAATGTAATTGACTCGAGGTCCACTGAGAGACTTAGTGAAGATATCAGCTAGTTGATCATTTGATTTCATGTAGCTAGTAGTGATATCTCCTGAAAGGATTTTGTCTCTAATAAAGTGACAGTCAATCTCGATGTGCTTAGTCCTTTCGTGAAAAACAGGATTAGATGCAATGTGGAGAGCTGCTTGATTATCACATATCAACGTCATTTGTTGAATCTTTGTAAACTTCAGCTCTTGGAGTAACTGTTTCATCCAAACAAGCTCACACATTGCTTTTGCCATGGCCCGATACTGCCTCAGCAGTGGACAAAGAAACAACAGATTGTTTCTTGCTCTTCCATGAGACCAAATTTCCTCTAATGAAGATATAATACCCACTTGTTGAATGTCTATCATAAGGGCACCCTGCCCAATCAGCATCAGAATAGCCAACAATTTTAGTGTGGCCTCTACTTTCCTACAGAAGGCCTTTGCCCGACGCCTTCTTTATGTATTTCAAAACACGGATAGCTGCCTCCCAATGACTATCATACGGAGCACTTAAGAACTGGCTTAAGTACACTCATCGAGAACGTAATGTCAGGTCGTGTTACAGTGAGGTAGTTGAGTTTCCCAATAAGTCTCCGATACTTACTAGGGTCTGATAATGGCTCCCCTTAATTAGGTAGGAGTTTGACGTTTGGATCAATCGGAGTTTCTACGGGTTTGCAATTTATCATACCCGTTTCTTCTAAGATATCTAGGGCATATTTCCGCTGCGAGATACTAATACCCTGTTAAAATTGAGCAACTTCTATTCCCAGAAAGTATTTGAGTTTCCCTAAGGCTTTCGTCTGAAAGTGGTGAAATAGATGTTGCTTGAGTCTCTGTATGCCCTTCTGGTCGTTTCCCATAATCACAATATCGTCCACATAAACGACCAAGTAGATGCATTAGTTAGGAGACGAATAGGATTAAAAGACTGAGTAATCAGCCTCACTACGAGTCATACCAAACTGATGAACAACTGAAGTAAAGTGTCCAAACCAAGCCCGTGGGGATTGTTTTAGGCCATAAAGAGAGCGACGGAAGTGACACACCAGATTAGACTCCCCCTGAGCAACAAACCCAGGAGGTTGCTCCATATATACCTCTTCTTATAATTCGCCATGAAAAAAAGCATTATTGATATCCAACTGATAAAGGGGCCAGTGACGAATGGCCGCCATTGAAAGAAATAAGCGAAAAGAGGACATTTTAGCCACCGGAGAAAATGTATCACCATAATTAAGCCCATAGATCTAGGTATATCCTTTCGCAACTAGCCGGGCTTTCAGACGGTCAACCTTGCCATCGGGCCCAACTTTGACCGTATAAAGCCAACGGCACCCAACTGTGGATTTACTAGGAGGAAGGGGCACAAGATCCCATGTGCCACTAGAATGCAAGGCAGACATTTCATCAACCATAACCTGCCGCCAACCCGGATCAAAAAGAGCATCTCCTACATTTCTTGGAGTAGAAATAAGAGACAAAGACGAGACAAAGGCAGTATATTGTGGAGATAATCGATGATAACTTACAAAATTGTAAATGGGATGAGGGTTACGTGTAGAACGAATACCTTTGCGTTCGGCAATGGGAAGATCAAAGTCAGAAGCCGGAGCTGGAACCGGAGGCATAACAGGAGTAGGAGATGAAGCTGGTGGATTCGGTGAAGACTCGGATATAAGTTCGGCGGGAGAGTCAGTCTCGGTGAGCTCAACAGGTACAGGGAGAGAACGAGGATGGTAGGTGAGTAGAGGTGGTGGGTTGGGTTGAGGAATGGAGTTATCATAGGATATGGACAGCTCATTAATAGGAGGAGAAGGACATGTAGCGTTCTCTAAAGAGAAGAAAGGTGTTGTCTCAAAGAAGGTGACGTCGGCAGACACAAGGTATCGTTTAAGGTCTGGCGAAAAACAACGATAACCTTTTTGCAAGCGAGAATATCCTAAAAAGATACACTTGAGAGATTTGGGATGTAACTTATCTTTCCCAGGAGTGAGGTTGACGCGATCCCGGATCGTACTCCTAACCAGGTCGTTTGTGAATCCTTGACCTGTAGTCTATAAAGAGACTAGAACCTTGGAATAGGACGAATAGATGGATAATGGAACCTAAACCCAACGCTTATAGAAGCGCGAACCTTGGTATAGTGAAAGACGCCACAATCTAGTGTGGATGCTAGATTGATAAGTCAAGAAACACGCGAATTAATCAATTCATCATGCTCAACATGTTCTTAGAGAACACAAAGAGAAAACTATCCAATCATAATTGTATTCATAACTTAACTTTATTAATAAAACAATATTGTGCCTCCTTTAAATAGGAGTAAACAAAACAATAGAAACCTAAATAATAAGGAAACTATTTCCTATTAAAAATAGGAATCCTAATTAAAATAAAAGACTATTAAAGAAATAAAGAAGCTACCCAAATAATAATAAAACTAATTATATTCTTCGCTAGCCGATCGTGAGAACACGCTAGAAAATATAAAATTGAATTTCGGATTTTAAGGCGTGCCCGCGCCTTATCAAAACAGCACTTCTGCCTTTTGGTCGCAATTCCCAGCTTTCGCGTGCCCACGCTTTAGGCAAACACTTCTTCTGATTTCTTCACCTTTTAACTTCAGGCTTTCTTCCTCTTAAACTACAATGCCCAATCTTTAAGAACTCCTTGAAATGCATGATTATAATTCAAGCTTATTGCATCAAACATGTGAGTTATACGGAATTCCTCTTGAATTTCCATGCTCTATCCTTGTTTGCCATCATGTGTGGATCATCATTTGGAATGCCACGAACTACCATGATGGGATAGAAACTGGAGCTAGGCCGGATCACATCATACCAATGACGCGATCCCGGATCGTACTCCTAACCAAGTCGTTTGTGAATCATTGACCCGTAGTCTATAAAGAGACTAGAACCTTGGAATAGGACGAATAGATAGATAATGGAACCTAAACCCAACGTTTATAGAAGCGCGAACCTCGGTATAGTGAAAGACGCCACAATCTAGTGTGGATGCTAGATTGATAAGTCAAGAAACACGCGAATTAGTCAATTCATCATGTTCAACATGTTCTTAGAGAACACAAAGAGAAAACTCTCCAATCATAATTGTATTCATAACTTTACTTTATTAATAAAACAATATTGTGCCTCCTTTAAATAGGAGTAAACAAAACAATAGAATCCTAAACAATAAGGAAACTATTTCCTATTAAAAATAGGAATCCTAATAAAAGGAAACAAACTAGATATTATCTCCTAATTAAAATAAAAGTCCTATTAAAGAAATAAAGAAGCTGCCCAAATAATAATAAAACTAATTACATTCTTCGCTAGTCGGTCGTGAGAACACGCTAGAAAAATAAGGCTGAATTTCGGACTTTAAGGCGTGCCCGCGCCTTATCAAAATAGTACTTCTGCCTTTTGGTCGCAATTCCCAGCTTTGGCGTGCCCACGCTTTAGGCAAACACTTTTTCTGATTTCTTCACCTTTTAACTTCGGGCTTTCTCCATCTTAAACTTTCATGCCCAATCTTTAGGAACTCCTTGGAATGCATGATCATCATTTAGCTTCTTGCATCAAGCATGTGAAATTATACGGAATTCCTTTTGAATTTTCATGCTCTATCCTTGTTTGCCATCATGTGTGGATCATCATTTGGAATGCCACGAACCACCATGATTGAATATAAACTAGAGCTAGGCCGGATCATATCAGAGGTCATGAACGAAACAAGTGCAGCCAAAGATACGAGGGTGGACGATATAAAGAGGTTGGTTGGGAAATAGCAAAGAATGGGGCACTTGGTTGTCTAAAACAGAGGACGGCATCCTATTAATTAAATAGCAAGCGGTGAGAACGGTGTCTCTCCAGAAACGTTGTGGAACATGATTGTGAAGAAGGAGAGCACGAGCAGTTTCAATCAGGTGTCTATTTTTTCGCTCAGCCACTCCATTTTGTTGTGGAGTATGTGCACATGAAGATTGATGAAGTATACCCTGAGAATTCATAAAAGATTGAAATGGGGCAGAAAAATATTCACGTGCATTGTCACTGCGGAGAGTACGAATAGTGACTCCAAATTAGGTTTTAATTTCGGAACAAAATGTGTGAAATATGGAAAACATTTCAGAACGATTTTTTATTAGAAATAACCAAGTACACCGAGAAAAATCATCAACAAATGTAACAAAATATTGATAACCCAAAGTTGATTGAACACGACTAGGACCCCATACATCGGAATGGATTAAAGAAAACGGAGACTCTGCTTGTTTATTCACACGACTCGAAAAAGAACTTCGAACATGCTTTCCTAACTGGCATGACTCACACTCTAAAATCGATAGACTCGCTAGACTTGGCACCAACTTTTGTAATTTTTGGAGGTTAGGATGTCCCAAACGTTGATGAAGAATGGTGGGGGGGTCAATAGCAACACAGGCAACAGGGGTTGGCGGTGGGGTGAGGTAGTATAATCCACAGTACTCACGTCCTACTATAATCGTCCTCCCAGTGTCCCGGTCCTGCAAAAGAACTGAATTAGCGATAAAGATAACAGAACATGGCAATGTTTGGGTTAATTCACTAATGGAAATTAGATTAAAGGGACAATTTGGTATAAAGAGAACAGAATTTAGAGGTAAAGAAGGCAAAGGTGTAGCTTGTCCAATTCCTCTAACTTTAATTTGTGAGCCGTCAGCTAAGGTAACAGTAGAAAATTTACTAGTGTAATGAATACGGGAAAACAGATCTTTGTTACCAGACATATGATCGGAAGCCCCAGAATCAAGAACCCATGGCCCAATTGAGGATGACTGAGAGATGTAGGCAGTATAAGTACCAGTTTGACTGGTTGAGGCTACGGCGGATATCTGGTTATTCGCTTGAAATCTCTGAAACTCAGCATACTCAGAAGCGGAGACGGTCATAGTCCCAGAGGGATCCCCAGAGAAAGAATCATATTGTGAAACGTTAGCCACTTTAGGCGGATAACCATGGAGTTTGTAACAGCAACTTACAGTGTGGCCCAGAGTATTACAATGAGTACACTTGGGGCGAGGGCGATTTCGACCTTTCTGCCCGATGTTGTCATCTCGCCGATAAGTCATTTGAGATGCCAAGATAGCAGAATCAGTAGAAGTGGTAGGCTCAATAGGAGTGCTCAGAGGCGCGGATATACGAATTAACTGCTCGAATATCATATCCATGGTTGGAACCCCAGGATTTGCCAAAATTTGATTGCGAACAGAATCGAGTTCTGTAGGTAGGCCAGCCAGTGCAAGAACCATGAAAAATTTTCCACGATCTGCTTCTTGTTTTTCAATATCAGTTGAAAGAGGCATCATTTCATTAAACTCCTGCTGAAATGTCTCAATTTGGCCCAAATACTTTTGCATATCTAGATCGTGCTTGTTTCCTGCTTGTTAATCGTCTTCATACGAGAGACAACGGTATAAAGGCGATTAATGTCATTTGAATATAGTCTTTTAGCCTTTTGCCATACCTCATAGCATGTACGGTACGGTCGGTATTGATCAACGATAATGCGGTCAATAGACTGCCAGAGGATACTGCATGAAAAGGCATCAATTTGTTTCCATTGAGGACGGTCTTTCTCGATAATTTCAGTAACCCGTTGGATCAGGTGTTCTTCAAAACCCTGACCAATAAACCATAATTCCACTGAGGCAGACCAAGACATATAATTTCCTAAACCACTTAATTTTTCAGAACAAATAATGGGCGTATTTGTAAAGTTGATAAGGGATTTATTTGGTAAAGCGGCCATAGGATTAATCACCAAAAAATAATTGTTAAAAGATGGCAAAAGGAAGCTTGGAAACCTGTTGGAATTGGCTTAAAGAGAGGTTCTGGAAAATTTGGACAGAAATGGGTCACACACGTGCTGTCACGCGCGTGAACAGTGACGGCGCATGGATCTCAGGCACATGGAAACGGCGACGTGTGGAGGCGCGTGGGAGGTCGTCCCGCGGAGCGCTTGCACGGTGGGCTTCGTCTCGGGATTCCGAGCAGATCTGTATAGGTAGTTCCGGGAACAGATAAGTATTTGAGGTGTTTTTGGAAGAAAGTGGGGCGGCCGCTAGGGTTTTGTGTAGAATAAGAGGTTGACGGCTAGGTTAAGAAGGGCTAGGGTTTCTCTGCTGGAATGGAGGCGCAGCAAGATGATTTCTCACAAAAAATCCTCTGATGCCATGTGAGAGATGTGAGAATAAAATGATGATCTTATTGAAGAGAGAACCACTCTTTATATACAAGTGAAAACCTAGAAAATAGGGTTTCTTCCCTATAATTTAAAATACCTGTCTAGCCCTTAAGTGTTATGTGACCTAAGCATACATATCATATACATTACATGTGACCTATGCATACACATCATATACATTACATAAATATAAATCTCAACATAAAATATTACCGTAAATAACTAATTTTAGATGTATAGATGCATACAAAACCAATTCTGATAATAATGCTGTGCTAACATTAGTAGCAAGAGCACACCAGCAAGAAATTGCAGATGTTCAGAAATCAAGTGATTCTTTCCAAAGCTTTTTAAATTATCTTCTAGAAATCACGATTGCTTTAGTTGGACAAAGAATAAAAAATAATAGCACCATAAAATAACTAACTAGCATAAAGAACATGATCATCACGTATACCGAGTAGAATAAATACGGAAAATACCTTCACACCGGCATTTTTACATAGTTGAACAGCATCCCTCACACCTGGCTGACAAGGATCCTACTTCGAAAAGAGATAATTTCAGAAAAATACGTGTTTTAGCACTGACGAGGAAGTCGAAAAATTGCCCAAACAAAATGAGAAAAAATGAAACAAAATGTTAGAAAATGTTTAGTTCAGATGGACCATTGAGGAATGAGATGTATCATGATCACATACAGGAATTACAATTTAATCCACAAAACAAACTGAAGCAGGAGAGGCGCCAGTTAAATTAAAATTCTGCGGTGGATAATATATTACCAACAGATGCAAATTGCAACAAAGAACAACGTATTAATCGATGTCAAAACAAATTTAGCTTAGAGTATCAATGAAGTAAAGAATGTTTCCTTTTTCTCCTTTTCTGGTCAGAAAGAAACACGCTACAAAACTATAAATGGATGTCACTAATATTAACGGGAAAAAGAAAAGAAACATAAAATACCAACTCCATAATAATGACAGGCAATTTCTGATCAAAAAACAAAAATAATGGCATGCAAAAAAAGTGTCTGATGATTCCAAGAACCAACTATAATAACAATTGTATTACAGACAGGTTAGTATTATGTTACAAACTCGAACTTTTTTAATTTGGCTTAAATTTGTTGCATGATGGAAAGCCAGGATCATACTAATATTATTGTAAATAAATGCTATTGCACCATGAATCTTGATAATTTAGAGAACAAGAATTATTTTATTCCATATCATAACGAATGAATACTAGGCACATTATATAGAGAGTAACATCCTAGCTTACCTAAAATACCAAACAAGGTGGGACTATACCCACAAATAAAATAACATAAAAATAACTAAAATAAAATAATATTGAATTATCAATACTCCCCCTCAAGTTGGTGCGAAGATATCCGTCATGCCCAACTTGCTCACTTGAAATTCGAATGGTTGCCTTAACAGACCCTTGGTCAAAATATCTGCAACTTGTTGATTAGACGGAACAAAGGGAATACATATTATTCCACTTTCTAGCTTCTCTTTGATGAAGTGTCTATCAATTTCAACATGTTTTGTCCTATCATGTAATACCGGATTGTGGGCAATACTGATAGCAGCCTTGTTATCGCAGTATAGTTTCATCGGTAGACTTATTGGCCTTTTGAGTTCCTCTAAGACCCTTTGTAGCCAAAGAACCTCACATACTCCTTGAGCCATTGATCTAAACTCAGCTTCTGCACTACTTCTAGCGACAACACTTTGCTTCTTACTTCTCCATGTAACCAAGTTGCCCCAAAGAAACGTACAGTAGCCAGACGTGGACCGTCTATCAGTAATCGAGCCAGCCCAATCAGCATCAGTATATACCTCTATCCCTCTTTTATCGTTCTTCCTGAAGAACAGACCTTTCCCTAGGGAGCCTTTGAGGTAACGAAGAATACGGTACACAGCCTCTAGATGCTCTTCACATGGTGAGTGCATGAATTGACTAACCATGCTCACAGCGAAAGCGATGTCAGGGCGCGTATGAGACAAGTAGATTAGTTTCCCAACTAACCTCTGGTATCTCCCTGTTTCGACTGGAACACCATCTTTAACATCTCCTAGCTTGGTACCCAGTTCTATGGGAGTATCCGATGGCTTACACCCACTCATCCCAGTTTCTGACAGCAGATCCAGAATATATTTTCGTTGTGAGACTACTATACCACTTTTTGAACGGGCCACCTCCATTCCAAGGAAGTATCGTAGGTCGCCAAGATCCTTAATTTCAAATTCTCTAGCAAGATTTTGTTTCAGACGACTCATTTCTTCAACATCATCCCCTGTCAAAATCATATCATCCACATAAACAATGAGAACTGAAAGTTTGTTTCTTGTGGACGTCTTAGTGAAGAGAGTATGATCAGACTGCCCTTGATTATACCCTTGGCCTTTGAGGAACTTCGTTAATCTTTCGAACCATGCCCTAGGGGATTGTTTAAGGCCATACAAAGACCTCTTTAGCTTGCAGATTTTTGTCCCAAATTCCTCAGTAAAACCAGGTGGAGGTTCCATATAAACTTCCTCTTCTAGGTTTCCATTCAAGAAGGCATTCTTCACATCTAACTGATTCAGAGGCCAGTCCAAGTTAGCTGCAACTGATAAGAGAACCCGAACTGTATTTAATTTTGCCACGGGAGAAAAAGTTTCGGAGTAGTCGACACCATACGTTTGAGTGAAGCCTTTAGCCACCAGGCGAGCCTTGTACCGTTCCACTGACCCATCTGAGTTATACTTCACAATGAATACCCATCTACAACCAACAACTGTCTTTCCTTCTGGAAGCTTTACTTTCTCCCAAGTAGCATTCTTCTCCAGCGCTCTCATCTCCTCATACACCGCTTCTCTCCACTCCGGAACATTTAGAGCATCCTGAACATTGTTAGGAATAACCACATTCGACACACGAGAGATAAATGCAGAATAGGAGGGTGAGATATTTTCATATGACACAAAGTTCGAAATGGGATATTTGGGAGATTTCGTACACGCTCTGACTCCTTTTCTAAGAGCAATAGGGAGATCAAGTTGATCAGACTGAGTTGACTCGATATTGGCTTGAGAACTACCTTCCGGTATCTCGAAAGAGTCATTGTGAGTATCATGATCCATCTCCAGGTTGGATTCTTGGGGTTGCAGAGGAATGGTTTCTTCCCTTCCTTGTTCTGGATTTTTCCTAGAATAAACAAGACCTTTATACCGTTTTGCACACATCTCTGGTCCATCGGTAGTCAGAATTTGGGATGACACTACCCCTGGTTGTTTTCCATTACCAACACCAATATCTTCAATATTTAATTCATTTGTTTTCCCAGATTGTGTGTTCAAATTAGGTACTTGTTCATACAAAACATCAACGACTGAATTATCAAAAACGTAACCACCATCTTCACTCGTGCTCTCCCCCTGAAGATGGGAGTTGTAATAGGATCGCCCCTCGAAGAAGGTAACATCCATAGAAATGTATAATTTCTTGGAAATCGGATCAAAACATTTATACCCTTTCTGATTTGTAGGATAACCTACAAAAATACATTTGTGTGCCTTTGGATCAAGTTTAGAATTTTTTGGGTCATGATTATGAACAAAGGCAACACTTCCAAATATTTTTAAGGGAATATCCCCTAATAACCGAGTGTTGGAAAATAGATCAGAAAGCAATTTTATAGGGGCTTTAAATTTCAAAGTTCGTGTTGGAAGCCGATTAATAAGGTAAGTAGCAGTCAAAATAGCATCGCCCCAAAGGTATTTTGGAACTTTAGTTTGAAAAATTAGAGCACGAGCAACTTCAAGTAGATGTCTATTTTTCCTTTCGGCAACTCCATTCTGTTGAGGAGTATAATTACAGGAACTTTGATGAATTATCCCATTTTTTACAAAAAAATCCCCTAACATCTTATTAAAAAATTCCTTCCCATTATCACTCCGAAAAATTTGAATTTTGGTTTGAAACTGTGTGTATCATGGTGTAAAAGTTTTGAAACACACTCCCAACTTCTGATTTTTCTTTTAAAAGAAAGACCCAACATACTCTAGTGTGGTCATCAATGAAAGTTACAAACCAACGTTTATCAGACCAAGTGGGCACTCTAGAGGGACCCCAAACATCACTGTGAATCAAGGTGAAAGGTTGTGATTTCTTATATGGTTGAGACGGAAAGACCGTGCGTTGATGTTTTGCTAATTCACAAGATTCACACCGAAATTTAAGCAAAATTTTATTCATTAATAATTTGGGAAACAAATGTTTTAAATACTGAAAGTTTGGATGTCCTAACCTATAATGCCATAACAAAATCTGACTATCACTAGAAACAGAAATAGAATTAAAACAAGTCTGCCGGTCTTGCCTTCCAGAAGTAGACCCATTATTGAAGAAGTAGAGACCCCCATCCTGTTTAGCAACCCCAATCGTCTTCCCTGAATTTGAATCCTGAAATTCACAATGAGAGGACCAAAAGTTAACTTGACAATTGAGATCAAGAGCTAATTTGCTGACAGATATAAGATTATACGATAAATTAGGGACATGTAAGACATCTGTAAGAGTGAGAGACGGGGAGACGATTATGGTTCCTTTGCCGGCAACCGCAGCAAATGAACCATCAGCAATTTTAACCTTTTGATTCCCTGCACACGGAGTATATGACGAAAAAAATTCCGAGATACCGGTCATGTGGTCAGTGGCCCCTGAATCTAATATCCAGTTGCTATGGGATTTGATACAGGCAATTGTAGCGGTAAATTTATTACCTGACTGAGCTATGGAACAGGAGGAGTCAGAGTTTCCTAAAGAATGGGCTTGAACCATTTACACAGATGCTCAAATTGTTCCTTTGTAAATGGAAGTGGTTCTGAGGAAGATGGTTGCACTGAATCTGCATTGCTTGCTTGGAATGCTCGAGTTCCTCCCCTCGTTTTGTTATCACGCTTCTTCCAATTTGCCGGTTTACCATGAAGCTTCCAGCAACTATCCCTAGTATGACCTGACCACTTGCAATGATCACACCACAATTTCTGTTTCCCTCCCCTCTTATCACTGTCTACGGCTTTATCAAGGGCTACCAGTGCCGAGCCCTCACCATCTGTACGGGACTCCCGGTCGTCTTTCAACATCACAGATCGTCGAGCCTCTTCTCTTCGTACTTCTGAAAATACCTCTCGGATAGTGGGCAACGGTATTCTGCCTAAAATACGACCCTGAACCTCGTCTAGGTCCTTATTTAGTCCAGCCAAGAAGACAAACACCCGACCTCGCTCAACCTTCTTGTAACGAGCACTATCATTCGGGTTTTCCCACTCTTCAGTTTCAAACAAGTCCAACTCTTGCCATATGGCCATCATGTCATGGTAGTAGGCTGTAACCCCACGATCTCCTTGTTGCATCTTCCACAACTGGTTGTTAAGTTCGAACATTTGAGAATAGTTGTCTAGATCCGAGTACGTTTCCTTAACCGCGTGCCAGATATCTCGAGCGGTCGGCAGGAACATATAAGGTTTACCGAGTCCAGCCTCCATGGAATTGATCAACCACGAGGTAACCATCGAATTTTCCTCACGCCATGACTTAAAGCCCGAGTCGTTAGATGGGGATGGTACTACCTCACCATTCACATAACCCAATTTTCTTTTGCCGTCGATAAACAGTCTCATTGATTGTGCCCATTCGAGGTAATTCCGTCCATTCAATTTGTGACTAATATTGGCCACGGGATTTTCACTCATCGAATAAATAGTAGCAAATTGCGACATAGTTTCTGTGGACGTAGAAGACGAGCTTATGGTGGAACCACTAGAAGATTCTGTGAGACCTGGACTACTAGCACCCACCATAGCAAGTTTATAGTTCATATAGAAGAGAATCAAACTAAACCAACTCAGAACTGAATAAACCAAAGCTGGAACAATAAAACAGCAGGCAATCACATTAACACGTTACACTAAATCTGGAAATACCAAACCAGGCCAAATCCGGACTGAGTTAACCAAAACTGGGTGAGAAGAAGGTGCGGAACAAAGAGACGATCTGCCCTGGAAATTTTGGCATCAATCGGAGCATCCACGCGCCTCCACGCGCGGTGGAGACTGACGGCGCGTGAGATCCACGCGCAGAGGGGCGGTGGCGCGTGCGGGCGCGTGCAACGTCCGTTTCCGGTGGTTCTGCCGGGGTTCTACTCGTCTGGGAATTCCGAGCAAGACTGTGAGGTTGGATTCGGGAAAGGTAAAGTATTACGCACGCCAGTAAGCAAAGAACGACGGCGGCGGGTAGGGTTTTTTCGTGGCGTGCACAGTGACAACGGCTAGGGTTTTTTCTGGCACGTGTTTTGGCCACACCTAGGTTTCTAACCTACCTCTGATACCATGATAATTTAGAGAACAAGAATTATTTTATTCCATATCATAACGAATGAATACTAGGCACATTATATAGAGAGTAACATCCTAGCTTACCTAAAATACCAAACAAGGTAGGACTATACCCACAAATAAAATAACATAAAAATAACTAAAATAAAATAATATTGAATTATCAATAAATCTAATGGCAAACCAAGGAACAAGAATGACAATCTTCAAGCCTGAGTCGCAAGGATTCATATGTCCCAAACAATAACCTAAAAAATAGTAGTCCAATAGCAAAGCATAGGCCACAAACAATAACCCAAAACCCATAAATCCAATCAATTCTTAGAGTTTACACATATGAAGAGAGTTTTTAAAATTATTAAACATGTTACTCTTTGAAATCAAAATATATTCTAAAAATTGTGATGTGACAGATATCAAACAGCAGTAATATAATTCAGAAGTACCTTTAGACCAACAATAGCTAGCAAAACAAGGTTGTCCTCGGGCAAGTTCCAATGTTCCAGTTCCTTCTCGATGGTTGGAACTTCTGCCATTTCACATGATCTGAAGGCAAAGGCAACACAGTGTAGACTTCTCGCAGCCATATCTTCAATTGATTCTCTGAATAATTTCGCCTGGAGAGCACAACAATTCAACAAACACCATCCATTAGTTGATATTTTAGAAAATTGATGAATTACACTAAACCCCCTAAACTACTGGCCTTTGGCACTTTACCCCTAAATTAAAAACTCAGACAATTCCGTCCAAAATACAGAACTGTGGCACGACTTGCACATGATAAGACTTCCCCTGACAATGACTAAATTACCCTCCAATTTAAAATTATTAAAAAATAAATCAAAATAATAAAATGCAAACCATCCAACTCCAATTGTAGATCCAAAGAATGATAACCTTAAGAAATATATTCCCGTTATCCCACAACCCTGTCACAAACATGCTAACATAAAATCCTCAGCCATTTCATACATGCTAATGTAAAATCCTCAACCATAGGAGATCCACAATTTAGAATATGTGCCGATATATATTGACGAATAACATATGTATTAACTCTTCCTATACCATGAAATTTGATATTGAATTTTTTTTTTCCAAAAAGGAATATCAAATATAATTTTATAATATAGAAAACCACAACTCCTCGTCCATTAGTTCTTAAAATCTAGTCCATGCTTCTTAATTACTAAACAAATGACTGAGTGCTCAATTGAGGTAACAATATAATCACAAAAAACAGGAAGAGACTAATAAATTCTCAAACCTGATCATCATCCACTGGCACCAAGTGACCATTAGCATCAATGTATCTCTTACACGAAGCTAATACTATTTCAGCAGCGCCTTTCCAATGTATATGGATTTCTTAGTCAGACTGCAAGAAAAGTTGGAGAATGTAATGAGGTGGAATACATTATAGCACGACCTTCTTTCAGAACTTCGATATATGAAGCAGTATAAAACATGAATTACATTATAGCTAAAATGTAATTCATTGCTATCTATTTGCTCAACCTTTCACTTCTAGATGTTTTGTTTAGGCTTTTAATTTAGGTGTTGATTCTTTAGATTCCCAGGAATCAACTTCCTTGGCACTTCTGAGGGTGCATCTGGTAAATAGTAGGAAAATGATTGAAAACACTAATAATTTTTAAGAATGTGAAAAAGGAAATGAGTGATTTCGTAAGATTTTCTATTACTTCAATTTTTCCATCGAGTCCAATTCTTAGGGAGAGGGGTAACCAAATTTCCACTAAAAAAGAGGAAAAAATGGTGAAAATCTCACCAAATCAATCTCTCTTTTTCCAGTTTCTCATAAAATCTAGTAGTTGTTTCAATCATTTTCCAAATTTTTTAATCAAACGGACCCTAATTTTTCCCTTTTCCATTAAATGCTAAAACCATCTCTCCATTAATTTTCTGCTTTCTGCAGAAAATCATTCCCTGTAATACAGTTCCATATACTCCAATTCTTATCTGTGTTAAATCAATCAAGCGCACCCTTAAAGAATTGTTAGGGCCCATTAAAAGCCTTAAAAGTTGACTTGTAGTTGACAGCCAATTCAGCGTAAAGCTCAATATCAACTTGCAGAGTTGCCACTTTGGCACTGACCCCATGGAGGTAACACACACATCTAAAACAGTGGAAGGATAATTAATTTTATATTCTATTATACTTCTTAATTTAAGGAATAAAGCAAAATTCTAGGAACACAATCTCAATTCTCAAGGTCCAAATTAGCTCAAAACAGAAGATCACTAATCTAGCGATAGAACACCTATATTTGGTCGGACTAACGCTTTTTATGTTTCTATTGCAACCGTTGATTGCCTGAAGGTCTGATCAATTGAAGTCTCATATTTACTCATCTTGTTTTTCCTATCTTCTCTGACACAGTGCGAATGCTTGGAAAAAAAACCCACTACCAACCCCCTTATCCCATATAAATAATTAGCGCAAATAAAATAACTTAAAGCACATGTCAAACCATGAACTGAAATGATTATCATTAAACAAAACTAATTGTTGAGATTTGTATATTCTATTTACAGCATGTTTATATTTAGGATATATTTAGAGAATCCTTATTAGAAGGAAACTCCTTAATATACTAGGTCTCTCTCTTGTATATATATATTTTGTACCTTTCTACTCAATGATAGAACATTCATCACATTCTCACATGGTATCAGAGGATTTGATCCTCATATAACAATCAAACCCTAGCCACCTCACATAGTAACCAAACCCTAGCCGCTGTGTTTCTATTCCAGCGTGTAAACCCTAGCCGTCACGTAAAAAAAAAAAAAAATACTGTTCACCCGAGCACTGTTCACCCAAGTTACTGTTCATCCGTTAATGTTCACGAGTACTGTTCATCCGTTACTGTTCACGCGTTCAAATCCACTTTTTCCAGATCGTCTCTCTAAGATCTGTGTTCTAGCATATTTCTAATCTATTCCCAGCATTAGTTTGGTGGTATTTTGGCTTATACTACAAGACTCTAATGGGTACTCCAAGCGAAGAATCAATCCTTACGCTTTCGGTATCTGCCACCAAATATGCTGAGTTCCTGCAATTCCAAGAGAACAAGCGGTCCATCTCCAATGCTTATGTAAATCAAACTGGTAACCCTATTGCCTGTATCTCACAGTCATCATCTCTGGGATCTTGGGTTCTTGATTCTAGTGCTTCTAATCATATGTCTGATAATAAGAATTTGTTCTCTTATATTACTTATTCTAATTCATTGTCTACTATTACCTTAGCCGATGGCTCTCAAACAAAAGTTAAAGGCATTGGACAGGCCAAACCCTTGCATACCTTGTCTTTAAATTCCGTTCTTTTTGTGCCTGGATGTCCTTTCAATTTGATTTCAGTTAGCAAATTAACTCAAACCTTGCCTTATTATGTTACCTTTGTTGCTAATTCGGTTCTTGTGCAGGAGCAGAGTACTGGGAAGTTAATTGGAGTAGGACATGAGTACCGTGGTCTATACTACCTCACCCTACCATCAACCCCTGTAGCATGTGTTGCTAGTGATCCACCTGCACTCCTTCACCAACGTTTAGGCCATCCCAACCTACAAAAACTACAAAAGATGGTTCCGAGTCTTTCACGTGTGTCATCTTTAGAGTGTGAGTCTTGTCAGTTAGGAAAATACATTCGTAATTCTTTTCCCAATCGTGTTAGTAAACAAGCAGATTCACCTTTTTCTCTAGTTCATTCTGATGTATGGGGTCCTAGTCGTGTCAAGACAACTTTGGGTTTTCAATATTTTGTCACTTTTGTTGATGATTTTTCTCGATGCACTTGGTTATTTTTAATGAAAAATCGTTCCGAGCTATTCTCCATCTTTCAAACATTTTGCTCAAAAATTAAAACCCAATTTGGCACCACTATTCGTACTTTCCGCAGTGATAATGCACGAGAATATTTTTCTGCCCCCTTTCAATCCTTTATGGCTTATGAGGGCATACTTCACCAATCTTCTTGTGCTCATACTCAATAAAATGGAGTGGCTGAACGGAAAAATAGACACTTGATTGAAACTGCTCGTACTCTCCTTATTCACAATCATGTTCCACAACGTTTTTAGGGAGACGCAGTCCTCACCGCTTGCTATTTAATTAATAGGATGCCATCCTCAGTTTTAGAAAATCAGGTACCTCATTCTTTGTTATTTCCCATCCAGCCTCTCTATTCTGTCCACCCCCGTGTCTTTGGCTGCACTTGTTTTGTTCATGACCTCACTCCTGGGAAAGATAAGTTACATGCTAAATCTCTCAAATGTATTTTTTTGGGGTATTCTCGCTTACAAAAGGGTTATCGTTGTTTTTTCCCAGACCTTAAACGATACCTTGTTTCCGCAACCGTCACCTTCTTTGAGACAACACCCTTTTTTCCCTCTTCAAAGAGTGCTGCGTGTCCTATTGATATTAGTGAGTCCCCCATATCAAACGCTAATCCTATTCCACAAGTTGTGTGCTTTCCTGATCCTGTGGTTCCTGCTGCAACCTCGCCACCTCCTCTACTTACCTATCATCGCCGACCTCAATCTACATCTGTTGAGAACCCCACCACCGAGCCTACTACTGAGACTATATCCGAGCCCATCCCCTCATCACCGGATCCACCGGCCTCATCTCCTACTCCAGTTACGCCTCCGGTTTCGGCTCCTAACCTGGATCTTCCTATTGCCGAACGCAAAGGTATTCGTTCTACTCGTAACCCTCATCCCATTTATAATTTTGTGAGTTATCATCGTTTATCTCCACAATATACTGCATTTGTATCGTCTCTGTCTCCTGTTTCTTCACCTAAAAATGTAGGAGCTGCACTTTCTGATCCGGGTTGGCGTCAGGCTATGGTTGATGGAGATGTCAGCCTTGCATTCGAGTGGCACATGGGACCTCGTGCCTCTTCCTCCTGGTAAATCAACAGTGGGTTGTCGTTGGATTTACACTGTCAAAGTTGGGCCCGATGGAAATGTTGATCGTTTGAAAGCCCGATTAGTTGCAAAAGGGTATACCCAGATCCATGGGCTTGATTATGGTGATACGTTATCTCCGGTGGCTAAGATGTCTTTTGTTCATCTATTTCTCTCTATGGCAGCCATTCGTCATTGGCCCCTTTATCAATTGGATATCAAGAATGCTTTTCTACATGGCGAATTACAAGAAGAGGTTTATATGGAGCAACCGCCTGGGTTTACTGCTCAGGGGGAGTCTAATCTGGTGTGTCGCCTTCGTCGTTCTCTTTATGGTCTAAAGCAATCCCCACAGGCGTGGTTTGGATGTTTTAGTTCGGTTGTCCTTCAGTTTAGTATGGTTCGTAGTGAGGCTGATCACTCTGTCTTTTACTCCCATTCGTCTTCTGACAAATGCATCTACTTGGTCGTTTATGTGGATGACATCGTTATTACGGGAAATGATCAAGAGGGCATACAGAGACTCAAGCAGCATCTATTTCACCACTTTCAGACTAAAGATTTGGGAAAACTCAAATATTTTCTGGGAATAGAAGTTGCTCAATCCCGACAGGGTATTCTCATCTCTCAGCGAAAGTATGCCTTAGATATCTTAGAACAAACTGGCATGACAAATTATAAGCCGGTAGAGACTCCAATGGATCCAAATGTCAAACTCTTACCTAATCAGGGGGAGCCGTTATCAGACCCTAGTAAGTACAGGAGACTCGTTGGGAAACTCAACTACCTCATCGTGACACGTCCTGATATCGCGTTCTCGATTAGTGTACTCAGTCAGTTCCTAAGTGCCCCGTGTGATATTCATTGGGAGGCAGCTGTTCGTATTTTAAAATACATAAAGAAGGCACCAGGCAAAGGTCTTCTTTATGAAAGTAGAGGCAACACTGAGGTCGTTGGCTACTCCGATACTAATTGGGCAGGCTGCCCACATGATAGACGTTCGTCCAGTGGGTACTGTATCTTTGTTGGAGGAAATTTGGTCTCATGGAAAAGCAAGAAACAATCAGTTGTTTCTCTATCTACCGCTGAGGCGGAATATCGAACAATGGCCAAAGCAACGTGTGAGCTGATTTGGATGAAACAATTATTACAGGAGTTAAAGTTCTTTAAGATTCAACAAATGCAATTAATGTGCGATAACCAAGCAGCTCTCCACATTGCCTCCAATCCAGTCTTTCATGAGAGGACTAAACGTATCGAGATTGACTGCCACTTTATTAGAGAGAAAATTCTTTCAGGAGAGATAACGACGAGCTACGTGAAATCGAATGATCAACTAGCTGATATCTTTACAAAGTCTCTCGGTGGCCCTCGAATCAATTACATTTGTAACAAGCTTGGAACCTACAACTTGTACGCTCCAGCTTGAGGGGGAGTGTTGAGATTTGTATATTCTATTTATAGCATGTTTATATTTAGGATATATTTAGAGAATCCTTATTAGAAGGAAACTCCTTAATATACTAGGTCTCTCTCTTGCATATATATATTTTGTACCTTTCTACTCAATGATAGAACATTCCTCACATTCTCACACTAATTATAGAATATCCAGCCAATTACCGTCTTTACAGCAACACCCCCCACGTTTTTTTTCTTTGTTGAATGGGAAAGCATGAATAATTGAAGAACTTGATCTGACGGCCTCAAAATTCATTCCAATCTACAAAATATACATGAAAGACTGATGTCAATTTGAGAAAAGACAAAACAAAAATCCATCCGAACAACTTGACAAAAATTAGCAGATATACATTGACCCCCCACTGAAGAATGGCCTTCTCTGTTGGCGAACCACTCACCTCTATATCTCCATTGCCCTGTCAATGACCAGACCATAAAGTCTAAATAAATCACAAAAATGATGCAAATTGCTCAACAAATAGCATAGCGCTTTTCGTTAAGAATTATATTCCTCTGATAGAAAATATGAAGAGAATTGGCGTATTATCAGCCAAGTGTCAAAAAGTATAGCATTAGTTTGCTAGTCATATACATATAATATTTAGTATGTCTGATTTCTAAATGTAGATAATTATAAACGGTTGTTCTTGTCACACATTGGAGCATGGACAAGCTACCATTCATACCGGCCTACAGTTCTTGAATTCCACAAACCAACACAAACGAGTGGGAGTGTTAGAGCATCATCCACGTCCTTTACCCGCACTTAACAATTTAATTTCTTAGGTGAGATGGTTTATCAGATAAGAAGTTTTGCTGAAGAAAACAAAAGGGAAACAAAATGCAAGAGAAACAAATGAAACTTACGTTAACATAACAGCTAAAGTAAGTCCTTCCGGAACTGCAACGACGACAATGGTGACCTAGTAGATCTTCATGTTTAGAGGAGATACTCATATAAAATATATGGATATATATACATAATCATCTAAAAAGACTGCATACCGCAACAGTGACAATTTTAACAGCTCCATCTACAGCAGCACCTACTTTAGTCTGGCCAGCTCTGAATGCCACACTTCCTTCAGGATTTCTAGTATGCCCGGTAAAACATCTGCGGATACCCAATTATAAGTTGCACAGATCAACAACCAAATATAATACACCACACACACACACACAGAGGTCATCAACTAAAGCCTGGAATCACCTGACCATAAGGACAACCAAGACGAGAAAAGCCACAGCGAGTACTACTATACCGATAAAAGTTGCCACTCCATTTAAGCGTACCTGGTAAAATTTATCCACGTTACTGAAAACTAAAGAAAGGCAAGTATATGAGATGTAAAAAGTAGTTTGTTTAATAAAACTCACCTGTAGTGGTGTTTCTTCACCGTTATCTTCTGAGATACTTGCCATTAGTAATCCCCATTCTGTATTTATACCAACACCAGTGACCTGAGCAATTTAAAACCAGACTTAGGCATTAGCTAGGAAAGAAGAATAAGATATTAATTAATCAACTAGCATGATATTGGCAAGAACACAAAATCGTGTACATAAAAATGAACAAAGGAAGTAGGAAAAAGAAAAATGAATAACCAGGTGCTACCCGCCTAACAAGTTCACATAAAATGAAAAGCAATCTCAAATGACACAAGATGGGTTTGGTGTACAGGATAAGAGGACATTATAGGATAATACTATCCTATCTTATTTTTGGCATTTGTCAGGATTAGATTTCAAGGTGGAATTTTTTTATCCTGGATAGCCATTTAATCCAAAGAACGTGGGGTGAGATACCGATGAAAATACAATGTTACCCTCATTAAACAATAATATATCGAACTTAAAAAAATATATATATATATCGAAATTATATCAATATTTGTAATATTGGTTATATATATTTAATTGTTATATTATATCCGGTTATATAATCTGTACACCTCTGGATGCATAACTGGGATAAGACTTATCCGATCCAGTCGATTCTTATCCGATCTGAACAATATAGTTTCCCATCCAGCACACAAAATGCATCAACATTTTAGGTTTCACATGACACTGCAAGGGGCAGTAGTATTTTAGACCCTAGTAGTACTGACATAAACCACTTGAACAGTAAAATGTATGTGCGCGCATGCGTCATTTTCCTCAAACATTTGTGGATCCTTGTTTAACTATAAACCTCGCAATAAACATCATTGAGAGAGGTAGAGCTTAATTTAGTTGGGCTTGTTTTAATTAACCAAAGATGAGAAAAGTCAGCCCCCTAATTCCATTCCAATGTTTTGGACCCCCAACCTTTGTGAACTATAAAAGTCAGAAGGCCTAACATTTAAGGCACAACCAATGAGTCGACAGTTATGTATCTTGACAAAAAGGCAAAACCGTATATGCAAAACCTCCAATTGCATCATAGCCCTAAATCCAAAGAATACAACTGTTTGTAGGAACTACCTTCCTGGTGGATGCAATTGGAATCTAACCACTGAATGACCTACATGCCCATGTTCCATCTCTTCTATATTTGATATAAACTTCAATAGAAACTGAATCAGACATCAATAATCATGTCATTTGCCTGTTACGTGTTTCCACTGGTTGAATACTCAATAGTAAGCTCATGGACCGCTCATCTCAAAGTGGGAGTACAAATGAGCACAGTGCGCCCATACGGCGAGGGTGGTAGGCATGGCAATGGGTCGGGTTTTTCCTCCATTTTTTTTTTGTGGTGGGGGCCCAACCTGCCCGAACCTTTGTAATCTATAAAATAAGGGAAAGAAACATCACATCACCAATTTATCAAATCAATGGCTCACATTTAGTTGCAATAAATAAGATAAATTTTGGGCCATTAGATGTGTTTTCAAAACATTAAATCAAAAAAGTCAACAAATTTTTCCTCTCTTAGGCCATCTCCAATGGTCATTTCTATCCAAGCAAATTTCTATGTTAGAAAAGAGAAAAGGGAAAAAAGTGCTCCAATGATCATTTCTATAGCTCTTTCTATATGAGGTGGAAGGTGACTCATATAGGGAATTTCTATAAGCATTTCTACCTATAGAAATTGTGATAGAAGTTTTCAATGTGATATGGCACATTCTCATTAGATATAAGAAACCCACTAATTCTCTCTCATTCTTAAATAAATGCCAACTAAGATAGAAAAGTAAGATAAAAATGGTACTATTGGAGAAACTTTATTTGAGACTTTTCTATCTATATAATTATATTGCCAAATAGATATAGAAATATATTAAAAGCACCATGACACAAATGATAGAAATGAATTTATAGAAAATACCTTCTTTTTTTATCAGAAACAAAGCTTATATATTGATTGGTAAAATCAGATACAAGCATAGGTGCAGGATGCGGATGAGAAATCCACTACCAAGCACACCAGAAAACAAAACAAAAACAAAAAAGAACAGCTCCATCCTCAATCACAAAACAAACAAACAAAACCCTACTACAAATCAAAACTGATCCCATGCCCAAAAAACAAGCAGTACCCCCTAACAACAACAATCATACTCCTAGGCACTAGGCAAACCTCTAAGGCCTAAATAAGGCTACTACATAGCCAAGCCCCAATCCCTAGCAATCTCTTATATAGTCCAGATTCCAAAATTCTTCCAAGAAAATGCCCAAAGTGAAGCCATGTTCTTGATTCTGTCCAAGTCTTTTCTAATTCTTCTTCGGTTTCTTCAAAAATTCTCTTATTTCTCTCTCTCCAAATACACCACATCACAGCCATGCAACTACACCTCCATAATGTTTTGCTTTTCTTTTTGTCACCTATGAAGAACCACTTGATAGTAAGCAATTCATACCAAGAATCCGGAAATACTGCAATCAAGTCGAATTCCTTTCGGACCTTGTTCCAAATTTCTTGAGCAAAAGAGCAGTGTAATAACAAATGATCAATGTTCTCTCTGTCCCGCTTGCACAACACACACCATGAAGGAGATAGATGCATAAAAGGCCTTCTGAATTGAATTAAATCCGCTGTGTTGACTTTCCTTAATGCAACTAACCATGCCAAAACACGAACTTTAGGAGGAATGCCTGATTTCCAAATCATATCCGCTGGAGCAAAGATATAACCTGCATCAGATTTAGTAAGAATTTTAAAAAAAGACTTCACTGAGAACATTCCATTTCTATCTCCTCCCCAAACTCTACTATCCTCTTCATCACTAGCCACTTCAACACCATGTAACCTTCCCAACAGAGCCCTATATTCCTCCTCCTCCGATTATGTAACATTTCTTCGCAATATCACATTCCATGAATGATATTGGGTAGAATCCCAAGAAAGATTATCAGTAACCATAGCCCTCGGATTTTGCACTACTCTGAACAGACCCGGGAAATGATCCTTTAAACATATATCACCAACCGATCTATCCAACCAGAATTTTGTTCTTGCCCCATTGCCAACTCGATAATTCACATTAGCCAAGAAGGTCTCCAACCCATTTGCAGTCGCCTTCCAAGGGTTTCTGAAAGTACCTCTACTTGCTTTATTCGCATCCCAACCATTCTCAAGTACTCCGTATTTGCTTCTGATAATACGGTGCCAAAAAGCACTATGTTCATTTGGAAATCTCCAAAGCCATTTGCCAAGCAATGCTTCGTTCCTCTTGATCAAATTGCCAATGCCAAGCCCTCCCATCTCTTTGCATTTAGACACCGTTTCCCAATCAACTAAATGATTTGTTTTTCCTTTGTCCATTCCTTCCCATAAAAAGCATCTCATTAATTTTTCAATCGTCTTAGCTACTGAAACCGGGATCTTGAACAATAAAAGAAAGTATGTAGGTATACTATCAAGAACTGATTGAATGAGTGTCAACTTCCCCCCTTTAGATAAACATCCCTTGAACCACCCTTTGAGCTTTTTAGTAACCTTCTCTATCACCGGATTCCAAAAACTGACTTTCCTTGGATTGTCACCCAAAGGAAGTCCTAAATAGGACATTGGCCAACTACCAACTACACACCCAATTCTCTCAGCAAGGGCCCCCATCTCACCCTCACCTACATTAATTCCCACGACTTCCGTCTTAGACAAATTGATTTTCAATCCTGACGCATACCCAAAGATATCAAGGATTCCCATTAAGTTACTAATTTTGTGTTCATCATTTGAGAGGAAAAAAATCGTATCATCAACAAATTGAAGATGAGACAAACTTACACACTCCCTACCAATTGAAAACCCTTCAATAAGCCCTCTTGTTTTCGCCCTTTCCACCAACAAATTGAGCACATCCGCAACTATAACAAATAAGAAAGGTGATAACGGATCACTTTGTCGTAACCCTCTCGAAGCTTTGAAATTCCCTCTTGGTTTCCCATTCATCATTACTGAAAAATTCACCGTCGACAAACACCCTTTGATCCATTTCCTCCATTTCTCTCCGAAACGCTTACGTTCAAGAACATGGTTCACAAAATCCCACTCTATGTGATCGTATGCCTTCTCGAAATCGATCTTCAAAACGACTCCTTTCTTCTTCATCTCCCTATATTCTTCCACTCCTTCATTAGCAATGAGTGCCAAATCAAGTATTTGCCTATCCTTAACAAACGCACTTTGAGCCATGCCAACAGTCTCGCACAACACCTCATGTAACCTCAAGGATAAAACCTTAGCTAAGATCTTGTAAATGCTAGTGACAAGACTAATAGGCCGATAGTCTTTGAGCTTGAATGATGCTACCTTCTTCGGGATTAAGCAAATGTAAGTAGAATTTGTACAAGTGTTGACCACTCCATTCTTGAAAAATTCATTCATCACCTTCATAATATCCTCCTTTAAAACTGTCCAACACTTCTTGAAAGCTTCCATTGTGTACCCATCCGACCCCGGAGCTTTGCTACCTTCACATGAATCAATTGCTGCTTTCACCTCATCCTCTACAAAAGGCCTCTCCAACCAAACCTTGCTCTCGGATCTAATGGGGTTCCAATTTAACCCCTCAAATCCCACATGCGTTCTTTGCTTCTTTGTGTACAACCGCTTAAAAAAATTCACCAACTCACTCTCAATTTCTTGCTCTGTACTTACCACCGACCCATCCTCTCTCTCAAGCTTGCTTATAAACTTATTGGCCTTCTTTTGATTGACAACCCTATGGAAGAGCTTCGAGTTCGCATCCCATTCAATTGCACCTTTTATTCTAGCTTTTTTGTTCCATGATATCTCCTCCTTCAAAAACAGACCCTCGAACTCCAATTTCAATTGGTTTCTTTCTGCTTTTTTGTCAACCCCAATGCTTCCCCTAGCCTCTTCCTCGTCAATTTCCTTGATGCGCTTCGACAATTGTTCCTTTTTTATTCTGACATCCCCAAACACTTCTAGATTCCATCTCCTGATCTTGAGTTTGGTTTGTTCCAATCTTTTCATGAACTTGTAGCCTTCCCACCCATCTAGCTAGCTCTCCTTCCACCCCTCACTGAACATTCCCATGAAATCTGCATTGCTTAGCCACATATTCTCGAATCTAAACGGCGAAGGACCCCACCTAAAAGGGGTCGTATCCAACAAGAGAGGGAAATGATCCGATGTCAACTGCATCAAAACTTCCTGCCTAGCAATTGTCAACTCCTCCCACCCTCCTGAAAAAAGAAATCTATCCAATCTTGAGTGTATCCTCCCATTTGACCAAGTAAAATCTGCGTTGCTAATATTCGGATCTGCTAGTTCCGCATCTCGGATAAATGAATTAAATTTGCGCATACTCTTAGTCCATCTCCCAATCACTCCACCTTTTTTCTCCGACGAAAATCTGATTGTGTTGAAGTCGCCCCCTAAGCACCATTTATCGCCGCACAAACCGGATAAATCCGCCAACTCCTCCCAAAATTCCTTCCTATCTCTGTATCTACACGGCCCGTAAATACCAGATAGCCACCAACTTTCCCCTTGTTTCGATTTCAACTTGATAGATAAGGAAAAAATACCCTCAACACACTCTTCACACATCACCACTCTAACATCCCAAATAATAACAACTCCTCCCGATCTACCCATCGATGGGATAAAAGCCCAATCTTTATACCTTACCCCCCAAACAGAACCAACAATATCCCATGAGATCTCGGCTTTCTTCGTCTCTTGTAAAATAACAATGTCTGGCCTTTCTTTTGAAATTACTTCTTTGATGCTCCTCCTCTTTTCCTTCCCCCCCAAACCCCGTACATTCCAGGATAAGATCTTCTTCGAAAACTTTTGTCACCCCTTCTACTAGAACTCCCACCCCCTTGCTTATCATAGTTCACTTCACATTTTAAGTTGTGTAACTCCCTCTCCCCTTTATGTCCGGATCTTTTTTTCACCTTTGCATATTTCTTCTCCTTCCCCTTAGTAACATACATCGTGATTCCCATTTCTTCTAAAATCCCGCAAAATTTTTCCTTATCAACTTCACTTAACCCAAACCACCTCTCAGAATTACCTGACTACCTAGCTGCCATTACTAGTCCTTGAATTGGTGTTGACGCCTCACTATAGATCTCAACTGGACTCTTTGATGCCATAGCCCCCTCCTTATTTCTGATTGGAATTTTTGCTCCATCTTGATATACTTCTGTAACAATCTCTCTAACTCTGACATTTCTATCCTCAACTTTCTCCGCCCCTCTACTTCCATCTACCAAAATCTCTCGTTGCTTATTTTGGTGTTCTCGAAATTCCGCTCCTGCCCTCTTGCTAATGCACAAATCTGCCCTTATATCTCCTGATATAATTGTAAATAACAACCCAAAACTACACCCGAACCGAAACGATGTTGTAGGATGCCCATTTTCTTTCGTGTGTATGACCAGCTGTTGGTTAAGACTAACAATCTCTTGCTTGTCCGTCACTACGTTGTTACTGATACCAAGAGCTTTATACTCCTCATTAAACATATGACCACACCAACCAACATTGCCATCATGATGATTGAGACTATTCTGGTCACTGGAAATTTCATTCTCTAATTCCTCACTGTTTGAAACATACTCATCATTGCTTTCTGATGTCACTTCGTATGCCTGTCTTGCTTCATCATCCGTCATTTCCATGTCATCGCCATCACTCATAAACTCAATGTCCTCTTCCAAATAATTATTGTCAATTTGCTTGTTGTTTCCCAAAAGAGTTTCCGCCCATTTGTCCTCGATCATATCTTCCTTATCTGAATCCTCCCCATCACTAGCTTTTAACGTAGCACAACACTCTTTCTTTCGTCTTTTGTATGCCTGGATTGGCTTTGGGGACCATTTAAATCTGGTGAGCTTACTTTTCTTGAGTCTGTTCCAGCCTTTCAATTTAGTGCCATAAACTTGTACCAAGTCCTCTTCAACCGGCCCTTTCACAAATTTCCTTGGTCCCTTCATCGCCCATTCTTCCTCCTCATCCATTTCCAGCGATGAATTACGATGACTAGGCCCAGCTTCCTCCTTTCGGACGCCCTCCTAAGTCTCCTCGATTATTGTTCCTTCCGATGAAACAACATCCCCAAAGGAAGAGATCCCATAATCTGAATCTTCAGGTACTTCATCCTCGGCATACTTCTGAATTTGGTCCGCAAATGACACCTTTTTAACGATAATTTAATCTTTTCTTCTTTCATGCAATCCCCCTTCGTTTATCGTACTCCGTGAACCCTCACCCTTTTCCAATTCCGACCGTAAGCCCTCTTCCATCTCATTATCAAAGTACCCTTGCTTAGTATCTGAAATGATCAAAATGTCATCCAAATTCTGATAATTGCCTTTGTATTGTTTCATAGACATTAAATACTCCTTTGGGCTACGTTGTCTAAGATCTAACTTGGAAGTGGAGGAGAGGCTTAAGATGAAGGGGTTTGAACAAGAATCCATTTGCACCTGCAACAACGCTTGAATAAAGCTGTTGTGATTTCCCCTAACTTTTATTCTTGCCACCAACAAATTTTGAAAGTCACGGGTCCTTTTATCAATCTCAATCAGTCCTCCACATCTCTCTCCTATTTTTCTGAATACTTTCTCATTCCACCATGCAACTGGTAACCCTAGAATATTTATCCAACCACCCGTACATGCAATTTTCCTGTTTTGATAAATGCTTTCTTCTTCCCATCTCTGTAATTTAATAGCAAATGGTCCACTTAAGAACACTAAACCCTTATTGCCATACATCTCAGCTTCTTCCTCGCTTTTACATAAAAACATGGCTTTATCAGTGAGAAAAGGTTTCAACTGGAAATTGGTTTTGTAGAACTTGTTCAACGAATTTTGAATACCCCTCCATGAGTCCCACACCGATTCTCTGATGCATACAACCACTCGCTTCCATTCAATAACACCCCATACATTCATCGTATCGGCCGCTTGTTTTCCTCTAGTTAAATCTTCCCTATTCAACTCGCAATTCTTAACAATCTCAGCATATGAGAGCCGGCTAACCACCCTTTTGCCCGAACTAACTTGTTGATAGTTCCTCACCACCTCTTTATGGTTAACTTTTTTCTCCCCACTAGACGGACAACCCAGGATTCTTTGTAATGAATCTGCAATCCCCCTCCAACCATTGCCCTTAATGCCAGCCGATAAAATTACTGTATTCATGCTAGTACCTTTCCGAAGTTCCACGAGTCTGATAAAACTACCATTTTTATTCGCATATCTCTCCATAACAAACAGTGCATAAGATGCTTGATATTTCTTGGGCTTAAATATTTCATTGAAATTATAAGCAACTGATTTTAGTCCCTCAATCAACCATTTAACACCCCCGAAATCAATTTGGATGGAATAAGAATGAAGACGATTCATCTCCTTTATGATCACTTTGGACCCATTGTCATGAATATCAAAATAGAAAGCTTTGTGTTCAAACCTGAAAATCTGCCTTCGATGTGTGTAAATATTAGTCACCATTTTACTTAAAGAATACTCTTCCCCAAAAAACCCAGAAAACCAAGCTACTACAATGCACGAGTGGAGCTATGAAGGTTGAAACAGTGAAATGAAAGACCCTCAGGCTTTATAAACTGCCTGCTCTTAAGAATGGAGGCAATCATTCTACAAAGGTGGATGAATCATACCAAACAAAGGCTAGAACAAGGTGAGGAACAGTGAGACGACTCGATCTGGAGATTTTGGTGCTGGTCGGAGCAACCACGCGCCGTGGTCGACGACGGCGAGTGAGATCCACGCGCGGGAGCAGGTGGCGCGTACAGGCGCGTGCGTTGGCGTTTTTCGGCTTTGCTTTCAGGGGTTGGGTCGTCTGTGGATTCCGACCAACTCTATGTGGTCGTTTTCTGGTAGGGTCACTTATTGGGTACAGTGGCGGACGGGGTGGTGGTAGACGGTGTGACAGTACTCATTCTAGAGAAAATACCATTGGAGATGGCGTTATTACACCAATCTACTCTATTCTCTCTCATTAGCTTATTTTAAAATTTTAAAATACATTAATATTAAATACAAAAACTAAAGATTATTAAAATTTGCATATTTGAAATCTACTTACCGATACCTATAAAATAATATCCATTATGATTATGTAGCTATGTGTAAAAGGAAAAAAATCAATAAAAGCTATTGTAACCCACTTTTTCTCTCTCTAAACATAATAATAAGGTACAATAATTTTTTTTCAAATAAAAAATTTTAGCCTATTATTGTGTGATTTGTTGGGTATACAAATTTTTTAATTAATATTTTAGATTGGACGCTGTTTAGATATTTTCAATCTGTTAATATGTTTTATGTCATCATGTCGTTCGGCACGGGGAATTTGAATATCGAATTATATGATATGAGAAGGGTATTTAGAGAGACACATTATATTCTGGTGGGGTCAAATGGGTTTATTGTTACACAAACTCAAACCCTCAGGGCAGCCCTGATGAGAACTGAGGGCTGTATGTTGCTTCGCAACTACCACTATGTTAGAAACAAATCACTACCATAACCATACCAATCTCTTATGCAGTAGTGGCAAATGAAGCAGCACAAAAAAAGGTGGTAGCATAAAAGTTTACCAGCATAGTGCCATAACCATCTGCCACTTTGCATCCGGACATTAGAAATGGTTGCTTCAAGTCCTTGTGAACCTGCAAAAGAAACAGTTCAGCAAGTTGAAAATATAATATATGGAGAGCTTAATCACTACAAGAGCATGTGAGGCACACTTGATGCGTGTGCAAACATTATGTAGATTTTTGAAACACATTTAAGTATATGTGATTGCATTCGGTCAGGTGATAATAACTTGGGGTGGAAAATTCAAGAATTTGTGGCTATGTCATGCGGACTTTCTGGGAAAATTCAAGGAGTGGTGGGAGGGGCGTTCGGTTAGTGGATGGGAAGGTTATAAGTTCATAAAGAAATTGAATCTAGTGAAAATGAGAATGAAACAATGGAATATAGAAGTCTTCGGCGATATTAGAGTAAGGAAGGGGCAAGTTCTCAAAAGAATTCAAGAGATTGATGATGGGGAGTCAAGGGGGCCAATTGGGGTGGAAGTGGTGGAGAGAAGAAAATTAAAAGAGGAGTTGGATGAAATTCTGTTAAAGGAGGAAATCTCTTGGAATCAAAAGGCGAAGGTTAATGGGGTGAAAGAATGGGATGGAAATTCTAAATTATTTCATGGAATTGTCAATCAAAGAAAGGTTAATAAATTAATTTGCAAGCTGGAAAAGGAGGAATGAGTAATGGTGTTGGATGAGGCTGAAATAGAGTGAGAGTTAGTGAACTTTTTCTCGAAACTATATTCAAAAGAGAGGAGGTCCTACGTGGGATTTGAGGATTTAGATTGATGTCCGATTGATGCCGTGCAGCGGGAATGGTTAGAAAGACCGTTTGAGGAGAAGGAGGTTAGGGAGGCCATAGATACGTGTGAGGGTAACAAAGCGCCTGGCCCGGATGGATATACAATGGAAGTGTTCAAACAAGGCTGGGAAATTATCAAAGGAGATGTGATGAAGGTGTTTAAGGAGTTCTATGAGAATGGGGTGGTCAATGCGCGCACTAATGCGACATACATTTGCCTTATTCCGAAAAAGATTGCTTCACTTAAGCTTAAGAATTATAGACCGATAAGCCTTGTCACTAGTCTTTATAAGTTACTAGCCAAGGTCTTATCTATAAGGTTAAGGGAGGTGCTGGTTGAGACGGTGGGGGAGGCACAAGGAGCTTTTGTTAAGGGTCACAAATTCTAAACTTAGTGTTGATTGCCAATGAAGGGGTGGAGGAGTATCGGGTAAGGAAAGAAGAGGGGGTGGTGTTGAAAATCGATTTCGAAAAGGCATACGATCATGTAGAGTGGGATTTTATTGATCATGTGCTCAATAAGAAGGGGTTCGGGGGGAGATGGAGGAGATGGATCATGGGTTGCTTGTCTTCAGTCAACTTCTCGGTTCTAATGAATGGTAAGCCAAGGGGAAAGTTCAAGGCATCTCCGGGATTGAGGCAAGGAGATCCACTTTCGCCATTCCTTTTTGTAATGGCAGCGAACGTCCTACATAGGTTGGTTGAAAGGGCGAAGGTACGGGGCTTAATGGAAGGGTTTCGCATTGGGAGGGATGGAGTAAGCCTTTCGCATTTACAATTTGCCGATGATACGATTTTCTTCTTATCTAATAATATGGGAAAAATTCGTAATCTTATGGGCATTCTGGATATATTTGGTTATGCTTCAGGGTTGAAAATTAATTTTGCTAAAACTGAAGTGGTGGGTATCAACATGGAGGAGGAAGAGATGAGGCATATAGGTTTTGAGATCGGGTGTGAGGTTGGCGCACGGCCCTTATCATACTTGGGTCTTCCATTGGGCTTTAATCCGAGATCAATTGGGCTTTGGAGTCCAGTGGCGGAGAAAATTAGTAAGCGGCTAGATGGTTGGTGGAAGGGATGTCTTTCTAGAGGTGGGAAACTTACACTTATTCATTCGGTTCTTGAAAGCATCCCTATCTATTATCTTTCTCTTTTCAGAATCCCGGTGACAGTGGCAAAAATTATAGAGAATATGATTAGGAATTTTCTATGGGAAGGCTTTGACAAAAAGAAAGGTGATCACTTGGTGGGGTGGGAGAAGGTGTGTAAGAGCAAGAGGAGAGGTGGGTTGGGAATCGGGAACATCGTTAGTAGGAATGCTGCTCTTTTGGGTAAATGGATTTGGAGGTTTCCTAGGGAGCCGAACTCGTTTTGGCATTTGATTATAAAAAGTAAATATGGCATTCAAGACAATGGATGGGATACTAACGTGGTGGAAAGAGGTACACACAGGAGTCCATGGAAGGCTATCTCGCAAGGCATTGAAGGCTTTGTTAGTAATACTAGATATAAGGTAGGGGATGGGGCTAGAACTCAGTTTTGGGTGGATCGATGGGTGAGTAACACATCTTTGGCAGCCTTATTTCCAAGACTATATAGAATTGCTAGTTCTCCAAATGCTACAGTTCGGGCCAATGTGTTGTGGGGGGGCTGATTCCACTTATACATGGGATATCACCTTTTGGAGAAATTTCAACGAAATTGAGATGAATGAGTTCATGGATTTGATGGGGTTGTTGAATAATTGGAGGTTAGATAGGTTTGAGTGTAATTCTAGGTTGTGGGTGGGCGAAAAGAATGGTGCTTTCTCAACTAAATCGTTTTTTGATATTATCTCGAATTTCCAGGGGGTTGATTTCAGGCCTTACAGCATGGTTTGGAAAGGTTGCATTCCTCAAAAAGTGAAGGTTCTAGCGTGGCTGACTGTATGGAAGAGGGTTAACACGACGGATGTTTTACAACAACGGAAACCGTTCCTTCAGATATCGCCTTCTTGGTGTGCAATGTGCAAAAAGGGAGGAGAGACGGTGGATCATTTGTTGTTACATTGTCCAATTGCACAGTATATTTGGGCTAATGTTCGAAGGGAGTTGGGGCTAGTTACAGCTTTTCCAGAAACATGGCAGAGTGTACTTTCGATCAGTTGGTATATCAAGGAAAGCCGAAAGAAGGCTAAAATTTTATGGAGATGTTGTTGTTTGGCAGTGATGTGGTGCATATGGAAGGAAAGAAATTCAAGAATTTTCGAGGACAAGGAAGCAACTGAAGACGAGCTGTGGAGTAGAGTTAAGGCTTTAGCATCATTATGGGCTTTTTCATCCAATGCCTTTGGAGCGTATTCAATTACAGATATTTCACAGGACTGGGTGGCGGTTTTGGGATAGTTTTTATTGCAGGATAGGTCATATTGTTATAGGGAGCTTAGGATTAGTAGCGTGTCGTGCGGATTGATATTTTGTTGTTTTTTTTGTGTTTTTGTCTTGCTATCTTTAGTGGTCTTCTCGACCTCTGTTGCCTTCTTTATTTCTTGTATTGATTTTTCTTATTAATATAAGATTTCGTTTCTGATCAAAAAAAAATAATAACTTGTGCTCTTCATGTTGGAGGTTATGCGTTCAAATCCTAGTTTCAGCATTATTTTTCTCAAGGATGAAGAGTAATTTTGCATTTTTCGTGCATACTAGAACTCTTCCTCTCACTAAAAATATAGCAATAGATGGACAACATGAATGGGAACTTACAATCTTGCTCTCCCCAGTCATACTTGATTCATCAAGAGCAAGTGAGTGGCCAGAGATTACAACTCCATCAGCAGGGACCTGGACAAGATTCCATCAATACAACCAACGTAGATGGTGGAAGTCCCAAAATACAGATAATTAGCAACAAAAACAAAAACAAGAAAGAAAAGAAAACAGCACTCACCTGATCACCGATCTTGAGAGGTATAACATCACCAACAACAATGTCAAATATTGAAACCTGTACTCTTCTGCCGCCTCTAATGATCTGTACATTCTCGAAGCATAAGGAAAAGAATAGCACTAAAGATAAACCAGTAACAAACATTAGAAGACGCACCTCCATGTGAATATTCTGCTTCTCCTCGTTTAAACTTTGGAACTCAAGAGACTGTTTATAATCACTTATAGCTGCAGAAAAGGAGAAATTGAAAATGTTTACTTAAACTGATATGGTTCGACCCCCCTTCTCTCTCTCTCTTAAGAAGGCCAATATAAACCCCATCCCACTTCCAAGTCTTGTTGAACTCTATTACCTAATAACTGTCTGCACTCTTGTGCATTTCCCTGAAACCATAAATCTTAGTTTCCTCTTCTTTAAATACCCAAGCTCCCAAATTTATTTACACGAACTTAAAAAAAAAAAAAGTTCCTTACCCAATATAAATCTACATCAAAAAAATATATATCCATATTCATCCAATACCTGTAACAACAATAACAATAATGACTGCCAAAGCAATGCTTCCCCCATCATACCATCCTTCTATAATACCCTGGTAAATAAAGATAGTAACATATATGAGCAAATATGAACCAAACAGTCAGAAAATTTATTTTCCTTACATAATACTGGCCTTTGATGGATGGGAAAAAGGAAGAATGCAAGATAAACCAACCCCACCCCCAAAAAAAAAAAAAAAAAGATTAAATGCAAACCGGTACTGGCGTGCTTCGCATATGAATTTCTAAAGCAAACGCATATCAAAATACGAATGGAAGGTTTAGACGCAAAATGAAATGGGTGTGCTTATTATATACTGTTACTAACTTTTTTCATATAATGTAAGTCATATTTTTGTACTGTTGTTAAATAATTTAAAGGTTACACATTAGAAAAACACAATAATTGATTATTCAAAACTACAAATTCTATGAGATAACAATTTCTAGAATTCCAAGTTCCCTTGAATCTCCGAGAAGCTTTTTTTGAAAATAAAATAAAATTTGAGCCCAGATCTTCTAGAGCATCAATACTATTCTCGGAGTTGGAGACTTTAAATACCAGATGTGGAAAGGAATTTCAATACATATATAATTTATGAACCACATGAACTGCTCATGAGGCTTCAAATATGAACTTTGAAGAATCCAGACCAAATTCAACGCTTACAAACAAACAAAATAGAAGTGGCCATGTCCAAATCATGAAATTGATGGACAAAATTATGAAGAACAAAATCCTAGGAAAAGGACTTCCTTTTTGTTGAGTAAAGATCTTTAGGATAAATATAACATAATATTCCCGCATATACTCCCGGAAACAGATAATTTGTAACTCAGCTCTGCTTAAACTCACCTCAGTCTTTATACCTAGTGCCAAAGAAGCAGCAGCAGCTACCATCAAGATGATAAGGGTAGTATCTCGGCAAGCATCCAAAACGAATCTCTGAAAGTATAAAACACACAAATTAGAATAGCAGAGAAACTTTTATATGGAAAATTCATTTAAATTTACAAAGAAAAAGTAAATACAAAAAATGAGTAGTGTTTCCCATATTATTCATGATGGCAAATGGAGAATCCCCCCACAGCTTTCCCATTCTTTACCTGCCCTTTCAACCACCATTTCCTCCATTCATCTTCCCACCCATCCCGTCAAGAATCAAATTATTTGGTCTCGCTCTACTGATGGCAACCTAACCTTTTTCCTAAGCCTTCTCTTTCTTCTCCAACAGCGCACTGTCAACTGGACCAAATCCCTCTGGTCTACATTCATACCCACCAGAATCTCCTGCTTTGCTTGGCAATTGCTTCACAACAAAGTTCCCACTCAGGTTATGCTTCAGCATAGGGGGCATTCCTTCCCCTCTAGGTGTGAGCCTATGTTTAAAGGCAGTGGAATCTACCCCTCATCTGTTTTTAACCTTCTCTGTCAGATTCCACATTCACAGTAGTGTGCATCAGTTGCGGTGCTCTGCTAATGCTATGAAAATGAGTTCTCAGATTCACAACCTTTGCATGGCTGCTATTCTGTGGCTTCCACATCATTTGGTCTGCTAGAAATCAGAGAATTTTTAAGGGCATCAGACCTAATCTCACAAAATGGATTCACTATCTCAAAATTTGGCTGCTAGATGTTTCTAAATTTGCTAAGGGCCATATGCACAACAATGTTTCAGATCTACTCATAATCAACAGGCCACTATGGCGTTGTTTGATCCATGTAGCCGACCCCACTTAGTGGGATAAAGGCTTTGTTGTTGTTGTTGTTGTCACCCTCCCAAAGCCCCTCAGATCATCAATGTCTATTGGATTCCCCCTCCTCCTGGTTGGATCAAGCTAAACAATGATGGCCTTTGTCACAAGGATCCACTTGTTGCTGCGACTGGTGGGGTGTTTAGAGATGGTTTAGGCACTGTTCTCGGTGCCTTTTGGTGTTGTTCTATTGGTCCGCATACAGCCTTTTATGCAGAAATGATGGCCCTCATTCAAGGTATTCAGATAGCTTAAAGCAAAGGTTGGACAAAAATTTGGCTGAGATGGACTCACTAGCTGTTTTGACTTGCTTACTTAACCACAACTTCAGGCCTCCCTGGCCCATTGCTATTCAGCGCCTAACTGTCTCGGCTCCATTCAATACTTTACATCTCATGTCTTCAGGGAAGGAAATAAAGTTGCTGACAAGCTCTCTAACCTGGTCTATCGCACTCTTCTCTTCAATGGTGGGATTCCTCTCCACATCAGATTTTGGACTTGGTAGCTCATGATGCTGCGTACATTACTAACTACAGATTCAGCTAACCCTTATGGTTTTCTGGCTGGCTATACTTGGTTTTGTCAGATCTGACAGCAGTACAATTTTAGGTCCCTTAAGAATGTAGTATTGACCATTTGCCAGCTTTGTTGGCAGCCGGATGCTATTTCGCAGATGCTCTATGCTTTCCATCAAACAGTTAGTTGGCATTATCTTTTGCTCTGTAGTAGCAAGGTTTTTGGAAGGGAGATGCAGCCATCTGTCTTTTGCTCAGCCGGCTTTTGTTATTGTTAGCATCTGTTTTGATTGGTTTTTTACTACCATCCTTATTGTCAGTGATGACAATCTTTTTGTCCTTTGTTTTTTGATCAGCCACACTGTTTTGTATAGGCTTCATATAGGGTATTGTTCTATGGACTTTAAGCTTGTACTCATAGTCCATATGACAATTTCCTTATCTCTTCTTTCCAGCCACAATGGCATTCTTGTTGGCTTATTGCCCTCCCATACTCGGGCCATGAAGGTGGGCCTTGTCACCTTCAGCTTTACTTTTTCGATTTTAATGATAGCACTCTAGCTCCCTAGCTTGGGAATAGAGGATCTATTCAAAAAAAAAAATATACAAAATACAAAAAATGAGAAAATTGCACTATATACCCAAAAACTCTGTCCCTTTTTCCGAGGATATGTATTGGACCCAAATATATTCTTCCTCTGTAATAAATCAGCCTCTTCTCCAGAGATACCCTTTTATGTATCCGTCTTCAACTTGGCTGCCAAACCTTTAGCCTGATGTACCAACCACCAAAGATAGTAAAATTAAGGAACTGCATAACACAGTTATGAGAGAATGGACTTTTTTTTTGGGGGGGGAAGATAGAAAAAGTTGCTGTAATAGACTTACCCCTCCATAATTCTGAAGAGCAACAAAATCATGATCCCTAGACATTGAAGCAAGTTGCTCTGATGTAATTTCATATTCACCAGTAGGGATTGCACTGAGAAGTGATTTTTGACTTCCTGGAGTTGTGTTTTTTTTTTTTTTTTTTTTTTTTGATCAGAAACTAAGATTATATAGATATAAAAAGAAGATTACAAGCAAAAGGGAGACTTAGAGTGGACAAGATGTCCACAGCCAGCCCCAAAAAACAGAGACTTCCTGGTGCTGTTAAGAAGCAAGTAATTCATGAAATCATGGAAGCCACAACAATTTATGTTCACCAGAAAAGGCAATAATCTTGGAAACTCCTCCTTAATGCTAAACTTTTAGGGCAAAATTTTCAAAACTGAAGCATTTTGACTTTGCCAAAAAAAAAATGACATGAAACATGATCTTGAAATTGTATAAACACGGTACCAGCATACACATCAGATTGAGAGAGCTAGACTAAAAAGTCCTGTAAACAAGACCAAAGGGTAGCAATCGTTTCTACAAAGTCCTACTCTCAGCTATATGCAAAATTTATGGGAAGGTAAACTTTCGCTTACATGCATAAATGAAAACCATGTTACAAGGTTGGTATTCAGATGGTAAAAAAATGTAGGAGATGATAAAACATGGAGAGGGAGGCAGAGGAGAGCGAGAGAGAGTAGATAAAAGGCTGACACAGCTACAATTGATTAAGCAACCCAAACGATTAAGTTCAGACATTCAGGTGACCTCACAATGGAAGTCGCATGGAGCATAAATAGAGTTTATAAAGGTGAAAGGTAATTATACATGCATAACATCATTGAAGTGGAACTACAAATTACGGTATATAAAGCAAAGCACACATCATGCAAGCAAGCATACAATTCCTGCATGTAAGTACTGTTGAAGGACAACTATAGCATAGAAGCAAGCCAATTCAGTGTTTAAAATTAAAATGTGGTTCCACTACGTAAATATTGCTTAAAAAATGAATTTAACAAGTCAGAGTAGAGCAGATGAATTACCAGGTAGTTGAGACCCAGCATTTTGGAACAAAAGAGCCGCCTGACATAATGTGAGTTGGAAGAGCCTGGTGTAGTACGACTGGAATGAGAAGCTACTGTTTGAACAGTCCGACTTTGCTGATCATAATGCCCGCCCTTAGTAGGATTTCAAGTAATCAGTTCTAGGTTTGGGGTGCAAATAGTAGCATAGTTGTTGAGTCACCTTCCTCTTACGTATGCCCTCTCCCCCTGACACTTTTTGGGTTTCGGGGGAGAGGGCTATGGGGCTACTTAACTAACTCCTAGTTCTTATTGAGTCTGTCATCGTAAGTTACCATTGAACCTTCGACAGCTCCCGAAGTTAACCTTTGGGTGAAGGTCGGTGGGATGAAGCGCATATTCCAGAAGCAGCATGTAATGGGTGAAGGATGTACTGTCTCAACTGTCGAGAGCAAACCAGTCATGATGGAACCGCTGCTTCCGCGCTCCTACCACACGATTACCTGTGAAGACAAGAAGGCAATGGTTGAGCAGCGAGGCCAGCTTCAAGATGGAGCCGACACTGCTCGTGTTGAGAACAAACCGGACGGGAGGTGATGGAACCCTAGATGCCGTAGTTTCTCGCACAGATATACTTATACTAAACTGCAATGTCAAAACGGTAGGATGGGGAGGACTTTAACTCCCCCACTACAGTTATTGATAGAGCTGATAGGCAAGGTATCCCTCGTACTCAAGACGTGCCCTAGTTTGCTAAGAGAGCCCGGGAGGGGGAATTAAAGGAGTAATGAATGCTCTTATACGTTTATAAGACTTTAAAAGGACCTAAAAGGCTAATTAAAGATCTTATAACGATAGTTAGCATACTCTCATGTCCTCCCCTACGTTAGGTACCTTTCAAGGGACTTTCAGTGTACATAAAGAGGGGCATAGAGAGAGATTAACTCATAGAGAAGGGCGTCCCTTATCCCATTCCTGAGGGAATGGCGGGACAGTTCACTGCCCTAGTAGGAATACCAACTAGACATCCTATAGGAATAGCATCTAGATTCTAGCCTTCCTACGACTTTCAGTGAGGAAAGGAAGATAGCTACGGACTAGGAACAAGGCCGGAGTTAATAGTCATAACATCTCCATATAGGTTCTGTGCCCAACCATTGCCGTCTCGTCTCCTTGCCTTCGTCTCTATGAGCGGACACCTAGATGGCATCATGTCCCCATTCGACTAAGCCTTGGTGTTTCCCTCTCACTCCCAATGTCATTTTGCAGGAGCGTATTATGGATTAAGAGTAAATAAAAAAAGCTCTAAAATAAATCAAATGACTTCAAACTGAGTGAGCACAATCAAATGAGAGACAGTATTGCTCTAACGACTTCCGCATGTGTTCTGATCTTCACTATCATTTGCTTCTTCTCTTCATCCTTTTTCAAGTCCAAAGTGTATCGAAATCGACGAGAAGCATTTAGCACAAGCGCCGCTTGCTGAAAAAGTAAATACAAATAGTTCAAACATTAAGGCCATTCTCAGACTACAAGAAAGATAATTCAGCTACAGAAACAATAATAAGGTTGTCATTATCATAGGACAGAATTGTCCGGGTTTTTCCATTACTTGCCAAAAATAAGAGCATGAATTTCTATCCTAAAAGCTCGAGAAGTAAAATTTAGTAACAAATACCGGGTGATTGGACTTTATGGTCCTGAAAATTTAATTTTTGGATTCTCTCTTCTCAGTAAATAGAGGTCACAACTGAGTAGATTATGATGGTCAACTAACAAGCATCCAGCACAGTTTACGGTTTACCTCATATAAATGTTTTTGTAGCAAAAGTAATGCCAAATCCCAACACCCCCCTCCCCCAACAAAAAAAAAGGTCATCCTTGGTGTACCCTCAGAGAAAGATTGTTAACCAACATGTAATTGAACTCAAGAAAGTTGACAGTGGCCCAGTGTACGAAGACTGTCAATATGGGACTCTTCAGCAGCATTTATAGGCTTGAGGGAGATAACCATCGTCGTGTACAGAAAAATATTAATGGTCCTAATCCGTGAAGGTTACGCTGTCTTAGTCACTAGAACTCCAAGAGAAGACAGCTTTGTATTAGTTGAAGAAGGTATGTAATCTATGTCGACTTTAAAGATAGGGGACCAATGACAATGATAATCTCAAATTATAACACCCCCAACCCTAAAAAAAGAAAAAAAAAACTGATCTTCATCTAAATTTATCAAATATAATGCTCTAAACGATTACTAATTACTAGATACTATTATTTTAGGCCCCTCTCCAACAGAAATTTTCTTTTAATGTCACATATGAATGGGCAAATAACACTCAACTTTCAGATCAGAGGCTCTCACGCTTTGAACCGTTAAGAGGCCAAAATAAGAGTTAACCTCTGAATTTTTTTATACAACAGACGCCTTATTACACCTCTGAAATCTGAATGGTTTCCCACCTAGACTTCAGAGTTCCAAAGAAACAGACCTAATAAACGACATTGTTGAACTGTTTCTGCAGCTCAACTCTCAAAGCACCCCTAATCATACTAAAATATCAGATTGAGAACTACAAAATCAAAGAAAAATTAGAACCTAAAATTAACATTGAAAAATCAAAGAGACAAAATTACTAGAGATTACTAAGTTACCTCTTAAAAAACATAAAAATAAAAAACAAATGACATTGTTGAACTGTTTCTGCCTCTGAAAGCCACCCCTAATAATCATCCTAAAAGTTCAGTTTCAGATTCAGAACGACAAAATCAAAGAAGCAGCAGAACTAAAAAATCAAATCTAAAATAATCAAATCAAAGAGGCAAAATTACTAGAGAACTAACTAACTAAATAAATAAATTGATATTATTGAACTGTTTCTCCATATCAAAGCACTCCTAACCTTCCTCCTAAAGTTTCAGATCTAGATTCAGATTCAGAACTGGAAAATCTAAGAACTAAAAAGAACATCTAAAAATTAAAACTAAACACTCAAAACAAATCAACCAGTGACAATTGTTTCATTCAAAACAAGTGCAAATTTTTCAATGAAAATCACCTTGTTACATTCAAAACAAGTGACAATTGTTTCATTCAATGCAAATTATAACCTCAATTCATAATCATAATAGGTGTAAGGATTATACAGAAACAATGGTACAAAATCTGTGGTAAAGAAAAGAACGAGATTTTGCCAACTTGCACTATCTTCAGTGATTAACTCCAAGAGAAGATACTAGTAATCTCCTTCAACCACCATCCAATTATCTAATTAGAAGACACTAACATCTCATAGAGCTAATCTCGTTCAATTCTTTCTAGAAAAAGGAGCCCCCATTTGTGAATGTTAACTACTCATCTTCATCGCTGTCATCATACTGTTGGCATAATGATTGTAACCCGTTGCTTTTATCCTCCTCTTTTGATGGTGGGTTACTGCTGGAAGCTGGAAGCGGTTTCCTGAGGACAGAAACTTTAACAGACGAAGACTTGAAAAGGAATTGACCGGATTCTCCTGAAATTTATGAACTGTTCTTTAGTACTTTCAGACAAAAATTATATAGAAAACAAAAAGATATAACCGTGCTGAAGAATTCATCCGACCTTTTTTCTTGGAGCCATCAAGGATACTGGTTTTGGTCAAGTGGTCAGTTGGGTTACCGGAATCTTCTTCAAAGACCTTTCTCCTCTGCACAAGAAATTATAATAGGTATTTTAGTCAAAATACAATGATATTCATTGAATTTTCAGACTAAAACACAAATGTTGATTGGGAATTTTGGCATAACTGTAAACTGATAACTGCTTTATACTTGTATTAGAGAACATATATCTTAATCTCAGTCAACTAATAGACATACCTTCAAATTATTGATTGACGTGTTACCATTGTCAATGGTAGCTAGAGACGAGTCTTCATCATCATCATCATCATCATCATCATCATCATCATCATCAAGATCTTCATCATGAATCCTTTTCACGACCTCTCCTGATCCCTGCATTATTTTGACACCAAAAAAGCTTCATGAGAAAAAGACTATAACAAGTAAAAATAAAAGACAGCAAACAAATATGGTTATATGCTCACTTGAAATATTGATTTTATAAGCGCTTCATCCTCTTCTTCGAATTTCTCCTCCTGTCAGCATAAAAATCCCACAAGGTCAGAATTCAATCATTACATAGCCATTTATATACTCCCAAAAATAATCATAACGGCCTTTGGGCTTTAGAATGTCGTGTCGGTTCGGTTTTGTGTCGGGTGAAATCGGGTGACAAACCACTAAAACCGAACACGACCCGTTAAGCTAACGGGTGGAATTTCAAAACACGAACATGGTTCGTTAAATTAACAGGTGACCCGACACGACCCGTTTCACCAGTTAAGCAATCGGGTGACTCCAATCCACTAAGACCCGATACACCCATTTAACCCGTTTCAGACATAATTAGAAATGTGATGCATTTGTATTTACTTGTTAAATTGTCTATAATACCCTTCAACCTTTAAGTTATTTGCAAGGAATATAATAGTATAATATATATATATATTTCCTATTAACTGGTCATCGGGTGGAACCGACCCGATCCGACCCGAAACATTAATGGGTCTTAACGGGTGACTAACGAGTCAACCGGATTAGTGCCAACCCATTCATTAATTTGTCATGTCTTATCGAGTCCACCCAATAACTACCCGAACCCAATAAGGGTCTATCCATTAACTGATAATTTCGTGTCGGATCGTTCGTGTTATCGTGTCGTGTCCAATTTTGCCAGGTCTGATCAACCAAGGGATTTCAATAATGAACAAGTAACAAATATCTTACCGTTTGTGGAGCTGAGCGCTTCAAGGCCTCAAGCATTGTATCAAAAGTAACAGTTGCATGCCTTGACTGAAAAACATAAAAAAGTGTATGTATTAGTATCCAGTAAAAAATATCTATGAATATACACAAAAAACAAAGAACAAAATTCCCTAAATAAAAAACACACCTTCATAGATTTCACTTCATCTAATGCAGCAAGGATGTCCATTTCTCTTTTTGAGTCCAACGTTCTGTTCTCTAAAGACTTCATTGCATCTCCCATTTCTTCAGCATCCCTCTTGCGTTTCTCCTCATCTGCTACCTGAAAACAAAAACAACAATGTAAGATTCTAATAAGAAACCATAACCTATTTAATACCAAAAATGGAAATCTAAGCAAGAAATATGCAGCTGTGGTATGGTAAGCTAATTCTTTACCTCATCTTCAGCACGCCAAGGTTCAAAGTTCCTCGCTGCACCTGATTCTACCACGTAGTCTGAGTTTTGAGGGTCAGTCTTCATAGTAATCTCGGCTGAGCACTTGGTGCACTTGAAATAGAACCTAAATATTTGAATTCCCAGGTAGGTCTGCAAACGATTTCGTACAAAAGAGACAGTGAGTAATGCAGATCCAGATTTCACAAAAGAAAACAAAAAGAATAAATTTAGTGAAAGCCAAGTAACAAATGAAAAGATTGAGAAATCCAACACACTCTTATCAATTCCTAAATACAATAGAACATTGTATTTGACCAACAATATGTACTTCTCTTCTTTAAACACGATATTTCCACAATAATATTCCAACATCGTTCAGGTCAATCTCTATTTATGTGCAAAAAGTATTTAGCCCCATATTGAAACTGAACCAGAATGATAGAAATATTTCTGGAAGCATTATTTATCCCAAAACCGGTTAGGTCATTAAAATATTTCCCCTGACGTCCAAATAATCTTGCAGAACAGGAACCACATCTTTAGAGATTGGATAGGAGAAAAAAGGACAGCCAATCATGTAGAATACAAGCACATTACTAAAGTGATGATAATCGTTGAGTTACAGCTACTGAGACTTACATAAACGGTCAGCCCATAATCCAAAAGTTATCTCTTTTAATAATCAACATATACCAGGACATAGCATGGGCTATAACCCAAAGATGCTATGAGCTAGAGCCTAGAATGTCCAAACAATTTGATTGAAGTAGTAGCTGAACTAGATTGCCTAAAGTTAGGTTTTATATTTATAATAGAAGTTTAAGAGAGTATTTATGCCACAGAAAAAGAAAATAAGCAAGTGGTTGGCTACCCTAGGAATTAAAGTAGAAACGGTAATTGCCATCTTTATATCTGGTTTTACTTAAGTGAATGGTTTCCCCAAGGGAGATGTACGTGCTTAGCTACCACAGGAAATAGGAATTATGGGATAAATTGCTACCCGTGATAAGTTTCTTGCAAAACTCTCTCATTGCAGAATAAAGATGACATTCCTTCAAATTTAAGGCATAAAACCTAAGAGAAACTGCCCTGAAAGAAAGATAATAAGAGGAAAGAATTGAATTTTCTAGACTACAGGGAAGATTCTCTAAACATCAACTACATAAAAAAAAAAATTAGACATTATTAACCCACTGACTATAAACCTAAATTCGAACCAAAGTTCATTGTTTTAGTACAAACCTTATAAGAATCACAGTGCTACGATTCTACATATGATCAAAATTTGAGCAACATATAAACAATTCGATTAAACCTTAGAGAAAATTTTTATTGTTTTAGTACAAAACCATAGAAGGATCACAGTGCCAACAATTCGGCCATATTATCAATTGAATTCAATTTAAATTAGAGCTTATAGTAAAATATTAGGGCACAATTATTATTATAAATGGAAAAGCATAATACCTCTCCGATAACATCTTCCTTCCGGGAATTAAACTTGGTGCCTTTATAGATGTAGTTGCCGCATGTATTGCATCTGATGCTCATGGGGAGCATCATTCGCACCTTGATCTGCTGGTTCTTTGGTTGTCTCCTTCTGGGTATTTTCGCCGGATCAAAATCCGGCGGATAGTACTTGTTCAAAACTTTACGTTCTCCCATCTTTCAAATCAAAACTTCGCTTGATCACTACGACTCTCAATTTAATTTCTGCTCTACTTCTGTATCTTCTTCTGTGGAGAATGGGCCAAAAACCCTAGCGAAAACCCCTCGATTTAAGATCTACGTGATCAAAGATAAAGATTAGAATAAATACCACAAATGGCCATCCAACTATTATAAAAGTTTTAAATTGGTCACTTCATTAGTTTTTGCTGTTAATATCTAACAGAGACGACTCACGTGACACATACATGCCAAACTCAAGGGCTTTTTTGTCCTCGCTCTATATTTGGCTACAAGAAAAATCACTATATATTTACAAATTGAAATTGTTGTTCGGAGAAGAAGACAAATACTTCAGGGGTGTCAGTAAAAGCACCCGTAATTTTTAATTTTTTTTTTTTGATACAAAACATAAAATTTCATTGCCACTTAACGAACCCGTAATTTTTATTGTTAGCACCCATTTTTTAGGCACCCAATCTTAATTCTTAATTTAGCAAAAGCACCCTAATATAATAAGAGCACTCGTTATGATTGCATCAATCGTGCTCCCTTACGATCTTCCGGCACACTATTTTATTGTCAAATGACAGCACTGCTCCTTTATGTTCATCTTCTCTCTCTTTGTCCAATGTTCACTGCCTTCCCAAACTCCTTTAATTTGCCTCCCTTTTTTTAACTACTATTTTCTCTTTAAAACTCCTATTCTCTCAGTACAAAACATTAAGATCTATTGCTACTGCAAATATCAAGTGTTGAAGACTAAATTTACAAGGTACTTGCATCTAGTGCTGGGTCACAACAAGGACGAAGTTGCAGTTTAAAGTACATGACCACAGTCACTCTTTTTTTTTAGCCTTTCTTCCTTAAATTTTCAATTTCATAGCAACATAAAGCCACACATGGGTTGTACAAATAAACCATATTGATTGCTTTAAAATCATGAGTTCAAGACTTGATGTACTTGCAAAATATTGCATCTTTACACCACTGATTTCGTTGAACCTTTAAATTGATGGCTTAAAATGGTAGCAGGACAAAAGCAAATTTCAAGATAGAAAACTGAAGACAAAGATTAATCAAAAAATATGCTTCAACCTAAATAGTAGGTTTGCAATTTTGATTTTGATTTCTCTTTTAATTTGTTTTTGATTTGTTAATTGAATTTGAACGCCAAACAATAGTTTTACATCTTTGGGAGAACATGTATCAAATTTGGTAGATCGTGCCATGGTGGTTTTATTGGGAACTAGACGCTTGCACACAGAAAATGGAGGGATTGCTGGCTGAAAATGGGAGCAGATAAAAACAGGGGAGAAGGAAAACATAAAAGCCAATCACAAATTAATGAAAAGGGGTGAGGGGGGGTACTTTTGTCTTTTGAAATAAATTGAAGTGCCGGAAGAATAAGACGGAGCCGCTAATAAAAACATAGGTGGGGAAAGTAGGGGTGACTTAAAAATAATAAGAGAATTTAATAATAACAAATTTTGCTTTTAAAAAGGGTGCTTAAGTTAGAATTCCAGGGTGCCAATACTTTTTTTTTGATCAGAAACAAAACCACTTTATTGATAACTTAATGAAACAAGATACAAGAAAGTGGATGGTGGACCAGGGTGCCAATACTAGCGCCCATACTTCAGATGCATACACGCATGTATCTATAACTGTTGGATAGTATAGCAGCAATTCCAATATGAAAATCAGCATAAGAAAAGGCAAATCATCATGTATCAGTGAATAGTTTGTATCAAAAAGTAACAAATTATCATTATCAACCTCCCAAAATTAACAAATTATCATTATAATGAATGTACAAGTACGAACTCAGGAGTTTCAGATACCTAAGTCATAGGACTAATCCATTCTAATAGGTTATGGACCAAAAATAAAAAAGGCAAATAAGTGTACTGGAGAAAATAAAAATCCCCATTTTTTTCAAAATTATCATCTATCAAGCCCTAGATTGGAATGGAGAAAACATAAACCCCTAAATACATATGTATAAATAGAGTGAAATTGAACTCACCAGGCACCGATAAGAACCCTAGCTTTCAGTCGATGCAACCGCGGTTTGTTGGGCTTCAATTGAGATTGAGGCGGAGGGAGATTGCGAGAGAGGGGGGTTTCAGCCGGATGAGGAAACTAGTAGATATATACGTATTCTTCTTCTTCTTTTTCTTCTTTAGATAGATATCTCAATGAATCCTGGGGTGAAAACTCACTAATTAAACACTTTTCAACCATCAAATAGGGAAATTATTCTCTTTTTAACATTGGACCCAAAGAAATTAAATTAATACGTGAAACACACTAATTTGGCAAAAATAAATAGGGAAATTATTCTTTTTTAACTTTGGACCCAAAGAAATTAAAGTAAAAGGTAAAAAACACACCTAAGTTGGCAAAAAATACTTTGCTTCCCTTTCTTTCCAACATAAATCACAGACAGCAGGCTTTAATTTAATTTAATTTAATATAATTTAATAAATATAAATCACAAACAAGAAGCTTTAATTTAATCTAATTTAATAAGAAAGCGCATTAAGTAAACCAACTGGAAGAGGGTCCTATTGTTCTCCTCTATAAGACCATCTTCACCGGGAAAGGTAATAGTATTATCACTTTTTGTTGCCCCACTCGAAAGTGTATAAAGCTAAAAGTATAGTTAAAAGTATATAGCAAATGTAAATTTAGAAGCCTACAATTTTTTATCTTACACAATTAATAATTTGTCGGGACACCAAAAAAGGACTTCCACGACACATAATGTGTCGTGAAAATGATCGACTTTTTGCATAGAGAGAATACAAATCCCCTTCCACAAACAAGCTTCACCATAAAATTTAAATATAAATAAAGAGATCTCTAGGTATTGCATGTGTTGAACAGGGCGGTAACGTAAAAAAAATTAACAGTTAGATTGAGCGAAAAATACATAATACCTAAATAGCATGCAATTCAAAACATATATTAAGAAAATTGTATACACAACCTATAACCGTCAAGCGTGGGGGTGGTGGGAGGATATATTTGACCCGACCAAATTGAGGTGGTTTTTAATTGAAAAACTCAAAGCGCCTCCGTTTATAATATATTTAAATTTGAACCCATTTTTCCAATTCATTAAGGTGAGGATGGGTTAATAATTATTCACCAATATATACAAAAATTAATATCCCATTATTGTTACAATGACATTATAAATTTATAAAATTTTAATTATAAATAGATCGCACCATTAGTAGTGACCGTGGTTTACAAAAGTAATATTTTTTTTTAAAATAAAATAAAATAAACTATTCAAGTTTTTAAAATATTAAGTAAAAACATATATCTTTTTTATATATTTTAAACTAAAGAAAGAATTAGACTTGAATGTAAGTATATGAAGAAAAAATATGCTTAAAGAGAGAAAAGTGGGTTACAATAGGTATGGATTAATAAATTTTAAATATGAATATTTTAATAATTTTTAGTTTTTGTATTTAAAGTTAATATTTTTTAAATTTTTTTCAATAGGTATGGATTAATAAATTTTAAATATGAATATTTTAAAAGAGAGAAAAGTGGGGGAGGGAGTAGATTGGTAGAATATAAAAGAAATAAAAAAGATGTTGAATTTTTTGATTTGATATCCTAAAAGTACATCTAAGGGTTCAAATTTTTTGTATTGTTTGTAAATAAATCTTGGCCATTAGTGTGGTGATGTGATGTTCTTAAGAAAAAAAATCACATCTAAAGGTTAACATTTTATGTGTATTTTTTAGAACAAATTTAAGCCATTGATTATATAATTGGGTGATGTGACCATTCATTCCCTTATAATATAGATAATTGATATTTCAAATCTCACTTTAATAATTAAATTTTGTTTTAAACTATTGATTATGTTAAAATTAAACCTGAACGTCCTTATTCGAAACCTAACAAGCTAATTTAGCTATTCCCGCCATTTCAAATTAAAAGTTAGATTCACAATTTTTCTACTAAAATATGGGGGACATAATCTATCTTTCTTATATGCTAAATTTCTTTTTCCGAAAACTCTTATTAAGAAGAAGCAAATTTCAAAAAAGGATATGATACCTTGTGAGAGGGTATTTTTTTAGACGGTTTTCCGTCATAAAAACATTAGTAGTGTGTTTTTTATAATGCAAAACTGTCATAAAAAGGACGAGACAGTACGGACTGGTCCGCACCTAAAAGTTTTTGTTATAACTTATATGATATCTTTATTATCACTAAATATCTTTTTATAACTTAATTAGACAAGTCTAATAACAATTTTATAATTATTTACCAGTGGCTAATAGTTAATCAAAGAGGAACTTCAATCGTAGAGATTCATTTCTATAATTGAATTTCGTAGAATAAAATTACTTAAAATATAAATATTTTTCACCTTAATTTTATTATTGCAATAAAACACACCCTAATATAAAAAGGTATATATGGTCCCTTCTCTATTGTATTTTTATTTATTTTTTTGGGTTCAAAATGGAGCCAAACGGCTCTAACTAGATATGATTGTCATTTGAAAGGGTACACAAAACAGTAAGCGGAGCTTCATTCAGCCACCAACTTCTATTGTCTATACTCCTAACTGGACGAATAAAGTGGTTGATGTTTTTGACTTGGAAGGTGTTGTATGTCTTTGATTTTTGATTATATTGTTGGGGTTTTGTACTTCCTAATTTTACTTTTGGTGAAGTTTCGGCTTCTATAATATAATGGTTTGCGTGTTGGTTCTAGAAAAGGAAAATATTTCTCGAGGGGTATATATATATATACAGAAAATTTCATGTGCAGATCGGTCCGTATGGATCGACCTTTTTTACGACGATTTTGAGTCATAAAAACATCCCCAATATTTTTATAACGGAAAAAAGTCGTAAAAATGTCCGACCCGTACTAAAAACGGACTATATAAATATATATATATATCTAAATATCTCAATAAAAATAACTATATGAATTAACGTGGCAAATATGCCTATATCAGTTAGAACATTTGGTCCATATCAAATTCATCATCATTCAAATCTATTTCACACAATAAATAATTTTCATATTTTTTGTGTTATCCCTCTTAAAAGGACGCGTATTAAAAAGGAAAGATAGTCTCTATATAATTTGGCAAAACTTATGGGATGGTTAGAGGCATTTTCAAGAATACATTCAAGGTCTAATCATTTACTCAATAAACGAAATAAAATACTATATATTACTAGAGTAATAGTTCTCTGTCAGAACAAATTACTTTATTTTTATTATTTTTAAATAATAATTCTCGTAATGAAATATTGCTCTCATAATAGTGTGCCCCATACGTAAGTAATTTTGTAGAGAAAAAATGCATATCCATGATGAGGAAAAGAAAAAAGAATAATATTGATATTGATGCAAGCACCCGGGCCAGATATTAATGCGTGAATTTGGGACTAAATAGACAAAGAAGATGTGCATGTTTTGACATTTTATTCACGAGTTTACATTGTTAGAATAATCGTAATGTGAAATTTAAGTGTATAGGTGTGATGTCGGTAGTTTTTTTACGGAGGGGTAGGTTTAATATTAATGTTTCTTTTTAAAAATTAAATGAGAAAAACAAGTATTACTGTTATTTTTGTTTAAGTTTAAGATGAGTAAGATTAATATTAATAATAAATTTTAAAAATTAAAGAGGATGCAAACTTAATATATATATATATATATATATTTATATTTATATTTATATTTTTAAATAATATAAATATGCCCCTAAACTAATAATAGTAATTCTTAGAGAATTATATAAACTTTTGCCACTTATATACAAATGTGATTGGTACAACTTATAAAAAAATGTTAACATGCGTTTTAATGGTAAATTATGAATGAAAAAAAATTACAATCCACATGACAATTTATACTTAATTTAATATTATTTGACTTTTATCATTTTTATTTATAAGCATTTGTCATATTTTATTTTAACACACGTTAACGCGACCCTAAATTATAAGCTATGTTGTCATATCTTATGACCAACTTCACGGTTACGATTAAGAGACGTGTAAGAATGTGGGAATCAATTAGTTTCAGAAAAAGGAGGAGTCGACAATGTTTTTTGCTTTTCTTACACATGATGTGCCTTTAATTTTCAATATATTATGTTATTGTAACTTGAGTATATAGAATTAAATATTTTAAATATAAGAAATTAATTATTAGGTATAATATTACACATACATCTAATGCGCCACTCTAGTGTTAATATACATAAAACCTTTTTTTTTTAACATTAAAAAATATTCAAGCCAGCTTAAATACACTTCGATTAATTTCACTCAGGACGATCTTAAGGATACACTACACCAGATTGGTTGGCACCCAAAAGATTCAAATGTTAGACTTCTTGTTAGACTTCTTGTTTCACGAGAGATATATCCTCTACAATTATTAGATCATCCACAGTGGTATTAGTAAATACTAAATAGGGTAAATATATCCTATTATGTTTCAATCGGACTAGGGAGGGGATTATTTCGAGGTGCGTTCGAGTTGGCTTGGAATAATCCTGATCGTTAAATAAAAATAAAAAGAATCAATACTCTATGTGTGCATGCAATGATTAAGATTAGTAAGCTAAAACATCATTCTCACTAGGTTAATGGGATACTAGCTAGTATACAAAATGAAGTACATATAAGCAGTGGCGGATTCGGGATTTGGAGTATGTGAGGGCCAAAATACAACATAAAAAATATGATACTTTATAAATTTATTAAGAGGAACCACAGTCACTTAAATTTATTAAATACTTATAATATAAATAATAATGGGTATAACTATTGACACTCCATAAAAAAATTAACACTCTAAAATAATTTTTAGAAATAAAAAAAATTACAACAAAATAAAAATGTATAATTTTATTTAAAGAGTGCAAACAACTATATTTATAAAAAAAAATACTAATATTAATGGGGGTTTAAAATATCTCGGGGGACACCCCCCCCCCCCCCCTTCCCCCCCTCCATCCGCCACTGCATATAAGTGTGTTATAACAAATTTAAGAGAACTATAGTTGGCTTTGTCACGCCTAAGAGAAGTGCGGGATGGAGTTATCATATGCTTAAAACATTTTCTCACACTCTACTTCTCTCTCTCTTAAAATACCATAAAATAATTATTATTTTTTTCTAATTTATTATACTACAATTTTATACACAGAATAAGTAAAAAAAAATTAAAAAAATTGGTCAATGTGAATGTTCTTAAAATACATATCAATGGCTATGGGGTCCGCACATAACATAATTGATTGATCATACATTGCAGCATTCACACGCTTAATTTTATTTTATTTTGACAAAACATATGCACATGTTCTTCTTTTCTTTTGTTTTCCTTGCTCATGTGTTCCTTTCTTTGTTTAAGAAAACAAAACTAATGTTTATTCTCATACATATAATTACTTCAATATAAAAAAAGTAAAAATTTAGTTTGTCTCGGCTAGGATTTTAATGTAGATATATCAATTGATTAAATAAATTTGAATATGAGATCCCTCATATGTTTAAGTGAGCGCATTCTTAAATAAACTGACCAAATTGCTCTACTACTACGATACCTCTCTCATGTTTAACTAGGCGCATTCTCAATTAAACTAACCAACTTACTCTATTGCTACAAATACTTAAGTCTTAATTCAAATATGTTTGACACTTTGACTTTGACATATTTCGTAATGCTTTCCATATTCAATTGAAAGCATTTTTTGAATAATGTTTTGGGTTGTACTGTTACTCTCTATTTTGTTTTGTACTTTCATTTCCTCTCTAAGGTATCTAATGTTAACTCGAATTTTTGGGCATTCTTGAAATGCCCATCAAGCGCTTGAAAAATTATGAAAAATAGTGATGTATTTTGTTCTAGTTACCCCCTGCTAAATACCTATTTTCCCTACAAACCTTTCTTTTATCCGTGTTATTTATCCAATTCTAGCAAAAGTTTCTTTGTATTGTTTTTTGCTAATTTCTATTGCATTTTAGGAAAAGATAATTAAGCGAGCAACTGCTGAAGGCAAGGGGAAGAAATGATAAACTATAGGTATCAGTTGGACTATATTTAATCCCTACTCTAGTTATTTTATTATTACTTGGTGTGCTACGATTATTGTCAAATTCATCTCCTTCGATTTTCACAACTAATAACTTTTGCAAGTTGCAACGTAAGGCATTGGTTTGACTTTAGGAAAGTACACATCATATACTTGAACCCTTGTTTTGTGTGAATTGTATTTAACTAATGATTATACACATAACTGCCTATTTATATATATGATGGATTTGATTTGCATAAAAAAAAATCTTTCTGTTTAGGCTTGACAAATCTTGGTTGCAGGAACTTGAAGAACAATCATCTTATGGGGCCTATCCCTTCAACTTTGACGCAGATTCCTAACCTCAAAACTCTGTGAGTTATCATTGTCTTGTTCAATTTATGTAAAATAATTTGTGCAGTGTTTTTTCCCATACTGTTTAACGAAAGTCCAATTTATGCTGACAATATTTTATATTTGCAAATTTTATATATTCAGCCATCTTGCTCAAAACCATCTCACATGTGAGATTAATCTATTGGAATAAAGTATTGCTTACAATGCCAACAAATTGATCACTTAATTTACATTGCTCAAGGTTTATTTCTTTGTTGAAGTCTAGTACACTCTTACAATTTTTTACCAATTAAAACTTTATCAAGTGTGCACTTGTTGATTTTATTTTTTCACACTTTACAGTGGCTTGTGTGGTGATATTAATCTACTGGAATGAAGTATTGCTTACGATGCCAACAAATTAATCAACTTAATTTACATTGCTCAAGGTTTATTTCTTTGTTGAAGTCCAGTACTGTAGACACCCTGATCCGTGACCCCCGCAAGAACCCTAACAACCTTCAAGGACTACTATTTTTGGGCCCGGGACTCACCCGAGCACCCGAAAACTACCCCGAGAGGGTTTGTTGGCCAACAAACCTATTTTTAAGAGAGATTGTCGCACGATATATCACATTGTCGCGCGACAATCACTGATATGTCGCGCGACAATCCCACTATGTCGCGCGACAATCCCCCTCTGCACCAGACCATCCACTCTCTGACACATCAGTTTGTCAGAGACATCACTTCAGCCGTTTGTCACGCGACATTGGACACATTGTCGCGCGATATATGCCCTTTTTGGGGAAATGTCGCGCGACAATCCTCCCCGAGCAGTATAAATAGGCCAACACCCCCAAGGGTTCAGGGCAGTAACTGGGGATTGAGGAATTCTGAAGTTAGAATCTGATTTTCTAGTCTTTCGTCAAGTATTTTCTATTATGATCTTATTTCTGAAGAATTATCGAATCTATTCTCGACACTCAACGTGTCCCATCTCTAGAATCGAATTCTCGAAAATATCTGAAGAAGGAAAAGATTATTATCGCCGAAAATCTCTCCGCCGTATTATATTTTCTTTCTTATTACTATTCTCGTCGGGAAGGTAAAGGAAGTCTCTTCTAGTATTTAACACTAAATATCTGTGTACTTGTTTTATTTATGTTGTTTTGTCCACGTTTTATTTGAATAAACTTATTGCCAAGTTACAAATAGTCTATCGTTTCCAAAACAAAAGACCCTGATAAAACCATTTGCAAAACCAGAAGAGTAAGTATATTACCATCCGGATAAAATCCTGTTTTCAAAACCAGGACCGGTAAAACTTACTTAGGAATTAAAAACCCGGTATATCCTATATGTTTCATAGATTGTGATACGTCCGGTAGAACTCCCCTCAAGAGTTCCAATTCCATATTGAATTAGTTCCACTATAAGATCCAAACTTTTTCCAAAACAAGTCAAAACTCGAGAAAACCGGCATTATCCGAGAAATAATACGAGAAACTCCATCTCTAAAAAAAAATAACTTTTGTCACTTGTATTTGCATTTCTCAAAACACAACATCGGATCTTGGAACATAAAGGTTCTTCATCCTTTTTCCCGTTTTCCCAAATTAGGGTTTCCATTTAGAAAGTAGTAGACTGTCAGTAAAATCACCCAAGTTTTTCAACATAGAATAAACATATAAAGACCACTAGAGACCGAAAGGGCGGAATGGGTGCTTAACACCTTCCCAAACCGTAATATAGTTTCCGAACCCTATAGAATCCTGGTTTCGTAGACAAACGTGTAAAGAAAGGCTTGTCTATAGCCTTTCCTCTTACACAATCATTTTGTCCGTTTTCTCGTAAAACGTACTGGCGACTCTGAATGAACCCCTTTGCATCTAGAAATAGAACATAGGGACATCTGATATGAATCAACAAAGACACTCCAGCAAATGAAACGACGAAATCCGTTCCAACGTTTCAGACGCCCAACCGAACGGGGACGAGACCCGGGGGTCGCATTTGCGGATTCTCACAGTGGCGACTCTGCTGGGGACATTAGAAAACTATACTCTTATATGTGGACTTTTGTTTATCTGTTGAATACTTGTTTTTACTGCTTTCCCTACTTGTGTTAATTGATTGAGAAGAAACATTTTTCTAAAAATGGGAGTTTTTCAAAAATACGTAATCAAGATAATGATATTTGTGAAACCAAACTTTCGAACTTTACACGCACTTTCACAAATCATGCATTGGTCCTACGAGTGTGAATTTTTCCCAAACTCTCGGAAGTATTATAAATGAGTTGGGAGTTGGCTTGCTTGGGCCAACATAAACCGAAAGCATTCACTTCCACTCTCCTTGGCCAAGTACGCCCCCGAGGTATATCGAGTGACGAGAACACTCACGTACCCGGGAAGTATATCAAAAGGCTCTTGCACATACCCGCCCCTGGGGTATATCGCAAGGTCTTGCCAAAAAGGAGGGAGCCTGAAGCCTTAACCATTCATACACCTGCGCTGCATGTACCACCTTACGGCTCTTGCATGTACCACCTTACGGCTTACTTTCCAACACCTTTTTTCAAAATCCGAGGCTCTTCTCGGTAATTTTTAGTGGTTCTTTTGGCAAAAATTGAGACGCATCACAGTCTTCCTTCATCTTCGCCACGTGGTTTCATCTACAGTCGTGAAGCGGCGACAGACTGGAAGGTTGGGCCGGTCGAGATCATACTGGAAGACTAGTAAGGCCAAGCACACCTGAAATGGCCGATGAACGCGAGAATCGAGAAACAGATCAGAGCCTAGCCGAGGCGTCTGCACCTCAGCCGACTTTAGCCGAGATGCATCGTTTATTAATGACTGTCAGCACGAATCTAGCAAGCCTCACAAACGAGCAACAGAATACCAGAGTCCGAGTAGAAGAATTGTCAGCCGTACGAACCGAACCACCGGGGTTTGAACGACTACCACAGAATCGAGATCAAGGGAAGTCATCGCAAATGCTCCCCCTGGTTCCAGGAACCAATCCCCCCCAAACGGGCCCCGTCATGGCCGGTCCTGTTCAAACTGATCCCAACAATCAGAACCAATGGGCTCCGAATTCAAGCCCCACTTATCAACAACAAGAGCCACCCATCATCTGGCCATAACCTCAGCAAGGCCTCGATCCCCAATACCAACCATGGCCACAAGTTCCCGCAAGACCTATTCCACCACCGGCCCCAATAGCCCCTCCCAATGAGTACCCAAACATCAACCGACTCCGGGTAGTGTATGCAGAATCGGTAATAGCCCGACGAGGTGTCAAGAGAGAGCAAAGAGATGAAGAAACTAAAAGAGCAGATGAAGGTTCTGCAAAGAGGAATTTCCCTGATAAAAGGGGCAGACGAGATCACAGACATGAACGCCTTCTCCCTCTACCCAGAAGCCAGACTACCTCAGGGATTCAAGCTCCCTTCTATCACCAAATTCACAGGTACCACACCCCCCAAAACCCATCTCCAATCCTACATCAGATCCATGCAAGTGTCCGGTTGTGGAGAGCCGGAGCTGGCTCAGGCCTTTCACATGACTCTCACGAGGGCCGCCCTGAGATGGTTTTTTGATCTGGAGAGACACCACACAAAAACTTGGGGAGATATTGTCAAGGAGTTCATGACCAAGTACGGGTCCAACGAGAATTTGGAAATTACCCGTAAACACCTGGAAATGGCCAAGCAAGGCGAGAAAGAGAGCTTCAGCGACTTTGTCACCCGCTGGAGAGAAATGGCCTCCCAAATGTCCAAGCGGCCCGATGAAGAAGAGCAGTTGGAGATCATACAGAAGAATTTTACTCCAGCTGTATTGAACTGCATGGGAAAGCATGTATTCCCACACTTCAGAGCCCTGTTGAGTATGGGGTCACAAGTAGAGGAAGAATTGGCCAAGAAGGCAGAAACGGATACCAAGAAAGCCTCTTACACCGGGAGAAAGACGGCCACTCCAGCCGTAAACCAACTAAGCTCATACCCATATCAACAAAACCCATTTCAACAGTCACCACAAGTCCCTCCAATGAATTGGCCCGCACAAGGAGACTCTTCGAGCACCGAGGCCAAGAAAAGGAGAAATTTCTGCACCCTCCCCACTACTCTAGTCAAAAACCTGGAACTACTCCGAAAGGCCGGACTGATCACTCCGCTCAACCCGCGCCCCCCACCAAACCCTATTCCTGGCACCTGGAGAATGAATGAGAACTGCTTATACCATCAAGCGGCAGGCCATGACACGGAACGCTGCTTGGCTCTCCTCCATCGTATCCAAGACCTCATTGAAGCCGGAACCATCCCCGCACCCGGTGGGCCCAATGTTACCAACAATCCTCTTCCCAACCAAGCTCCACCCGTGAGAATTAACGCCTTGACCACTGATGAAGAAGGCTTTGACCCCGTGGGACTCATTCGGGATGACCCAGCCTATAAGACACCCGTTATGCTACCAGCAAAGGCCCAAGTTGCCCCAGGCCTCAATTCGATAATCGACCAATGGATGGCTAAGATGAACTTCCTACCAGGGCAGGGTTTAGGAAAAGGCAAATCAAGGGATCTCACAGCCACTTATGATCAAAACAAATTCCGAAAAATCTGGGATAGGATGGACCCAGGAGAAGAAGGCACAGCCGTGGAAACCACGAGGCCCCCCTAAGGAGACAATCTGTATGACAGAAACCTCCCCCGGGACTTTCAGTTGGTTGGAAGAGCCAGAGACATCAGAAATCTCAGAGGGATCAGACCCAGCATCTATTTGGATACAACATATTACACGTTCAGGAATGGTATACCAGCCACCACTGATGGAGGCCGAGAAATCACTACCTCCTAAGAAAATAGGAGAAGACCGGGTATTGGAACAGTTAAAGAAAACTCAGGCACACATCACCATTTGGGGCCTCTTGGTTGCCTCCAAACCTTATAGAACCGCCTTCATCAAGCTCCTTGACGAGGCCGTCGTATCACCAGACTCCGCGCCCGAGCAACTGCCAAACATGATCGGGTCACTTACAGTCCAAAGAAGCCTGTCATTCTCAGATGAAGACTTGTCTCCATTGGGGAGGAAACACAGCCTGGCCCTCCATATCACTGTCCGGACTCAAGGCAAAATCCTGCCACAAGTCCTCATCGACAACGGGTCAACCATAAACGTCTGCCCCCTGAAGACCGCCAGATGTCTAGGTATCTTGGACTCAGAGCTTTCCTCATCCGCCGTAACCGTCAGGGCCTATGACAACACCAGGAGAGCCATTTTGGGTTCTCTGAAGCTCGATCTCATGGTCGATCTCGAAAACTTTTCGGCCGAGTTTCAAATCATAGACATTCCCTCCAGTTTTAACCTACTGTTGGGAAGGGCATGGCTACACGACATAGGAGCACTCCCCTCCTCCTTACACCAAAAGATTAATATACCATTCGAAGGGAACATAATCACCATCCAAGGAGATCCTGAAAGGACATTAGCAGATCTGGAGTTACCTGTTTTGGGCATCGGGAGCCAGAGCATACAGTTGGGAGGCTTTTCTTACAAGCCTCAAGTACAAACTCTCAGCACCCAGATAATCGAGTATCTTCCCCTTGACAATATCCCCGGTCTCAGCCCCAAGATCACAAACATGTTGAGAATGATGAAATACTTACCTGGAGCCTGTCTGAGAATGGGACAGCCGGGATTACTTCAAACCTTGAAACTAGTAACGAGGTACGAAAGGGAAGGTTTGGGGTACCAACACACCGAAGAAGACAACCAAAAAAAAGGGGGTCGAGGACATCAGTATCCGAGTTTCAGCTCTCTAAACGAGTTTTTCGTCAAAGAAGGAGAAGACTTCCCCTTTTGCGACTTTCAGGAGCCTTGGAAAAACAGCGACGGAGAGAACCTTCCGGGATGGGAAATCTTCTATGAAGAGGACCTTTATGTCAAGGAAAACACCATACACAGCTTCTCTACCAAATTAACAATCGAACCGAAGGAAGAAAGTGAAGATGAGAGAGATAAAGAGGAAGAAATGATCGAAGATCTTTTTGACATCATGGCCCTGGGGGATAACGAGCCAAGAGACAACCCTGTACACTTGATATACGCTGACCTGGACTACCAAGAAAAGGGGGGGAAGAGTGAATTTGTAAGGGTGAAAGATAAGAGTGATGGTAAGGCTCGGGAAGAGTCACTCCTAGATTTACTTTTCAAACTTGTACCTGTTATCAATGAAGAAAACTCTGTTTTGCATTATTCTGTTATTTTTAATTCTGTAATTGCTTATATGGAGTTGGAAAGACTGAACGAACACCCTGAACGGGAAGAGTAGCGTATACAGAGCGAGGAAGGAAACACTCTTGTGATTAACCTCGGAACAGAAGACGAAAGAAAAGAAGTCCGTATTGGGGCAAGTTTAAGTAAAACAGAAAGAGAGGAATTCACACAAACTCTGAAAGAGTACGTGGATGTCTTCGCCTGGTCTTATGCGGACATGCCAGGTTTGAACAGTCAGATAGTCATGCACGAGATACACACCAAGCCAGAATTTAGGCCCGTCAAGCAGAAGTTGAGAAAACTTACGCCAGAATGGTCCTTAAAGGTGAAAGAAGAAGTGATGAAACAATTGAGTGTGGGTTTCTTAAGGGTGATCGAGTACCCTTCATGGTTAGCTAACATTGTGCCCATTCCAAAGGCAAGTGGAAAGGTCCGCATGTGTGTGGATTACCGAGATCTTAACAAAGCTTGCCCAAAAGATGATTTTCCATTACCCAACATCGATTTGATAGTTGATAATACTGCCAACCATGCCCTGAAGTCATTTGTAGATAGTTTCGCTGGGTATAACCAGATCAAGATGCACCAGGATCACTAGGAGAAAATAGCATTCATCACACCGTGGGGAACATACTGCTACACCGTTATGCCTTTCGGGCTGAAGAACGCCGGGGCAACGTATCAGAGGACAGCTACCGCTATTTTCCACAATATGATCCACAAAGAAGTAGAGGTGTATGTGGACGATATGATAATCAAATCGAAGGAGAGGGAAGGCCACGTACCAGCCATGCGAGCCTTCTTTGATCGGCTCCGCCAGTATCAGATGAGACTCAATCGGCAGAAATGTATGTTCGGGGTAACCAAGGGAAAACTCCTGGGCTATGTCGTCAGTAAAAAGGGAATCGAGGTAGACCCTGCCAAAGTTCGAGCTATCCAAAACATGCCCGAGCCTCGTACCGAGAAAGAAGTCCGGGGATTCTTGGGTAATTTACAGTACATCAGTAGGTTCATCTCTCAGCTTACTCAAACTTGCGAACCCATCTTCAAACTCCTGAGAAAGTCTTCACTAGGAGAGTGGGAAGATCAGTGCCAGGAAGCTTTTGATAAAATAAAGGACTACCTCTCCAGCCCCCCAGTATTAGCCCCACCACAAACCGGACTACCACTAATTTTGTACCTAACCGTCACTAATTCAGCCGTGGGAGCCATGCTAGCCCAACACCTGACCGATACCCGGAAAGAGCAGGCCATCTATTACATCAGCAAGAAGCTGTCCCCGTTTGAGATAAACTACACACCATTAGAGAAATCATGCACCGCTCTCGTCTGGGTAACACAGAAACTACAGCACTACATGCTAGTTTTCTCAGTCATTCTGGCATCACGAATCGATCCGTTGAAATACCTCTTCGAGAAACCAGCTCTCTCGAACCGAATGGCAAAGTGGTTATTTCTACTCTCCGAATTCGACATCACCTACATGACCCAGAAGGTAGTCAAAGGCAATATCATAGCTGATTACCTGGCCCATAATCCGATATTGGGAGACATGCTAGAAGAAGCCGAGTTCCCAGACGAAACCATCATGAATGTCGAGATCAATGAAGACTGGAAGTTGTACTTTGACGGGGCCGCCAATCGAAACGAAAACGGGATAGGCATCCTGTTAGTCTCTCCGAACCAAACTCACTCCCCGGTATCATATCGTCTGGAATTTTTCTGCACCAACAACATGGCCGAATATGAAGCCTGCATACTCGGGTTAGAGATCGCGCTTCAAAGAGGTATAAAGAGAATACAGGTATACGGAGACTCAGCACTAGTGGTCCACCAAATTCTGAAGGAATAGAAAATCAGGGATGAGAAATTAGTCCCTTACCTCGCCCGACTGGAGGATGTCGCGGAAAAGTTCGAGCATGCAGAGTTTTACTATGTCCCCAGGTCGCAGAACAGTTTTTCTGACGCACTGGCAACCCTGGCATCTATGATCGATATCCCGGAGGGAATGGAAGAAATAACTCTTACGGTACAAAAGAAATCAGGACCAGCACACTGCATGGCCTTGGAGGTAGAGAATAAAGGGGAAGGGAAATCAACCACTTGGTTTTACGATATCTGGAACCTGTTGAAAAACCACCAGTATCCCGAGCAAACAGACAAGAAAACACGAGTCACACTCAGGAGATTAGCATCAGGGTTCATACTCTGTGCCGGAAGGTTGTATAAGAGGAACTACAACGAGACTTATCTTCAATGTCTCACAGAAGAAGAATCAGTCAGAATGATGGATCAGATACATGGGGGCGATTGCGGACCTCATATGAGCGGACATACGCTTGCCCGCAAAATCATCAGACAAGGATATTTCTGGTCTACCCTGCAAAACGACTGCGTTAACCACGTACGCCATTGCTACAAGTGTCAAATTTATGCTAAATCCCAGAAGCTTCATCCAAAAGAGTTGTACAACATGACTGCTCCCTGGCCTTTCGCAACCTAGGGAATCGACGTCATTGGGAAGATCTCGCCCAAAGCCAGCAACGGCCATGAATTCATACTAGTGGCCATCGACTACTTCACCAAATGGGTGGAAGCCGAGTCTTACCAGGCCCTGGATGCCAAGAAAGTTGCCTGATTCATCAAAAGGAATATTGTCTGCCGGTATGGGGTCCCACACGAGATCATCTCGGATAACGGCACCCACTTCGAAAGAGAAGCTAATACAGTCATGAAAGAATACGGTATCACCCGACACAAATCTTCGCCGTATAGACCATAAACCAATGGGGCAGTCGAAGCCGCCAACAAGAATCTGAAAAATATCCTAAGCAAGATGACCGACACCTGCCGGGACTGGCCAGAGAAATTACCCTACGCATTGTGGGGATACCGCACCACTGAGAGGGTCTCCACCGGGGCAACCCCGTTTTCTCTTACATACGGGATGGAAGCGGTCCTCCCTGTCGAGTTAGAGGTCCCCTCCCTCAGGGTAATGCTAGAGAATCAAGTCAATGAGCTGGAGTGGGTCCAGGCACGTTATAACGAGCTAGCCCTACTGGATGAAAAGAGATGAAAAGAGATTGAAAGCCACATACCACTATCAAGGGTATCAGAAGAGAATCGCCCGAGCATTTAACTAGAAAGTAAAAACTCGGGGCATCAATGAGAATGACATCGTATTGAAAGAAATTCGAGAACCAGCCAGGGACCTAAGGGGAAAGTTCGGTCAGAAGTGGACAGGGCCATACATCGTCAAAGAAATAGATACAGGGGGTGCCGCTATACTCGCTGATTTGGATGGACAGTTACTGCATTCTCCGGTCAACATGGATCGACTGAAGAAGTATTATCAATAGATGTAATGTGTATAAGTAAAAACTACGTAAACCTGAGCCCCAACTCAAAAACTTTTGTTCTTTATAAAAATCAAAAAGGGGGAACGTAGGCAACCTGAGAAGTGACTTCAGGCCCGGTTAAAACCTTGTAAAGAAATTTATTTTCCATAAACAATCCTTCATATATTATTAAAGCAGTGGTTCAGAATACCGAAAGTTACAAAGGAGATACAACAAAACGGAAGAGACTAATCCCTAGGGGTTGGCCACACTGGGTCCTCAGTAGCCAAATCAATTCGAGCCTCGTCCAAAATCTGGTACGCAAAAACAATGTTATCATCAGTGGCATCAGTATCCATGAATCGGAACCACTCCATTTGAAAGGGGTCGTCAATCAGTTCTCCTTCCAGAGATTGCCAGCAAGAGCGGATAATGTCAGCCCGGAGGGGCCGGGTAATACCGAAACGGGCATAGTTGAACTGACGAGTCAATCGAGCACGCCACATCCTCTCTACCGATAAAGAAACATGCGGGCTCACAAATTTGGACTCAGAAGAGAAGTTGTTCAGACCAAGGGGAACCTCCTGAGGAACGTTAAACTGTCGAAGAAGACGCCCTAGGAGATAAAAGGAGGAAAACCAAAGCCCGCGAAGCCGGACATAGTTCTGACCACCTGTACTAAGTACCATCTCCCTCAGCTTCCACCAAGGAATGTTCCACCAAATAGCCCGAAAGTTCTCCAAAAACCACACCGTCCAATCAGAGGAAGACAGGGTTAAAGCCCCAAAGAGGGGACGGCAGAAGAAGTGCGTCGGGTTATCAAGACGAATTCCGTTGAAACCCACAGATCGGAAGCGCTCCAGCAGCCACATGTATAGTAAACGCGGACTCCCCCTGAAAAAGGTTGAAGCCCCCTTTTGAACATCATCAAGGCCATTTAAAGTCTCTGCAAGAACAATCGGCACTATAGACTCTCCATTTCTAGCTTGGTAAACCAGACTCAGGATAGTCGAATCAACACGGGAAGAGCCCGTCACCAGTAACATATCAGAAACAAGGCAGATCAGGGCCGCTGCGGTACGCCCCACGCCGTAAGAGGCCCTATCTTCATGATGATGAAAGGACCTCACCATTTTATGGAGGTCAAGGAGTCCGTCGGTAATAAAACCATCACATGCCGCCCGGGGAATGGCTAACAGAGCAATCAGCATGTCCCGAAGACCAATTTCTTCTATGGGAACTGCCATTGGGAGACGAACGTTCGAACGCAACAGCCAAGAGAACTCCTCGTAAGTTGGACAAAGCTCATCTAGTCCAAAGCGGAAAAGATGGTCCGCAGGACTCCAGAAATACAAAGCACCTAACAGAAAGAAAAAATCGACGAGACGATGGTACTAGCCCGCTAAAGGACTAAAAGCACCGAAGTTCAGACCGTTTTTAGAAGATATCAAAGCATCTCGAGCATTGACGTAAGAAAAATCAGATTTTGTGCGATAAGAGGACATCTTTGAAAGGTGTGGGGATGAAGGAAGGAAGATGGGTGTATTTATAGCAAAAAAGAGGATTCTGTACCTGTTTGTCGCGCGACAAACCCATGTCCAGGAGGGATTGTCGCGCGACAAACCCATTTTGGGTCACCCTATTTTTGTTTTTCTTACACATAACAGTCATTTTTGTCAAAAGAATCATTTCTGGTTGTTTTCTTGTTCTCACTTTGTTCTTTTGCAGGAAACATAAGTGTCACTACGCTACAAGGTATGGCTTCTAAATCGTTGACTCATGTATATGTATAAATATGTATATCTTTCACAGAAAGAGAATAAAAGTATAATCAGACACAAATAAAGATATTTGATAAATCCAATAAAAGAACAATTTTTTTTTTTTTTAAAAAAAAAACAACTAAATATCTGTCTAATCATGTCTAAATAAATACATATCTGTTCAAACTAACACTAAATGCAGAAAGAGAAAACTAATCTACTCGAGCGCGTTTTGACACGCTCCCACTATCGCCCGAGCCCTCTTCGGGAGTAAGATCAACGACTGGGACGCCGGGAACAGGAGGAACTGCCACCTGGAAAGGCTCCGTAGACTGAACCGGTGCCGTCGGGCGAATCACCGAGGATCGGGATCGCCTAGAGGTCCAACTGCTACTCCGCCTAGACTCCGTCCGGGCATGAGAGGAAGTCAAGGGGTCGTCCGGCCGTAGGGAGACGTCAATAGCCCTCTGATAGTCACGCATGTAGGCTGGAGGGTCTCGATCGACGTACTGGAGCAGGTTCCAGCTGTAGAGGTACTGGGCGTGCCAAGCCCGCAGATCTGCTACCCGCACACTCACCCTCTGTAAAAGACATAAGATAAGAGAGTCAGCACAATCGAGAGAATAAATAGATACAGATAAAATCAAGAGAAGGTAAAGAAGGTACCTCGTCACTAGGGCGACCACCCAGATAGTCGAAAGTATCCTCAGGAAGAGGGTACTCCGGGACAGGATATCGACGTAAGCCGGCGCCGACATAAGAGATATCTCTAGGGAGTGGGGGTAGATCTACCCATAGAATAGAAGACCCCGCAGGAACAGCTGCAGAAGTGGACCCTCCCTCCCGCGAATAGGGAACAAAAGAGGGTGATAAGATGAGCCGCCAAGACCTGGAGATCGGGCTGGAGGCCCCATAATAGTCGTCGGGAGAGGAGTCAACGTAGCGTAGGTGCGAACCCTTGGAGGATCCGCCATGGCCGTCACCCTCAAAGGAGGTACCCCACTAGAAGGAGTAGTCGCCGCCGCAGGAGGAGTCCGCCCAAACTGCTCGTAATCTGCCCCAAGGTCCGCAGGCTCCCAGGACCTCTCAGAAAATCCCGCTCTCCCCTCAGCAGCAGCAAAAAGGACCCCCGGAGACACAGAAGGGCCGGTAGGAAACTCAAAACCCTCAGCGCGCCGCTCCCCCACGGGTGTCGTCTGAGGTGACTGCTCCGGAGCCGCTGTCATATCACCTCCCTCACCCTCTGACCTACCACCACCCTCGGCAGCAGCAAGAACATCCCTCTCTCCCTCAGGGTCCTCGTCCTCAAAATTCAAAATGTTGTCTCTCTGGTCGGGGACAGGTGGCAGATCACCCGAAACCACCCTAGCTAAGTGGGTCTGTCCCCGAATGTAATGGGGATCACCTCCCAATGCCCGTTATCTCTTATAAAAAACCCGTCCCCGAGTCCCCTTCGGCTCCCTCATCAGATAACGGGCAGCAAAAGCAGCGTAGTCTCCCTCCTCGGTGAACGTCTGAAAACCAAGTCCGTCGACCAAGGCCTGCACCGTCACCGGATCAATCTCGCCCGTCCGCCTCATCAGAACCGGGGGAAATAGCGGAACTCGAGGCCACTAGGCCGGTGTGTGCTGGCGAATAACCATCTCGCCCAAATAGAAGTGAAGGTCGTACTCGTCCCGGATAAGCTGCCTGGTCCTCGAGGCGGTCAGAACACGGCCATACCCGAAGTGAAGGCCTAGATCACCCCAGGGGCCCCACTCAATCTACAAGGAGAACAAAATTTTATTTCAGTTATTTATATATATATACTATTTTACCATTTATTTATTGATTGAAAGAAAAAAGGTACTAAAAATATTTACCTGCTCCTCCAGCAGGTCATGAACGGCAGCAGCACCGGTCTCTCGAGTCCGGTATACATAAGGAGCCCTATAGTTTCCCGCGATGAATCGGCGGAGAAAGGGAAACTGATCATCGTTCTCGACTAGGAGATCCACCTGGGCGCGCCCCAGACGGGTATACGCCACAAACCAACTCTGAAGAAGAAACATAAAAAGTATCAGCAATAATCAACATGTAAAAAAGTAAAGAACTGGGATAAAGGCAAAAAGGAACAAAGGTATATACCTCCCACAGCAGAGAAAAGCCCTTAAGGTTCAGGGCTAAATGGCGAGAAACCTGGTCCATAGCATCATATAGGACTGCAAGGATGAAGCCGCCCCAGTCATAGTCAAACATGATGCTGAAGTCCCGAAGGTAGGGCAGCCACCAGAGATGGGCCGTGTCCCCCCCACGGGTCTCGAACAGATCGTGGAGTGTCAGTAGAAGAAGAACGCGTGCATACTGGCGCTCCTCCTGACGGGTCATCGGCGCTCCTGAGGCAACTAATCGGGCTCTCTCCGTGGCTAGCCGAGTAACCAAGACGGCCCGAGGAATCGTATCACCGGAACTCCGCTGCTCTGGAAACCATCCTAACGCACCAACGATGCCCTCTGCTGTCAGACGCAAGGGGACATAAATCTGTATAGGGACCCCCCTGAAAGAATCCCGGTCAGAGCAAACAAGTCGAGGGGGGTCATCGTCATCTCTCCCCAGCTCTAGTGAAAAGTGTGAGTGGTGTCCCACCAATGGTAGGCCAGAGCTGACACCAACACAGCTGCCCTAGATACCCGCTCTGGAAGGGCATCGAAGAGGGGACCAAAAGGAGTCGCAAGAAGCAATTCCTAGATAGGGGCCGGTGCCTGTTGCCACTCTAAGGAAATAGTGTTGGGAGAACCCCAACTACGGCCAACCCACTGCGGACAAAAGGAACGAATACAGGATTAGGCGGTACTTTGGTGTAACTATGAGACGTATAGGGTTATAGGGGTAAATTATGTAATTTTCTAAACATGAGGGTACTTTGGTGTAATTATGAGAGTTATAGGGTTATAAGGGTAAATTATGTAATTTTCCAAACCTGAGGGTACTTTGGTGTAATTATGAGAGATATAGGGTTATAAGGGTAAATTATGTAATTTTTCAAACCTGAGGGTACTTTGGTGTAATTATGAGAGTTATAGGGTTATAAGGGTAAATTTTGTAATTTTTCAAACCTGAGGGTACTTTGGTGTAATTATGAGAGATATAGGGTTATAAGGATAAATTTTATAATTTTCCAAACATGAGGGTACTTTGGTGTAATTATGAGAGTTATAGGGTTATAAGGGTAAATTATGTAATTTTCCAAACCTGAGGGTACTTTGGTGTAATTATGAGAGTTATAGGGTTATAAGGGTAAATTATGTAATTTTCCAAACCTAAGGGTACTTTGGTGTAATTATGAGAGTTATACGGTTATAGGGGTAAATTATGTAATTTTCCAAACGTGAGAGTACTTTGGTGTAATTATGAGAGATATAGGGTTATAGGGGTAAATTATGTAATTTTCCAAACCTGAGGGTACTTTGGTGTAATTATGAGAGTTATAGGGTTATAAGGGTAAATTATGTAATTTTCCAAACCTGAGGGTACTTTGGTGTAATTATGAGAGAAATAGGGTTATAAGGGTAAATTATGTAATTTTCCAAACCTGAGGGTACTTTGGTGTAATTATGAGAGATATAGGGTTATAAGGGTAAATTATGTAAATTCCCAAAACCTGAGTGTACTTTGGTGTAATTATGAGAGATATAAGGTTATAGGGATAAATTATTTAATTTTTCAAACCTAAAGGGTATCACAAGTAAAAGTATGTGTTTACTAAATCGGATGTTATTTCTAGATAGGCATGCATACTAACATTGTTTAAAATACATGTAGGAAACGACATAAATAAAAGAACAGATAGAAATAAAAGAACAGATAAATACACAAAAGAAGACATACCAGAGATCGACGATGAATCTCGTGAGAAACGGGCTCCATCAAGAGCCAAGGGATGTCCGGAACTAGAGCAGCCCGGGTCACGTCCCGGTAGACCACCGCCCGACCGCGGTCCACCCCATCCTCGCCGTACCAATCCAAGTCCTCCCAATCATCGTGATGAGGGCTGCAGCGAAGAACGCCCTGGGCATCTGTAAAAGTGACCTCCTCCTGGTCACCCTCCAATCTATCAGGGTGTGCAGGGTCCATCGGTGTATAGGAAAGTGGTGAGAAAGTCGAAAAAGTCGAAAAAAGCGGCAGAGCTTCCGCGCTTGAGAGAAGAGAGAAGGAAAGCTAGAGAGAGAAATGAGAGAATGACGTGAAATGAGCTCAGCAAAGGGCTTATATAGTGGGGCAGTTTGTCGCGCGACAAAAGACCACTTTGTCGCGCGACAAAGAGCCAGACACCGAAGTGTCGCGCGACAAACCTATCCCTCCCTGATTTTTTTTGACCTTTGTCTCATTTCGTCTCTTGCAGGAAGACTGCCGAGAAGCAGTTTTCGAAAAAATTGCCAAAAACCGCACACCCAGGATGAGAACACGAGGAAAGACTTCCAAATCATTTCTCCGAAAATGCGAGAACGAAATATAAACGGTTAAAGTAGTCTCTGATCTACCAGAAAGGACCGAGACCATCAAATGAGAAAAGCAAGATAAGACGGGAATAGAAAAAATTGAAAGAGTAGAAAAGTGAAAGAACCCGCATGAGCGCGCAAAGTGAGCAAGAGAAACAGAAATGCAGAGTGACAGGGAGAGCCACACCAAAAGTGACAGCTAGGCCAAAACCGGCTCAGGGCTTCGTTTTAGGTGAGTAAGGCTCTTGATCATGACAAAGGGATGAAAAGACTCCTGGTCAAAAAACAGAAAAGGCCAGGAAAAGTCTTTCCCAAAAGAGGGAGAAATAAGGGTATCGAAAAATAGAATATAATGTAGGCCCACCAAAAGAAAAAAACTAAGAAGAAAACAGAGATCAGAGATTGAACTTTCAAACAAATTTTCTTTTCAGCACGATACAGAAGAGATGGTTTGGAAATCTTCGGACCGTCGCTCTGCGGAGAGCAAAAGAAATCCGAAAACTGCCTTCTGAGAGAAGTATCTTCACTCGAGGAAAACATGAGAGTAAAGCTCAGAAAGATACAGGGAAACGAACATCTGGACAAAGTTTAGACCCCGAAAAGCTCTTTTCACCTTCGCAAAGATTTACTCTCTCTCACTCGAGCAGTCTAAAAAAGGCAGCAATCACAAGCCCTCTCCGGAGGCAAACCACCAACACAAGCCCTCTCCGGAGGCAAATCACCAACACAAGCCCTCGCCAGAGGCAAAATTACTCACGACAAACCCTCCCAGAGGCAATTTTGTTTCTTTTTCTTACAGATCAAAAGCCCTCCCAGAGAGGCACAGTGTAGCAACGGTAATCCTCCCATCTGAGGCGCAATGGTAGTCCTCCCACCTGAGGCGGGAAGATTAAAAGCCCTCCCAGAGAGGCACAGTGTAGCAACGATAGTCCTCCCATCTGAGGCGCAATGGTAGTCCTCCCACCTGAGGTGGGAAGATCAAAAGCCCTCCCAGAGAGGCACAGTGTAGCAACGGTAGTCCTCCAATCTGAGGCGCAATGGTAGTCCTCCCACCTGAGGTGGGAAGATCAAAAGCCCTCCCAGAGAGGCACAGTGTAGCAACGGTAGTCCTCCCATCTGAGGCACAACGGTAGTCCTCCCACCTGAGGCGAAGCCCTCCCAGAGAGGCACAGTGGAGCAACGGTAGTCCTTCCACCTGAGGCGAAGCCCTCCCAGAGAGGCACAGTGCAGCAATGGTAATCCTTCCACCTGAGGCGAAGCCCTCCCAGAGAGGCACAGTGGAGCAACGGTAGTCCTCCCACCTGAGGCGAAGCCCTCCCAGAAAGGCACAGTGGAACAATGGTAGTCCTCCCACCTGAGGCGCAATGGTAGTCCTCCCATCTGAGGCAAGTAGAGCAAATGAAAGCCCTCGAAAGAGGCAATGAGGTAACGAAAAGCCCTCTTCGGAGGCAAAGCCAAACACAGAGCCCTCTCCGGAAGTACTCACGAACACTTTCAACAGACACACACACACACTCTTTTAGAGTTCATGCGGGAGCCATGGATCATGGTCTCTTCCAGTCGCCTCAATTCCTGGCAAGCAAGGAGCTTGAGTCGAGAGGGTCTGTAGACACCCCGATCCGTGACCCCCGCAAGAACCCTAACAACCTTCAAGGACTATTATTTTTGGGCCCGGGACTCACCCGAGCACCCGAAAACTACCCCGAGAGGGTTTGTTGGCCAACAAACCTATTTTTAAGAGAGATTGTCGCACGACATATCACATTGTCGCGCGACAATCACTGATATGTCGCGCGACAATCCCACTATGTCGCGCGACAATCCCCCTCTGCACCAGACCATCCACTCTCTGACACATCAGTCTGTGAGAGACATCACTTCAGCCGTTTTTCGCGCGATATTTGACACATTGTTGCGCGACATATGCCCTTTTTGGGGAAATGTCGCGCGATAATCCTCCCCGAGCAGTATAAATAGGCCAACACCCCCAAGGGTTCAGGGCAGCAACTGGGGATTGAGGAATTCTGAAGTTAGAATCTGATTTTCTAGTCTTTCGTCAAGTATTTTCTATTATCATCTTATTTTTGAAGAATTATCGAATCTATTCTCGACACTCGACGTGTCCCATTTTTGGAATCGAATTCTCGGAAATATCTGAAGAAGGAAAAGATTATTATCGCCGGAAATCTTTCCGCCGTATTATATTTTCTTTCTTATTACTATTCTCGTCGGGAAGGTAAAGGAAGTCTCTTATAGTATTTAACATTAAATATCTGTGTACTTGTTTTATTTCTGTTGTTTTGTCCACGTTTTATTTGAATAAACTTATTGCCAAGTTACAAATAGTCTATCATTTCCAAAACAAAAGACCCTGATAAAACCATTTGCAAAACCAGAAGAGTAAGTACATTACCATCCGGATAAAATTCTGTTTTCAAAACCCGGACCGGTAAAACTTACTTAGGAATTAAAAACCCGGTATATCCTATCTGTTTCATAGATTGTGATACGTCCGGTAGAACTCCCCTCAAGAGTTCCAATTCCATATTGAATTAGTTCCACTATAAGATCCAAACTTTTTCCAAAACAAGTCAAAACTCGAGAAAATCGGCATTATCCGAGAAATAATACGGGAAACTCCATCTCTAAAAAAAAAATAACTTTTGTCACTTGTATTTGCATTTCTCAAAACACAACATCAGATCTTGGAACATAAAGGTTCTTCATCCCTTTTCCCGTTTTCCCAAATTAGGGTTTCCATTTAGAAAGTTGTAGACTGTCAGTAAAAGCACCCAAGTTTTTCAACATAGAATAAACATATAAAGACCACTGGAGACCGAAAGGGCGGAATGGGTGCTTAACACCTTCCCAAACCGTAATATAGTTTCCAAACCCTATAGAATCCTGGTTTCGTAGACAAACGTGTAAAGAAAGGCTTGTCTATAGCCTTTCCTCTTACACAATCATTTTGTCCGTTTTCTCGTAAAACGTACTGGCGACTCTGAATGAACCCCTTTGCATCTAGAAATAGAACATAGGGACATCTGATATGAATCAACAAAGACACTCCAGCAAATGGAATGACGAAATCCGTTCCAACGTTTCAGACGCCCAACCGAACGGGGACGAGACCCGGGGGTTGCATTTGCGGATTCTCACAAGTACACTCTTACAATTTTTTGCCTATTAGAACTTTATCAAGTGTGCACTTGTTGATTTTATTTTTTCACACTTTACAGTGGCTTATATGGCAATTTATTGACTGGAACTCTGTCCTCTGATATGTGCCAGTTAACTGGCCTTTGGTACTTGTAAAAGTGTTAGTGCTTTTGATGTGTTTTTCATGCACTATTTATTTGTGATCTAGTGGCTATTTTCTTGGCATTTAAGTCGTTTGATATTGATTTTTAGTGATGTTAGAGGCAATAACCTAACTGGACCAATTCTGGAAAGTATTGGTAACTATCTAAGCTTTGAAATCTTGTAAGCTTCTTCTTGCTGGCTTATGTTTCTAATGCTTCTTTCTTTGTCATTATATATATATATATTCCTCTCATAAATGTTAATATTGTAGTATTCTTTGTAAACTCCAAGGATATCACGTACAATCAGATAACTGGTGAGATTCCATTCAATATTGTTTTTCTCTTCCTACTGTTCTGTGTCTCTAACATGCACCTTTTAATTACGTTATAATTATGTTCTTTTTTTACCCTATTTTTTTTTCTTTGTAGCAATGTGCATGGTAACCGCTAAAAACGATCTATTCGTACTGGGTTTCGCAATCTAGTGTATGTTCCCTTCTTTTTGTTTGCTAGATTTTGTATCTCCCTAGTTATGGTTCAAATATGAATTTTCTCCTTCATATTAGTGCTTATAACTTATTTTTAGCCCCTCGGGAATCCTTTTTTAGAAAATTTAAGGGCAGTATACCCATTGAGCTTGGCCGCATTGTTAATTTTGATACATTGTAAATTTGTGAGGAAAACATTAGGTGTTATGCTAGTTAATGTCCCCTAGTCTTACAAGCATTCTCTTTTGTTTTGGGATCTATTTGGGAATTTTAGAAGTATACAAATTATGTGAGTTTTCTTTTGAAGGAAATCTAGCTTTATTTATTTATTTCGTTCAACAATGACCATTAAGTAGAACATGGACCTTTTGTTCACATTTAACTATTTTCTTGCAGCAATATGTCTTTCAACAAACCTGCAGGCAGCATCCCAGAAGAGTTGGGGTAGTAGCAAAACATCGTCACGTTCATTATCATGCATTTGTTTCACTTCTTCATTTTTATCATTTTAGACTTATGTTTTTACTACTTTGATTGGTATGGGTGGTGCATTATTTTGAATAATAACAATAGGAATGAAGACACGTTGAGTTAATTGCTTTCCTTTTCCGTCAATTTTGTGTGAATCCAACATTAGATATTTATATATCATTGTATGATTTTAGGAATGTTTCCTTCAACAACTTCTGGGTATGGTGGTTATTCGAGCTCTTGATTCTTAGATTACATTAGTTATTACAAGTTAGGATTTTTTATCTATTTTAAGTTTTAGGCACTATTGGTTATTGAATAGGATTTGTCTTTATATGTGTATATTTGTGACTTATGTAAGATTAATTCAAATAATACAATTAATTAGTGTTATAGATCTTTTGAAAAAAAATTGTGTTATAAATCTCTATCAAATTTAATATTATTGTAAATATTTATTGTTGTAGGTATATTTTATAGGGAATTAAAAAATTTGGGAATTCCATTTTTCTTAATTTTTTTTAAAAATTGCGAAAAACATTTACTTAATGCGATGTAAGTTTGAAGCCTTTTAGAAATTCAAGGCAGAAATGGAAAAACATCTAGGAAAATGTATCAAAACACTAAAATCAGATCGTGATGTTGAATACTTCTAAGGAGAGTCCAAGGAATACTTATTAGAGAAAAGGATTACATCCCTGTATGGTGTGGCAGAAAAAAGGAATATGACTCTTATGAAAATATCTATGATGAATTATTCAGATCTACTTGATTTCTTTTGGGGATATGCTTTAGAAACAGTAGCATATAATTTTAATTTGGTACCATCAAAGTCAATACTTACTACACTCATAGAATTGTGAATCGAACATAAGCTCATTTTGTGGTATATTCAAGTATGAGGTAGTCCAGTATATGTGCTGAAAGGTAATACAAATAAATTTGAATCAAGAACAAAAGTGTGTTTCTTTGTGGGGTATTCAAAAGGAACCAATGGTAGCCTATTTTATAATTCTCGAGAAGGTAAGGTTATTGTTAGCACTAATGTCAGGTTCTTAGAAGATGATTATATCATGAATCACAAGCCTATGAGTAGTGTTGTTCTAGGGGAAATGAAATGAGAGAAACTTGGGCACAATTCACCTATACCTTTAGTACAAGAGGAAGTATCACAAGAGATATATATCATCCTATTACCTCGTCGTAGTGGGAGGATTGTTAATACTTGTGCACATCTTGAACAAACCACTAATACGCAGGTTTTTGAACAGCACAGGTAGACCTGGCAATGGATCGTATCAATTCGATTTCGTGCTGGGTGGAATCAAGATCGGGTGACAAACTACTAAAACCGAACACAACTCATTAAGCTAATGGGGTGAAATTTAAAGCACGAACACGATTCGTTAAATTAACGGGTAACCCGACATGACCCGTTTCACCTGTTAAGCAATCAGGTGAATTCGGGTGACTCGAACTTGTTTCACCCATTAAGACCCGTTTATGGCAAATAATTAGTAATGTGCATTTATATTTACTTGTTAAATTGTCTATAATACCCTTGAACTATTATGAGAACAACTGAGTTATGTCTTTCATTCGATAATCTCTTTAAATAAGGCATGAATGCAATACTAAATAAGGTTTACAAGGAAGCCTAATATGTTCCATAATACATATTATATCTAGACGGTAGCACACTACGTGTAATTTCCTTCAACACACCCCCTTGTGCTGAGTCGGAGATAGAATGATACATGTCTTGTTGCCTTGTTAAAACCTTGTCAAATAACAAAAACCCTTTGAGAAAAAATAACATTTATTGAAGGGGAAATAGTACAACATTATAACAATTACGTTAGACTTACTTCGTTGAGTCTATACTTCTATTTGATCCTTGCTTCGATCAACAAAGTTTGCACATATCGTTACCTCATTAAAAACTTTTGCCAAGTAACAAAACTCAATGAAAAGAATAAACCTTGGTTTAAGGAAAAGAGTGTATCGTAACATCATGTGGATGTTAGACTCTCTCTCAAGTCTACACTTCCCGATGTTTACATTAATCAAATAATTTAAAAAGCTTATACATGTATATCAAATATAGCCTTAGGCAAAGATTTGGTAAATAAATCTGCCACATTCTCTTCAAATTTTACTTGATTCACTTAAATCTTGAGGAGAGCCTGTTGTTGCTCATTATAGAAAAAATTTGAAAATATGTTTTTCGTATGATCACCGTTGATATAGTCTAACTTCATTTATTTGATATAAGTCGTATATAAATGCAAGTAGGCTATTCAGTGGTAGAACTTAAACCACTAGTCTCTCGAATATGTGTTATGGTAGCCCTTAACCATATACGTTCACGAACCACCTCATGTAGAACGATAATCTTAGAGTGGTTTGAGGAGGTAACGACAAGGGTTTGCTTGGTTGATCTCTAAGATATTGTTATAATCCCAATAGTAAATACATAACCAGTTTGAGAACGACTTTTATGTCGGTCAGAGAAGTACATAGCATCAGCAAAATCAACCAAAACATCATTTGGGATTTCAATATAAGGGGTAGCTTTTCTAACATCAACATTTACTTTAAAAATTGTCTTGTCATCTACAATTCCTTTTGCCTGTCTGTAGGGAGAGAATAGTCCCAAGTCAATAGTTTCTTTTAGATATCGAAAATATTCTTGAAATTGTTCCAATGACGTTGCGTTGGTGCTGAGCTAAATGTAGCTAACAAGTTCACTGAGAAAGTTATGTTTGATCGAGTACACTGGGCCAAGTACAATAATGCGCATATTACACTTAGATAGAGAATTTTTGCTCCCAACACCTCTTCGTTATCTTCTTTTAAACGGAATGGATATTTTCTTAGATCTAATTCTCAATTAATCATAGGAGTACTAGCAGGATACGTTTAATATTTATATATCCAATTTTTAACCAATCATGTGAATCCTACCTTAGATATTTATATATCTTTGTATGATTTTAGTTTAATATTCAGTTATTAACTGGTACGCATATAATATTTGTCTAATATTGGGCCTTGAAACAAATAAGTAAAGTTGCGTGCAATATTGCATAAACTCCGGGCATATATAGTTAATATGGTGCGCATAATCAATGCCCTATCTACCATCTATATTCTTTTGATGATTGCTTTTGTGAGACTTTTTTGTGTATGCACATGGAGAACGATATTCTTTACTTCGATTTTATGCAATAATTATCAGGTACTTTTGATGTAAACTCCCTAGCTTTATTAAGTCATATAGATATGATACAATAATCAGGGTGGTGAGCCCTTAAGCATATAGTATGTGCTAAGAGGTTTGTAAATGCAACATTTTTTGTAGATAATTATTCGACGTGTTACCAAAATGTCAAATTATCCACCATATCCATAAAATACTTTGAATGGTTTCCCATTCTAGATGGATTAATCCATAAATATATCATTATATTTTTTATAAGAATGGTATATTTTATTTTATATCTTTAGTAGACCAGGGTGCACTAGGCAAGTATGTTAAAGCCTGTATGAGTCAGTATCCCACAGTACATTGTTGGTGACACCAAATGATTCAACAATCCTTATCGTAGTGGGATACATTCCATTAGAATGACTCATAAGTTTCTCTAAAGTGTGTTTCTTTGCACATTTATTTAGAGGTAAAATAAATATGTTTTTGTTCCTTTCTTATATCAGACGCTTTTCATTCGTGCATTAGTTGCCTCTGGGAGGAGCATGGTGGAATTAAGGTAGGTATTAAATCGTTTGGCCCAGACATATTGGTAGTGAAAAAAATTGGGGGTATGTCTAGTATTCAAGGATGATGGTGATTATTATGATGGTGGTGGTGATGATGATGATGATGATGATTATCTTTTCACCTACGACAGACGGGATAATACACAGTGGATAAAACAGGGGACAAAGTTAGAGATAATGCAGGGGACGAGGAAGAAGAAGAAGAATGAGGAAAAGGAGGCGGGATGATATAGTGGATAAAGCAGCGGATAAAGTAGGGGACAAAGCTGGGGATAATGCTAGGGACAGAGAAGAATAAGAGGAAGAGGAAGATGAAGAAGAGGAAAATGAAGAGGAAGAAGAAGAAGAAGAACAATAAGAAGAAGAAGAAGTAGATGATGATGATGATGATGATGATGATGATGATGAGGAGGAGGAGGAAGAGGAAGAGGAAGAATAAGATGAGGAAGATGAGGAGGAGGAAGAGTAGGAAAATGAGGAAAAAGAAAAATATAAAGAAGAAGAGGAAGAGGAATGAGAAGAAGAGGGAGAGGGAGAGGAAGAGGGAGAGGAATTAGATGAAGAAGAGGGAAAGGAAGAGGAAGGAGAATAAGGAGGAGAATGAGGCTTCCTTATAATTTTTAATCAGTTATATTTAGATTTTGATTCAGATTTGAATATTTGTCTGAGCATTACATATTTTAAAAGTAATGGGGCATTTTAAAATCCTATAAAGGGCTTAAAATCTGTGAAGAATGAATGTTGCAATTTGAACCATAAGATGATAAGACTTTCGCGAAGGCTTTGGAATTTAACCAAAAAACTTCCTTATAATTTTAAATAATTATATTTGAATTGTATTCAAAATTGAATATTACTGTGAGTATTACTGATGTGATATAGGCTAGCACAAGCATGGACTTGATTGAAACATTGATTGGCAGGGTCCGTACTGGTATTGGATGACCTTGGAGCATACTAGTATGCGCACAGCTGGAGGATTTAAGCATAGTCAGACACGGAAGTCATGGAATGCGCAAAAGTCAATTATTATTTTAAGTAGTTTTAATTATTAGAATTATTATTATTTCATTATTCAATTAGGAGTTAGATTAGTAGTTTCCTTTTTGAATAAGTTTTCTTATTATTAATTTCCTTATTGTATTAAGAATATTTTAGGAGTTATTATTTTCCTTTTCTAAGTAGGAAGTACTTTCCTTTTTGAATTAGGATTTTAAGGCTTGTTTACTCCTATTTAAAGGAGGCACATGATTGTTTTGTTATTAAGAATTTATCATTAATAAAATTAGAGTGTTTTCACTTTTAAGTTCTTAAGAACTTGTTGAATGATTACGAATTGATTTATTCGTATTGTTGTTGACTTATCAATTGATCATTCACAATCAATTGTGACGTCTTCAATCATACCAAGGTTCACACTTCTTTAAGCGTTGGGTTAAGGTTTTCATCTTCCATCTTTCGACGAATTCCAAGGTTCTAATCTGTTTCGGTCGAGGATCCATTAGCCTAGCTAGAAAAGACGATCCGGGATCGTGTCATTGGTATCAGAGGAAGGTTTCTATCCAGGTTTTCTATCTTTAGTTTCTTATTATTTCAATTTCGTAGTAGATTCTTGAAATACTAGATCTTTTATTTTTGTGAATTTTATTCCAAAAATTTGTGTTAGGGTTTATAGATTCTAAAAAAAAAAAATCACATGAACAGTGCCGTGAATAGTGCGCGTGAACAGCTTTGATGAACAATAATAATGAACAGTGCACGTGAACAGTGTTTTATAATTTTTTTTTTTTTTGAATTTTCTTTGTTAGAAGAACCCTAGAAAGCTTGTTAAATTTATTGTTAGGGTTTTCCATTATATTTGTTGATTGATAATTCTAGCATCCTATTATTCGATTTGAATTCATTCTTGCTAGAGTTGTGATCTTTAGTTGAGCTTATTATTAAAACCTAGAAGTTGTTGATTCATCATTAGAGTTTGATTTCATTGATTTAGATTATCTTGAATTGTTCTTGAACATTCTTGATTGTTCTTGATTATTATATTTTTTGATCCATCAAGTACATAATTAAATCAATATATCTTAAAGTTGTTCTTAGTCATCTCAATCATTCTTGATCGTTCTTGATTTGTTCTTGGTTATTCTTGAGTGTGACCCTTGGTTATTCCAATTCATAATTGATTGGTTGATTCTTGATTGGTTTTGTTGGAGAACATTGCAAAAAGATTATAATTTGTTCAACTCGTTTGCCAAGTTTCAAAAATGAAACTGTAAGGTTTATCATTCTTGAGCGACAAACACGAGCGGTAAAATCAGAGTGACATTTTTGAGCGAAACACGAAAGGGAGTGTGGTGAGGATTATCTTTATTGCACTAATCCTTGTTTTGCAACAAGTATGTCATACCTAAACTTTGAATATGACCTTTAAGTGAAGATTAAACGCGATAGTGCGCGATTAACGCAATTAGAGATTGAACGGCGCATGATGTTGAATAAAGCTCCTAAAGAGAAATTGAAAAGTCAGCCTCGTAAAGTTAAATTTAAAGATGAATGGGATTCGGGTGTTACTAATAGAAGACATGGTGGTGAGGTTGGAGAAAGTCGGGTTTGAGACAACAATATTGGTAGTAGCAAGAAGAAGGTTTCTTTGTTTGATGATGAATTTATTCGTAGGTTTGAGGAGATGTTTCCGAAGCCTATGAGCAATCTAAGAAGAGGGAAAGCTTAGAGCCAAGTCAAAGTCCGAATACATCTTTTGGTGAACCAAATCAATTGAAAGAAGAAGAGAAACAAGCCATATCTAAGCCACCATTGGAGAATAAGCCAAAAACCGATGAGATTGAAGAAATTGAAGTGACGGCTAAAGAAGGCGAGTTGTGGGTTGAAAGTGTGGTTCCAAACTTGCAAGAAGAAGCAGATGAAGAAGTTCTAGTGCAAGTTGAAGAACCGCAAGTGCAAGCACTTCCAGCCATAGGTGTTGATGAGAATGAGTTCTTTGCAAAGCCAATAGATGATGTTCGAGCTGAATTAAAGATTGACAATGTTGAGCATATTGATTTTATTGGAGTTGATCACTTTGATATCCATCCAAACTTTATGTTGTTAGATTTCTTCAACAAGTTGCGGACGATTGCATTGCAGTATGATTTGAACTTCGAGGAGTTTTCCTTTACAAGGATGATTAAGTGTCGAAGATATTCGAAATATTTGTTTTGATGGCAGGGACGAACATAATTATCTCATGTTGCGTTCTAACGGAGGAATGAAAAGTATTCAAAATACCTGTTCTATTGGCATGGGAGATTCCAAGTTCCAAAGTTGCGTCCGAATATCGAAGTTGGTATATGCTAGTTGAGTCAAGCAATACTTAGCCAAGATTCGAGGACGAATCTTCTTGAAGAAGAGGGGAATGAAGTGATCCAGGCTAGCACAAGCACTGACTTGATTAAAGCACTAATTTGTAGGGTCTGTACTGGTATTGGATGACCTTGGAGCATACTAGTACGCGCACAGCTAGAGAATTTAAGCATAGTCAAACACGGAAGTCATGGACTGCGCGAAAGTCAATTATTATTTTAAGTAGTTTTAATTATTAAAATTATTATTATTTCATTATTCAATTAGGAGTTAGATTAGTAATTTCCTTTTTGAATAAGTTTCTTTATTATTAATTTTCTTATTGTATTAGGAATATTCTAGGAGTTATTATTTTCCTTTTCTAAGTAGGAAGTACTTTCATTTTTGAATTAGGATTCTAAGGCTTGTTTAATCCTATTTAAAGGAGGCACATGATTGTTTTATTATCAAGAATTTATCATTAATAAAATTAAAGTGTTTTCACTTTTGGGTTCTTAAGAACTTGTTGAATGATTATGAACTGATTTATTCGTATTGTTGTTGACTTATCAATTGATCATTCACAATCAATTGTGGCGTCTTCGATCATACCAAGGTTTACACTTCTTTAAGCGTTGTGTTGAGGTTTTCATCTTCCATCTTTTGACGAATTCCAAGGTTCTAGTCTATTTATAGACTATGGATCAAGGATCCACTAGCCTGGTTAGGAAAGACGATTTGAGATCGTCTCAATTACATATTTTAGAGTAATGATGGAACATTCCGTAATTCAATGAATGGCTCAAAAAGTCAAAATCTATGAAGAATGGATGGTGCAAGTTTCCAAATAAGATGGTAAGACTTCTGAATGGATGATTTTTTCATGAAATTGGTGAGACTCATATTTATAACAAGTATATTATATATACAAAATTTTATTAAGAAATTCGAAGAGTGTAATAAAAATTCGATAAATATGTTATTTTCATTCATTGAAATTTTATATGATTATTTCACTCACTTCTAAATTAAATTTTTTGATAAAAAAATTGCGAGGATAACATACTTTTGCTATAGAAATCATTTACACAAAGTTGTATAAAAAAAATCATCAATCATTTTCCTCATTTTTTTCTATTCTTGTCTTTCGCGGAATGGTATATGTTGTTTCATGAAAAAAAGAACATTTAAACAATTATATTTGGATTTGGATTTGAATATTAATATAGTATTAGATATTTTACAGTAGTGATGGGACATTTTTCCAAGCAAGTGTTTAAAGTTTACGAAGGTTTTGAATTTAAATTTGAATATTAATGTGAACATTAGATATTTTATTTTTTCCGGTGAATGGGAAAGTTAATAACTAAAAAGTAAAATGACTTGACCCCGTGTAATGCTGCTGACGCCTTCCCTTAATACAAAATAATATAGATGGGTCCAACTTGAGAATTTAAAGAGGAATTTGTTTTTCATAAAACTGGTGGATCTTTATAACGATTATATCATCTCCATAAAAATTGATTAAGAAATTCATACTAAAAATTGGTGTAGTAAAAATTTAATAAATATATTATTTTTGTTTATTGAAATTTTAGATAATTACTTTACATACTTTTAAATTGAATTTTTTAATAAAAATTTGTAGGGACAATATATTTGGTATATAAATCATTTTCACAAAGTTTTATAAAAATAAAATAAAATTCATCAATAAAGCATTTGAGTTAGACGTAATTGATAAAAAAAAATAGATGCAAATTGTAATAAAGAAGAGCCAAGTGGATTAAAAACAACATTTTATTGTTTCCCTCTTGTCGTCGTTGTTTCGGAGTGCTTTCCATTTTATTTTATTTTTTTCAGCGAAAGGGAAAGTTTTTATAATTGAATATATTACTGTATTCCGTTTCCCTCTTCTTCCCGCCTTCAATGTTTGACTCACTGAATTAATCAGCACACAAAGTAGCTTGCTTATTTTCCATTGTTGCTTTTATTTATCTCTTCTTCAACCAGTCTTCACTAAGCACACAAGTCATCATCTCATTCTATGTATGTACGTACAGTGGCGTAGCCAGGATTTCTCCGTGGGGTGGGCTAGGCCAAAAAGAAATATGTGGGGGTTTGGGGCGGTAGCCCAAATTTTTTTTTTAGGGGTTATTTTAAAATATTTACCAAATATTGACTTAAAAACAATAAAAAATAAGTACTTATTTGAATGAAACAAATGCAAATACTAAACACTTATATAATGACATATCATAATTAGAGATTTAAAATAGACAAAACGTGTTTTTTGCTATATCTAGTCACATGTAACAGAAAAAAAAATATATTATATAAACTAATGAAGTTAAATCATACGATCCTTTCGTGGATCAAAATCATTTATGAGCAAATCCAAATCAATGTCTTCAGTAAACATTTTCAACCCACACTTACTTCCTAAAAATTTTAATTTATTATTTTAATAAACCTTAAACTTTAATTTTTCACACAAAAATCCCTTTACTATTATACATATAATTTTATTATTAATTTTTTTTTTTGGGACAGGCTGAAGCCCGCCCTAGCCGACTCTTGGCTCTGCCCTTGTGTACATATGCAGTCTTTTATTTATTTATTTATAAATATTGTTTTGTTTAATGTTTAAAATCATGGATGGATTCAGATCCTTGATTCAGATCCAATTTCTTATGGTTTCTTTGTTTCTACACAGCATGGGAGGAAAGCTTCTTCATTACATATGTTATATATATATATATATATATATTATATAGAGTTAGGCTATAAAAAATGATTAATCACTTTAATAAAAAAAAAAGGATTTCATTTTGAGCAATAAATAGATGAATCTTTTTATGAAATTTGTAGACATGATCTATATAGTGAGTAGATCACCTCTACTAAATTTCTTAAAAAATTAAACCTATAGATCATCTCTACTAAATTTGAAGAATGATCTATATAGTGATGATCATGTCATTCACTTCTAAGTTGAAATTTATTTTGAATATTTTTAATGAAATTTGGTAAATATGAGTGTATTCATCAAATATATCATCTTTACAATTTTTCATAAAAAATAAAAAATAAAAAAAATCATGTATATACTCCTCTAAATGGGAATCCCTTCTTTTTGTTATATATATATGTATCTTTTTATTTTTGAGGTGTGTGTTCAAGATAGGATTTGATTTTATACTTATACATTTAAGCCAAAAAAATGTTCTTCAATGCAATCCGCAATAACGACCATTAAGCTTATTTAGCAAAAAATGGAATAGACATTGTGAATGTATCCCTATATTTTTAGGGGGTATCTTAGACAATATTTTAATACCACATCATCATTTTATTTATGTATTTTTCTTTTTTATCAAGATTTTAATTATTTTTAACTTTTATTTTATGATTTTTTTAATAAAAATAATATTATTGAAAAATATGAATGAGGACTACTATTAATTGATTTTATGATTTAAAATAAATAAATAAAGACTCTATTGCATAATTTCATTGGATATTTAAAATAAATAAATTATCCATTAACTAGGAAACACGCACACTTCTAACTCGTAAGAAATTGGCGTGTCCATAAATGGTTTGGAGCTATCCAATGCACTTAAACCATTACTTAGGAAACATGGATACTCCTAAGAAGTTAACGTATCTGCGTTGTACCTGTGTTAGATAGTAACACTTAATAAGTACTTTCAGTAAAATTCAAACTTTTATAGAGCATAATTGATCTGACCATTTCGAGTGCAATTAAGTTGGTTTATGTATAATTGACACCGTTAATTAAGAAAAACTAATAAACCATTAATAGTTAGATGGCAAAAGCTTCCGATAAGTTTTCTAATCGCACTTTAAAATATATTGAGTAATTTTTGTTCATTTTACTTTGTCGGATGGCACATGTGTATTCTAATTAAATTTAAAATAATGTTTTAAATACTTTTGATGAAGTTCTTATATATAAAAATATATATCAAATTTCATAAAAAAAAAATCCTTAAAAAAATCCTTAAAATATTAAAACCTTGACTTAGGACGGGACTAGCCTATTATAATTTTCATGGTTGTTTCTCTTCTTGTCGTAGTGTTTAGTGGTGTTTGGCGGAATGGTATTTATTTTATTGGTTGTTTCCACGGAAAGGGAAAGTTTATAATAATTTAAAAAAAGAAGGAAATTGACTTGGGCGCTCATCGGGAATCTCTTTCCATATCCCCCCGCCCACAGATCTACGTTCCTCCGGAAACTGACTACTACTCTACATCATCATCTGATCTCATTAATTTTATGTATGTATCTAATGCACTCTTTTACTTATTTTATTTTTCTTGATGGATTCAGATCCTTAAAGTTGTACAACTTTTAATAGAACCCCCAAATTTCTTATGGTTTGTTTGTATTTGTTAGTTTGTATACAGCAGGGGAGGAAAGCTTCAAAGAATTAGTTCAAGGTGGGAATTTGGTTCTACTTCATTACATTTCTTAGTTTTATATATATGCACATCAGTTTTTGTTTTTGACAGGATTGGATTTTATACTTGTATATATAATGAGCAGAATACTAATCCTGCCTAAATAAAGACCTACAATTTTAATGTTTCCGGGACTAGATTCTAATCAGGGATTTGCCCCCAGTGGCTCAATTTGGTGTCTTATCTTTCTTCTTACACACACAGAGACACAGGGTTCAGAGTGAAAATTTGATTTGGAATTCTGGATTGATTTGGTTTCTTCTTCTTATTCCTTTCCATTTTTCTAATAATATAAAGTTCAAATTCTAGCTATTAAATGATCAATTTGGAATTCAGGATTGATTTTGGTTCCCTATATCTATGTCCGTCTCCCACCCTCATTCAAGTAGTTCGTTTCTCAGTGAGGCTAGCAATATTTGACCCTATCTTAAAGCCCGACAAAAATTCGACACTTAATTATTGTGAACAGGTCTGCGTCAAATTTGGATTAGACTTGACTAACCCAATTTTTTTTTGATCAGAAAAGAGACTTATATTGAGAAAAGAGAATCAATACAAACAAAGAGGGACTGATGGTTTACAAGAAGTCAACCAAAAGTCCCAAAGAAAAGAAAGCACAAAAAAACCCAACAATAACTAAACATGGAAATAAAGAAATAAGCAGAAAAACAAACAACAAAATGACTCCCCACAAAAAATCGTTAGTCTCCCCGTCGTTGAAGTTACTCCGAAAATTGAGATTCCAATTAGCTGCAGATCCTGTTTCTCGTGACAGACATGAAGCAATAGTTGAATCGGGATGACTTGATAATCTGTGAAGGCGAAGAAATAGAGAGGCTAAAGACTCATTCCTCACCCAAAAATAAGATCAGAATTTGATTCGTTCTCCGTTTCCCACCTTGAGACGAGTGGATTTAACAAAGTTTTCAATATTCGCGGATATAGCTTTCTATGGATTTCGATGCAAACTTTTAACCACTACATTAGAATCCCAACCCTTTTTTTGGAGTCTATATTTACTTATGATAATTGCACACCAAAGTGAATCTTGTTCAATAGGGAACCTTCAAATCCATTTGCCAAGAAGAGCTCCATTCCTTTTTAAAATGTTGCCGATGCCCAACCCTCCTTGTTTTTTGCTCAAACACACCTTCTCCCAATTCACCAAATGATCCGCCCTCTCTTTATCATAGCCTTCCCAAAGAAAGTTCCTCATCATTTTCTCGAGTGCTTTAGCAACCGCCACAGGGATTTTGAAAAGAGAAAAGTAATATATGGGAACGCTTTCAAGAACCGATTGTATCAATGTTAATCTACCACCTCTAGATAAGCAGCCCTTAAACCATCCATCAAGCTGTTTTCCCACCTTTTCAATCATGGGATTCCAAAAACCTACTCTTCTAGGATTATCTCCCAATGGCAGGCCTAGATACGATAAGGGCCACTCACCGACCACGTAGCCAAGACTTCTCCCCAAACGAAATACCTCATTTTCACTCAGATTAATACCAACAATCACACTCTTGTCAAGATTAATGTTCAAACCCGAAGCATACCCAGAAATTTCCAGAATCCCCATAAGATTTGTCAATTTTTCCTCATCATTTGGTAGAAAGAAAATTGTATCATTAGCGAATTGTAAGTGAGACAAACTAACCTCTTCTTGACCGATACGGAAACCCTCCACTAACTCTTTTTCTTTGGCTTTTTCAATCAACCAATGGAGTACGTCCACTACTAGCACGAAAAGAAACGGTGATAATGGATCCCCTTGTCTGAGACCACGGGACACCTTAAAAATTTCTCTAGGTTTCCCATTAAGTATTACCGAAAAATTGGCCGAAGCTAAACAACCATTGATCCATCTCCTCCATATTGACCCAAACCCTTTCTTTTTTAATACATGATCTACAAAGTTCCATTCCACGTGATCAAACGCTTTTTCAAAGTCGATTTTGAGAACAACCCCTTCTTTTTTCTTCTTTCGGTATTCCTCCACTCCTTTGTTAGCCACCAAGACTAAATCAAGAATTTGTCTCCCTTTCACGAAAGCTCCTTGCGACTTCCCAATCGTATCACTCAAAACTTCCCTCAATCTCAAGGACAAGACCTTAGTCAAAATCTTATAGAGACTAGTAACAAGACTAATAGGTCTAAAATCTTTAAGTTTAAGAGAAGCCACCTTCTTAGGAATAAGACAAATATAAGTAGAGTTCATACTCGCATTCACAACACCGTTCTCAAAGAACTCCTTGAAAACTCCCATAACTTCTCCCTTAATCACTTCCCATCCCTTTTTAAACAATTCGATAGTATAGCCATCCGGACCCGGTGCCTTATCTCCCTCACATTCATCAATTGCTTTCTTGATTTCACTTTCTTCAAAAGTTCTTTCCAACCATTTACTACTTTCTTCACTGAAAGGCGCTCAATCAATGCCTTCGAACCCCATACACGGACCCTCCTTCTTAGAATATAGAGGTTTGAAGAAATTATTTATTTCCCTCTCAATATCGCTTTCCTCCTCAACAATCGAACCATCATCTTTCTCCAATTTACAAATAAGCTTATTCACCTTCTTTTGGTTTGCAATTCGATGGAATAATTTATAATTTGCATCCCATTCAATGGCCCCTTTCACCTTTGATTTTTGGAACCATGAGATTTCTTCCTTCAGTAATACCTCATCAAGCTCTGCCCTTAAATTACCCCTCTCCATAATCAGCTCCTCTGGTAAAGGATCTCTCGTACTCGACTCCTTGATCTCCTGAATTCTTCTTAAAATCAGCCCCTTATGAATTCGCAAATCTCCAAAAACATCCTTATTCCATCTCTTAGTATTGTGCTTGACAAAAGCTAACTTCTTCATAAATTTATAGCCCTCCCACCCTTTTACCTTACACTCCTCACACCACTTTTTAAAATTACTCAAGAACTCCTTATGTTGTAGCCACATGTTTTCAAAGCGAAAGGGAGTTGGACCCCATTTAATAGGGTTTGAATCGAGAATCAAAGGGAAATGATCTGACACAACTCTGATAAGAACCTCTTGCCTAGCCAAAGAGAATGCCTCCCAATTATTTGAAAAAAGAAATCTGTCTAATCGAGACTGAGCATTGTCATTTGATCATGTGTAATTTACATTGATTTCTGGATCACTTAACCCCGCTTCCCTTATAAACTCATCAAAATTCTTCATACTCTTTGATATTCTGCCATTTTCTCCACCTTTATTTTTTGACGGATAACAAGTAACATTAAAATTGCCACCAATACACCATTTGTCCCCACATAATCCGTACAGGCTTGAGAGTTCTTCCCAAAGAGCATTCCTTTCTATGTATCTATAAGGACCGTATACCCCCGTTAACAACCAAGATTCTCCATTTCGTGATTTCAAATTTAGTGAGAGCGTATAGCCCCCCTTCACGCATTCTTCCACTGATATAACTCTCACGTCCCAGATAATCAAAATACCACCCGATCTACTTCTGATGGAACAAAGGCCCAGTCTTTAAATCTCCCTCCCCATATTGACCCAACAACTGCCCAATTAATCTCCTCCTTTTTTGTTTCCTGCAAAATGAATATGTCCGGTCTCTCTTTGCACACAATCTCCTTGATACACCTCATTTTTTTCTTACTCCCTGTTAGTAACCATCTCACCCAAAAGCTTAAGCTGTTAAGTAGTGGGCCAACAATGTATATCATACTCTTCAACACTCCCCCTCACGTGCGAGCCACTCGCACGTGGATAGACAAACGAAACCAAAGGCCAAACCGGCCAAACCAAATGTGCATTTCGTGCACAAACACAAAGGGGGAAACAAATGCAAGTAGGAGGATTCGAACCCAAGACCTTGCAGAACCTGAGCTCTGATACCATGTTAGTAACCATCTCACCCAAAAGCTTAAGCTGTTAAGTAGTGGGCCAACAATGTATATCATACTCTTCAACACTCCCCAACCCCCTGATATTCCATGATATGATCTTCATTGAAACTCGACATCGCCCCTCTTCCTAAAATCCTCTACTCCTTGCTTCTCATAATTAATAGAGCACCTCAAATTCTTCAGCTCTTTAGCACCTTTTTTCCTCCTATTTTCTCGGCATCTTCCTTTACTTTTATTCAACCTCTGAATAGGGACCATGGATATCCCCATCTTTGATAATAACTCCCTGAATCTTTTCTTATCTTTGCTATTTAATCCTATCCACTTATCCTCCTCGTTCAGCGCAGATAACTCCAAATTACAAACTGGAGTACATATATTTTTTGAATAGGTGTCATTCCGGTGTACTTCCATAGGTGGGTCACATTGCTCATATTCAAGTAACGGTAATGATCTGTTTTCCAACGTTACTGCTTCAAATTCCACACTTGGTGCCGTATAAGGAATAATAGAAACACTAGCTTCAGACTGCATAATCCGTTCTTGATGTACAAACGAACTTAATGCAGCACTCTCGAACCCACACCAACAGTTGGAACAGACCATTGAAAGATAGAGTCCTCATTACTGGACTACGAGCTGGATTTTTTTTTTTTTTAATTTAAAGCCTCCTAAGTCAAGCTCGAACCTCGGCTCTTCTGATGAAAGTGATCCCTTGTCAACAACCTTCGAAAAAATCGAATCATCTCTACGAAATAAACATTTTGACCATTCCCCATTCACATCAAGATCAATTACGGAATACCCCTTCTCGTTTCTCTTCATCTCCTCGCCATCATCGTCAGAAATTGTAAAATCCATATCTGACGCTAATGTGTCCGTCTCTGGGCTAATATCATAAATATCGACCTCTCCATCGTTGATTGAGATGATTTTCTCTTCATCCAACCCGGCTATATAATTCACAGCCCCGAAGTCTTGTGCCTTCAAATTTTCCAATGAACGAACCAAAGGATAATTAATATCGATGTCCGTTTATGCTTCAATCACATTACTTTTTCAATCACTACATTTGACTTATTGACTCTCCTTTTTTTGTAAACTTTCAGAGTTTTTCGGTCCTCCCATTTTTCCTTAATAAGTATACTTCTTCTGGACCCAGTCCAGCTGCTTGAAGCAGGCCTCTCAGCTGGCCCATAGGACATGTTCAACTTTGACCCGGCTTCACTAAACACCATGCTTCCTCCTCTATAAATCACGTTTGGGTGACCAGAATCATACACCTGGAATTGGGATGTGTCATCTTTGAGTCCTTCCTTCAATGTTGCAAAGATTCTAGAAACATTAACTAAGTATCGATTCTTGTCCTCCTCATCCTCTACATTAAATGATTTCCCATCTGCTAATAACGAATCTATCTCATCCCCCTTTTTAATCTCCTCATTAATCACCCCTCTATTATCACATACCCCTCCTTTAATGGTCTCATCAAGAATTACGAAGTTTTCTTCTCCTTCACCTTCTTCACCTCCGTCTACCTTACCAGAGATTCAAATTGGCTCCAATTCTTCCGATGATTTCTCTTTCACGAATGCTTTCTTGTTTGTTCTATCATGACCCACCCTAATCACACAACGACCAAACAAACCTTCCTCAGGCCAAAGGGTTTTCAAAATACGTTTCTTCTTAAGATTCAAACTAGAACGGGATTTCAAATGGATAGTAAAACTGTTTTCTTCCTCATCCCTTATATCAATCGCCGCTGGAATGAACCCGCTTTTATTCCCTCTCACTTTCAGCCTCGGTGCAAATAATCTCAGTTTTCTTTCAGTCGCCCTATCCAACTCTTCAAAGCCACCACACAACTCACCAATCTTCATAAACACTTCTGTTCGCCATAGATTCAATGGAAGATCCTCCACCTTAATCCAACCACCCGTAAAAGCCACCTTCTTGTCTTGGAATACCTCAACCAGAAGCCATTTTTTCAGAACTATTGATGTGGACCGAGTGGAGAACCATGCTCTATCTTTCCCTAAATCATCAGCTTGTTTACTTGTGCTGCAACGAAAGATTGCTTTATCTGGTAGAAATGGGAAAACTTCGTACTCTGTTCCAAATAATTTATTTAAATAAGCTTGGATGCTTGACCAATCATGCCACAAACTCTCCCTCGTGCATACTATCATTTTGCTCCAGTCATCCATCTTTAACTGCTTCAACTCCTTATAATACAGTTTTCCTGTATTTTGCCCCTGTTTTACCTCTTTTTCTTTCCCGAAATTTCCCCTACGAACAGCCTCTGCAAATGTTCCCTTCTCTTTCGTGGTTCTGTTCCAATCTCGAATGACTTCGAATGAATGTTCTGTTTGCCCGTTGTTAATATTCTCCACTTTGCTTACCTTATGCTTTAATGGCACAGCTTGTGCATATGTTAAATGAGTTTTTGTTTTCTCGTTTCCCATCTCCTTCCTTATTTCTTCTCTATTCCACACCGACTGTTTTTGATCCAACCATTGCTGCCTTATGGGAGGGCCGAATAGAAGAAAGTACAACTTCCCAGCAATACCCAGCCACCCCTCCCCATCTTTTCCAGCTGGAAAAACCAAAACATTTTTTACTGTACTCTGTTGAATTCTGGACAGACTTATGAAGCTGCCATGTTGATTATTGTATCTCTGTAGTAGAAATAAGGCATAAAAAGCTTGACGTTTTGAGAAAAGCTGCCTTTGCTGAACTGTTCTTTAGCGTTTTTGAGGTTACTAACTAGCCAAGAGACCCCTCCAAAATCGATAGATATTATAAAATTCTGATTACGAGTTTGTTCAACAATTTTAACAGAATCACCCCCATTTTCAATCTCAAACCTGAAGGATTTAAACTCGAATTTGAAACTCCTTACTCTATTTCAAAAAGTAGAGACTTCGCCCCTGTTTGGTTGCTTACTTTTTTTTTTTTTCCCAAAATTTTAAAAACTCAACTCAAAACCAACTCTACTTTCACACTTCCCAAAATTTATTTCACTATACTTTCTCTCTCTAAATTTTTTTTTTTAAAACGCCATAACTTTAAATCCAAAAATCCAAAAATAATAAAAAATATATATTTGAAACCTACTCATCGAGATCTATAAAATAAGATCCATTGTGACTATTTTTTGAAATTTTTTGTGAATTTTTTTCATTGGTTGAAAAAAAGTCAAACAAAACCAAATTCACTTTTCAACATAAAAACTCTAACTCAAAACATTCAACCAAACACCAAATTTTTAAAAACTTATCTAAAAAAAAAAGAAAAAGAGAGGCACCAAACAAGCCCTTCACTCCTCAGATGCTCCTTACCTTTAAACCCTTTTCCTGCCAAAATGTGATGGTCCAGTGGACCGTTCGTCTTCCTTCTGTCAAAGAATGGACCCACCATTTTGCAAAGAACAAAGAATGAATATAGGTGAAAAGGATGATGATTGGTTAAAGGTGAAAAAATGGGAGAAGGAACAGAACCGAATATGATGATGATGGATGGAAATGATGTTTCGAAACTTGATGAGATCAGAGGGCAAGGGACGAAGGTTGAACTGAAACGACTTCATGCACTGGATGAACAGGAGTGGAGTTATTGATCGAGTAATATGGAGAAATGAACTGAAACGAAGATGATGATGGTCGGTGTATGGAGGAATAGGTTTAGAGTCTGATGAGTTCAGGAGACAAGGGACGAAAGTAGAAAGATGAAGATGGGTGATGATCGATGATGAGATAAGGTTGGAAAGATGATGATTGATGTCGGATGAAAGCTGGAAAATAGGGACGGTGGTAGAGATGGAGAAAGACTGTGGTTAGGGGTGGTGGAAGGGAGAGAGACTTTTCATCTTCTCCAAACGCTTTACTAAAATTAGATAATCAAAGCATTACAAAGATGAGAACAAACTTGGTTGACTCCAATAATATTTAATTGATGAAATTGATAATCACTAGTGCAAAAAAAAAAAAAAAAAAAAGGAAGAAGAAGAAGAAGAAGAAGTAGAAGAAGAAATAATTAAAAGAGAGCTCCCAATTATTGAAAATATAAGACGTCTAGATAGCACTAACCCAATTTAATAAGATGTCTTTTTTTTTCCTTCAAATCGTTCGTTTCTTTCTTCTCTTATTATTTAAAATTTTCAGATTATCTACTTTTTCAACACTGTACTTACTCTGCTAATAATTTGTAAATGATTTCATTGTGGTTGGGTTTGTATACAATTTTGTTTGGATAGTGAACTTTATGTTTTAGTTTTTGTTTGATGTGTTTCTCTCCCCTTTTTGTTGGGATTTCTTTGAGCAAAGGTGGGAAGGACGTGTACAAATCATCGCCTAGAAGAAATTATTACTTGCACTGTGTCTCGCTTTGCGTTTCGCATCTTTTAATTCAGCCTAATTAGCATAATCAGTGGTCAAATGATAATACATACCATGGCAACAAAGTGAAGTTCTAAATTTGAGGTGTGTAAAATATAAATTAGAAAAGTTGTATTTTTTATTTGAGATGGAGGAAAGTAGTAGATTTTTTTCTCTGTATGTTTTACTTTCCATCCCTGTGACTTTTAATTTCCACAAATTTATATTTTCAAGTTTGTTTTCAGATTATAAGGATTTCTTGTCATCCAACCAAAGAGGCTCAATCCCTTTAATCTTTGTTATCTTCTATGCAATTGCTTAATAGTATTTTGTTCCTGGCTATGCAATTGTAATATGCAATTCTTATGTATGTGTGTTGTAGGACTGAAATTTGTTTTCCTTCTCTTTGCAAAACAAAAACTAAATAAATTCTTACGTATGTCTTTGAATTTATGATACAGGTGATGAATATTTTACACGAGTTAAAACCAAGGGCCATCGGTTACCCCTAGTGGCACTAAAAAGGGAGGAGTCGTAGCAGTGGTACATTGTCATATTTTCTAGCGAGAGATTAAGAGCAAGAATAAGAGTAGTAGTGTCGTTGTTCTTCATTTTGAGTTGAGACTGAGGGAGTTCAATCCACATGTCCTTCTTTTCTAACTCATTCACTCACTGAAGCTTAGCTTTAAAATTAAGCAAAAGTATGGTAACAATCGAAGAGGGTTCGGAAGTAGAAGCTTCTGCTTCTTCTTCGTCTTCTTCGGCAGGAGATCATCATAGGTGGAAGTACGATGTATTCTTAAGCTTTCGAGGGGAAGACACCAGGAAGAGTTTCGTTGATCATCTCTACTCTGCTCTTGTAAGGAGTGGCATCTACACATTCAAGGACGACGAGAGGCTCGAAACAGGGGAATCAATCTCACCCGCCCTCCTCAAAGCCATCCAAGAATCGAGCTTTGCCATCATTGTTTTCTCCAAAAACTACGCTTATTCGAGATGGTGTTTAGATGAGCTTGTGAAGGTCATGGAATGCAGTAGTAAATCACCAAAGGGACAAACAGCTATCCCAATCTTCTACGATGTCGAGCCTTCAGATGTACGGAAACAGGAAGGGCATTTTGGAGAAATGTTTCGCAAACACGACTCGGACAAGGTCCAAATCTGGAGAAAAGCTCTTACAGATGCAGCAAACTTATCTGGATTGGAATTGAACAAAACTGCAGATGGGTACAGTAATCCTGCTCCTATTTGCTTTTACTTCAAAACTTCAATTATACATATAGCCTATTATTTATTAATTTAAGGTGCTATTTAATTGCACTTAAGTCTAAAATGGTGGTCCATTCAGAATTAAGAGGTTTTAAATCTGTGGTGGGTAAAAACATCAGATCCGAGCACTTAACATACCCAATGGTGTTGGCCAGCTCGATCTATTTGTGCAATTACAAATTTAGGGGTGTCAAAATATAGCCATAAAAAACAGATCAAGGAATATATGTATATATATCTATGTAGCACAAAGTTTTTGGTAGTGACTAGAAATTAAGTTATCAAAATAAATAATCTTCTTTATACATGTGAACAATGTGCACTTCTCATTTTAATTACACTATTATTTAGAAGCAGCTCTTCTATTCAAATGTTGGATGTTTTGTGTTGTTATTCTCTTTCTATTTACTAATACATTAATCCACGTTATGACTAGGAATTTACAATAATTTTTGAAGCAAAAAAAAAAAAAACATGTCATATACAATCGTTTGTGTTTCTTTACTTAATTTATTTTCTTATTAACATCCTTTATGATCTACAGGCATGAATCGAAATTCATTGACCGAATTGTCCAAGAGATTTGGAGTAGACTCCCATCTAAAATTGACGTTGAAGATGAGGGTCTAGTTGGAATGAAGTCTCGTATCGAGGAGGTGACTTTGTTGTTGGGTGAAGAGGCCAATGTTGTTCGCATTGTTGGCATGTGGGGATTGAGTGGAATAGGCAAGTCAACTTTAGCAAGGGCCGTTTATCGTCAAATTAAAGATCGGTTTGAAGTTGCCTTTTTTCTTGATGAAGTTGGAGAAGTGTCAAAGAAAGAGGGTCTCAGAAGTTTACAGCAATGCCTTCTTTCCAAAATCCTAGGGGTGAAGGATTTACAGATAGCGAATGATATGGATGGAAGTGCACTAATGGAGACGAGGCTGCGGTCTAGAAGGGTTCTTCTTGTTCTTGACGATGTGGATAGTTCAGAGCAATTACAAGCGTTAGCTAGAACTCCTGAGTGGTTTGGTCCAGGGAGTAGAATTATAATAACAACTAGGGATAGAAAACTACTCGTTACGCATAATGTGGACCAAATACATGAGGGGAGCGTATTAGATTATCTTGAAGCTACTAAGCTTTTCCGATGGAAGGCCTTCAATGATATGTGTCCTGCAAAAGAGTTCGAGGAGCTCTCAGTTCAAGTTATAGATTATTGTGAAGGCCTTCCTTTAGCTCTTGAAGTCTTGGGTTCCGCACTACGCTGTGAAGACTTGGATTTTTGGAAAGATTCATTGCGAAAACTAAGGGTAGTAGGCCCGGATGGGGATATTCTTAAAAAACTAAAAATAGGTTTTGATGGTTTAGAAGAAAGCGTGCAAAATACCTTCCTAGATATTGCATGTTTCTTTGGACAAAGGAAGAAAGAACATGTGACAAGAAAACTTGAAAGTTTCAATTTTTATCCGAAACGTTCCATACCTATTCTCGTTCATAAATCATTGATACATTATTCAAATGGTTGGGTTTGTATGCATCAATTGATACGAGAAATGGGTTGGCATATTGTTCGTCAGCATTTTCCTCGAGAGCCTGGGAAGTATAGCAGGTTGTGGGATACCAGGGATGTAGAAAATGTCTTAACAAGAAGCAGAGTGAGAAGTTCTTTAAACTATAATCTCTGATCCTCTATTTGAATTGCAAATAACAAGAAGGAAGTATAATAATAAATGAATGTATTAATAGTTGTGCGCACACGTATATGTTTCTCGCTTACTAATTATATATACCGGATTTTGTTTATTTGTGGTTGTTAGGGTACAGAAAACATTGAAGGCATACTGTTGTGTCCCCGTGAACAAGAATACAGTATTGAAATGGCAACTGAAGCCTTTAGAAAGATGGCCAAACTAAGATTACTGGAAATTCGTAATACATGCATTCCTAAAGGTCCTGATTGTCTTCCGAATGAGCTAAGGTGGATTGATTGGGACAAATATCCTTCAAATTCTTTGCCAACAACATTTGAGGCAGACATTCTTGTTGGACTTCGACTACGTCGCAGTAGGCTTAAACAACTTTGGAAGGGAAGAACGGTAACATTTTCAATTATATATTTATATATATTCCCTCCCTCTAATCTTCATCTCAAATTAAGCATGTATTCATTTTGATTTCAACAGTTTTTTTAAATATTTACGCCATAACTTTAACCTAATCAACATATGGTTAAGAATTTATTTTTTCTATAGTAGAATTTGGTACATCAATTATGTCATACAATACACTAACCTACTTCTTGTGCACATCACATGCCCGAATGATTAAAATAGAAGGCGATTTAAATTAGAAAAACTAGAAAAAAGTATTCAATAGTTCTCAAGGGTTGAGACTTATGTAAATTCTACATTCATGTTTTGGGGAAAAGAACCAAAGATAATAAGGTGAAAATTGGAATTGAAAAATATATCAATGCTTACTGTATATATTTTTTTGTTTGTTGAAATTTGAATATTACAAGATATTCAGTAATACAACAACCTTTACAGCTGTAACAACACCAAATCTATCCAAAAAACAGAAAATATAGATGCACCAGAGCCCATATTATATTTGATACAATTATAGAAACTATTTCTCAGCTTCATTATCTTCCTCCATGTCCAACAAGCTTATGTAGCGCAAACACAAGTCCACAAACATTGACCACTTAACCCGCAAACTGTTTTTCTTGCTTGCGAAATCCCAGATATGTTTAGCTGTATTTGCCTTATTACTCTCCACAATATTGCCCAAAATTCTTCTCTTTCAAGTCATCATAGTCACTAGGCTTCAGTCCAGTAGGTATAAGTGGAACCTCTAAATATTTAACAGGTAGACTTTGCAACTCCATCCAAATATCAGCCTTGACATACTCATCCACCCCAGCTATATAGACAACTGTAAGTTTGGATATCAACCAGACGTATAACCAAATTATTTGAGTGGCCTTATTAACACCCTAGCAAAATCAACATTTGCAACAACTAACATCTTAGTAATATTTTATACGAAAAAGAGTAAAAACTATATTTTACCAATCCAATTTGAATAATTTGAAAATTTGAAGATTCAGCAAAGAGTAGATGTAGATTTATACAGTTCAACTCCAGAAAGGGTTTTGTGGGTCGTTAAAAGTTAAGCAAGCCCAATTTGAAGAGAATTAGCCCAGCAAGACTGATTGGCAACCAAAAAATGAAGATGATGAAGATTAACTATAACAACTAACAATGAAACAGTAGGCAATAACCAAAAGGAATACCAGATTTTGAGCGTACGTTCCTCTGGTGGCTTTAATTCCCAATCCAGCAGTACATCCTACCTTGTTGTGTGTGTGTGTGTTTTATTAACTCAAAAGCTTAATGAAAGGACACAACTACAGAGAAATTGGGGGTTGGTTAGAGGAAAAAGACAACCTAGTGGGAGTGAGTGTAGAGAGAATATAATGGATGAGCTAAGGGTTTCCCTTCTTATTTTTATGTATATGACAGGATTACATTAAGCAGTATCAAATATGCCTCTAGAAAGATCACAAGTGATCAGATGGTTGGTGAGATATGGAAATCACTATAAAGAGTAAACTTGGCCACCTCTCCGAGATTACACTTGTCCTTAACCCTATTCACACTTGTTTAAGTGGTTATTTCCCATTATATATCCTTCAGCTAAGCTTTCTTCTGTCTGTTGGCCAACCAGGGGTGGTTGGCCAAAGAATGAAACATATCCTAGTCGGCTGACTACCTTTCCTTGTATAAAGTACAATGAGCTTAATGGCCTTCGGCCCATGACATGGGCAACCAGGTTGGGCTTGGCAAAAAGTCGACTTATAATTTTTGCCTCCCACAGGTTTCCTTCTTTTAACTAAATAACGGACTTCCTATTGTGATGGGGTAAATGGTTGAGTTTTTAGATAAAATTTGGTGGGGATGATCTACATGTGTGAATTTTTGGCCGTTTAAAATTTAGATTTTTAGATCACTCGCTTCTAGGTTCAGTTTTCTTATAAAATTTGGTAGAATTAATGTACTCATCATGCAGATCGTCCATACCAAAATTAATCTAAAAACCCAAACATTTACCCCTCAAAAAGGGAAGTCCGTTATTTAGAGCTTGGCATAATATAATTATATCGACTTTGTCATATTACAAACAAAATATTATATTTTAAAAGTCAGAGTATAACTTTATAAGTTTGGGGCAGAAGATTAGATATAAATTTATACATATATAAGTTTTAAGCGGGCACCGAGTGATATACTAGACTAAGACCGATAATTTTTGTCTCGAATTAGGAATTTTACTTTGACTTGTATACTTATATTATGTTTGGTACAAAATATTGAGACTTTTAATTTGAGATGTTCAGAAAAGAAAATGATATATTAATTTGAGAAAAATAAGTTTCTAAATACAATACATATTAATAAAGAACATGGATAGTGCTATGATGGGTTGAAATGTTAAATAAGTAGGCCATAAGCAATGCAACAAAATAGTTGTGGTGGGCAACAACCCTGGTTAGCCCACCACTGAATCTGCCTTTCATAGTACTAACTAGTAATGTTATCATGTTTTAAAAGATTAAAAAATAAAACACTATATTATTATTATTGGTGCTGGTTATCTATTTTCGCATCCTATTTTTAGACGTTTTTCGAGACACTACACCCCACACCTACATGTGTGGTTCAGACTCTTTTATGAGATTTGGTCATTTGTTAATTAGTACTAGGGGTGGCATTTTCATACCGTGAACCGATTACCGACCGATTACCGACCGAACCGACCATTTTCGGTCGGTAAACCGACCGACCGTCCTATATCGGTTACCGCTTATTCGGTTACCGATCAAATGCGGTTGCGGAAGCGGTTTCCAATTATTGTAATTTCGGTTAAAACCGACCGACCGACCGTTTTAGATTTTATGTATTATTTCATATAAATATTAGTATTAGTGTATTACCTTCTTAACTTGAAGGTTGAAAATTGTAAATAACTAAACTAATTTATACTTTATAACTTTCACACTCTCAGACAGTATTAGTTATTTTCTTTGATTTTGTTTGGTTTGATTTGGTTGGGCTTTGATTTGGTTTCGTTAATTATGTAGTTGTTTGTTATTCTTTGGAAAGAGCATGAATGGAAGAAAAAAAAAAAACAGGGTGCACTTTGCAGTTTGCACAGGCGCACAGCACTGTGCTGCTGTGTTGTGGCTGCTGCTGCTGCTAGCCTGCTATGTTGCTGGACTGCTGAGTGGTGGCTGGCTGGCTGCTATGCTGCGATATTATTTAGTTGCTAACATGCATGTGCCATTCAAGCCTCCAATGATGATGTTTATGAAACATTGAATAAGAAGCTCCTTTCCCTCCTGTGTTTGCTCACTTTGCTGTGTGTTTTGCTGTGAATTTTTACTGTTTTGGTGTATTTTGTATTGGTCGGTTATAACCACGTACCGACCGAACCGACCGACCAAGTCGGTAAAACCGAATTTCGGTAAACCGACCTTGGCGGTTCGGTTGCGGTTTTGATTTTCATAAAACCGACCATGTCGGTTCGGTTGTAAACCGACCATGTCGGTTCGGTAACCGAACCGTGGCCACCCCTAATTAGTACATACTCTCTTAATTTTTGATTTTTTGAAAGATAGGGCTGTTAATTAATTTTGGGCCGTAGGAGTATGAAAAAAGATAAAATAAAAAAGTTACCTTAGTATACCAAGCATAAAATAAAATAAAAAAATGAATATGGTGATATAATTAATACATGTTACAAGAGAAAAACAAATCTAATTTGCTTGGTTTAGTTAATTCGGCTACATACCTCCACTGAATAAAATAATGTGAAACCTCTTGTTAATTTTTTTTTTTGCTGTTCTCATATAACAGAAGAAGGAAAAAACTTAAATACGTCAACCTTAGTTATTCGCGAAACCTAGTCGGAATTTCACACTTGGGAGAGGCCTGTAATCTTGAGGAGCTGATTCTTCAAGAGTGTACAAGTTTGGTAAAGGTTGACCTGTGTATTGGTTACATCCGCAACCTTGTTTTGATAGATTTACGTGGGTGCAAAAATCTTGAGATTCTTCCGAGTACCTTTTGGAAGCTGAAATGTCTAAAATCACTTGTTCTCTCGGGTTGCTCAAAATTTGAAAAATTACCAGAGGAGATGGGGAATTTAGATTGTCTAGAGGAGCTTCTTTTAGATGGAACTGCTGTGACAGAGCTACCCCCCTCCATTCAATGTTTGAAAAATCTCAAGGTGTTATCCTGCTGCAAGAGCTCATCTCAATCACCGACTTCATTTATCCAGTCTTGGTTTCAACTCAGTAAACGTCAAAAAACCATGAGGAATTTGGTGTTGCCTCCAATTTGGGGTTTAACTTCGTTAACACAGCTAGATCTCACTGACTGCAATTTGTTAGCGAGCCCTAGTGGTCTTGGGTCATTGTTCTCTTTGAAAGAGTTGCATCTTGGAGGAAACAGATTTGAAAATCTACCAAGCCTCAATCAACTTTCTCAACTTGCACACCTTGAGTTGAATCGTTGCGAAATGCTTCAAGAGCTGCCAGAGCTTCCGTCGGGAATAAGGAGATTGTTTGCAAATGACTGTGTATCATTGAGAGTCTCTGCGGATCGATTTGCCACGTGCAAACTAGGGTATTTTTGGTTCCAAAATTGCAGAAAATTGCTTGATTATGGAGAGAATGAGATTGTAGCCAGTACGTTGTTGCAGCGAAAGCTTGAGGTTCTTTATTAACTTCTATATAAACACATACATATGTATTTTTAGTGTGAGTACGTATGCAATATATATATATGTACGAACTAGGCTCCAGAAAGGCTCCCTTCTTTTAACTGAAGAACGGATTTCTGGGGGGGGGGGGGGGGGGGGTAAATGATTGAATATTTTGATGAAATTTAGTGGGGATGATCTCCATATGATGAGTAGATCAACTCCACCAAATTTTATCAAATTCAATCAGGAAGTCGGTGAGCTAAAGATTGATATATATATATATATATGCATGCATTTCGATCATTGAAATTTTAGATGGTTAGATCACCCACTTCTCAATTAATTTTTTTTATGAAATTTGGTGGAGTGATTGAGTTATTTTGGAGATCATCCCCACCAAATTTCATCAAAATAAAAAAAAAATCAATCATTTACCCCTTCAAAAGGGGAAGTCCGTTCTTTACTTAAAAAAGGAAGCCCTTTCTGGAGCCTGACTATATGTATATGCATATAATGATTTTACTGATTGAACGACTTTGTTGTATTATCTTGGTACGTGCAGAGAACTGTGAAACGCTTTGGTGGTATCCCTGAAAACATCATACTTCCGGGAAGAGCAATTCCAGAGTGGTTCCGCAATCACAGTTTTACGGGGCTTTCAGGTTTGTTGAAGCTTCCTCAGAATCCTAAAATCAAGGGGTATAGCTTTTTTGTCATTTTGGAAGTGGTAAATAAAGTCAAATCATGTAAATTGGCTAAGTTCGATGAAGAAGATGACCATCGTAAGCATTTACACTGGTCGGGCCTGCGACATGATGGCCCAATTACAGTCGTCGGAGTGGAGTTATCGTTGACGGAGCCTGGTCATAACCACTCAATTCAGACAAAAGCAATTTACCTTAGGGATATAGACAACATTATTGGCCTAGAGCATACGATTATCGGCTACAGAGCTTTAGATCTTCTTCTTTCTTGCATTTATTGCCGTTGGTATGAGCATGGTAGAATTGAGGTAGGTATTAGATCATTAAGCCCAGACACAGTGGTGGTGAAAAAGTGGGGGGTACGTCTACTATTCATGGAGGAGGAGGATGATGATGATGATGTTGATGATTATTATCCACCTACGCCGGACGAGCTGAAGCGGTTGATAAACCATTGGATGCAGCTGAGGAAAAATAAAATATGGCGATGAAGATTATGATAACTTTTACTAGCTCTCCTCAATTTCCTTTTCTAGCTACATCTGATGCTTCCTTCCATCTAATGCCTGATTAATTTAATAATTTTTGCTGTTTAAGATAATGTTTTAAATTAATAATTTGCTAAATTTATAAGGTATTACATTATGAAAACTTCGTATAAGTCTTAAGTAATATATAAATTAATAATTTCCTAATACATAATGCTTTACGCATTTCATCATTTCATGTGTCTTTGTTGATTTTGTTATACATATGACAAGTTGTGTTACTATATTGGTTGATTCTTAAAATTTTCCAGATTAAAGAAACAGTTAACAAAGTGAACAACTAAATACAATGTACAATATTTGAAAGAATAAAAGAGTAATTTGATAAACTAATAATTATTAATTTAATATTCTCAAAATTACAGCTTTTATTAAGATACCAAGACTATAAATTTAGAGAGGTTTAACTGTACTTTTCCTTTTCCATTTTTTTTTCAAAAAAACTAAAATAAAGCAGCTTAATTAATTCTACTCTGCAATTTTGTAGATTTACTTGATTTGTTTCATTTCTAAATCTTTCGTTTTGGTAAATGTAATTGTCTCAAATTATTTATGTAAAATGTATTTGTGAAGTAAATTATATATTTTTTTATATTTTTCTTAAGCGTTAAGTATTTATCTTAACACGTCATCCTCCCTCAATGTACAATAACCTTTTTAGCAGTGTGTTTGTAGGAGGGTGAAGGCTCCTTGAATGCTAAATACTAGGGTATATATGGTTATTAATTAACACAAGTATAAAATTCGTGCAATGCACGGGTGTACACATTTATTCTTCTAAGATTTTATTATTTAAATAAATTAGTCTTTGTGATTTAAAAATTTGTTTTAAGTTTAATTTTACATTTAATTAGTTGTTTATATTTCATTTGATTTACAACGAAGAAAAAGAAGAGAAAATAATGAGTGTGAGGGTGGTAGCTGGAATTATGTAGAGTTGGTGTTGGAAATTAAAGAAGTATATGTTATTAGAATAAGAGATAATGAGTTATAAGGCCTTACTCCATAATGTTTTATAATTCTAAGGACGGACTCATGTTTAATAAAGAAAAGTAATACTAATTTCATAATTTAGTTTTATAATAAGGACACTTTTCATAATATTAATTTATTTTAAGAAAATTGATAAATGTTGATGGACAAATATACCCCTAATTAGTTTAAGTTAATATTAAAAGTAACAAATCTCTCTCTCTCTCTCTCTCTCTCTCTCTCTTCTCTCTCTCTAAAATCAAATACATTGCTTTCTCTCTTTCTCTAAAATCAATAGACCAACCTTAGCTTCGACCAACGATCTCACCTCCTCCTCCACCACCACCACCACCACTTGACTCTCCGATCATTTCATCGAGAGTATCGGAGCACTGTTCTCATTTTCTTCTTCTTTTTTTCTGCAGAGATAATCATAAAACATATACAACTTTTAATTGAACTGTTGGATCTAACTGATTTTTGAATATGTTGTTCAGAAGACAAAGTTACTATATTATTGCGTAAATCAAGACGATCAGAGGTCATTTTGTTATCGAAATCGACCAATTTCGACAGCCCAGTGGGATATTAAAAAAAAAAAATTTCTGATCATAACTTTTTTTTATACAAACCCTACGTCGATCCATATATATATACATATATATAAATAGAGTGGATGTTGATCTCATCAATTTTGTTATTCTATGTTTTGTAATGGTGCTAAAATTATTTTAGCACCTTTTGGTTGTTGTTCAAGTGGTGCTAAATGCATTTAGCTTTTCTGGTTGTAGTGCTAAATGCATTTAGCACATTCTGGTTGCTGTCTAGAAGGTTGTCCAGGTGATGCTAAATGCATTTAACATCTTCTGGTTGCTGTCCAGAAAGTTGTCCAGGTAATGCTAGATGCATTTAGCACTTTCTGATTGCTGTTCAGGTGGTGCTAAATACATTTAGCACCTTCTGGAGCGCATTTAACACCTTTTGATTGCTGTCCAGAAAAAGCTAAATGCATTTAGCACATTTTGGTTGATGTCCAGGTGGTGCTAAATGCATTTAGCACCTTCTGGAGCGCATTTAACACCTTTTGATTGCTGTCCAGAAGGTGCTAAATGCATTTAGCACCTTCTGGTTGCTGTTAGTGTCATAATGAGACGTGAGATGTTATAAGGAAGGGGTATTAGTGTCTTTTTTGTACAGTTTCCTTAATTTACATGTCTAATTTTTAAATGTCCTTTATAATTATATTATTATTAGAATGAGCCCTTATGCCCAATTGCCCTTTAGAATAATTGTGCCTTTCTTTTTCTTTTTTTTTTTTTTTGGTCTTAAGAGTATTGTCAAGTAAAGTGAGGTGTTTCAATAGCGCTACTTTAAATATTCTTCACATACCAAGAGATACATTGCTACTTTTAATATTTTTCACATACCAAGAGATACATTGTTGTCATCGTAACATGGCTGTCAAAAGGGGGTAACATTAGAACTAGAATTTTTCAAAAATAGTATTGAAGTCGAAGGACTACTAATCTAAAACAAAGGGAGTAATATAGACGTAGACGTACATTGTGCATTTGGGAAAATACCATGCTTATATATTATCTAATTAAATTGTTGAGTTATTTATGGCCACGTACAACACTTTAATTTGCGATAATGAAAAGGTTAATCTCAGTTGGATCATGTGTTTTCAATTAATTTTAGCCACCATGTTTCTCAACTAGTGATAAATTAGAAGTTGCACTTTGACATAGGCAAATATGGAACATATTTGTTTTTGCAAGTTATAAATGAGTTTGTACTGAATCTCCATTTACCCGCTTAGCCACTGTTTTCCCCACCCAAGAAGTAGGCTAAAGATCTGTAGCTTGTACTTGGATATTGTCAACCCCATTTGATTATTTTTAAATCTATTTTCACAAATTAATGGCACAATCGTTGTTAGTTATTTTAGCACACTAAATAAAAAACTGGGCTATTTTTACTTTATTGTTTTAAATAAATGAACCAATTTTGTGGAAATTATTGTCTACTTATTATAAAATCAATTTCACTAAGTTTTATAAAAAATTATATCAGTCAATGCCTAAAAATAGACGGGTCCTTTTTTTAAAAAAGAAATGAATGTCATTTTTCGAACGGAGTTGTGTATATAGATATAAAATAAGATAAAACCCACTTAAAATCTAGATAAAAAATTGTGGATTTGTGACGTACCAAGAACTTGGTATAATTTATTATATTAATTTATAATTTAGAGAGTGCAAGATGTTACTAGTATTTATCTTTTTAGTGTTTTTCAAGTGTTAGAAAATAATTATAAAAGATTGAGAAAAATAGAAAAATTAAAGATTGTGAAGATACTTAAATTAGTTCGATAATTCTAGATGCATAATTTTTTACTCGGTGCTCCAAATAATATTATTCTTAAACCTAATTTGAAGAGAATTTTGAGAGTTATAATTTTGAAGTTCAGTATTTTTTTAAATTCAACTATTTCGAAATCCAAAATTGCGATGCAAAATGTTATCTTTAAAAATGGTGAAAATTCAATAAATTGTATTAAAAAAAAAAATGAGCCCAAAGCTATATTAGCGCTCAACCAAAAAAAGAAACCCCTGCCACCACACTAAATTAATGACAGCCCATTTGTCATAAAATTGGGCTAATCTAATAGGTTCAGCCCCATCATCTTATAACTAATATTAATAATAGAAGCTTTTAACTACATTCCGCCAAGTGTCCTATTATTAAGAAAGCCACGTGTCAATTTATCATTTTTCCTTTTTTTTTTTCTATTTTCTCCGTTTGACATTTGAAAAAAAGAAAAACTGCCATCTTAGTTTCTCCTTTTTTTCCTTTTTTTTTGTCCCTTTTCTTCTTTTGAAATTTGAAAAAAAAAAAAAAAAAAACACCGTCTCTTTGTATACCTATTGGTTTGTACCCATACATAGCAGACACCCTATCCATTAGTAACCACCTTTCTTTCCTTTTTAAAATTACTTACGCCTCTCTCCCAAAAAGTGGTTTAAGTTCTTATCAAACTCTCTCTCTCTCTCTCTCTCTCTCATTATTTATCCCTTATCTTCCTCTCTCTTGGTAAATTGTTAGAAATACTTTCTCACATATATATCTCTCCCCCTTTAATCCACCAAAAGTTTTTCGCTCTCCAATTTAAAAAGAAAACTTTAAGTTAAAATATACAGGATTTGAATTATTAATGAATGCACAAATTTTTTTTTTTTTAATCTATATTCTATTATTAGACATTGCACTCCCCAATTTTAAAAATGAAAATTGTTTGCTTCAAATAAAAAACTGCTTATCTCTTCCCAATTTAAAAAGAAAACCACTTCTCATTCCCCGGTAAAAAAAAAATATTAAAAAAAACCTGTACCCAAGTGTCTTTTTCAAAAACCACTTATGTAGCAACATAAAAACTCCGTTCTTTCCAACTTTTCCTTTCTATCTCTCTCCATAATTTTTTTATGGGTTACTACTTAGCCACTCTCGACAACAATTTCTTTGCTTTAATCAGGTTTGTTGTGACAAGTGTCACCTTCTCAAGCAACCACGTGTCATTTTTTTCCCTTTTGTTAACCCTTTCTTCCTTTGAAAATTGTAAAAAAAAAAATAACTGCCATCTTCTTCCTTTGAAAATTGTAAAAAAAAAAATAACTGCCATCTTCTTCCTTTGAAATTTGAAAAAAAAAAAAAATTGCCATCTTCTCCCTTTGAAATTTGAAAAAAAAAACTGCCTCTCTTTTATAAATCTGTTGGTTTCTATCCACAGTTCCGCATCTAATTTTGTTTTTAGTTTGATGATTAAATTGTCTCTATTTAGTAAGTGCTCCTTTTCTTTTCCTTTTACCTTTTTGTTCTCCAAGCATATTCTTATTTGGAACAGAGTGTATATATAGATACAAACCATATTTTTATTACATCTCTTAATTCATGGTTAATTAATTAAACTATATTAAGAAAATCCACAGATTGAAATATATATATATATATATAAATAAACATGATTATGTTAGTATCATTTTATTTTACGAAAATGATAGAAGGGGTGGGTGGGGCTAAAGGGTTAAACAAGAGTTTGTATACAGATGAAAAAGCAAGCGAAAACAAATTTGAGAGAGATAGAGAGCATGAAGAGAGAGAGAGAGAGAGAGAGAATACTATAAATGGATGCAAATTGAAGGGAAAAGAAGAAAAAGAGGGATGAGATATATATATATGTGTATATAGAAACAGATAGATATAGAGAGAGAAAAGGGTGGGATGGTTTCTTTTTTCTTTTTAAATATTTGGTGATATTTTCTTTTTGCATTATATCTCTAGACAGGCACTGTATTTATTATTATATAGAATTTTAGGTTATTGAAACTGTTTCATTTTTTTTTTTGGTGAATTTTTTTAATTTTTTTTTTTTATGTTTAGCATAAACTTATAAGAGCAGAAAACAGAATTCGATGAACATTACTGTACAGAAGAAGCAAGCAAAAACAAAAATTAGAGAGAGAGAGAGAGAGTACTTTAAATGGATGCAAATTGAAGTGAAAAGAAGAAAAAGAGGGACGAGAGATATGTACGTTTATATAGAAATAGATAGATATAGAGAGAGAGAAAAGGGCGGGGTGGATTCTTTTTTTCTTTTAAATATTTGGTGATATTTTCTTTTTGAATTATATTTCTAGAGAGACACTATATTTATTATTATATTGAATTTTAGATTATTGAAACTATTTCAAATTTTTTATTTTTGTGAATTTTTTATTTTTAAATATTTTTAATGTTTAGCATAAAGTAACAAAAATTGTATCTTATTAGAACTCTCAATAGTAGTAGGAATTGATATGTTATTATAAGAGTAGAAAACAGAATTCGATGAACACTACTACATAGTATAATGTAAAATGTATCTTAGATTCTTTGTTATTGTAACATATTGCCTTTATGGAAACGAAACATTTGCTTTTGACAAATTATACAATAATGATATTGTTTTGGTTTTATGTTACCATGTGCTCTATTATGCAACATGCTGTTCTTTGTGAATATTATTTACAGATAAGTTGTCCAATTATTCTACAAGTCCCCTCTATCTCTCTACACAACAATTCTTGGACCACTCTCTTTATACTCTCTTTATTGCAATTGTTTAATTCGGGTATGTTGTCTTTACTACTTTTAATTCATCCAATGCCTAATTTTGTTTTAATGCCTTCGTAAATATCTTGGTGAAATTATAACCATAAGACATTGTGAGCATGACAACCAGAACAATATTTAAAGCTTGAAATGATAATACCCATACACATGTGTTAATGATATTTTTTGGTGTACATTTTTGTTGAAATTAGAATATTATTTTATGTTTAAATAATATTTAGAGTCATAATATTTTTTTTCCCATAAAAGTTAATCTTTGCGATGTTGAGAGTGGAGAGTTTATATGAAACTTATTATACATTATGTCATTATAATTGTGTTGGTGATCAGTTTTATTTAATATATTTACTTTGTAATTAAATTTACTTTTTTTTAAAAAAAAAACTTTTTTTGCAATGGACAATAAGATGGTTAGTATTAATCATTTAAAAAAGGTTGTGTATAAGTTAGATTTTGGATTAATAGTTTACAATCTAGATATAAAATATCTCTTTATAGGTAGAAAGTAAAAGATGGTTTCTCCCATGCAGGTTCCAATTTGTCTCATATTTCTAAAATATTAAAAATATTTGTTAATTTAAAAACATTTTCGACAACTGATAGATAGTTTTTTTTTTAAAAAACTTTACTACATTTAAACATTTAATAATCAATCGATCGTATTTATTTATTTTGAAGAAAAATATATTAATATCAATAGCTTTATACGTTTAAAAAATGGTATAGTAGTAGATGTAATATAAGTTGATATAAAAAATAAAACATAAAAATGTTTTCCTTATTGTTGTAGTTTTATGCTTCTTCAATTTTGCCGAATCATTACTTAAGAAATCTTCCTTGCTACAAAAGTATAGATTTTTGTGAAGTTTCCCATGAAGACATGCACCATATCAAAAATGTACTAATCCATAATATTCAGTATTGATTTTAAATTTCTACCATTAATTAATAACGAAAAGATAATAATCTTAACTTTGAGTGGAATATCTTAGATAGACATGATATATACTACCAATTATACACCCAACATTAAATTTCTATAGAGAGATGGGGATAAAGTAGTTTTTTCCAATTTCATGCAGTTGTTGGCAAATTTTTCTTTTCCAATTTCAAAGGCATAAAGCAGAAACAAAAGGAAAAAAGAAAAATTGACAAATTACGTAATTGTCAACCTTGAGTAAAAACAAACTTTAAAAAAAAGCTAAAATTGTGAAACCCAATAATATGGTTGAAGGAACACAAAAAGAGGCTAAAGAGTAAGTCGGAGGGATAATAATTTTTAGATAGATTAATATGCAGTTTTTAGGACAATTGGAAGCTATTTTTTAAGGTAATTTTTTTAAAAAATAAAATAAAAATTAGTATACTTTTAAATATATTTTTTTATAGTTCATTTTGTTAATCTAATAACTAATAATGTTGAATGTAGCTTATTACAAAATATGGCTTCTCCGTCGATTATTAGACTCGATTTCAGGGCTCTTCTCAACGAAATATGTCGAAACTTAAGTCTTCCTCCACCTATTTACGGTTGCATCCTCGAGGATGAGTTTTTCAGATCATACGTAGAAATAAAACCTTTTGTTGGAGATGATGATACCATTGCATATTGGGGCTTTTCAACATCAATCAAACGTGCTGAAAATACCGCCGTCCGATCTGCGATCAATTTCCTGAAGTTTAATCATAACTTTGTAATTGAAGATGAAAATTTTGAAGAGATGGAGTACTACAAAGACAATTTTGAGAGAATTGAAAGTGCTTTTCATGCGCTGATGCAGGAGTATGAGAAAATTTAAAAAAAGCTAGAGGAAATTGATGGGGGCTCTTAAATTTTTGGTTTTTCATTTATGTTATTTTGGTATTGAACAGGTTATCTAAGTTTGTTTAGACATGTTTGTGGTTTATTTTATGAACTTTGTTTATTCATGTTTGTTTTTTGTTTTATAAACTACATGTTTTTGTAATTATTTTAAATTTATGTCTTATAATTTTGATCTTCATATGTTTTATTGTACGTAAATTTTATTATTGTATTGTTGGTTTAATTTATTTTTCGTAATGGTATACCAATAATAGTTATTAGTTTTTTTAATTTATACTTTAAATGGATTTAATATTTATGTCATGAAAATTAATAATTTGCCAATTTTATATAAGCAATTGTGATAAAGCTTGACTACACACCAGTACGTTAATCTGATATGTTCCACTAATACTTATAAAACAACAAAATGAATTATTTTAAATTTTGTAATCATTAATTTCAAATTTATTTATTATTAAAATAGATTAATTATATTCAAATATTTATACCTTTAATTTATATATTTCTAATAACAAATTTACTGCCTTAAATTTACTTGCAATAATATTTTTCCATTCCTCATGAACTAATAATATAAATAACTTATATATATATATATAATCTAATAACTAATATTAATGATAGAATTGTGTATTATTGTGTCATGTATCTTCTCCCTCTATCCTATCCTCATGGCCGTTCTCTCTCTTTCTCTCTCCTCTCCTCAATTTTCTCCCACATGTTCATCTCTTTCTACCCTATCTTCAATTTTCTATCACATGTCATTTATTTTTTTATAAAAATTTATAAAAATATATAAGCAATTGTGATAAAGCTTGACTACACACCAGTATGTTAATCTGATAAGTTCCACTAATACATATAAAACAACAAATTGAATTATTTTAAATTTTGGTAATCACTAATTTCAAAGTTACTTATTAATAAATTAGATTAGTTATATTCAAATATTTATACCTTTAATTTATATATTTTTAAGAACAAATTTACTGCCTTAAATTTATTTGCAATAATTATTTTTATTCCTCATGAACTAATAATATAAATAACTTTTATATATATATAATCTAATAACTAATTTTAATGATAGAATTGTGTATTATTGTATTATGTATCTTCTCCCTCTACCCTATCCTCATGGTCGTTCTCTCTCTTTCTCTCTCTTCTCCTCAATTTTCTCCCACATGTTCATCTCTTTCTACCCTATCTTTAATTTTCTACATGTCATTTATTTTCTTCAAAATTTTTTTAAAAAAATAAAAAAATATGAGGTAACTGCCTGGAAGTTTTATACATTAACGGATGAATTTAACAATTTTTTTTAATCTATATTCTATTATCAGAAATTGCATTCACCAATTTTAAAAATGAAAACTATTTGTTTCAAATAAAAAACTGCTTATCTCTTCCCAATTTAAAAAGAAAACCACTTCTCATTCCCCGGTAAAAAAAAAATATTAAAAAAAACCTGTACCCAAGTGTTTTTTCAAAAACCACTTATGTAGCAACATAAAACCTCCGTTCTTTCCAACTTTTCCTTTCTATCTCTCTCCATAATTTTTTAATGGGTTACTACTTAGCCACTCTCAACAACAATTTCTTTGCTTTAATCAAGTTTGTTGTGACAAGTGTCACAATCTCCAGCCACGTGTCATTTTTTTTCCCTTTTTTTTTACCCTTTTCTTCCTTTGAAATTTGAAAAAAAAATAACTGCCAACTTCTTCCTTTGAAATTTGAAAAAAAAAAATAACTGCCATCTTCTCCCTTTGAAATTTGAAAAAAAAAACTGCCGTCTCTTTTATAAATCTGATGGTTTCTATCCACAGTTCCACATCTAATTTTGTTTTTAGTTTGATAATTAAATTGTCTCTATTTAGTAAGTGCTCCTTTTCTTTTCCTTTTACTTTTTTGTTCTCCAAGCATATTCTTATTTGGAACAGAGTGTATATATAGATGCAAACCATATTTTTATTACATCTCTTAATTACATGGTTAATTAATTAAACCATATTAAGAAAATCCACAGATTGAAATATATATCTGTAAATAAACATGAGTATGTTAGTATCATTTTATTTTATGAAAATGATAGAAGGGGTGGGTGGGGGTAAAGGGTTAAACAAGAGTTTGTATACAGAAGAATTATATAGAAGGGTTAAACATGTATATATATATCTATAACGTGTATATAGAAACAGATAGATATAGAGAGAGAAAAGGGCGGGGTCGTTTCTTTTTTTCTTTTTTCTTTTTTTTTTTTTAAATATTTGGTGATATTTTCTTTTTGCATTATATCTCTAGACAGACACTATATTTATTATTATATAGAATTTTAGGTTATTGAAACCGTTTAAAATTTTTTATTTTTGTGAATTTTTTTATTTTAAATATTTTTTATGTTTATCATAAAGTAACAAAATTTGTATCTTATTACCAGAACAATATTTAAAGCTTGAAATGATAATACCCATACGCACGTGTTAATGATATTTTTTGTTGTACATTTTTGTTGAAATTGGAATTCTATTTTATGTTTAAATAATATTTAGAGTCATAATGCTTTTTTCCCATAAAAGTTAATCTTTACGATGCTGAGAGTGGAGACTATATATGAAACTTACTATATATTATGTCATTTTAATTGTGTTGGTGATTAGTTTTATTTAATATATTTACTTTGTAATTAAATTTACTTTAAAAAAAAAATTGCAGTGGACAATAAGATGGTTAGTATTAATCATTTAAAAAAGGTTGTATATAAATTATATTTTGGATTAATAGGTGACAATCTAGATAGAAAATATCTCTTTATAGGTAGAAAGTAAAAGATGGTTTCTCCCATGCAAGTTCCATTTTTTAAAAGTATAAAGCTATTGATATTAATACATTTTTCTTCAAAATAAACAAATAAGATCGGTTGATTATTAAATATTTAAATGTAGTAAAGTTTCGTAAAATATACTATTTATTAGTTGTCGAAAATTTTATTAAATTAACATTTTTTTTAAGTAACATTTTAGATCAAAAGGACGAGACATAAGTGGGTGTCATGTGAAATATAAAAGAAAGGGAGATTGAGAATTACAACACACAATAGTATGCGTTCAGAAATGTAATTCACATAATGTCTTTACACACATGTATCATGTATGATATCTATATATATATGCTCTCTCCTCTTTGTTATATATACATGCAATATATTTTGCGAAAAAGTATGTGATTGATTAAGTTGTATGGCTATAGAGTTTACAGTCTTTTTTTTTGTACTGTATAGAAACTGGTGTCATTACTATTGAGTTGTAGATGTATAGACATTTAATATATACATAAAAATGTATAGAGAGGAGCAAATAGTTTTAGGATATATACACTGTTTATTGGTTAAAATACTATTTAAGTTCTTTTCTTTACGACAACATAATATACTATTAATTTACATTACAGATAATGGCGGAACCAAGTGTTCACATTCCAATATGTTTCAAATCCTTACTTTCTCATTTAATTGAGAAGTTAGATGTAAAATTTTATAGTTGCAGTTATAGATCACATGCAGATGGTTTATTTCGCGCTTACATAGTGATCAAAGTTACTGAAATTGAGGAAGAAAAGCTCTTTTGGGGTCATCTTTCATCTCGAAAGGAGCACACAACTCAATCAGCCGCTAAAGACGCAATTTTATATCTCAAGGAGAAATTTAACTTTGAAGTGGTTGACGTTAATTTCTCTGAGATGCAGTATCATATCTGGTGTTGCAACGAGCAGGACAGGGATTACAATATGCTACTTGAAGAAAATAAAATATTGAAAACCCAAATAGCTGTATATGAAGATCTTTTAGGGGCATTTGATAATGATACACAATCATTTACCGGTTAAAATTTCTAAGCTCTAAAGCATACACATAATTGTACATTCATATTTTATAACGTTTCTATGTTATTTATTTTACCCTTAGGTATGTTGTTACATTAATGACTTATAATAAATGTTGACATATTATTAATTAACTTTTATTTGTATATTTTTCCCTTGGTTGAATGAGTTTTGTTGCTTCTTCGTTAATATAATACATCAAATAATTATACATTCTGAAAAGTAATTCGTGCATCTTTCCACAATGATTGCATTAATTTTAAAATTCCTCCTTTGTTTTAGATTATTCAACCATTGCACTTTATTTGAGAAACGAACGTGACCCAACTATCAAATTAAGGTACACTTCATATTTTAAATGTTATATCTATCTCTCTTACATTTTCTAAATGCATATTGTTTTAAATTGATATTTACATAATATTTGGAAATTTGTTGTTTTACAAATAAAACGATTTTTTTCCCATAAAGAAAGCAATTCAAAACAATACTCAATCTTAATTTTACTATCAACCCAAAAAGTTTTTGCAACGTTTTGGCTAACGAAAATTAATACGAATGTTGAACTATATGTTATTGTGTATTCTACTTACATTTAGATAACATTTATCAATACATGAAAAATGTAATTTATATATTTTAAAATAATGTCTAACCATATTTAGTAGTATCAATAAGTTATCTTACGTTTCTTAATCATTTAGTTTCATTTAAGGTTTATACTAAATATTCATAATTTTTTAAATAACTTTTCATCATATTTTTTTTAATTTAGGAAAATTTTATATTTTTCTTAAGTTATAAATATAGATCAAATAATGAATCATTCTAAATATTTTGCAGAAATATTTCAATAATTATTATATTTATTTAACATAATTTCCCTTTTTCTCAAGGTTACCAATCGTTGTCCCATCTTTGCCAAGCGATTTACATCTCAAGTCAAGGTACACTTCATATTCTTAGTGTTACTTTACATCATATTATGTTGATCTTATTTAAATTACTTTTAGATTTTAATTTTTCCTCATCCTCATCATATTTTAAATTAGCGGTTAATAAATTCTCTAATATATTTTACATGAAATTAAACGCATATACTTTATGGCACGTGTTACATAATTACTTATCAATTAGTATAATTTGGTATTGATATCTAACAACTCTCCTTTATAGATGGATAACGTACAAAGTGCTAGGCTTGCTAGACTGCGAAGAAGATACATCATAGATAATCGTAATGAGAGACGATCACGAATTAAGCGTTTACAAATCGTTCCCCAAACAATACCACCAAATTCAAATTCTCATGGAATTATGTTGACTACAGATTCTCATTTACCTAAAATCCTCGGAGTTCATAGAAAACACACACAAAACATTGTGTCTCGATCTGTAGTGAATGATGACGGAAGTGTTGTTACACGCACTATCCTCGGACCACCTTGCAATAATGAGAATACTATGGAAAATGATGACTGTTACAGTTTCGAAACAATTACAAAGAGCTTCGAAAGACCAAATCTTACTACAATACCAGGTTAGAACTACCTATCATGCAAAACAAAACTCAATTACAACAAAATAATAACATATTTTAATAAATTATAATATTATATTTAAAATCATGTATAGGACAACAAACAATTGGAGGAGATGCAAGTGTTGATGAAGGATCAATGAATATCCCCAATGATAAAAGTGATGAGATTGAGGATATTCCAAAAATAATTAGTCCATCAATAACAAGTAAGTTTTTATTAAATTTACTCTCAAAATATAGTTACTTCTTAAAGACCTAATATTACCCAGTATTAAAATATATTTAATTTCTTATAGGGAAATTTTTAGAACCCTGGATCTTTGGAGGACCAACTCACGTTTGCCAATTTTGTAATGCCATTTTGTGGTATGAAGAAAGAAATGAGAAAGGGAAAAAACCTAGAAATCCAAAGTTCTCTATATGCCGTCAAGAAGGAAAAATACTACTTTCTCCTTTAGAAGAAGCTCCTTCCTATCTAATGGATCTTTTAAGTTATGAAGGTGGTAGAAGATCTCAAAAGTTCAGAAAAAATATCAGAGCCTATAATTCAATGTTTGCATTTACTTCACTTGGAGGTGTTGTTGATAATCATATTAATAGTGGAGGAGGTCCTTATGTATATCACATAAGTGGACAAAATCATCACAAAATAGGCTCTTTGCTACCTATGGATGGAGAAACACCTCGCTTTGCACAGTTATACATATATGATACTGTAAATGAAGTACCCAACATAATTAAAGTGTTATCTGGAATTAATTGTGCAACAAGATTAGAAGAGGAAATCGTACAAGGACTAAAGGAAATGCTCGATGAATTTAATCAACTAGCTAAAGTGTTTAGGATGGCACGTGATCGCTTTCGTGAATCAGAATAATCCCAGTACGTATACGGCTAATAGCAAATCGATCACGAAATCCTTCTGTGTATAATTTACCAACTGCCCATGAAGTTGCCGCTCTTATTGTTGGAGATCTCAACGATTCTGACTTCATACGTGACATTGTTGTTGAACATAAATCCAACGGCCTACGAAGAATAAGCGAATTGCACCCATCTTATATGGCTATGCAATATCCGTTGTTATTTCCTTACGGAGAGGATGGTTATCAAATTGGAATAAAGTATAGAAATAACGAAGGTAGACAACAAACAAAAAGGAATTGCGTAACGATTAGAGAATTCTATGCATATAGATTGCAACAAAGAATGAATGAATCTTTGATAATTCACAGTTCTGGAAGATTGTTCCAGCAGTATTTAGTTGATGCATACACTTGCATTGAAGAAGAAAGGCTACGTTGGGTTTGACACAATCAAACACAACTGCGATCTGAACTATACAACGGTTTAAAAGATGCTGTTTTAAAAGGAGATACAACACCAACCTCCGTTGGAAAACGTATAGTCCTTCTTTCCAGTTTCACTGGTGGACCGCGTTACATGGTTCAAAATTTTCAGGATGCTATGGCTATTTGTAGATGGGCAGGGAATCCAGATTTGTTTATTACGTTCACATCGAATCCAAAATGGGCAGAGGTTCAAAAATTTTTAGATCTAATTCCATGCCAAAAGCCTGAAGACAGACCTGATATTGTATCAAGAGTATTTAAAATAAAACTTGATCAACTGATCAGAGACTTAGTGCAAGGCAAGCATTTTGGGAAAGTAATGGCAGGTATACTTCGTTTATAAAATATATTAACAAAATATTACTACATATTATATATTTAAGCCATAACTTAATCTTTTTTTTTCTTCTTCAGCCATTTACACCATCGAATTCCAAAAACGAGGTCTACCACATGCACATATATTACTATTCTTACATCGGTCAGCAAAACAATTATCTCCTACTGAAATAGATAAAATCATTTCTGCCGAGCTTCCAGATTGTCAATTAGATCCTACGGGATATGCAGCAATCTCCCAATTTATGATGCATGGTCCGTGTGGACAAGCAAATATAAGGGCACCATGTCTGAACAAAAATAAATGTTCAAAGAACTTCCCAAAAAAGTTTTGCTCTGAAACTACAACAAATGAAGATGGTTTTCCCGTATATAGGAGAAGAGATGATCAAAGATACGTACATAAGAATGGTGTGAAACTAGATAATAGATATGTTGTTCCTCATAATGTTGATTTGGTTGTCAAGTATCAAGCACATATAAATGTCGAGTGGTGTAATAAAGCAAGGTCTATAAAGTATCTTTTCAAATATATTAATAAAGGACCTGATAGAGCCACAATGATCTTAGAGGAAAACATTGCCCGCAATAGTAGTACTGGAATTAAAGAAATTAAAGAGGTCGACAAGATAAAATCTTTCTTGGACTGTCGTTATCTATCAGCGTGTGAAGCATGTTGGAGAATATTTCAATTTGATATCCAATATCGAAGTATAGGTGTAGAAAGGCTTAATTTCCATCTTCCTGGAGAACATTCTGTCACTTTTCGAGATACTGATTCCTTGGACAATGTTTTTAACAGATTTGATGCTCAGAAAACTATGTTTACAGAATAGATGAGAACAAATGTTTTGTATGAAGATGCAAGGAAATTAACATATGTTGATTTTCCTACAGAATGGGTCTGGCAACAAAACTACAAATTATGGAAAAAAAGGGAAGTCGGAAAATCAATTGGTCGCATTGTTTATGCACACCCTACTTCTGGGGAACGATTTTATCTTAGAATGTTATTAAATGTTGTTAAGGGGCCCCGTTCTTTTAAGGAAATCAGAACAATAAATGGAGTTCAGTATCCAACATACAAGGCAACATGTTACGCATTAGGCCTATTGGATGGTGATCAAGAATGGCATGACGCAATATCACAAGCTTCCCTGTGGTCAACGGGAAATCAGTTACGTCAACTCTTTGTAACTATTCTTCTATTTTGTGAGATTTCAAATCCTTTTGAACTTTGGAACAAGAATTGGCAGGTGTTAACAGAAGATCAATTGTATCGTAAAAGGAAAATTTTATGTTTTGAGGAATTAACCCTGACCGAATTCTAACTAAAAAATAATGGCCTTTATGAAATTGAGCAAATTCTGCTTAAAAGTAATAAATCTTTAAAGAATTTCCCAAGTTTGCCATTCCCAGATGAAGCACTAATGCATGAGATAGACAACAGGTTGTTACGCGAAGAGTTGTCCTACAATATTAAACAACTTACTGTTGAACATCAACAAATGTTTGAAAAATTAAACTCCGAGCAAATGAATGTATACAGGGTTGTTGTACAGTCCGTTTTAGATAAAACAGGAGGCTTATACTTTGTTTATGGTTCTGGAGGGACAGGAAAAACTTTCCTATATAGGACGATAATTTCACGTTTGAGATCTGAAGGAAAAGTAGTATTAGCAGTTGCTTCATCAGGGATTGCATCTCTATTACTACCTAGTGGAAGAACGGCACATTCGAGGTTTGCAATTCCTATACAGTTAAGTGATCATTCAACTTGCGAAATTCGTCAAGGAACCCAATTAGCCGAACTTATCCAAAAAGCAAGTTTGATTATTTGGGATGAAGCACCAATGAATCATAGGAACACTTTCGAGGCAGTGGATAGAACATTGAGAGATATTCTTCGTTTCGATGATCCAAACTCAAATGACAAAATTTTTTGAGGCAAAACAGTTCTTTTAGGTGGTGATTTTAGACAAACACTTCCAGTGGTTCCAAGAGGAAGAAGAGAGGATATAGTTACCGCATCTGTTAATAGATCATATGTATGGAAATTTTGTCATGTATTTATTTTGTCTTTAAACATGAGGATACAAGATCAACCTGAATTTAGAGAATGGATTCTAGCATTGGGGGACGGGAAATTGCCTAAAACTACTTTGGATAATGAAGTCGACAAATCTTGGATAAAAATACCCGATGATCTTCTTATTCATAAAGGTGATGATCCAATTGCAAGTATTGTATCAACCATATACCCGGATCTTATAAACAAATACACAGACCCAGAATATTTAACGGCAAGAGGGGTTTTAACTCCATTAAATGAGGTCGTGGATAAGATTAATTCGTACGTAATAAACTGTTTGCCAGGAGAATTGAATACCTATTTGAGCAACGATTCCATTTGTAAAGCATCAGGTGACATCCAAGATCAAGAACTTCTATACCCTATTGAGTTCTTAAACTCTTTGACTTTCCCGGGAATTCCAAACCACGAGATGTCCTTAAAACATGGTATCCCCATAATGCTATTAAGAAATATCAATCAAAGTGAAGGTCTATGTAATGGAACACGTTTAATAATTACACAGCTAGCACAAATGGTAATAGAGGGTCAAATTATTAGCGGTTCAAATATTGGGGCAAAAGTTTTCATTCCAAGAATATTAATGACTGCAACTGAATCGAAATGGCCATTTGTTTTGAGGCGACGTCAATTTCTTATAAGGCCATCTTTTGCTATGACAATTAACAAAAGCCAGGGTCAAACTCTCAAACACGTAGGAATATACTTGCCAAAACCGGTCTTTTGCCATGGACAACTATACGTTGCGGTTTCAAGAGTTACTTCTCGAGAAGGATTAAAATTTTTAATCGAAAATGATGTTCCTGATAGCCATAACTACACAAAAAATATTGTGTATGAGGAAGTTCTTACAAATATAACATAAGGTTAGTTCAATGATTGAATGGCTATAATATTCATATATGATATATAATAAAAATTATTGTTGTAAATATTTGTTTCAATTTTTTGTAGTTCAAGATTACCAAACATGACATCAACCTACAAATATATTTCGGATCTAGAAAAGGAGAAGGATGATCAAACCATCAAGGCAAGGGTAACACGAAAGTGGCAAGCAAAAAATATCAAGACAAATAATACCTTGATTTCAGTAGACATGATTCTATTAGATGAGCATGTAAGTTTACTACAGCTAAATGTGATTCTTTAAATTTCTATTTATCATATTAATATGTGTGTATATATATTACATGTATATATTTAAATTTCCCATTTACAGGGAGACCATATTCATGCATGCATATGGAGTAAATGGGTCCCAAAATTTGATCAGTTACTACACGAAGGAAGCATGTACGAAATCTCAAATTTCGCCGTTGTAAACAATAAGGATAAATATAAAGTTGTAGGACACCAATTTATGATTAACTTCTTGCCTGTAACAACGGTAGAGGAAATTTCGGACTTCGAATGCAACATATCCGATCATCATTTTGAATTTCTAAAATTCGAAAATGCACAAAATCGTTGCAATAAGGACGATCAACTTTCAGGTTAGAGAATAATTACAATATCATATCTTCCTGACATAGAGAAAATGATTTGTTTATTTCTAATAATGCCTTCTATGTAGATATTATTGGTCATTTGACGGCAATTACTGATGTTCAAGATCAAAATGTACAAGGGAGTATTGTCAAAAAAAGAGTTATTGAGTTGGAAGATCAATGGTAATTATTATTCTCGCAACTTTATACTCAAATTCTATTTAATTTTTTTTTACTATTAAATAAAGAACCTTACGGAATACAGGAACAACAAGCTGAGAGTGACACTTTGGGCAGATAAAGCATATGAAATTACCAAAGACTTATGCAAAGTTAATGCTGAGACTTTGGTTTGCATTGTAACGTCGACAACGGTCAGAATGTATCAAGGTAACATAATATACATAAAATTAGGTTACTTTAATGTAATTTATTTAAAAATATTCTACATGTTTTTTATCTTCATTAATATTTATTATTTAATAAATACCAATTGAATAATAGGCCAATATTCTCTATCATCTACAAATGCAAGCAAAATCTACATCAATCTTAGTATCCCTGAAGTGGACGACTTCATAGAGAGGTATATACGTTTACTTTTAACATAATTGACCTCATTCATATTTTAAACTAATAAATTTCCTAATGTCAACTATAGCATATCCAAGGAAAACAAGTCAGTTACAAAGCTCGAATTGCAGCAGCAAGTAACAACACAAAAAATGGCAATGTGCTCTTCCCAGATGAAAACATTAAACGAAATAATGTCTTTGCAGTCCGACTCTGGTCAAACGGTATAATAACATTATATCTTTATATATATATATATATATATTACATTTAAATATATTCATTAGTTGTAACATAATAATTTAATAACAGGAAATGGTGGTCACATCACATGCTACAATCAAGGGGATAAATAAACAAGCAAAATGGTATTATATAGCATGTATTGTTTGTAGTAAAAAACTTGAAAAGGTACCACAAGGTTTTTATTGCAACAAATGCAATTGCATATCGGAACTGCCAAAACCCCGGTAATAGTAATATTTTCGAAAATCTAACATTCTTTCTTCTTCTTTTTTTCTTCACAAAATTGGCAAAAATCATGTATGTACTGCTCTTTTTTAGGTACCGCTTGGAAGTCTATGTGGAAGATGAAACTGCAACAACAACATTTGTCATTTTTGATCAGCTAGCAGAAAAATTACTTCAAGTGCCAGCACATCAACTATGCATGCAAGAGGAAATGGTATTTTTTTCTATGTGCAATAATATGCTTGCAATATTAATAACAATGAAATTATTTCCCTTTTTTGCATCAAATACAATAAGTACATGTCTCATATTTATTTTAAAAATCGAGAATTAACACTTACTATGTTTTTTTGTAAAAATAAAAATAAAAATAGGAAGACAATCACGAAGACTTGCCTAAGAAATTGGAAGCAATTGTCGAAAATAATTATTTTTTCCAGTTAAAGCTGAATTCATACAATTTAAGGTATGGTCGAGAAAATTACACAGTAACCAGCATACTCCCGGCGGAATCCTCGATCCAATCTAGTCTTCATCAAACAAGGGAAAAGGTAACTACTTAATTAATTACAAATTTATAAATATGCACATTAATTAATGGGGTTCAAGGAAAGTAAATGTTAATGCTAAACGTCTTTCGCTCTCAAAGGAATCAACATCGTCAAATGTACATGACAACAAAGAAGAAAACTACAATGCAAATGATAATGATGAAAAAGAAAAAAAGACGGAAAGCCCTGCAAAACGATTGCGTTACTCAAAGTAAATATCTTTCATAATATGAAATAAATAAATAAATACATGATTATTGTAATGATAAAATATTATTATTTGCAGGAAAGTAGATAGACCATAAATGAAGCCTCAATACCATTGCGAAATTCCGGTCTTCAAATATGTAATAAAGATTTTCAGACTTCTACAACAACAACAACTGTTCAAACCTAACCTTTTTCTTTTTTTTTTCCCTTTTTCCTTTTGAAAAGTAATAACTGCTTAGCTATCTATCTTTTACTTATTATTTATCTGTTATAATTATATGCATATTTTAATACAACTACAATTTCTTGCTCTCTATTTAATATTATACTATTCTTACTAAATAATGTTAAAAACTAATTAAACGTAATAACAAAAAGCCCGTGCATCGCACGGGCTGCAAAACTAGTTAACCATAATTCCTAAACCTACTAGGAGTATTAACTTATATTCTCGGTGGGGCCCAGCACTTCCTCTCCATTCTTTTCAATTTGTTTCTTTTCTTTTTTTTTTTACTTTGAAGATTTTGAAGATTTGCAACTTTAATTTTATCATCCAATTAATTAATGTCAAGTAATTTTTTTAAAAATTTTATGTGCTATTTAATTTATTCTATGCTAACGTAAATTTGTGTTAGGGTTAGAATGAATATATTTAATTGATTCAATTGCATGTATTCATTCCAACTGACTTTACCAACTTAATTTTTTAATGTTAATACAATTCTTTAATTGACAAAAAAATAAAGTCGGATTCTCACTATTTTTTATTAGATTCACCTTATGATTTGTTAAAATCGAATACAGAGTGTGTTTTGACGGATATAGTGAGTGTTTTGACTTTATATATAAGTTTGGCAGTGGAAGAATTAGAATTGAATTTTATTAATTAATTGAACTTTATTGATTTTATTTTTTGCACCTAAGAGAGTCGAGAGACCAAATCAGTGCGAGATAAAAATAGAGTTTATGCGTATGAATACTTAGAAAGATAATATTAGATATATGATTATGAAATCCTAATTAATTAATTCAATGATTTTATTCTCTTACTTAATATTATTTAGTTATTTAATTTACTTGCTTTGCTTTATTTTATTTAATTTAATTTATTTTATTTGTTTGATTCTCAATAAACTTTTCTAGCTAGATTAAGAGTTTAGTGAAAGATTAACAAGATAATTATAAAATATACTGTCTGAATCTTTGTGGGATCGACATCGCTTACACGCAATACTATAAATTGATTCGTACACTTGCGAGTATTAAAATTTATCACAACAATTTGGTTGAGACAAAAAGCATTCCCCATGGTAAAATCAATTTTTCGTTTTTCTCCAAGTTTCCCGTATACCACATTGGATATATAACTCATACCCAGCTGTGAAACTGGGCCTGCCACTAGCCCAACAAAATTTGTACCCAAGGGAATTCGAACATGGGCATTTGCAATCCCTATTCAATTTATGGGTGCCTACGATACTAATTAAAATTGTTTATCAAATTATTTGTGCCAACAATGCTACCAAAGCCCTTGCTCACCAGTGCCTGAGACAGTTGTTAGCATATGCTTTTGTTGAAACGTAAAAGGAAAAGCTCATCAATGATTATGTCAACATCATAATTTAAAGTTAAAAGATAAGGATATTACATGATGTGCATAATGAAAAGGAAACAATTAATAGAAATATTACCTTACATCAAAGTTGGATGTGCCTCAAAACTTCTGAAGCAAAGTGAACAGTCTTCCCATTTTTAAATCACAAGGATATAGGCTGCTTGATGTAATGTTTAAATCTAGTGTGCAATTCCGACAAGTCAATCTAAAGAACAAAGTAAGTTTCGGCTGATATGTCAATAAAAGAAAGTACGAGTAAATATATTGGATAAAAGGGATAGTGAACAAGGCTGCAGTTTACCTCCTTAGATTATAAGTAATGTGAATAACCAGTCTCTCATTACAATTAGTCAATGGTGCCGCTTCTGCAACTCATTTTACAATCTGCATGGGCCATCCCATGAGCTGTGATGTACCAAGAAATTGATATATCTTAGTCTAATATTTTATAAAATAAAAGCATATATTACTTTTAATTTTCTATTTTTGGTCCTTTTTAGGTGCTAGGGAATAATTAGAAAATATTGACTTTTGAACCAAGCAATTTGGAACTAAAATGGAGAATTATGGTGAAGAGAAGATTTGAGAAAAATAGGAAATTAGAGTAGCACTTCCAATAAGGAAAAATGAAGTTGAAAGATTTAGCTGAGTCGGTGAGCTGTGCAGGTCATAACCTTGAGGGCTCGTTTGGTTCGAGTTTTGGGAATGGAATGGGCATGGAATTGGCATGCTTGATTCCTGGAATGTTTCTTTCCTGTCATCTAGGATGCCATGCCCATGTTTGGTTCAACCGGGAATAGGAATGAAATAAAGTTTCAATTACAAAAATACCTTTCTTTTTATAAGATGAGAAGACATCACATACTAATTTTTCAAAAGAGACAATTACTATAATAAATTACAAAAATTACACATGCCTAGCTAATAACTATCCTACAAAAATTACAATTTTTGTAATTAAAAAAAAATTACAATAGGAAAAAAGAATATAAAAAAGTTTCAATTTTTTTTTTATCATTTTTGTGCAGCAGCGTAACTAAAAAAAAATAGTTTCAAACAATATTTTCATACACGGATGGAAAAGAATTATTTATTCATAAGGAAGAGTGTTATTTTGGTCCTAACATGAAAAATTAAAAAAGATGCCCATTGGTAATGGTTTATTCCTTATGATTTAAATGGGAGAACTTGGGGGGAAAGGTTTGTTCCTGGAATCATTTATTCCGGACTTAAAACTTGAACCAAACGCGGGAATCGTTTCGGAATGGAATATAGCATTCCCGGAATGGTTTAAATCTTGAACCAAACGAGCCATGAAAGTAGTATGTCAATTCCTCGCAAATACAATTTATTTTCTGAAGGCTAGTTTAGCACATTTTAATTAGAGCATAAATAAAAAAATTAGCACAGTGCCACAATTGCTTCATTATTTTATTTTATTTTTCTTCTGGCTGTGCACTCTTTCTCTTCTTCTCTTTATTTTTATTTTTTTTAGTTTTTTTTTGTTGGAGCACTTTTGGGGATTGGAGCTTAAATTTTATTACTCAATTAATTTCATGCTAAGTAAATTTTATTTTTATTTTATTTATTATTTAATTCATTGTATACTAGTGTAAATTTGTATTAGGGTTAAGATGATTATATTTAATTGATTTATTGCACATGTTTATATCATTTGACTCTACCTATTTAATATTTCAACGTTAAATATTTTTTTTTCTATTTGATGCCTATTTCAATTGATAAAAATAAACTTGAATTCTCATTAATGATTTGTTGGATTCACCTTATGATCGATTTGTTAAGAGTGGATATAGTAACTGTTTTGACCTTATACAGTGTGAAAGAATTATAATTGAATTTTATAAATTAATTAAACTTGAATGTTTTTATATTTTTGCAAATAATAGAGCCGAGAGACCAAATTATTGTGAGATAAGAGTAGAGTTTATGTGTATGAATACTTAGAAAGATGATATTAAATATATAACTCTGAAACCCTAGTCAATTAATTCATTGATTTTGTTATGTTGTTTAATATTATTTAATTTTCTTTCATTGCTTTGCTTTACTTATTTAATTATTAAAATTACGCACAAAATTAGCTATCTCTTGAAAATTAGATATAGAGCCTTCATTAGATTTAACTATGTTTCCATCTTTAACTCTAAATGCAATTGTTTGAACTATTTTTTCTTTTTGAATCTTATTTTTTGAAAGCCGATTAGATTCAAAAATTTAAAGAGAGCCAATTAATTCATTTTTCGCTAAGGAATCCAAATCCTTACTTTATTTTTAACGGCAGTAATTTTTAGGAGAAACTTATCAGGCAAAGACCATAGATTTTTTTTTTATATATAATGTGGAATTCAGATGACTCATATTCTTTTATCATTATAGTTTCAAAATTTGTCACTGGCCTTTAAGTTTTAGAGCTTTTCACAGTTGTGGCTCCTTCAAAAATTATGGTCAGAATATCCCAGGCCTATTTGGAAGTAATACAATTTGAAATATTTTTGAACTTTTTCTCAGAAACATGAGCAATGATTGCATTCAGATCTTGAGAATTGAACTTAGTTGTTTCTAATTCCTTAGTAGACCAAAAGACTACTAGTTTAGGTCCATTGTTCTCATCTATATTCACAGTGGGTTTAGTATAACCATCTAAAATAATTTGCAAAATTCGTTCGTTTAGAGATTATAAATAAATAATTGTACGAATTTTTCAATAGTTATAATTAGTGTAGGAACTTTGGAATTTAGACGAATCAATTTTAGTAGCCATGAAAAATAAATCAAATCAAGCAAAACAAGTAGCAATATATAGACGCAAATCAACCTAGATGCAAATCCTAGTAAATTAAGGAAACCTCCTAAGATCCAATTAAAGAAAAATTAGGGGATCATGCATATTGCCGAGGTTGATTTTAGGATTATTTTTATCAAAAAACAATTTTATATTTGATAAGTTGAATTAAAATCCTAGGTCTAATCAAATTTCTGTACTATCGAAATCATATGTTGTATTTTCTAACAATTTATATCAAGCAATCAATCACACAAAAGTAGTCCATGACACAAGAAATTTACGAGGTATCCCTACTTGCGTAGTATTAATTCTCGGGATTAACTGACAGTACTTCACTATGATCAAAACGTAATTATAGATTCGATAACTTACAAAAATTGCTTCTCCATAATTTACGCAACAGTCCCGTCAATCTTTTGAACGTATAATCCAATCGCAAGTGGCTTGGCGTAACACTTCCTTCTTTTTTGGCTTACCCATTTTCTCCTTCTACGCACTTGATCATAATCTTTCACCCCCTGTTTACGATCTCCCTCCAATCTCACTTCCTTCTTTTTCAGCTTACTTCGCCGCCTCCTTCTAGCACTTCCTTTTTTTCGCCTTATACGTCGCCTCTGTCTCCAATCGCAACCGAAAACAACCCTGAAATACATGAACGTTTGGAATCCTAGTTCTTAAATTTGAAGAATAATAGAATATCTTATGGTGTGTAAACAAAACCTTAGTATTTCGGAACTTTCAAAAATTAATTCTAGTGTTCAAATATTTTTTTATCTTAAAAAATTCGCTAAAATCATGTATTTTTAACCCAAATCAATTGTTATATTTATAAGAAAAATATAAAATTAAAATTATTTTTAAAATAAATAATAAATATTAAAAAAATTACGATAAAAATTCGTACTTCAAAAAAAAGTGCCAGACTGATACAACTCAAAAAAACATAGACAGGTCCAAAACTTGAAAAATAATTTTACCCCGGACCAGTACACATAAGCAAAAGGTGTACCGGTCCACCAAGAAAAATATTTCCGCCTTCCTTTATTCAATCTACACGTGTCAAAGCCTTTGAAAACTTGGCTTGGGCCATATATTCCAAATTAAAGGAAGGCCACGTGGGTTTTAAAAACAAGTTTCTTTGACTATTCAACATTCCTTTTCTTTTTATTTATTATTAAAACTTTTACTTTTAATTTTATTTAAAATTTTATTTTACCGTATTAAATTTGTTTGAAATCTAATTCAACTCAAATTTTAAAGGTAATTTTATAAAATATGTTAGATATATAAAAAAATAAGTTATCTCAATTATTTGTATCGAGGGATTTTTCGAATTTCGGCAAAACTCAGTAAAAATATTTAAAAATAAATTTAATTCAAAAGCTTTTTAATCTCGAATTTAACGCTCAATCCACTATTTATATTTTGAATCAAACCATATAACCAACTTATCTTAGGTCTTGAATTTTGTGCGGTAAGTTTGGCAAATTTTCGTTAATTGTTGCATTTTCAAATTTTCAGTTTGATTCAAACAATTATAACGAAAAAAGTGTTTTTGGTATCGGAATCAAGCCAACTAAAAATATAAACCTAATAGGAGTAAGTCGAATGTCCTTGGGCAAGGAACTGTTTCCATATCCGGTTTCGTAACACTAAATGATGTTCTGTTCGTGAAAGTTTTAAAAGCAAATCTCATTAGCATAAGCCAGTTGTGTGACAATAATCTTCATGTAAACTTTACTAATAAAGAATGTCTGGTTCTTAATTCTGAAATAAAGTGTGTTTTATTCCCTTAAGTGGTGATGTATTCTGTTCAATGCATCGTAATGTTAAAAATGGTAAGCTTGGTATATTGGTTTGATTCCCTTAAGTGATGATGTATTATGTTTTGAAAAAGAGTTAAACCATGTTTTCAAAAGAAAAAAGTGAGTGTCTTGCATTTAAGATTGTACGCCTAAGTCGGTTAGTGATTAATTGAATATGTACCTCTTGTGATTATTATAGTGGAATTGTTTGTTGAGGATTAGTCGTGTACTGTAAGGATACCTTGTTATATCTTATCTTGAATATATGTGGTTGATTGTTTTATCTGTTGCATGCTAGACATGATTAAACGAACTTTCAGAATTAAAATTGGTAGACTTTTAAGTTCAATTCTGCTATAATATCTAAATTATTTTTGCGTATAAATTAGAGAAGAATTTACCTAGGTTAATTTACTCTGCAAACGTAGTTTTTCATACTTATCCTCATCAACAAAAGCAGTTAGTGCTGCATTGTTTAGGGAGGAAGATAAAGTTCAGAGACCAATGTACTATGTCAGCAAAAGCCAATTTGTAACCGAGTTGAATTATAGAAAAACTAGTGTTGGCTTTGATCACAACCTCCAGATAGCTACATCACTACTTTGATGCTCACCCCATTGAAGTATTAATGACCACTCCCATGAAGGCCTCCTTGCGACGATCATATATGTTGGGCCGAATGAAGAAATGGTCTGTCAAAATGGGTAATAATAATAATAATAATAATAATAATAATAATAATAATAATAATAATAATAATAAGCATTTGTTTATAATTATAAAGTATATTTTTTAGAACTCAAAAATATGATAAATAAATAAAAGAAATACATTTTCTCAATAATGCCAATTTTTTACAAACAATCAAAAAAGAAGTGAAATGCTAGGAATTTTTACAAATAATCAAAAAAGAAGTGAATGCTCAGTTGTATGTGTGGCCACTCACTTGCATTAAAATGAACAACACACAGGTATATACATAGTCCCACATTGTATAAAAGAATGCATCCCTCGCCATAAGGCATCACATACATGCATACATCACACACATATACATGCAGCACTCACACCCCTGCCGTATGGCAGTGTGACTGTCATACGGCACCCATTTCTCTAATATTTTTATTTTGCATGCCGCGCATTTATGCTACACGCCTATGTCATAACCCCTGCCACACAGTCATTTGAGCAAGATTTTGGCCTATATATAATAAGACCCTAGGGTGTAATTTTTTGGGGAGTTAAAATAGAGGCTCTCAAGTGTGTTTAAGTATGATTTTTAGGAGTCTTTAGGGTGTATTTTAGAGTAGGCTTGTTTTAGTGAGAGAAAAATATATTTTTAGAGAAAGTACAATTTTGAGAGAAAGAAAGTAGCCTCTAGAGAGAGAAGGCTTGAAGAAGGAGGAGTTCTTCAACAAGGCAAGGATTTTATTTTCTTTTTAAAGCAGTAAAGGTATGCGTCTATGACTTTTTTGAATTTAATTTTTACATTTAAATATAAGTCTTAATTACAAGTTTAAATATTAGTTTTAATATAGAAAATTAGATACTTTGCAAATAAGTCCACAAATTTTCAAAACAAGTCATTTCTAAGTTTTACAATGAAACTAAAATCTATTTTGACATGTTTTCAAAACAAAACCCTCATAAAAACAATTTTCAAACACGTGAAACTATGAGACTTTGATTTTATTCTACGAATGAATACGTAAACGCTTACGAGCCTGAGTCTGATTTCATAAATATCTTTTGAAACTAAATTATCTGAAAATATTACTTTGAAAACACCGAGAAATACTTGCAAGATATCTAAATACGACCTATACAATTTTTTCCTATAAAAATACAACCAGACAAGTACACATTACATGCAATATTGAAAATAATAGAAAATCACGAGATGCACACAACTTACTCCTTATATGTATACTTTATACATATATATAGTACTATACCAAAATATATACTATGAAATCATATATCGAAACTAATGGTAGATACTATGCATATCACATGATATCCCCCCCCCCCCCCCCCCCCCCCAAAGGAAATTAGTATACGTAAACTTGATAAGTAAAATAGAATCCAAATCCAACAAAAGGATAATAAATAAGTATAGTTACCTATATTTCTACCATACAATATGTCCTCCGAAGGACTTATAGTCAACTATCTAGTATTTAAATCAACGTACTGTCTACAGTTGATAGCTCCCATGGCTTAGGTATTTTCGCTCCCATAGCGAGAACCCCCTACTCTGGTCCAGCTAGTGGTAAGCCCCCTAAGCTATATATAACTCATGTAGCCACACATGTTATGTTCCCTAAGGAACAATGTCATGTAGCCACAAAGGCTAAGATAGTAAGGGTAACTAACGAAATGGTACCATATGGTGCCAAATCATAAAATTATATGAATCTAAAAACAATTCAAATATCAGGTATGTGCGTTAAAAGTTAACCATTAGCTATATGGAATTATATATACACGAGATATGTATCAAAATAATATAATGCATAAATATACTTATATACTCAAACTAGGTGAGAAAATCCATTAACAACAATAATATAATAGTTTTAAGTAAATCCATCCCTATATCTCATAGGATACTCACATCACATAGTATAAAAAATCCCACCATAATTAGCATAAATAAAATAAATTATTATGTTTCTTGATATAGTATCAAATAGTTTTGCAAGTACACTCCTTGGTTTGGCACGCATTAAAGCTTTAGATACCTCTAATGACCATGGAACCGTGTTAGTCTACCTCGAAGGAACGACTTGATTTCATATGCATAACTCTAAGTTAGTTCTTTTTATATTTAGTAAACATTGTTTCATAATTGGTTTATGTAATTGAAGGGAACAATGTGATATTAACTTTTGTAAATTGTAGTTGATTTTTTAATCTTTTGAGAACTACATTAATAAAGTAAACCTTATTCATTGACATGAAGATTGTGATTGAGTTTTAATTGAGTAATGATTTAATGGAGTATCACTTATACATGTCTTGGTTATTAATAAAATAAAGTATACCATGCTGATTTTTTTCTAAAGATATAAGATGTACTTTTCTTAATTAAACTAACTAGTTTAAATTAATTCGTAAAATTTCAATATCACTTATCGTATGTGTACAACATCCGTGGCAAATTGTTCGTGGAGGTGAAAATCTCTAAACGGGATTTGGGGCATCACATCTCTAGGGTCCTTTAGAGTTATATTCTTTAGGAGGTTTCAAATTCATTATTATGTTTGTTGATAATTTTTCACATCGAGTCTGGATTTACTACTTAAAGGAAAAGTTCGAGATTTTCGAAAAATTCAACGAGTGGAAGGCTATAGTGGAAAATCATATAGTTCAGAAAATAAGGCATTTGAAGAATGACAATGGGGGTAAGTATAAGGATAGTGAATTCTTGATGTTTTGCAGAAAAGCTGTGATCATGAAACACTTTACCGTGAAGAGAACTTCATAGCAAAATGGTGTTACTGTAATACCCTCGTATTAATTTACAGGATAACACCCGTAATTAAGACATAGAGTGTCACTAGCCCATCTTATTAAAAATAAGATAGGTATATAAGAACAAATATAAATCAATATTGATACACTCACTAAATAAGGATAAGCAATAGTTACCGAAAATGCTATCATAACATATGAACATGCCTTACAAAGATATAAAACCAACTATATGTAACCAAGAAAAGATATATACAAGTTCTCGGGTTAGCCGTAGCTCCCCGGCAAACATATCTACAACAAAAGAGTAATTGTATCAGAGCCCCTAAGACGTTCCCGAACCCGTTGCGTCCTTGTCCTCCTTGGACTCCGGAATACCTGTAAGATTACAGAAAAACGGGGTGAGCTACGTGCTCAGTAGGGGAGAATATAGGGCATATCATTTTGAAAACCGTTTCACCAATATAAGTGTATCCAAAACATATTTAGGTCTGTGACGCCAACAAGAACCATTTTTCTTTTAACACTTCTGTTGGTCGGATTTCAACCCTAGAGGGGGGTGAATAGGGTTTTTAAAACTTAATGCGAAATTTAAAAACTTTTCTAACAATGTTTAAGTAAAACAAATTTACAAAACAAATTATCAAGGAATGCAATAAAATAAACAATTAAACAAACAATCTCAAGAGCAAATAATCAAACAATCAATAATAAAGAGATTGAGTAAGAAAGATTGAACCGATTTGAAGTCCAAGGCTTTTTGTCCACACGGTTTTGGTTTACCAAACCATAGTCCGCGCTCGGTTAGTTCCCCGAGAATTTTCACTAAAATCAATCTCATTCCGAGTGAAAATCAAACCTCTACAAGTGTTGTCTCACACACTCTAGAAGTATTGCTACACCACAATACTCTCACAAGATACCCTCTTGCTAACCTTGTGAAATTTACCTTTCACAATTTTTAAACAAGAATTTACCTTCTTGTTTTTCCTATGAGATTTACCTCTCACAATTGAATACAAGATTGTTTGGTGATTCACACCAATTTACAATAACTCTCAAGTGTTTAAAAGAATACAATTGAAGCTCACACTAGAGTTACTTAATTGATCAAGATTTATAGCTCAATAAGAATGATTGATCAAAAATAATTTCTTGAATTTTTGAATAATGAAGATAGATGAAGAATAGAGTATATGAATGATTCAAGGTATTTAGAATGAGTCTTGGAAGTCATATTTATAGTCCCAAAAGTGATATAGCCGTTTGAGAAGTTTGGTGGAAGATTTGTACTAAAAATATTAATAAATCAGAAATCCAATAGCTATATTCTGAAGCATCAGTCGACTAAACAAAACCATCAGTCGACTGATGGAGCTTCAGTCGACTGATGGAGCTTCAGTCGACTGAGCAAGGCTGCTCAGTTGACTGATGAGTACTGTCTATCAGGCCAAAATCCCAATTTTTTGCACTTTTGTATTTTAGCTCCAAAATCAATTCTAATGCTTTGGGGACTTCAAAAATAAGTTCCTAAGACACCTATTTTTGGGAAAACTCAAAATATGATCATTTGAATTTAATATGAATTTATTTGAAAACCGATTTTTGCAAGAATGAAATTTTCAAAGAAATTTTGATTCAAACTGATTTTTATCAATCTAACAATGATGCAAGTTTATGTTTGAGCTATATAATCAATCAATTAAGAAACTTTACATAAATCCTAAGCAAACACTCAATTACTGAATAGGTGAGTCTTCGAATGTTTCGATTTGTTTCTTCAAATTGATTATTCACTTGAGGCTTTTTCCTTGAAGCTTTAGCATATGATCCTTGATCTTTTGTGCTTCATGAAATGCATTGCTAGCATGTGAGTGATGAGAATGATCTTCTTTGACTTGTCCAATGCTTGTAGTTGAATGATCTTGATTCGGATAGATCGGTTTTAGTTCAATACTTCGTTGACTTAATCGGATATTGATTGAATGATCCTTGTCAAACTTCCTTTGAGCAATCATGCTATTCTTGATTTTTCAAATAAGAAATCTATAATCTTATATCAAGAACATGTTAAATTACACATGATTTATTTATTGTTATTATCAAAATAAGATTAAGACCTTCAAGGTCAACAACTTTAGTGGTGTATGCACATACAAATGCAGGTTACCTCCCGTGTCAACCGTTTACCATATAGGAAAGGCACGACTGTAGAGATAATCCATACCTGCCAAAGATATCCTGCCCTCATAGATAAGCTGCCTTCGCCACAACATCCTGATACCAACTATCCCCAAATTTATCCAAGCATAGATACCAACCAAACCCGTAGTGCCTTGCCAATTTGCCTATGTTCCCGGGCTCGACACCGGTGGCTTATAGGCAGCCATACATTGCTTCCCCAGGGATTTAGGAATTTTCAATCCAAGGGTACCGAGCTCCACTTATTTTCCCATCCCGGCAAGCACTATATCCATACAACCATTCATTCTCGAGAGGCACAAGGTCTCCATAACATATACAAACCATAGAAGCCTTCCAAGAGATAAATAATAGAACCACATACCAAGAATTTGATCCAGGACTTGCCATGATCTTTCCGAGCCTTCCGTTGACACAGTAGTGACATATAACATGCAAACATGCTTTTAACGTATTTATTGAGCAATTTATGCCATGTACACTCTAATGATTTTCATCTCATATCCCTTGGTATGTACAAGTCATCAATAAACCAATTTCTTCAGCAAACATTATCCTTACACCCAAGGGATATCACATTCAGTTCATAATATAATCTATACCAAGTGTAAATGGCATATTTTGCCTCAAATCATGCGTTCATAACACAATAAATCATAAAAACCACATATGCTCATTTAGTTTCATGCTATGAAACAAAAACAAACCAAACACAGTGATTTATAACCGAAAATAGCGTATTATCGAGTTTTGAAGACAAGGGGACCCCTACCTTGTGTTTACTAGCCGTATAGAAGAAAATAAGATAACAATCTAGGCTTTCCCAAATAAATCCCAAGGAAGAAGATGATGAATAGTGAATCAGAGAAGGGTTTGAGTGATTTGGAGTGTAAATTTTTGATCGGGAGCGAAAATAAGCGAGAATCGCCTAAGAACTTCTTTATTTCTCTCTCTAGAACCTTATAAAAGTGTGTAGAGAAGTTTGGGTCGAAATAGATGGAAAAAGGGACAAAAAGCACTTAAAAATGAGCTAAGTCAGTGGACTATTGCAGATGCCGGACCAGTATGCCAAAAACAGGGTACCGGTCCACAGCCCAAATTTTCCCAAATTTTTAAACGCCAGACTGGTATGCCAAAACCCGCATAACGGTACATAGCCAAACTTTTTCCCAATTTGCATACGCCGGATAAGTATGCCAATTTTTCCATACCGGTCTACAAGCAAAATTTTTACCATGCTACCCTGTTCTTGTTTTGGCCATAACTTCTTGCTCAAAACTCTGATTAAGACGATCTTTATGTCCACAGAAAGGTAATTCTAAGATCTATAATTTAAGAGAGAACTTTTCTCCAAATTATAAACATAAAATTTTTAAAATTACAATTCCCACATAAAATAAACATAGTTTACATAAAAATAAACACAGAGTGTTATAGTTACGGAGAAGATGAACCGCACAATTATGGAAAGGGCGAGATGATTTCGACTTAAAGCCACCTTGCCTAAAACCATTTGGGTGGCAAGTGTTGATCATGTCATTTATTTGACTAACATGTCACCGAATGTAAATCTTGGTTTAAAGTGTTCAGAAGAAGTATGGCCGGGACAAGAAGTAGATTGTTCTAAGCTCAAAATGTTCGAGTACCTGGTATATGGTCATATTCCTAACAATGAAAGATATAAGAATGACTCGAAAGTTCACCGATGTTTCTTTCTCGATTTGGGGGGAAAGGTGAAAACGTTCAAACTTTAGGATTCAGTGGCAAAAAAAGCTAACTTATTGCAAGGATGTGACATTCGATGAGAGGGCATGCTGAAGACACAGGAATATCAAGAGATCACTAATGAGGTCACGTTACTACAGTCAAGATTCTAATTTTAGGTCCAAGTTCATTTGTCATCGCAAGTGGTGGAATATCTTCAAGCGATACGAGAAATATTTCTCAACAAGTTCAATTGGATGACGACATGATTGAGGTGGAGCTAGTGGGGAGGAATCTGGAGAACGACTTGATGAGGTGGAACAACTCCAAGTAGCGAAGCCAGAACCATCAATAGCATGGATAGACCTTGTAGGGTAATCAAGCCACCCTCTAGGTTTGGTTAGGAAGATGAGATCAACTATGCCCTTGTTACAAATGAGGGTGATCCAAGTAGTCACGAATAAGCTATCAGTGTCAATGACATGGATAATTGGATGGGTGCTATAGCAGAAGAGATGGAAGCTTTACACAAGAATTTCGTGTGGAAATTAGTTCAATTCCTAGACCCAAAGACCGAAGAATTGTTGGGTGCAAGTGGGTATTTAAGAAGAAAGAAGCGATCAACAAATATGAAACTCCAAGGTACAAAGTACGGTTAGTAGCGAAGGGGTATTCTCAAAAATAGGAGATTGGAAGGTGGTGTTGGATTGGACTAGCGAGTCGGGTTCATTTCATTAGTTTATTAGTTTTGTAAAAAGTGAAGAGATGTTGTACTTTTAATTGTGGAGTTAGTAAAATTGCAATTTGTATCTTCAAAATTATTTTGATATAAAAATGAGTTGGTTTAATTTTAGTGTTTTTTTATCCTTGCGGGTCGGGGCATCACAGATTGTGCAAGTGATCTGTGTTACATGCAACTAGCACCTTGTCTACGACAGAGGTGGAGTATATAGCTCTCACGAAAGTATCAAAGGAAGCAGTGTGGTTGAAGGGTTTGGTGATTGAGTTGGGTTTGAACCAAGATGATATTATTTTTCTATGTGATAGCCAAAGCGCGGCTTATTTGGCTAAGAATCGAGTATATCATGCTCGCACAAATCATATTAGTGTGCGATACCACATGGTACGGGATTAGGTTAATTCCGGTGAAGCCGTCTTAAAGAAGATACACAGATGAAAATGCGATGGACATGCTCACTAAATCGATTACCATGGAGAAGTTTAGGCATTGCCTAAATCTTCTCAATCTCACTTCATGTTGAAGTTAGAGGGTGTGTCCTTGAAAGTGTCGGGATAGTCTTCGAGGGGATGCATAATTTTTATCATATCGGTACGCGTGGTTCTCTTTAGCAGGAGAAGCTCTGGATTGTGCCATACCGGTATGGACCTGTTTAGGGTCAAACCGGTTGACGGTAGCAACAACACGAAGGTCGAAGCCGTTAGGTTTCAACTTTCTCACTTAACAAATAGATATGTTCATTTTTTTATTTTGTTGTACAACTTATATCAGAGTGCAAAGAGTGAAAATTAAGGTTTGGGTTCTTACAAGAGGGATTTCTTGTAGGGGTTTAGCTAAGGTTTGAGAGGGTTAGATCAAGTGCGGGTTTGTTCCATTTATAGGTGAGAGGTAATTGAGTGTTGAGTGCCGAATTTATGTTCATCAATAATTTCTTCCCTTTCACGTGGAAGACTTGGTTTTGGTACCCACGCTATGTCCTGCTATATTTTCTTGTTTCTCTTACTGTATATTTATCATATGCTTTATAATTTATTCATAGTCATGTATATATTGTGCGTGTTGTGCGTGGATTGCTTGCTTGGTTGATTGATCCGAGTGTTAGTCGGAATTTCGCCCACCTAGTGCTCAATTAGTGGAAATAACTGAAAGGGGTTTCTCGAGTTATATATGTGGTTCGGGTGCTTGGTTAATTGCTCCGTTTCCACAACAAGTGGTATTAGAGCTTTGTGCTGGTCCACAACAAGCTGCTATCCTATAACGTTTTTGAAATTGTGAATCTCGATTGTTTACTCTGGCAAATGCATAATACTTTCTAATTTTGATCAATATCATGTCTATATAAATATGGTTTAATGAATTCTGGTTAGTAATTGATTTTCTTGTGGTAAATTTCCCCCTATCATATCTCTAATATCTTAACTTTGGTAATCAAGTTATTATGTTGAAGGACTTGTAGATGAACCGTTTGGTGAAATGTTTGAAAGAATTCAGTTTCTCAAAAAATCAATTAATGACTGAAGATGATGACAATTGTTTTCACCGCGCAGGCAAGGTGGGTGCACAGCCACAGCTGTGGCTTTGCTACTCTTTACTCGTTTATCCGGTGACGGTGAAGAACATTCTTTCCCTTTCTCTTTTCTTTTAACTTTTTCCCTTTTTTGTTTTATTTCTCTTCTTTCTCTTTTGTTTAGGAATAAATGTATTTACCTGCTTATAATAGGGAGTGAAAAAAAAGAAAAGAAAAAGGAAAACATAGAAGCAGTTGCTTGTGAACTGAATGTGCGTGTGGTGTATGTATGTGTATGCATACATATGCGAGACTGTGCATGGAACACATGATTTTGCCCTTGAATTTTGCAATGGCATAATGGAACCAAATGTATACAATAGTTGATCAATCTCTAAGACTAATAACTACCATTGGTCCTGAATTAGGGTTGTTGTAAATGACTGTTCTCCTTAATTAGGTACATATAAAAAGCTATTGGATTCCTGCTACTATAGCACGGTAGCTTTACCTAGCTCTGTTCATAAGCATCTTCATACAATTATAATAACAATCTTCTCTTTCGTCGTCATCATCCATGAATACTAGACGTACCCCCCACTTTTTCACCACCAATGTATCTGGGCTTAACGATCTAATACGAACCTCAATTCTACCATGCTCCTTCCAACGGCAATGAATGCAGCTTTCAGAATTGTCTAAAGCTCGGTAGCCCATAATCGTATGCTCCTGGCCAATACTGTTGTCTGTGTCCCTGAGGAAAATTGCCTTTTTATGTATTGAGTGATCATGACTAGGCTCCATGAACGATAACTCCACTCCGACGTCCGTAATTGGACCATCGCTTCGCAGGCCCGACCGGCGTAAAACGATACGATGACGGAATTCGTCCGCCCAAAAGCGCGCAACGAAGGTACTTACTTTATTCTTCACTTCCAAAATGACAAAAAAACCATACCCCTTGAATTTAGGATTGTAACACCAATTATGAGGAGGATCGTAATACCAATTCTGAGGAAGCTTTAACGAAATTGAATGCCCCGTAAAAGTGTGATTGCAGAACCACTCTGGAATAACTCCTCCCGGAAGTATGATGTTTTCAACCATATCAAGAGAGAACCACCTCGGAGTTACCTGCACATACCAAGATAATACATTGAAGCCGTTCTATTAGTAAAAACACTATATTTATATTACATATATACTCGCACGACAAATATGTGTATGTATTTATTTTGAAGTTAATAGAGAACCTGAAGCTTTTGCTGCCATAATGCACTAGCTACAATCTCACTCTCTCCATAATCGAGCAATTTCCTGCAATTTTGGAACCAAACAATGTTGATTTTGCACGTGGCCAATCGATCCACAGAGACTCTCAATGATGCACAGTCATTTGCAAACAAACTATCTATTCTCGACGGAAGCTCCGGCAGTTCTCGAAGCATTTTGCAACGATTAAACTCAAGGACTACAAGTTGAGAAAGTTGATTGAGGCTTGGTAGATTTTCAAAATTGTTTCCTCCAAGACGCAACTCTTTCAAAGAGACCAATGACCCAAGATCAACGGGGATCGCTCCCTCCGACAAATTGCAATCAGCGAGATTTAGCTGTGTTAACGAATTTAAACCCCAAACTGGAGGCAACACCAAATTAGAGCTCTTGCAGAAGGATAAGTCCTTGAGATTTTTCAAACATCCAATGGAGGGGGGTGGCTCTGTTACAGCAGTTCCATCTAAAAGAAGCTCCTCTAAACATTCTAAATTCCCAATCTCCTCTGGTAATTTTTTAAATTTTGAGCAGCCTGAGAGAATGAGTGATTTTAGACGTTTCAGCGTACAAAGGGTACCGGGAAGAATCACAAGATTTTTGCACCGGCGTAAATCTATCCAAACAAGGTTGGGGATGTGACCAATTGATGAGGGTAGCTCTCCTATAGCAGTTTCTCCCAAATATAGCCTCATTAATTTGTCCATATTTTCTCGGATCTCCGGGAACTTTTGAAGTTTGACGCAGCCAGAAAGATTGAGAACCTCAAGAGATTCCCAGTGAATAGCTTCTGGAAGGCTTACAAGGTTTTCGCACCCAGCCAAATTTAAGCAGACAAGTTTTTTCAAAAATCCAAGAGACGGGTCAGCCTTTACCAAACTTGTACACCCCTTCAGAATCAGTTCCTCAAGATTATAGGCCTCTCCCAAGTGTGAAGTCCCGACTAGGTTTAGCGAATCACTAAGGTTGACGTATTTAAGGTTTCGCAGCTTCTTCTGTTATATATGAACAGCAAAAAAAATAAAATGGTTGGGAGTCAAAAAATTAACAACAGATTTTCTATTATTTTATTCAGTCAAGGTACGTAGGGCGAATTAACTAAATCGAGCAAATAGGATTTGTTTTTCTCTTGTAAGACATATTAATTATATCACCAATTCTTAAGGTAACCATTTTCATTTATCAATTTTGATGAAGTTGATGGAGTTGCAATGTTATGGTGATGGAGTTGCAAAGTCTAGCTGTTAAATATTTCTTATATCTACTAGACTGAAGCCTAGTGACAATTTTGATCATGATTCTCAGTTGGCACACTAATCTCTTGTCTTATATATGCTGGAAGGTATTTTGAAAGATATTGATGCTATGCATAGAAATTTTTTGTGGAGTAGGCTTTGAAATGAGAAGAAATGCAGATAAGGTGGCATGGCCAAGCATATATGGGACTTGGCATGAATACATGTTCAGAGGTCAATGTTTGTGGATTTGTGTTTGCCCTACCTAAGCTTCTTGGGCATGGCAACTAGCGTGAAGGTTTGGCCCTAGAATCATATATGATGCAGTTAGTTTTTCTTCTAGCAGACTATCTGAATATGTTCATCAGGTGAGATGGAATTTCCATAAGCCAACTTCTGAAAATATGAATAGAGGAGAAGATTGCCTCCTTTGCATCCTAATTTGGAGGATAAGGTGGAATGGATTCCCAGTGGTAATGGAAATTTTAGTAGTGCATAAGCCAAAGTCGTAACTAGAAGGCATGGAGATAGAGTGCCATGGTGCAGAGTTGTATGGTTCAAGAGCTATGTGCCTGAATTAGCTACTATTTTGTTGATGGCTTATAGAAGGAGAATGCTAACTAAGGAAAAGCTTAAAAGGTGGGGAAGCATCCATGAAGATCAATGTATACTGTGTTATGCTGCAGTCGAAGATTTGAATCATCGTCGTCTTCTTTTTTTTACCGTCTAATCTCCAAATGCTTTAGGAAGGAGGAGCTTACAAGGGATGCAATAAATAGAATCTGTCCTTGCTAGGTGTAGATTTCAACACAAAAAAGAGATCCCTGGTCGTAGCTAGCTGTTGCTGCGTATATGACATGGAGAGAAAGTAAATATAGGAGATTCAAGCATGAAGGATAAGAGTGGAAGATGATACTGCACAAGATAGAGGAATTGAAGCTACTTGGAAGTGGAGGGCCAGAAGGATAATTGGGTTTTGTGTAGAGTGGGGAGTAAGTGATAGTGCTATTCTTGTATAAAGGGTTCTATTTTCTGTTGTGTAGATAGATTTGGTGTTGTTATAGCTGTAATGGTTGTTGCATTACACTAGTACTTAATATCTTGTAATTGTATTGTTCTGGTTAAATAATATTCAAATTTCTTAAAAAAAAAAAAAAAACCCTTAATAGTAAGCATTGTTATATTTTTCATTTTTACTTTTTTTTCCTCAAAAGAAAAACATTTGGTTTGTGTAAGAGGTTGGAAAATAAGTTGAGGCATGTGGTGAAAATATCGCCTTACTTTTTTACATTTTCCATGGAAAAAATTTCTTTGTGGTTGAAGAAAATTTTTCCACAAAAAGTAATGAAGGATATAGGACGTTTACTCATAAAAATGACCATGGGATAGAGAGTAGTGTCTCAACTTATTTTCCTACTTCTTAAACAAATCAAGCGTTTTTTTTTTTCATGTTATCAAACAGAATCATATAACTGAAAAATTTACCATTCTTCCCTCCCAAAGTTGTTTAAGTCTACTGTAACATAGTCGGAGTCCAACGAGAAAGTCTGCTTCAAACGTTGTTGGCAAATAATTTGAAGGATATATGTCCCAATCAATCCACCGTAGCTCATCTGGAAGATAATCAGGACCTCTAGGAATGCAGGCGTAATGAATTTCCAGTAATCTTAGTTTGGCCATCTTTCTAAAGGCTTCAGTCCCCATTTCAATTGTGTACAATCCTTCTTGGGGTCCCCACAGTATGCCTTCAATGTTTTCTGTACCCTAACAACCACAAATAAACAAGATCCAATATATATAATTAGTAACCAAAGAAACATATACACGTACATATAACTATTAATATGTTCATTTATTATTATATTTACTCCTTGTTAATTGCAATTCAAATGAAGGATTGAAGATTATAGTTTAAAGAACTCACCGTGCCTCTTGTTAATACTTGTTCAATATCGCTGGTATCCCACAGCCTGCTATACTTCCCAGGCTCTCGAGGAAAATTCTGACGAACAATATGCCGACCCATTTCTCGCATCAATTGATGCATACAAACCCTACCATTTGAATAATTTATCAATGATTTATGAAGGAGAATAGGTATGGAATGATCTGGGTAAAAATTGAAACTATCAAGTATCCTAGATAAATGTTGTCTGTCCCATCCTTCGAAGAAACATGCAATATCTAAGAAAGTATTTTGAACGATTTCTTCTAAACCATCAAAACCTACTTTTAGTTTTTTAAGAAGACTGCCATCCAGGCCTACTTTCCTTAGTTTTTCCAATGAAGCTTTCCAACAATCCAAGTTTTCATAGCGTAGTGCGGCACCCAAGACTTTAAGAGCTAAAGGTAGGCGACCAGAATACTCTATAACTTGAACTGATAGCTCCTCGAAATCTTTAGCAGGACATTCATCATTAAAGGCCTCCCAACAGAATAGCTTAGTAGCTTCAACATAACCTAAGACACTCACCTCATGTATTTTGTCCACATTATGCAGAACGAGGAGTTTTCTATCCCTAGTTGTTATTATAATTCTACTCCCTGGACCAAACCACTCATGACTTCCAGCTAACGCTTCTAATTGCTCTGAACTATCGACATCGTCAATAACAAGAAGAACCCTTCTAGACCGCAGCCTTGTCTTCATTAGTGCAATTCCATCCATATCATTCGTTACCTGCAAATCCTTCACCCCCAGGGTTTGGGAAAGAACGTACTGCTGTAACCTTCTGAGACCGCCCTTCTTAGATGTTTCTCCAACTTCATCAAGAAAATAGGCAACTTCAAACCGATCTTGAATTTGGCGGTAAACAGCCCTAGCTAAAGTTGACTTGCCTATTCCACTCAAGCCCCATATGCCAACAGTGCGAACAACATTGGACTCTTCACCCAACAACAGAGTAACCTCCTTTATGCGAGATTTCATTCCAACTAGACCCTCATCTTCAACTTTGATTTTAGATGGAAGTTTACTCCAAATCTCTTGGACAATTCGATCGATAAATTTCGATTCATGCCTGTTGATTATAAAGGATGAAAGTAAGATAATATATTAAAGAAACACAAAACGATAACACAAAACGATTATATATGAACACAATACATCAATGCATCAATAAATAGAACGCGAAGAGGATTAAGAACACAAAACGATTTATTGTAAATATGAACTCACAACGAGGATTAATGCATCAATAAATAGAACGAGATTAAGAACACAATACATCAAACATTCGAATAGTGGAGCTATTTCTAAATAATAGTGTAATTAAAATGAGAAGAGGATTTCCTCGCCTGGGGTGCACATTATTCGCATGTAGAAAGAAGATTGTTTATTTTGATAACATAATTTCTAAAATCCATAAAAATGTTGGCTGGTTAAAAAGGAAAGCTATTTTAGTCAGGAGCTGGGCCAACTCTCATAAAATTTGAGCAACATATATAGTATTCTTTTATCTGGTTTTTATGGCTGCATTTGACACTCCTATATTTGTGATTGCATGAAGAGATCAAGATGATCTTTGTGAACTTTTTCCGGGGAGAATCTGAGGATGGTAACAACTAACATGTACCAATTGGGTATATTAAGTGTTCGGATCTGATATTTTACCCACCACGCATATTTAAAACCTCTTTATTCTAAATGGATCACCATTTCAAACTTAAGTGCAATCAAGCGGCACCTTAAATAAATAAATAATAGGCTATATTTACATATAATTTGTAAAGTAATGAAGTATGAGGATATAGAAGTAGGATTAATTTACCCATCTGCAGTTTTGTTCAATTCCAATCCAGATAAGTTTGCTGCGTCTGTAAGAGCTTTTATCCAGATTTGGACCTTGTCCGAATCGTGTTTGCGAAACATTTCTCCAAAATGTCCTTCCTGTTTCCGTACATCCGAAGGCTCAATGTCGTAGAAGACTGGGATAACTGTTTGTCCCATTGATGATTTACTATTGCATTCCATGACCTTCACAAGCTCATCTAAACACCACCGCGAAGAAGCATAGTTTTTGGAGAAAACAATGACAGCAAAGCTCGATTCCTCGATGGCTTTGAGGATGGCAGGTGAGATTGATTCCCCTGTTTCAAGCCTCTCATCGTCCTTGAATGTGTAGATGCCACTCTTTTTAAGAGCAGAATAGAGATGATCAATGAAAGTCTTCCTAGTGTCTTCCCCTCGAAAGCTTAAAAATACATCGTACTTCCACCTATGATGATCTCCTGTCGAAGAAGAAGGAGAAGAAGCAGCAGCTTCTACTTCCAAAACTTCTTCAATTGCTACCATACTTTTGCTTAATTTTAATGCTAAGCTTCCATGAGTGAGAAAAGAAGCTGTGGATTGGTGGGAACAGAACACCCTTAGTCTCAACTCAAAATGACGAACAACACTACTAGGGGTAACCCATGCCGATGGCACTTGGACTTAACTCGTGTAAATTACCCATCACCTGAATCATAAATTCAAGAGGACAATGTAAACTAACAAAGATGTACATAAGAATTTTTGTTTTACGAAGAAAAGAAAAACAAATTTCAGTCCTACAACACATATAAATCCCTTGAATGGACATGCATATTACAATTGCATAGCCAGGAACAAAATATTAAAACCAATTGCATAGAAGATAACAAAAGATCAACGGGATAGTATTTCTAATAAAAAATCATACTTTTTCTAATTTATATTTTACACACCTCAAATTTAGAACTTCACTTATAATAAGTATTATCCTTGATCAATGATTATGCTAATTAGGTGAATTAAAAGATGCAAAAGGCAAAGCACGGTACGAGTAATATACATTCTTATTGCGTCTAGGCGACACATCCATCCTACCTTCGCTCAAAGAAAGCCCAACAAAGTTTCTAGCTTGAAAATTTGTCAGAGAAGGGGAGAGAAACACATCAAACAAAAATTAAACACAAACTCAACCACAATAAAATTATTTACAAACAATTCCCTTCATATCCATACAGCACAGAGTAGGCAAAGTGTTCAAAAAGTAGATAATCTGAAAATTTAAATAATAATAAGAAGAAAAAAGAAATTAAATGATTTAAAGGTTTAAAAAGAAAAAAAAGAAAAGAGGACTTATTAAATTGGTTTAGTCAAGTCCAATCCAAATTTAACGCAAACCTGTTACAATAATTATGTGTCGAATTCGTGTCAGGCTCTAAGGGTCAAATATTGCTAGCCCTACTGAGTAACAAACCACATTAAAGAGGGGAAAAATTAAAGAGGCACATAGAAATAAGGAACCAAATCAATCCAAAATTCCAAATTAATCATTCACTAGAAGAACAAACCAAATCAATCCAGAATTCCATATCAAATTCTCACTCTGATCCATGTGTGTGTGTAAGAACAACGCGAATAAACTTGTCCATGAAAGCAAGGAAAAGGAATATACCCAATGAAGAATGAAGCTCAAAGTGAACAAAAAAAGCAATTTGCATGTGAACAACCATAGTTCCTACTTTTTAAAGAGGGAAAAAATAAAGATAGACTCCAAATTGAGCCATTGGGGCAAATCCCTGAATACAATCTAGTCCTGGAAACATTAAAATGCAAGAATCATACATATTTATTTAGGTAGGACTAGTACAGTACATCGATTCAGCTCACTATATATATATATATCCTTTTAGAAAAATCCACACATTTTGAATTCTTTTTTTATAGATTGATAGTAGAAGATAAGTAAAGATCAGTAGTTCTATATATATAACTTTAGTCAAACCTAAAAGCATTACCCACAGACTGAATAACAATAACAATAATAAATATGGGTACGTATGTATAAGTTTAGAACCACGAATTCAGCGAAGAAATACTTGTTAAGTAGGAGGGAAGGGATAAATTACACTATCACGCCTCTTTGGTTGGATGAATGTGTGTAAGAACAGAATAAATAAGGCAAATATTTTCCACTAAATATGGGCTAGGCTATAAAGAGGATTCCCTCACTTTAACAAAAACAAGGGATGACCATTTAGAGGGGCAAATCGATGAAATTTTAATGAAAATTTGCAGAGACGATCTATATTATGAGTAGATCACCACCACCAAATTTCATAAAAAAAAATCAACCTAGAAGTGGGTGTAATTATGATAAAAAAATTTAACGGTAAAAAATGTACATATATATCAATTTTTCAAAAATTTAACGGTAAAAAATGTACATATATATCAATTTTTCAAAACATCCACTTCTAGGTTGAATTTTTCTATGAATTTTTGTAGAGGTGATCTACTCATAATATAGATCGTCTCTACAAATTTTCATTAAAAAAATTCATCGATTTGCCCCTCTAAATGGTCATCCCTTATTTTTGTTAAAGTGAGGGAATCCCTCTTTATAGCCTAAGTCTATATATATATGTAAGTATAAAATCCAATCATGTCATGAACACACACCTCAAAAACAAAAACATATTTTATATAGAGAGAAGGGATTCCTATTTAGAGGGGTACGTTAAGCATGATATTCATTTTAGTTCCTTCTCCTAACAGCTTAAGCTTTGGGGAGATAAGGTCTTAACATGGTATCAGAGCTTGATTTTCTAAGAGGTCCAAGGTTCAAGCCTCGGCAACTCCATCCCCCACTCTCCACGTGCGAGTATGGGTTACAGTAAATAGACGATTTGTAGAGATGATCTATATGATGAATTGACGTGATCATCAAATTTCAACAACCGAAAATGTACATATATATCAATTTTGACGACATTCTTTTCTAGTTTGAATTTTTTTTTATGAAATTTAGTGGAGATAATCTACTCACTATATAAGTGGAGATAATCTACTCACTATATAGATCATTTCTATAAATTTCCGTACAAAGATTCATCTATTTATTACTCAAAATGGAGATTCCTTCTTTTTGTTAAAGTGAGTGAATCCTTTTTTATAGTCTAGCGCTCTCTCTATATATATGTATATATATAACAAATGTAACGAAGTAGCCAGCCAGCAAAATTCCCACCTTCAACTAATTATTTGAAGCGAATTCAACGCTTTCCTCCCCTGTATACAAAACTTTGGGGTTGTTCTATCAAAACTTTGAAGATTATTCAGATCTGAATCCATCCATGATTTTAAACCCAAAACAAAATATAAATAATTAAATAAACAACTGCACTAAATAGATACATACATAGAGATGAGATGATGATCTAGAGAAAAATTAGCATAGTCAGTCAGTCTCCGTCTCTAGAGGCACACGCGGATTTGTGTGATGAGTAAAGACTGAAGAAGAGATAAAAGCAATGATTGAAATAAAAGACTGCATACATACATATATACATACATACTATCCTACTGCTACATTGTGTGTTGATTGAAGACTGAAAGAAGAGGGAAAGGGTCAGCAGCATTAGAAGGGGCCAAGTCATTTTCCTTTTTAATTATATTAACTTTCCCTTTCGCTGCAAAAAATAAAATAAAATGAGATGATGGAAATTAAGCAAGCTACTTTGTGTGCTGATTAATTGAGTCAATCAAAGATTGAAGACTGAAAGAAGAGGGAAAAGGTCAGCATTACAAGAGGCCAAGTCATTTTCCTTTTTAGTTATATAAACTTTCCCTTTTCTGCGAAACAACGTATACCAGCTTTGTGAAAATGATTTCTATAGCAAAAGTATATTATCTCCACAAATTTTTATTAATTTTTTTTTAATTTAGATGTGTGTGAAATAATCATCTAAATTTCAATGAATGAAAACAATATCGAATTTTCTTTTTAATTATAAACTTGTAAAGCAACGATTGAAATAAAAGACTGCATAAATACATATATAATACATAATATTGTACTGCTACATTGTGTGCTGATTGAAGACTGAAGAAGAGGGAATGGGTCAGCATTAGAAGGGGCCAAGTCAATTTCCTTTTTAATTATAAACTTTCCCTTTCACTGCAAAAAATAAAATAAAATGGAAAGCACGCTGACAAGAACAGAGAGAATGAGGGAAATAAGAAAAAATAGCTTTTAATCCACTTGGCTCTTCTTTATTACAATTTGCATCTAATTTTTATCAACCAAGTCTAATTGAAGAGTTTTAATTAATGAATTTTTCTAAAAAACTTTGTGAAAAAATGATTTCTATAGCAAGTATATCATCTCCATAAATTTTTTATGAAAAAAAATCAATTTAGAAGTGGGTGAAATAATCATCCAAAATTTCAATAAACAAAAAATAACATATTTATCAAATGTTTATTACACCCATTTCCATTGTGAATTTCTTAATCAATTTTTGTAGAGTAACACAGTTCAACAAAAAACATGTGAACTCCCAAATTTTTTTGATAGGAAACAGAAGATATTATTTTTTTTTTGATCAGAAACAACACTTATATTAATCAAATATAGACAATACAAGCAGAAAAAAGACTGAAAGTGAATGAGAAATCCACTCACAGCTAGTACGAAAATAAGAATGACAAACAAAAGAAATACAAGAATCTAGCAGACAACAGGCAGCCTAAGAACAAGCTTGCTACCAAACCCTACCCGAAAACAACACAAACAGCATAAAACTACACTCAATCTAAAGGACTGCCGCTGACCAATCTCTGGCAATGTCTGACAAGGAAAGAGCCCCAAAAACTTTCGAAGAATATGCCCATAGCGAAGCCGTAGCCTTGACCCTCTGCCAAACTTCCTCAATATTAGCCTCCTTGTCGTCAAACAATCTGGAATTCCTTTCCCTCCACACGCACCATACAACTGCCATGCAACTACTTCTCCATAAAGTTTTAGACTTCTTTTTGTTACCCTTCAAATACCACTTTAATGAAAGTAACCTATGCCAAGATTTTGGAAAAGCCGAAATGAGACCTAACACTCTTCGAATGTTGCACCAAATAAGGTGTACAAATGAACAATGGAGTAACATATGATCAATGCACTCTCCCTCTCTTTTACACAAAACACACCAAGATGGAGAAATTTGTAAGTACGGTCTTCTCAATTGCAACAAGTCTGCTGTGTTAACTTTCTTTATAGCAGCTAACCAAGCCAAAACCTTAACCTTAGCCGGTATACCATTCTTCCAAATCATATCGTATGGTTCAAAATTTCCTTCTACGTTGGCCTGTGACAGAAATTCAAAAAATGATCTTACAGAAAACAGCCCAGATTTATCTTTCTCCCATATTCTTGAATCCCTCTCGAATCTTGATATCTGCAAATTATTAATTAACCCCATCATCATTATATACTCGATCTCTTCCACTTCCGAAAAATTTCTTCTAAATATAATGTCCCATGCAAAATTGTCACTTGAATCCCATAAAATATAATCAGCTATTAAAGCTCTTGGATTGACTGCCACTCTATGTAATCGTGGAAACTGCACTGCCAAGGTGTCCTCTCCCAACCATCTATCTAACCAAAACCGAATATTAGCTCCATCTCCAACCTTGAATCGAAAACTCCTCTCAAACTTGACAATACCTCTAGAAATTGCCTTCCATGGATTACGAAGAGACCCTCTAACCACTGCATTGGATCTCCAACCAGTGTCTAACACTCCATATTTACTTTTGATAATGGAATGCCAAAATGCACTTTGTTCAATCGGAAATCGCCACAACCATTTACCCAAAAGAGCCTCATTCCTCTTAATCAAATTACCAATACCCAGACCCCCATCTCTTTTACACCGAGAAACAGACTCCCAGGCCACCAAATGATCCCCTTTTCCCTTCTCAAACCCCTCCCAGAGAAAATTCCTCATTAATTTTTCAATGCTCTTGGCTACCGAAACGGGAATTTTAAAAAGAGAAAGATAGTAAATTGGAATACTTTCCAAAACCGACTGAATCAAAGTCAGCTTACCACCTCTCGAAACGCATCCCCTCAACCAACCTTCGAGCCTTCTACCTACTTTTTCAACAACCGGACTCCAAAAACCCAACCTTTTTGGATTATCCCCCAAAGGCAACCCCAAATAAGACATAGGCCAACTTCCCACCGAGCACCCAATTCTGGCAGCTAATGAATTCAACTCCTCCTCTACTATATTAATGCCCACCACTTCGCTTTTTGAGAAATTTATCTTTAAACCCGAAGCATACCCGAAAATGTCTAAAATACAAATAAGATTATCGATTTTCTCCTCATTCCTAGAAAGGAAAAAGATAGTATCATCGGCAAATTGTAAATGGGACAATTTTACTCCATCTCTACCTATAGAAAACCCTTCAACCATACCGCGCCCTATTGCCCTCTCAACCAGCAAATTTAATACATCCGATACCAACACAAAAAGAAAAGGAGAGAGAGGATCCCCTTGCCGAAGACCTCTTGTCGCCTTAAAGAGCCCTCTTGGTCTCCCATTCATCAACACCGAAAAATTTACTGACGACAAGCACCCTTTAATCCATCTCCTCCACCTACTCCCAAACCCCTTATTCTCCATCACATGATCCAAAAAATCCCACTCAATGTGATCGTAAGCCTTTTCAAAATCAATCTTCAACACCAATCCCTCCTTCTTTCTCTCCCTATACTCCTCAACACCTTCATTAGCAATGAGAGCCAAATCAAGAATTTGTCTCCCCTTAACAAAAGCCCCTTGCGCAACTCCTACGGTTTCACCCATTACCTCCCTCAACCTTAAAGATAAGATTTTAGCCAATACTTTGTAAAGACTAGTAACTAGGCTAATAGGTCTAAAATCTTTAAGTTTGAAAGAAGCGATTTTCTTCGGAATGAGGCATATGAACGTTGCATTAGTACGCGCATTCACCACCCCACTGTCAAAAAATTCCCTCAAAGCCTTCATTAAGTCCTCTTTAATAATCTCCCATCCTTTCTTGAATACCTCCATAGTGTACCCGTCCGGTCCCGGCGACTTGTTACCGTCACACGAATCAATAGCTGCCTTAACTTCTTCCTCCTCAAATGGCCTTTCAAGCCATTCCTTGTTCTCTACACTAATCGGGTTCCACTCCAAGCCCACAAAACCCACATGAGATCTTTCCTTTTTTGTGTAAAGCCTCTTAAAATACTCCACCAACTCGCTCTCAATTTCAGATTCTTCCAACACTATCGAGCCGTCCTCCCTCTCCATCTTACTTATGAATTTGTTAACTTTTCTTTGATTAATAATCCGATGGAATAAGCTAGAATTAGCATCCCATTCAACTACCCCTTTAACTCTCGCTTTTTGGTTCCAAGAGATTTCTTCATTCAAGAGTAGTTCTTCCATCTCCTCCTTTAACCTCCTTCTCTCCGATATTTTCTCTTCACCCAAAGAACCCCTAATTTCTTCTTCATCAATTTCCTGAATTTTGCGCATTAACTGCCCCTTTTTCACCCTCACGTCACCGAATACCTCGTAGTTCCATCTTTTTACTTTCTGTTTTACTAGCTCCAATTTCTTCATGAATTTGAACCCTTCCCACCCTTCAACCGTGCTTTCACCCCACCAATCTTTGAAAATTCCCAAGAACTCTCTATGTTTTAGCCACATATTTTCGAATCGAAACGGAGTTGGACCCCATCGAAAAGCACTTGTGTCTAAGGCCAACGGAAAATGATCTGAAACAACTCGAATGAGCGCTTCTTGTCTCGCTACCTCAAACTCGTCCCAATCCATCGAGAATAAAAATCTATCCAACCTCGAGTGACATCTCCCATTCGACCAAGTAAAATTTGCATTATTAATCCCCGGATCACACAATCCCGAATTTCTGATGAAGGCATCAAATCTTTTCATGCTTTTAGTCCATCTACCATTCTCACCACCTTTTTTCTCCGACGGGTATCTAATAATATTGAAATCTCCACCTAAACACCATCTATTCCCGCATAACCCATAAAGACTAGCCAACTCCTCCCAAAATTCTTTTCTATCTCTATACCTACATGGACCGTAAATCCCCGACAACCACCAACATTCCCCTTGTATTGGTTTTAGTTTAACCGACAGCGAAAAACTTCCCTTCACACACTCTTCACATGACACCACCCTTACATCCCATACTATCAACACCCCCCGGACCTTCCCACAGCTGGAATGAAAGCCCAATCTTTATATCTAACCCCCCACACTGCCCCTACAACTTCCCAAGAAATTTTTACCTTTTTCGTTTCTTGCAATATAATTATATCCGGCTTTTCCTTCATTACTACCTCTTTAATACATCTTCTTTTCTCCCCCCCCCCCAACCCTCTCACATTCCATGATATTATCTTCATTGAGAACCCCTTTCGCCCCTCCTCACTGAACTATCACTGCCGCCTTTGTTATAGTTAACACTACATTCTAGATTGCGCAATTCTCGCACCCCTTTTTTGCCGACCCTATCATTTTCCTTTCACCCCTCTTCCCTTTGGAGACCAATTGAGTCATTTTGATTCCCATCCCATCCAACAATCTATCAAATTTTTCACTATCTTTCTTATTCAATCCAGTCCACCCTCCTGCTACTTCTAACTGATTTTCTATTGTGCCTAGAACTTTCTGGTCATCTGCTCTTCTGTTGCTGTTTTGATCATTCTTCTCCTCTTGTACAATATTGCTGCTAGCCCCCATCATATTCTTACTGTTGTCCTCTCTCTTTGATACCGTAATTGTTTGAATCTCTCCAAGGTTGTCAACCTCGTTTCTTCTCCTAAAGACCTTCTCATAAAACACGGACATAGTTAATTTATTGGCCAAAATCTCAGCCCTGTATCCTCCTCTGTAGATTGTGAATACTGCTCCATTACTATTCCCAAAACTATATGATATTGAATCTGCTGGACTGCCCTCGTTTAACCCATGTAAAACCAACTGTTTTCCTTCCTTTCTTGCATACCGTCTTTCACTGTCAACATTATTCACGCCAACATGAAAATCGGCTTCCCCATCGAAGAAAAATCTAGCTAACCAATTATTATCTCCGTCGCAATTATCAATAACATTATGAATCTTCAGGCCCTCCTCATCTGAACTGCTATCCACATAAGAACCTTCACCGTCACTCTCTCTATTATCTATCATAACCTGTTTGTATTCAAAATCTGAATGCACAATAGTCTCGTCACCAGACACCAATTCCTCCTCAAGCTCTCTAACGTTATTAAACTCTCTCTCTTCCTTCTCCTTAAAATATCCCTCCCACTTTGTCATTACTTCACCGTCCAAATCTTTTTCCCCAGTATCATTAAATTTAAGTGACACCTTCTTTTGCTTTTTACGTCTTCTGTAAAATTGTAAAGGTTTTTGAGCGGACCATTTGAATTTAAAAAGGCTGCTTTTTTTTCTCCCCCCCCTTAAGCTTAGACCCAGCCACTAGAAAATCCTCTATCTCAAAATTTTTGTCCGACTCGCTATCCAACCCAGCCCTTTTCCTTTCTTCTTCGACTGTGAAATCCGTCTCACCCTCTATTGCTACCATTCCAAAATTTAACAAATTAATATGACTTGACCCACCATCCTTAATCATTCTATCACCTTCTTTCATTTTTCCTTTCCGCCGATATTCCCACCCCATATCTTCTGCAACTCCAGTCATCCCCTCCTTCTCGTTAATTGAAGTTCCACAATTACTGCCTTCCCCAATAAATTCTCCCATCTTTCCTCTCCCTTCTTTGAGAATGACTTTACCTTCAATGAGGCCAGCACTTTCATTATCGGTCCTATACAACTCAATATTTCCCATTCCCTCATTAGAAGTCTTATTATTAACTTCACCCATTACACATACGTTCGGAACTTGACCCCTGCCTTGACCTCCATTAAATTCTACAACACCAATAATACAACGATCAAAAACCCCCAATTCCGGAGTTTTATTGAACTTACCCCTGTTCTTCAAATTTAATTTACTCAACACCTTCAACCGTATAGTGCATTTCTCCTTCCCTTTCCCTACCAAATCAATCTCTGCCGGAACAAACCCACTACTGTTACCACTAACTTTTATTCTGGGAGCAAATAGTCTAGACATACTTACTGTACTCTTGTCAATTGTTATCAATCCCCCACATTGACTCCCGATTTTCTCAAACACTTCTCTTCTCCACCAATTTAACGGTAAGTCTGTAAATTCAATCCATCCACCGGTAAATGCAAGCTTACGATTGAACATTACCTCATTTTGACCCCAGGCTTGTAAACAAACTGCTCTCCCTTCAAAAAACAGAACCCTTTTACTTCTTCCTAGCTTCATGGCACTTTCTTCTGATTTACATTGGATGACTGCCTTGTCTGGTTGAAAAGGTTGCATTCTAATTGCCTCTTTGAAATGTCTGTTGATTGCTTCTTGAATACTGGCCCAATCATGCCAAAGACTTTCCCTTGTACAAACTATTACCTTGTCCCAATCGAAAGTACCATACGATTGAAAAATGGCCTCTTTGCCTTCTTCCCTACCTCTACTTTGTTTTTCGAAGAAAGGAGCTATATAATTTCTTTTCACCATCTCAGCATAAGAAACCTTTTCGTCCAATCTCGTCCCAGCTGTGAATTTCCGTTTACTTGATTGTGTACTATGTTCAGTTTTCTTTCCAGCATAAGAACCCACTGCACTGTTATTTACTTGCATATTTCCAGATCTATGAATGATTTTTAGTAATGCCTCTGCCACCTTCAACCAACCTTCTCCATTTTTACAAGCCGGAATAACCACCTCTTTGCTAACAGTGCCTCCCCTGATTTCTAACAAACTCATAAAATTCCCCTTCTCATTACTATATCTTTGCAATAACCATATTATACCCGGTAACTGATACTTACTTGAGAAACGACTGTTTTCCACTCCTCCAGCAGCCTTCTTCAGTTCTCTACTGACCCATTCCGCTACCTTAAAATCGATAATGATCCTATATGATTTGCTTCTTGTGATCTCTGTTATAGAGACCATGGAACCATGCTCTGTCATCTGGAACCTAAACTCCTTGAACTCCAATCTGACCGTTAGAACCCCTTTATTGAACCCTACATAAACTGCTCTGCTTCTATCACTATTCACCATGGCTTGTTTACGAAAAGGATGATCGACGGCTCTTGGTACTCTGAAAGGAAACCTAATTCCAGGTGGCCTAAGGTACTGACTGTTCATTTACACTGCTCGTATTCGGAATCCAAAGGTTAGAAGCGGGGAAATCTACGCTGGATGTGATGATGACTGCAACCTTGCTCGGAACAGTGAGACGAGCAGATCTGGAAAGTTTGGCGTCGGACGGTGTATGCACGCGCTCTCACGCGCCGTAGACGTCGTCGGCGAGTGAGATTCACGCGCGGAGGTAGGTGGCGCGTGAAGGCGCGTGAGACGTTGGATTCCGATGATTTTTCTGTGGTTTGGTCGTCTATGGATTCCGACCTGTACTATTTGGTCGGTTATCCGGACATGGTAATCTGCCCTACTTGTACCATTGTCATATCGGCTTGAATAATTTGAAACATGTGACAGTATTTGGCCAAGTTGTTAATGCAGAAGATATTATTAAATAACTGCTAAAAAACTAAACAGTTACAAAAGAAAATACATTAGAGAACAGAGGATAAGATATCCACTGAGAGCTCTAATGATATGGACAAGCCCAAACTCTAGCAAACTGATGACAAGAAACAAACCAATCAACACCCTACGATACTACCACAGTCCAATGAAAACAAAAAGCTATCTGAAGCGTCAAAATTTTTCAAAGATCTCCCCCCCAATCCAACCAAAAAACAGGAAGATTCCCAGATATCATATGGAACGCTGCTTCTATCGTCAAAAGTCCTCTGGTTTCATTCACGCCTAATCTGCCACGACATTACCATAACTGTTTAACCTTCTTACTTCTCTTCCCGAACTGCCATTTTATAACCACAAAATCACTCCATCATCTCTTGGGAAAGGCTCCAATCAAACCAAATACCTCTAAAGCTTTTGACCACACATTCTAAACAAATTCACAGTGGAGCAAAATATGGTCAATATTTTCATTGGCCTTCCTACAAAAAACACCACCAAGGGGAGACACATAAAAGGCCTCCTCAATAGAACCAAGTCACACGTACTCACTTTTCCCAAAGAAGCCAGCCATGCGAACACCTTAATTTTGGTAGGGATTCCATTTTATCAAATAAGGCTTAATTGCGGAAAGGAGTATCTCAAAGAAGGCTTGAAAGAATTTCAAAGAAGGATTTACAGGAGAATTCTCCCGAAGAATGACGCACCCCCCCCCCAAAAAAAAAAAAAATAGACTCACGGTTAAAGTGAACATTATCAATGATGTTTAATAAAGCGATAAATTAATCGCCCTCCCATCATTGAAATTTCTAAAAAAGTTCAATCCCCATGAATAACTAGAATTTGAATGCCATGATATGATATGATATGATATGATATGATATGATATGATCGATTGGATGAGCATGTTCCGATTATTGGATAGATGATATAAACGAGGAAAGGAGTGAATATCAATCGGATTGCTGCTTCTATCTTCAAACACCCTCCGGTTATGTTAGGACCAAGTCACCCATGCTATTGCCAGCATAGTAAAACACCATAGTTGCTTGACCTTCTTATTATTTTGCTTGAAGTGCAATTTAATAATCAAAAACTCGCTCCATCTCTTTGGAAATGCTCCCACCAAACCAAACATCTCTAGGGCCTTGTCCACATAGCCTTAATAAACTCACAATCAAGCAGAATATGGTCAATATTCTCATTGGCCCTCTTACATAACACACACCACGATGGAGAAAGAGAAATAAATGGCCTCCTTACTTGAACCATGTCACACATGCTCACTTTCCCCAAAGAAGCCAGCCATGCAAACACTTTTATTTTGGTAGGGTTTCCACCTTACCAAATAACGCTGAATTGGGGGAAAAAGGCACTCTGAGATGGGCGTGACAGAATTTCAAAGAAGGTTTGCAAGAGAATTCACCCGAATAATGCCCCACCGAATCTCTTTTATCCAATGACTCGCGATTAAGGTGGACACTATCAATGGTATTTAACAAAGAGATGAAATAATTTCACTTTACATTGATGTATTGACTCATTTTGTGAGAATTTAAGTAAATCAACTAAAATCCGGAGTATCCATCATAATCCACAACAAAATGTAATTGAAGTACTATACTAGAGTTCATTTTTCCTTGTGTATAAAACAACCAAATTGGGAGTTTATCTTTTTATCAAGTCTTCTACTAATCTTCCTATATTACTTTCCCCTTACTCCGTTGACATTTACAAGTTAAATTCTCATTAAAAGTTATTGTCTATTCCCCCACATTTTTGGTTATTTTATTGAATTATTTATTCAATGAACTAACTTCCATCAGCATTTCCTTCAACGTGTATGTGTATGACTTAATTGCCATCACGGCATAAACAAGTGTTCTCTAATCATGGGATGATCCAGCAGCAGAATGTTGTATTATATTGAGGATTGCTGGATCATCAGAATGTTGTATTATATTGAGGATTGCCCAAAAGAGCGAACACTAGAATCTTCATGTGCTTGACTATACACAAAACAGGACCCCTAAATTTTCCTTTATTTGACAACATTTGTCCTGTTATACATAAAATTCAACCTCTCACTTCAAGCATGTAGTAACTTCCCATCTTTCGGGCATTAAAGAGAATGCACGATTAACCAATTTGCCTAGATCTGTGGCCCGAAAACAGCTTTTTATTTTACATAAATTAACAAGAAAATGGTGACTAAATAGATACATCACCAAAGTTCAGCTCGTGAAAATAACATGGACACATATTTACAGTTTAAAATGATGCTTCCTCCCAAATTAAGAGTCCACTATTGTGTCTTAAGATATTGCATTAAGAGTCCAGTTTCTATTTTGGGGCCAAATCACACCTTAGTAAGCAAGTTTCGTTTCATTGTTGATCACCTTAAAATTAGTGTATCCTTACAAAGTGTTAAATGACAAATTGGACCCTTAATTTGGGACGAATTGAGTATTAAAAAAGCATCTAGAATCATATGCGCACGATATTCAAAAAAAAATACTTTTGTGTAAATACAACTGTCTTGTTGTCTTCATAAATTACAAGGAACACGTAGAGAGAATATTACATATATACACATGTATATCAATGGAGGATCCAATTCATTCAAAACATGAAAAATCCATTTGGGAGTTCCTATTACTCCACTGATTCATATTACTCAATGCAAATATACTCGACAATAATTAAGAATAACCTCACTGGAATTTGGGCTGAATCAATACAAACCAGGATGATAAATAAATAAATAAAAACACACAACAGGTAAAGGGTAAATTACAAGAAGGCCCTGAAGTGTTGCCCATTTGTAATTTGCTCATCTAAACCATAGAAGTCAAAAAAATTCCAACATTCATTTTTTTTCCACAATAGTTCCCTTTTTATCCAAAATTAGCTAAAATTTAATTTATTGGCATATATACATATAAATGTTATCATATAAAGACAAACGGCTGTTTGGTACATTGAATATTAAAGCTCTGTCAAGATAACTCCTTACCACTTTAGCCGCTTTTGAACTCTCTTTTTTCCATTTCTAATTATCTATATGCGAGTTTCACACACATCATAGATGCACAAAAAGCTCGTATATTATGTATATACTATTGCTAACCATGCCAAAGACATTAGGAGTCTAATTAACCTCTCATACATCTATATTCTAACTCTTATAAGCGTATCTTCCACCTAAGCTTGAGATCAAATTTCAGGTCATTTCTTGGGACATGATCTGCCATAATCTCTTTCGATCCTTTATGCAGTTTTCTATCTTTTATCACTTATACATTCATCTCAATACTTAATATGGCATTTTAATCTCAACCCTCCTATCTTTTATCTATAATACCTTTTTTTCGATTCAAAAACGATTCTAGCTTATCATATAGCTCTCTGTGTGTGCAGGTATGAATATAAACCTCAACAGAGTTATATGAGAAAATGAATTAATTCAACAAATTTGTCCAAAATCCCTTCAAACCTTTCCAGACTGTAGCAACTTCATTGAAATTTTAACATATTTTGGAAGCAAATATGGGTTTGTGTAAAACCTGAAGGGAGTTTTATGCTCATTATTATAGTTGAAGGGCACACCAAATTAACTTAGGTAGTGTGTGTTTAACCTCTTTATGCTGATTGAAAGTCTATTCAGCATTAAGAGGTCGGAATGGTGTTTGTTTTATCTCCTCTTAATGCTGAATTGGATTAAAATTTAGCCTTAGCAATAAGAGACAAATCTTACACTGAATGCTTAATTTAACTTTTAATGAAATTTTATTCCACTAGTGCCCTTATTCTTTTTACTCCTTCACTATTGCGATATATCACAATAATAACGGTCAAATTGTGAAATGCTATATGTTCAACATTCAAAGCTAAATAAAATCAAACAAATTTTTTAGAAGTTGGATTCAGCATTCAAAACTCAACATTCAGTGTTCAGCAATCACAGGTTCAAAATACAAACATACCCTTTAGTCCATACTTCACATTGAGGTCAATCATGAATGCAAATCCAGCATTCAATATTCAGCAATCAAAGATAAAATAACAAATAACCCTTTCATCTATAGTTCACATGGAGATCAATCATAAATGCATACATATACATATATATATATATATATTTATTTATTTTTGGGTCCAGATACTTTATTTAGCAGCCGCCAGGATTCAACCTGGGAGCTCCTAGTGGAACCCCTAGTGCGCTACCACTGACTACTTGTTGGTGTTTATAAATGCATATATATGTACGTACAAAAGTTTTAACAGTAAGTACAACACTAACCCGGGAAGATCACAGTCAAGGGGCTTCCATCTCCATTGGAGATAATTGGTGTATTTCCTTCCATTGGGTTGACAATCATAGGCTTCATCAACATAAGGACATGTCCCTTTTTTATATATTGGACAATTTTCCTCATCTTTCACCCACGTCACATTATACATATCACAACTCCTTAACTTCTCCAACATTTCTACTCCCATTCTTGAAAACCCATTTCCAGGAATTGGGTTTTCCTTCTCAATTCCACCCCCAAATTATTTTCTATTTTTCTTATAACCAAAATCAGAAACTGGATTTTTCTTCTCAATTCCACCCCCAAACTCTGCCTCATTTTTCACATCACCAAAATCAGAACTAGGGTTTTTCTTATAATCATCATTATCGGGATTCTCTTCCATTCTTGAAAACCAAATTTCCGGAATTTGGGTTTTTCTTGTTAATTCCATCCCCAAAATCTGTCTCATTTTTCAAATCATCAAAATTAGAAACTGGGTTTTTGGCATTGTAAGATTTGGGATCTGGGGAAATGTGGGTTTGAATTGAGGAATTAATTGTGTTAATTTGAGAGTGAGGGTTTTGGGTTTGGGATTGGGAGTAGTAGTAGAGATCTTTGAAGAGAGAGAGAGAGAGAATTGAGTCAAGAACTCTTTTGTTGAAGAGGAAGAAAGTGAGGAGAAATAAGAAAATTAAGGAGACGGTTGAGAGTATGCAGTACCGTTTCTTCTTTGGGGAGGAGGACGATGATGAAGAAGTTAACAATGTTACAAAGTTCTAATTTAAGTTCTTTTAAATTTGGTTTCATTATTAAATTACTTGTTAGGAACAATTTTCATGATAAAAAATAAAAATTGGTTAAAATTTTTTAGACTTCACTTGATTAAATTAATTAATAAATTATTTTTTAGTCTTAGGTTAAAAAATAAATTCCTATCGTAAGGACTTTTTATTTTTTATTAGAAAAACTTAAAACGCGATGTATGTAATCTTATATTACCACCAACTTAAGTGGGAGAATATTCCAGGTGTGTTTGACGCTTCGGATTAGAGAGTCAGATTGAACTATTTAATTCCATCCTAACAGAATAAAATAATCTCATCTCTTAGGTAGGATTTGTTAATCATTTTCTCAGTTGGATAAAGAAAACGTAAGAAAAATAAAGGAAAAAAAAAATGTAAGTGACTTATAAAAATATTAACCTTCAAAATTACTATCTCCATAATATGAAGGGGCAGCATCATATAAAAGTGCTTCATTAAACGTAATCCAGTATGCAATTTCATAGACAATGAACCTATTAAATGAATGAATATCAATTAAGTCCCCCTCGTAAAATAGTACTTACCCTGTGCTATGAGAGAAAAAATAAGGGATTTTAAGCAAAAGTCGGGATTTAAAGTGCTGAAAAAGGAAAATCCATCGTTTGATAAAATTAGCGAAGATTTTAAAATTTTACACGCAGTAAATTTGCTAGATTTTGGCTTTTAAAAATTCCAACTTAAAATTCTATAGTACGAGGATTTATTGTTCAAGTTTCAACTTAAAAGAAGTGATATTTTAATTTTATTTTATTTTAAATGGAAAATTGCAATTGAAGGAATTTTAAATGATGGAATTTTAAGTTTTATCATTTATAATTTCAATAAATTTTAGAATTATTTCATCCAAACATAAGAAAGACACCATCATTAGTTAAAAACTTCCCCAAACGCGTCATTTTAAAAACCTACTAACACTACCACTTCACCCACTAATTACGAATTTTTTTGAATAAATGTGAAAAAGTAAAAAACTTAATTGAATTGTGACGCCCATATTTCCCATAAGGAGGCAACGATCTTCAGGAGTGGGCTATCATAGATGCCGTCTCTAACAACAGGAAAAAGTAATCATTTTAATAAATAGTCAAGAAAATGAAATAAAACTTATGACTTTTAAGAAAGAAATAACATCGGAATACATTTATAATTGTCATTAATATCTTGTCAACTCATGTTTTACGAGGAAGTCTATGCCATTGCGCAGGCGGTTGACTAGAGTGTAAATCATTCATCATCAAGAATTAATGAACATCAAAACATATCCGTAGCTAATATACTAAACATAGTCAAAATAACTCAATAAGAGAAAATATTCAAATTAATACATAATTTACATAAAGTACTGTATCCTATTATAAATAAGAGTTTATGATATAACAATTTCAAGTTCTTAAAAAGAAGTAACGAGAGCAAGTCGCGTGGTTCCTATCCCAAATCAAAATAATAAAACCTGTAGAAATCAAAAAAGGAAATGGCAAATATATATACTTATTGAGCACTAGTACCGTGACTAGACTAATTGTGCCTCCACGAAATATCATAACTCTCATCTAGGATTTATTAAGTCAAGTGTGCACACCGATCACAATCTAAAGCCCCCAAGGCTAGGCCCCCTTGTGGACCACCTAAATGTAACCATATCTAAATTTTTATTGTCTATCCGATACGAAAAGATACTTAGCTATCAATATAACAAAGCCAATATCAATTTAATAATATACGTAGGAACAAATATATGTATAATTTTATAGTTACCAAGTTCATATCAAAGTATATTATAATTCAAATCTTGTATAAATCTTCATTTCTAGACCATATGATGATGTATCTAACAATAAACTGTGTATACATGGATACACGCTAATGGATAGCAACTAGGGCTTGTGATGCATTAGCATACAACAAGATTTTCTCATATAAACATAAAATTTCGACAATAACATGCATAAATCAATAAAACTAACCACAAATGTCAAACCCAAAACCCTCATCTATGTGTATCAAAAAGTTCATATAAATGCTTAAAGTTCATGAAAAATTGAAAATCGAGTATAACCAAATTACGCGACTAACGCGATGAATGAGATTCATGTTAAAAATTCAGTTTTGGATATATAAAATTAGTGTATTAAGTTTTGTAGAAAACTAACCACGTTATATATTTAACAAATAAAATAATGAGAAATAAATAGAATAAAATAAAAGGCTGGCCTATATGAGAGTCGCGATAAAATACGCTATCCTAAAGACTTTATCGTCTCCCTATGTGCGGGTACTAACAATTAACAAAGTCTCCAAGATAAAACCCGTACAACTCTCAGCAATGCCTCATCTATGTGCATGTCCACAAGAAAACAAAATAAAATCAATCCGATCAAATTGCCCAACAAAATATTGAAAGTAGTATATGACAAAATAGTATGAGAGGAAGAGATGGTGTGAGAATAGACTTGTATATATTTTCTTGTTGTCATGTCTCCAAATGAAATGCCCACCCCCCTTTATATAGTGGCAGAGGTTAAGCAAGTTAATTACAAAATTAAATTATAATAATTCCTCCCATTTAATAGAATTAAAACAAGAGTTAAAAATATAATAAAATCAAAATAATTATCACAATAATAATAATAATAATAATAATAATAATAATAATAATAATAATAATAATAACAATAATAATAATAATAATAATAATAATAATAATAATAATAATAATAATAATTGTATTTTAATGGGGATTTGTTTTTAAGTTTTGAAACTTCAAATTCCAACAATTCGGACCACCGGAATTGCCTAACGGCTACTCATGCGAGTTTGAATATATTAATATGACATGAGGAGGAATATAAACTACACGAATCTCCATAGACCAAGAATTTCTTACCCAAAATGAAATTATTCAACATTGTAGGTTATAAAATATCCTAGGGGCAGGGTGAATAAAGTTTTTGAAACTTAATGGAATTTTAAAAATAGTTTCAAATAAAGTTTAAATAATAAAACTTTAATAAAATGTATAATAAGGAAGTAAGTATATTAAACAATCACACAAGAAATCAACAAATATAAATACGAGATAATAGAGAGCTTAAGTTTAGAGAGATTGAACCGAGTGAGACTATGATGTTTTGTTTACGTGGTTCGATTGTTTAGACCATACATCCACGCCCGAGTAGTGCCCCTGAGAAATTCCATTAAAACTGATTTTCTTCCGGGTGAAAATCAAACATTTACAAGTGTAATCTTTCTCACTACAACACTCAACAAGTGTTGTTCTTCTCACAACAAGTGTGATTCTTCTCACCACACTTAATCACAAGAAGCACTCTTGCTATACTATAAAAAAAACCTCTCACAATTTGAAGAATGAGATTTGTTTTGGTGATACACACCAAGATATAATAACTCTCAAGTGTATATGAAGATTACAAATGAAACTCACACTAGAGTTATCAAGATTGATCAATAAATAAGCTTACAGATGAAGAATATGATCAATGCAATGAATTGAATACTTGAATAACTTTGGATATATGAAAAAAGAGTTTGTAGAATGATTCAAGTCTATAAAAATATGTCTAAGACCTCATATATATAACTTGCAAAAGAATATGGCTGTTATAGGTGATTATGAAATGTTTTGGGTTAAAAGTAGACATTTTCAAAATTTCCAACAAATAAACTTCAAATAGTAGTCGACTCCCCTACACCCATGTAGTCGACTACACCAATAACCATGTAGTTGACTACATGCTACTAGTTTTCTAAGCCGACTCAAACCTCAAATTGCTCAAAAGCTCGGGGAGTGTTCTAGATGCTATTCTAAGCATGTTAGTGTTGGTTTTGAACATTAATTCAACCGAATGAATTAATTATGATTTTTACAAGAAAATCGGTTTATGAGAAATAGCTTTTCAATAAAGTTTGAAATTGTATGAATGCAATGAATGATACATGATCATATTTGAGCTTAGTTTGTGATCAAAAATGAAACTTTACATAAAAGCTAAACACTCACACAAATTGATAACAATGTTGAACTACAATTTAACTTGATTTGATTAATACGAGCTTCTCTTGATGCTTTTTTATCTTGATACATGCTTGCTTGAGTTCATGTGTGGATAGAGAGAATCTCATGGAGTGGTAATACACTTGATAAGATTTTTTGTTTTAGTTCTCGGGATACTTCAAGAAAACAAATGAGCTTGTTAAATCGATTTAATCAAAATACATATACAATACATGTAAAATACACATGATTAACTTTTTGTCATTATCAAAATAAGATTAAATCCTTCTAGGTCAACAAACATATTAGTAATAAGGCTATGAAGCGAAACATTGAACTAAAAGTAGGGTGTTACATGAATGCCACCATCTACCCCTAATCATCAGTATAAAACCTTAATCATACTCCAATTCAAACTAACAAGGAGCTCAATGAGGAATTATCATTAAAAAAATAGAAAAAGCAAACCCAACCTTTCTCCAATCAATTTGACAAAAGGGTGAAGAAGAGAGTAGAAGAAAGGAAGCGATTATAATTGCATAGCTTTGTTTATCATTAATTATTATTTATTTTTCAAAAAAAAAATCATCCATGACTCGAGGTACTCCAAAGTCCTGAGTTTAGCCATCTCCCTTCCCTTCAAGCTTAAATATCGGATATACTCAGTATTGTCGTGCAATGACACGTATATTTTTTTTTAAAAAAATATCATCGATCATCCCTCGAAATCTATAAACACATAGGGCTCCACCTTCTTGGGGTCCATTACCTAGTTTTGTGGTGTTTGATATTTGTTATTATTTTTTTCTTTTTGCTTTTTTTTTCTCGTGTGTTTCAAATATAATGGTTGATAATTTGATTCTTTATCTATTAGATCATTTCCAATGCAACTATAAATTAAATAAATAAAATGTCACATAAAATAGATATAGAATAAACCAAAAAATTGTTCTTCAACAAAACCCATAATAATGACTATTAAGCTTATGCAGCAAAACTGGGAGTAGACATTGTGATTGTGACCCTCTATTTTTAGATGGCCTCTTAGACAATATTTTAATATCACATCATCATTTATTTATGTATTTTTATTTTTTAAGTTTTTAATTATTTTAACTTTAATTTGATGATTTGTTTAATAAAAATAATACTATTGAAAAATATGAATCATGACCTACGTACCAAACAACAACCATATTGCATATAAACCTATTAATTTTGATTTTATGATTTTTGTTTTTTAAAAATAAAGAATCTATTGCACAATTTCATTGGAGATTTAAAAGAAAAAAATTGCCGATCAAGAAACTCTGTTATAACACGTAAGAAAGACATGGTTTGGAGCTATATATCCAATTCACTTACACCATTAACCAGGAAACACGGACACTCCAAATAAGTTGACGTGTCCGTGTGGAGCTATCCAATTCACTTAGACCATTAGCTAAGAAACACGAACACTCCTAAGAAGTTGACATGTTCATATTGTACTTGTGTTAGACAATGACACTTAGCAAGTGCTTGCAATAGAATTCAAACTCTTATAGCCCAGGGCCGATCAATTTGACCACTCCAAGAGCAATTAGGTTGGTTTATGTTTAATTTACACCATTAGTTAAAAGAGACTAATAAATTAAACATTTAGTAGTTAGATGGCAAAAATTTCCAATAAATTTCTTAATCGCACTTTAAAATGTATTTAATAATTTTTGTTCATTGTATTGTGCTGGATGGCACATGCGTACCTGTGAGAATCCGCAAATGCGACCCCCCGGGTCTCGTCCCCGTTCGGCTGGGCGTCTGAAACGTCGGAACGAATTCCGTCGTTCCATTTGCTGGAGTGTCTTTCTCGATTCTTATCGGGTGTCCCTATGTTCTATTTCTAGATACAAAGGGGTTTATTCAGAGTCGCCAGTACGTTTTACGAGAAAACGGACAAAATGGGTTGTGTAAAAAGGAAAGGCTATAGACAAGCCTTTCTTTACACGTTTGTCTGCGAAACCAGGATTCTATGGGGTTCGGAAACTATATTACGGTCTGGGAAGGTGTTAAGCACCCATTCCGCCCTTTCGGTCTCTAGTGGTCTTTTCTATGTTTATTCTATGTTGAAAAACTTGGATGCTTTTACTGACAGTCTAGTACTTTCTAAGTAAAAAAACCCTAATATTGGAAAAAACGGGAAAGGGCGTGAAAAAGCCTTTGTGTTCCGAGATCCGATGTTTTTATTTGAAAAGACGTAAGTACGAATGGAAAAACCTTTTGCTTTTGAAAGAGTGTCCCGTATTATTCCCCAGATAATGCCGGTTTTCTCGTATAGTGATTTCTCTTGTAAAAGTTCGGATCCTTTTGGAACAAAATCAATATGGAATTAGAACTCTCGAGGGGAGTTCTACCGGATGTATCACAATCTATGAAACAGATAGGATATACCGGGTTTTTAATTCCTAAGTAAGTTTTACTGGTCCGGGTTTTTAAAAATAGGGTTTTATCCGAACGATAATGTACTTACTTTTCTGGTTTTTTGAAAATGGTTTTATCAGGGTCTTTTGTTTTGAAAACGGTAGACTATTTGTAACTTGATAATAAGTTTATTCAAATAAAACGTGGACAGAATAACAGAAATAAAACAAGTACACAGATATTTAATGTTAAATACTAGGAGAGACTTTCTTTACCTTCCTGACGAAAATAATAATAAGAAAGAAAATATAGTCCCGGCGGAAAGATTTCCGGCGATAATGATCTTTTCCTTCTTCAGATATTTCCGAGAATTCGATTCCAGAGACGGGACACGTCGAGTGTCGAGAATAGATTCGATAATTCTTCAGAAATAAGACGATAATAGAAAAAAGCTTGATAAAATCAGACTAAAGCTCTAGAATTCTCAGATTCAAGTTGCTGCCTTTAATCCTTGGGGGGTGTTGGCCTATTTATAGTGCTCGGGGAGGATTGTCGCGTGACATTTCCCCCAAAAGGGGAAGTGTCGCGCGACAATGTGGTTACTGTACCTGTTTGTCGCGCGACTAACGGCTGAAGTGATGGTCCTGACAGACTGATGTGTCAGAGAGTGGTTGGTCGGGTTCAGAGGGGTCTGTCGTGCGACATAGTGTTGATTGTCGCGCGACAAACGGCTGAAGTGATGGTCCTGACAGACTGATGTGTCAGAGAGTGGATGGTCTGGTGCAGAGGGGTCTGTCGCGCGACAATGTGATATGTCGTGCGACAATCTCTCTTAAAAATAGGTTTGTTGGCCAACAAACCCTCTCGGGGTAGTTTCGGGTACTCGGGTGGGTCCCGGACCCAAAAACAGTAGTTCTTGTAAGTAGTTAGGGTTCTTGCGGGGGTCACGGATCGGGGTGTCTACAGTACCCTAATTAAATTCAAAATAATGTTTTGAATACTTTTGATGAAATTTTTGTTTCTATATTTTATCTAGTAAAATAAATTGTTTCTAGTACTACAACAAAGTTATGTATTAGTGGGAAAAGTTTTGGCCACTAAACGACCAAATATCCACACTAATACTTTTTGTGGGGAATTTCTTTTTTCCCGCCAGGTTCCCAGTAAAAACGTGCCACAAAAGGTTTTAGTGGGGAACCAAAATATTTCCCCACAAATTTTAAACTTTTTGTGGAAATATAATTTCCCTACTAAATATCACTTTTTGCATGTATTTTTTCCACACTAATACAAGGCAATTTTGCCACAAAAACAAGCTATTTCGCCACTAAATATGCATTTTTGGTGGGGAAAAATAAATCGCCATAAAAGATATATCTTTAGTAGTGATTTTCCTTCCCACAGATGATAAAATTGATTGCCACGAGAAAAATATTTTTTGTGGAAAAATATTAAGTCGCCACCAAATGCATCTTTGCCAGGGAAATATTTTCCCACTGATGATAAAAATTAATTGCTACACCGTAATGTTTTTGTGGGAAAGCAATGGTAATCGCCACAAAGATAATCATTTATGGGAAATTGTGTTCCCACTAGTTATAAAAGGAGTCCCACAAAAAACAAACTTCTTGTGGGAAAATTATATAATTGTCACATAATGTTATTTCAGTGGCAAATTGTGCTCCCACTAATGATAAAATTAATTGCCAAACAACGGAACATTTTGTGGCAAACAAAATAAAATCCCCACAAACTATTATCTTTTAATAACAAATTTGTACCAATAATTTTGCTGCAAAATATAACAATATAAAATATTTACCACTAAAAATCTAAATCAATTACAAAAGTCTACGATTACCATTTCATGAAAAAAAAACTCTGCTATCAATCCATAGTTTACCAACAATTGTCCAAATACTAATATATTAAAGTAACAAATCTAAAATAAAATAAATATGTGGAACTACTAGTAAAAGACTAATGGATCACCAAAAAGGTAAGAAAACTAGTAACAAATCTATCAAACTACTTTTTTCTCGCTATGCTGCTTCTTCGACCTACTTGAACCTTTAAATTATTCTTTTTCACGCTACACTTCATCTTCAATCCCCAAGTCATAACCTGTATTTGGAACAACTTATTAGTACTTAAATCATCTCAACTTTAACCTATTATACTACATTTCATGAATATAATGAATTATATACAATCAATATTTGGACAAAATTTATGTATATAAGTGTATATTCCTATTCTTTAAGTTGTTATATTTCAAAAAGAAAAGGGAAATGAAATGATAAACTTTTAAGAGAGGGGCTATATAAATAGTACTAGCAATAACAATATTTAATTTAGACAATACATGCAAATGCCCAGCTTTCTCCTTAAAATTTTGTCATATAATTGCGGCGAAGTGGCACCACTTTAGTTATCAAGTACCCCGTCAACACGGGTCCTAAACATTTCATGAAAGTGTAATAACATCATAATAAGTTACCAATTAACCCGTCAAGACAGGTCCAAGAAGAGTGATGTTATTTACCTTAACGGTTTTGCATCATCAGGTTCATCATAGCTTCCATATCTTTCCTAAACATACCAAATTGGCCTTGAAGATTTTCAACTTTCCTATTTGCCTCGTCCGCTTCTCTCTTTGCCTCATCCGCTTCTCTCTTTGCATCAGCCAGCTGTTTGTCTCTCGCATCATCCTTCTCTTTATCTATGGCCCTTGTCGATGAAGAAACAGGCTTGGGACCAGCTCCACGACCACGAATATAACCAGCCCTGGGTCCCGTAATCCGTGCATAAGCTTCATCATAATTTAGTGTAACCTCATTTTTTAATAGTGATTGGAGTTGTAGGGCTTCAACGTCATCCTACAAAACATAAGCATTCTACTGTAATGAACATTCATTATATATAAATATTTGGTCAAATTATAAACTTAATTAGAATGAGAGTCATACATGGACTTTCTTAGCTTCTTTGCTCACCCATCGTAAACCATCCTCACCATCTACAGCTAGACCATCGTCATCGTTGTAACCATCCTTCTTCCTCCTAATGTGACTAATCTTCCAAAATTCTTTCATTGTTGGTTTTTCTCTAACCTGTTGTGTCTGTAGCAAAGTAATTGTAATATACAAATTTAATTAGAATTAGAAGCCAAACCATTTACTAAAGAAATCTTACCATTTCAAATTCTAAACAATGAAATCCTTTACTCTCTGTTGTATGAACGATAGTCTGTTGTGCCCTATTTTGTGGCTTTATTTTACTTCTTTCCTGCATATCAAAAACCACCCATCACAACTAAACAATATGACAGTGATTAACACAAGAGAGAACATATAAAAAATATATGAAACAAGATACAACACAATGATAGACAACCTGAAATTCGCTATCAATGAAAGTTAGGCAAATATCACGCCACCTATCTTGAGTCAACACTGGAGGGCAGTGTTGAAGTGCAACCTCCATTGATTCATATTTCTTAAATTCACAACAATGCATTGCCGATCTAAGTTGACCCAGTGATTTTGCATTTGTTTCTCAGTCTTTTCTTGCAAATCCTCATCATTAGGCAAATTAAATTTGTCCTATTTTTCAAAAGAAAATTATTTTAAACACTAGACAAGAGGATATCTTCATAAAAAGCAATTAGAGTATAACAAAGTTTTAAATGCCATACCTTTAACATTTTCCACATTTTAGTTATGTCTTCCTTTGGGATTTGTTTTCAGTACCTTACATTTAGTGGGGCATAATCTCTAAGAATTATGCCAATCTCATTAACGTAGTTGCCTTTATCTTGCCCCACTATGCAATTCTCCGAAACTAGAACATGTAAATCCTCCCCTCTTTGCTTTTTCTTTGCTAAAGCCAATCCTCGTGTTGGTCCCCTTCCTTGTTTTTTAGAGGATGAACCTACTTACATAAAAGGAAAAACATCACATGTAAATAACAATAATATATCATTGCAAGCTTATAACATAGTTGTCAATTAAAAGCATACATTCACTGTTAATGACACGCGATATGTTAGTGGCAGAACCAACAGCACCATTTGCTTCAATAGATTGTGAATTTGGAGTACTAGATTGTGCATTTAGAGGACTAGAGGAGTTTGACCCTCCTTGTGAAGCAGTTTCTCTAGGAGCACGTGCCCTACCTGAGCCAGGCATAGCTGAAGAAGGAAATATATAATTATCAAAAACATCCTATATTTTGATCAAAAATCTTAATTGATTGCAAATAAGGTCAAAAATAAGATAAAGGTGTAATAGTTAATACAATACTTGATGATTGGATCTCTTGGAGTAAGCAAGGCAGATGAGATAATTTAACTTCACTTCTTTAATCACGTATTACCATTGTACTTCCAAATCTAAAACCATAAACCATAAATTATTAGGTTCAAAAATTAAGATTCACATATTATATATTTATATATACATATATAAATGAATGAAACATAAATAAGCTTAGATAAATATAGATTATCTAGATATATTAAAAAAGAAATTAACAGTGACTAAAAAAAGATGGAAATAAGCACCTGGGACACTATTAATATAATCAAATGTAATTATCCACATAATTATCATCGTCACTAACATCGACGTCGCCATGACTATCTCCATTGATGTCACCATCATCATCGGACAATAGGATATCTTCGTCTTCCTCATTTTCACTCAAAATATCATCTTCCTCGTCAACATTGTTAATAAAGGCATCATGTCCACTATGTATAGCTTTTCTATACTCGACATTAGCAGCATTCACTTATATCACTAGAATATCACCTCTTGTCAATGAAATACTACCATCATCGACTTTCATAGGCTCATCTACAACATTTGTCTCAAGTTGTTGGTACGGTTCGTCACCACCTATCAACTCCTCTGATAGTGCCTCAGGAAAATCATACTTATCTTGAGGTTTATTTTTTACTACGACTTTCCAATGATTGCCTAACTTAATGTCAGGTACATAAAAAACTTGCTCTGCTTGGGAAGCTAATACAAATGGTTGGTTATTGTACCATGTTTTTGCAGTGTTTATACTAATGAACTCGTTTTCATCCTTGCGCATCCTAATGATTCCCTTCTTTTTTCCTAAGTTCCACCAATCACACTTAAAGAGAACAACACGGTTTCCTTCAACATAATCTAATTCAAGTATGTCATACAACTCGCCATAAAAATTAATTTCTTTTTGTTCATGTTCTCCCACGACAACTACTCCATTATTTTGAGTTTTTCTATACCTGTAACGATCCCTTATATGAAATCTACAACCATTGATTATACAACCTTTATATTGTTTTTTAGGACCCCAAGACAAAGCACGAATTTGCTTAGTAACACGATCGAGAGAATGATGTTCCAATTCTTTTGCCTATTTACCAATTCGTATATTAAATAAATGAGCTAGACTTAATAAATCTGTATATGAAAATTTAAAATTACAATTGTTAGTACTTGCTCGATTTTCAAACCATCTAGGGAATTTATCAGCGTGTCTTGTTTCTACATTTGTATTTCCCTCCGCCTTTAATAATTCCTTGTGCTCCCTAGCCATAAATTAATTACTTTAGATATTGGTGAAAATGTAGGAGGAAAAATGAAATATTTGGTTGAGACTAATGTACTTTACATATTCTTGTATTTCATCACAATTATCCAACACATATAGGTGAGCATTATGCCATTCAGTTTCTAAGAGTCGCACATGATTTGCTTTTCCGAGCAGTTGATCGTTATACGAAAAAATTAGCATCCCTTCTTGAAATTCGTTACCATCGTAGTTCCTCTCAGGCCTACTAAATTTGGTCTCAATATTATACAAATACATTGAGCAAAACATGAGGCACTCGTTAATAATGTAAGCTTCGGTGATTGAGCCTCTGGGGCGTGCCTTATTGCTAACAGTAAGTTTTAATGTGTGCATATACCTACATAGGAATATAACATAAATATAAATCGATGATATCCATGTAGTAAAAGTTAGGCAAACAATGTCATAACCAACTTTATATTACCTCTCAAAAGGATACATCCATCGATCTTGTACCGGTCCACCAAGAATGGCCACATGTGCGAGGTGAATGGGTAAATGAATCATAACATCAAAGAAAGATGGTGGAAATATCATTTCAAGCTTACACAGAGTTAGAACAAGTCTTTTTTCTAGTCTTTCCAAGATGTCAACCCTCAATGTTTTTTAGCACAATTATTTGAAAAATGAACCGAGCTTAATCAGTGGTTGACACACTTTTTTTCACAAATAACCACGTATTGCAAGCGGTAGTAAGCGTTGTAGGAAAATGTGACAGTCATGACTTTTCATCCCTGAAATTCGACCCCTCCTTAGACACATATCGACTTATATTTGAGGCATAACCATCCAGCAACTTCAATGAAAGCCAAAATTCGCAAAGATTCCTCTTCTCTAAAGTCGACAAAGTATACCATGCAGGAGGCATTATCCATTTATCTTAGTTCTTGTATGCATGTAAATCAGAACAAATACCCATATCTGTTAAATCCGGCCGAGAATTGACTGTATCCTTTGTTTTTCCATCAATATTTAATAGTGTCCCAACGACATTTTCACAAACATTTTTTTCAATGTGCATGACATCCAAATTATGACATAGTTTTAGATCTTTTCAATATGGTAAATAAAAAAAAATACTACGCTTTGACTAATGTAACTCTCATACTTCACACTTCCTTTTCCTGCATTTACCATATATTATTGGTCTTACCCTATCTAATTGAGTAAGCACATCATCACCACTAAGCTCTTTTGGCCGTTGTCAATTCTCTCTTCTACCATTAAATGCAGAACTATTTCTCTTCCATTTATGATTTACAGGTTGGAAGCGACGATGACCCATGTAGCATGTTTTTTTTTCGTTTTTTAATTGCATATAACATGTATCCTTGTTACCTACAGGACAAGCTAATTTACCTTTTGTGCTCCAACCAGACAAGTTAGCATATGCGGGAAAGTCATTAACTATCCATAATATAGCTGCACGTAATTGAAAAGTGTTACACGTTAAGGCATCATATGTTTACACTCCAACTTCCCACAATTATTTCAAGTCTTTAAGGAATGGTTGCAAAAACACATCTATGTCATTTCCTGGGGCCTTAGGACCTGGTATGAGCAAAGACAACATGAAAAATGATTCTTTCATACATTTCCATGGCAGCAAATTATATGGCACAAGAATGATTGGCCACGTGCTATGTTTGCAAAAAGGGTTAAACCCATCGCTTGATAACCCAAGTATAACATTACGAGAATCACGTGCAAATGTATTATACATCTTATCAACTTTTCTTTGTGCCACCTCATATCCAAAGCTATGTCCTTGTTAATAAATAATCATTGTAGCAAACTTATCGCCTTCCCCATCAATAATATGGTTTGTGTGGCTCGTATAATCATCACCCACTGCATTATCAATGGATGGTCCGACAAATACATCATGTAAGATTCCATCAATGTCATCTTCTTCTACTTCCTCATGGTTTTGTTCTTTATCGTCTCTGACCCATTGATTCCCTACTCCAGTTCCAAATTCACTATCATCATAATCATCTTCATTCTGGGATGGAAAGGGTTCCCCATGATGTATCCATGGACTATAACACTGTACAATACCATATAAAACGAGATGGCGCCTTACTTCTTCTCGACTTTTTCGGAAAAAATTGTTACATTTTATACAAGGACATCTAATCTTACCATTTTCTTTAACATTTTCACATGCAAAGTCAAGAAACTTTCTAAACCCATCCTGGTATGCATTACTAAACCTATTAGTGAGTTGCATCCAACTTTTGTCCATATCCCGCAGCCTAAAATTTCATATACGCATGATGAGTATGCCATTGAACTCAGAGATGTCTATCAATGTATGACTATTAGGTCCTATTTTATAGTACGCATGGAATTACGGGAGAAACTTTTCAATTTTAGGTAAAAAAAAATTCTAGTTAGGTGTCTTTCAATGTGTGACTATTAAGTTATGTTTGATAGTACTCATGGAATTATGGGAGAAACTTTTTCAATTCTAGGCAAATTTTTTTCCTAGTTAACTGAATTTGATGGAAAAGCTATTAAAGGTGTTTGATTGTATCTATATGGAAAATACATACTTTTTCCATACACTAATGATATATTTTCCAACATTTAGTGTTTGATTGCCCACTTCTTACCTATAATTGAGTCCCCCCCCCCTTTTGTTTTTTACTTTGAGCTATTTTCCACCATATCTAGAATTCATTTTCCTTGGGGAGGGTGAGGGTAAGAATTCAAGTTTCCAAGAAAATTCACTTTTTCGGTTCAATCGGTGTGAGAACCCGCGTTCTCGACGCCCGGGGGTCCTCGTGGGCGGCGATTCCCTTGTTGCTTAGAAAATCGATTTTGAAAAGAATAAGAGTCGCCAGTTTGTTTTACTAAACAAACAAAAATGTTTGTGTAAAAGAGACGTATTTATGGACTAAATATCCTCTTATACACAATGTATGCGAAACCAGTTTATTCGGAGGTTCGGGGATTAAGTTACGAATCGGGAAGGTGTTAGGCACCCAATTCGCCCTTTCGGTCTCTTGAGTAGGATATGCGTGTGTTATAATTCAGTTCTTGCATGCTATTGCTATTACTTTACAGCTTTTCGTACTTACCTTAGAAATCGGAATTTTGGGGTTGGGATAAAAACGATGTGTTTCCTAGTTCGCCCATGATTTTAAAAATAAGTGTGTGTGTGATTTAAAAAAGAGAGTTTGATAATAATAGATGCGGTGAAACAAGTGATTTTGTAAAGCATTGGGCTTTTCGAAAACTGATTCAATGTGGAATCTTATATTCGATATTATATGAGGCGAGTTGACCGATCGTATACCAAAGTCTATTGATTAAACCGGTATAGATGGCACTAGTGCTCTCATAATCGAATATTTATCACATACACACCGCAATCTATGAGTTAGATTGGATATATAGCGACTATCGATTCCTTCGTATAACAATGCCGTTAATCCGGGCTTTTAGAAAAGTAAGAAAGTAATAATACTATTTTGGAATTGGATTAGGGTTTGTTATACGCCTTTGGTTTTGAAAAACAATTTGAAAAAGGGTTTTGAAAAGCTTTCAAGTGATAGAAATTATGCAGACAAGAATATAAATTATAAAACTGCCGAATAAATAAAAGAAGAGAGAGAAAATTATACCCGAGATGAAAATAATGAATGGAGGGGGGGTCTATTTATAGTTGTCAAAATACTTGGAGAGCAAGAAAGGAGATTGCAACTAGGACTCTTGGGGCTTATCGCGAAACCTTCCCACTGTTGGATCATCCTGATTTTTGGATATGTATTGGGAATAGAAGTCTTCGAGATCGTGTTAAAATTTCAGGTCGATCAGATTTCAGGAAGGTTCCCTTTTATTCTGATTGGTACGAAGAATTTGTTTTCACGTAGGAAAGGTACTTGTTGTAGACAAGGTCACTTGTTTGCACGAAAAGTCAGGTTCTCACCGTTGGATCATACTGAATTTTGGATATATATTTTCAATATAAGTCTTTGACACCCTGTAAAAATTTGAAGACGATCGGAGTTCGGGAAGGACTCGGTCTCCTCGAATTGGTACAAAGAGTTTGTTCCCGCGTAGGAAACGTACTTCCGTACAACAACCTCAAGAACTGAACTTATGGCCGTTGGATTATGCTAATTTTTGGATATGTTTTCCCTACAAATGTTTTATAGTTTGTGTCCAAATTTGAGGTCGATCAGAATTCGACAAGGCCAATGTTTATTTTAATTTGCTACGAAGGACATTTCGACTAGAATTGCACGATAGACAAATTGTTTCTTGATGATCCCATGTCCGACAAAGCTGAATTTTGAATATGTTCTTCCCCACAATAAGGCCTATCTACTTACCAAACTTCAAACCATTTTAACTTCGAGAAGACCTCCATTTGATCACCCGAATCAAACTCATGATTTTCTGAATTTTCGGAGATCCGACCGTCGGATTGAGTTGATTTTCGAGTATGCTACTCATTTTGATAATGTCTAACAACTCTCAAAGTTTGAGGATGATCCAAAATGAGTAACTCTCCTTTCACAAGTTTCCAGGAGTTTTGACGGTTTTCGATTCCGATAATTTTCGATAATTCTGTAACTCCTCATCCGGGGTCCTTTCGGCTTTCTTCTTTGACCTGTATCACATGTACATAGTTTTTGTGCATCCAAAAATGCTCGTGCATGCATGCGTGTTCATTTCTTTGAAAATCAGAATTCTTGTGGGGGTCGCAAAATGAGGTGTTCACAATCGGTTTCGGTTCTGTTTTGATATATATTTTTTTCAAAAAATTTAAAGCAATATTCCTAAGCATTATAAAACTAAAAAACAGTTTTTAAAACTGCTTAAACTGTTTCTATATATAAAACTGTTTTCTAAAACAAAAAACAATTTTTAAAAAAAAATTAATTTTTTTTTTAAAGAACAGTTTTAAAAAACAATATTCATAACACACAAAAGATGGAAAAGCACATATTTTCCAAGTTTTCCATGAAAGAATTGAACAATCCAACACCTTTTATGGGCTTTTCAATCCAAATGGAAAAGTATATATATGCAAGGAAATTTTAATACATTATTTTCTACGGTGAATTTTTTTTTTATGATACACATATATCTTTTCCAATGGTTTTGGTGGAAACAAAAGAAAGGAATGGTTAAAATATCAAAAAGCACAAGTGCACATCATGTTCCCGCTTTCTGTTAAAAAAATTAAACATCATCCAAATCATATAAGAAAGGGAAAATTAGTGCCTTCATTAGTCACCCCCCTATCAGAATGGCTGCAAACAAGAAGAGTTCTAATTCTACACACATTATCCAACTCCCCCTTCAACCTATAATCAAAGTGTCACAAAGTTTAAATGAGGCGCAAAATTATTACTTTCTTATTCCAAGGCCAAGTTGTCCACTTGAGTTCTTCCCCCACATATAAAGTACACTTTCCACGGCGACAAAAATCAATATATTTACATTATTCAAAAAGAAAATAGGATTAAATTTACATTAGTCAAAAAGAAAATAACATGTTTTAGTAGTAGAATTTTGTTCCCCACTAAACATTACTTTTATTGGCAAATTTAATATTTCCCAGCTAATAATACAATTTATTTTGGCTCCAGCGCCAAAATTTCCCCCTCCCGCCAAAAGTGTTGCTAAATTTGTGGCAAAATTTATTTTCTCCACAAATAGTACATTAAAATAAGAGCTTTTGTGGGAATTATTGAATTTGCTACAAAAAGTTCTTTTCGTGGGGGACATTATTATCCCCACTACACAATTCCTCATTAATTGTCACCAAAATATTTTGTAGCTATCTTATTTTCCTACAATTATACCGCATTAGTAGCGATTCTAAGTTTCCTCACTAATTACATTTTCTTTTTAGTGGGAAAATGTTTGTCCCCACTAACGATCGCTTTTAGTGGAGAATTTTTTATTTCTCTACAAATTCTTCAATTTATTTGGCACCAACTTAATTTTTTTCCCTCCACTCTATCGGTGGCAAAATTGGTGGGGAAAATTAAGTTCGCCACAAATAATGTGCACATTAACCAACTTTTAGTGAAAATTACTGAATTAGCTACAAAATGTGCTATTTAGTGGGAAAACTATACTCTCCACTGAAAATTTGCCACTAATTATTATTTTTCTTGTAATGATATAAAGTTGATATATATATATTTTTTCAAAATTCAAATTAATTGTAACTACCGTGAACAATATTATATTTGTAGTATATATCATGGAATAATTTGAAGATCTTACCACCACGGGACAAGAGAAAAAGAAAAAAATGATGTGGAATCCGGATACGTGGTTGCTGCTAAAGCTTTGAAACAACAATATATATATAATATTGAAATTAACAAATTCAATGTTATCAATCAAACGAAGACAATCAAAAAACGATAAAAATATATAGCCAAATTGGTTTTACTTTTAATTTCATTATTCAACTGAAAAGGTGGACTGCATTAATGAAGTGTGGATACACATGTCAAGGTAATCTTCTATATAATTATCTTATTCTTCTTGTTTTTGTTATTAATGAAATAATACACATATAATTTAATTTTTTCCCCAAGAACTGTACTACAAACTATTGGTAATACTTTAACATTATTAACTAAAATATATAATTTTCCATGTAAATCTCATGATTATAACGAATTTCCAATTTATATATAAAAATAAAAAAATATGTGTTAAATAACTTTTTCTCAAACGCATAATAGTTTACAGAGATCTAAAAAATTCAAAAAACTTTAAACACCGAACATTGAAATATTAAAAAATATACTTATTTCAAAAATATACATGACTAAAAATAATTTTAAATATACATGCAAAATAATTATAAACATGAAATTGTAACATATATATATAGACATAAAACCCAAAAATAAATTTAATCAGATAGAATATTAATTATAGATACATGTAAACAGTTTATATAACATATACGTGATGAAAAATAAATTTAATAATATAGTATATTACATATACATGTAAAATAATTATAAACATAAAAATATAACATATATATAATACTAATGTATATAACATATATGTAATGAAAACATTATATAAATAAATTTAATAACATATATATATATATATATATATATATGAATATTAACATATACATGCAAAATAATAACATATATATGTACATATAAACATAAAACTTAAAACTAGATTTAATAATATTGAATATTACAGATCAATGCAAAATAATTATAAACATTAAATGTAATATATATATATATATGCATATTAATAGGTTCATGCAAAATAATTATAAACATGAAATTGTAACATATATATATAAACGTAAAACATAAAATATAAAATCAATAAGATAGTATATTAAATATGCATATAAAAATAATTATAAAAATGTTCTGTAACATATATTCTGTAACATATATATATATATATATATATATATCAGTGAAAATGTGTACAAAAGGATATTTAATAATATATAGTATAATACATATAAATTTTCCCTAAAAAAATACAGATAAATATGTAGAAAACTAGGATTTTGACAAGTGTATATATATAAACATATACGATAAGAAATATAAACATTAGGATGTATGTAATGTATGTTCCACAAATTCGAGGAGACATATTACGCACAATAATGGATGATAAATGAGCTAGAATGTGATCTGTATGAATGGATGAATAAACAATCACACAAGAAATGATTTTTGGTTCGACAGGTTGTTCCCCAAGCCAATGGATTGTAGGTCTATAGTATGTTCACCATGTGTGTGTTTATTTTAATTATTATCAAGAACTATATCAAAGTTAGACTATGACGCCCCGAATCCCGTTATGAGATTTAGACCTCCGGGGTCGGTTGATCACGGTGCCGCCGTATGCAACGGCGGGTTTTTCAATACATAATTTAAAATTTATTCACTAGAAAATTATATATATATATATATATAGCCTCATTTAAGAAAATTTTGGCATGTGGAGTTCGTATTTTTGATAAATCCAACCTGTAAATAATAAAATAAAGTTTAACTAGAAATAGAACTCCACATCTTTAAAGTCATTCATTAAATAGAAATCAAATGCATCCATACAAGTCAATCCCTCCAACGAGGTCCCAATCTCAAATAAAAGTTTCACATCACATACAAAATTTTATAAATTAATACATGTAGAAAGATAAGTCTACAAAGTGTCCGAGTACATAAAGTTCATGAATACTATGTCGTTCACGGACGACGACAAATGTCCAAGGTATGTCAGAGGTTTCTAAACTCCTCACGCGCACCACCCCACGAAGAATACCTACAAAACTGTTTTGAAAAATGGGAGCGAGCCAAACACGAGCTCAGTGGGAACTATAAGGCTTTTATACTAAAGTACACATAGGAAAACACATGCCACGTAGAGTAATGACAGTAATTCGAACCATGTATATATATACTTATACCATGTCTACATATATATATATAGTACTCTCTTTAAAACCTTGAAAACTAGGTTATATGCAATGCAGACCAAGTGTCATCCCGTACCCAAAAACACAAAAAGAAATATATTACCAAGATACGAGCAAAATATTAATATTTAACATAAGTCTAGGTGTAAAACACACGTAGGCACTAATCTGTTAACAACAATCATGCACTATTCTATCTCGTATCAAACATTTAGGATTTACTCTACTGTGCACAGTGATCGCAATCTAAGCCCCTACGGCTGGGTCCCCCCGTGGACCACCTAGATGTTGTAGGGTATGCCGCCTCACGAGGTCCCCCTACGGACCATAGAGTATGCTTCTCTCAAAGCAGGATCCCCCTACACGGATCAGGGTATTTAGCCACTAGGGCTAGGTCAATCCTATAGACCATTATTGCCTTACAAAACCAAGAAATCAATATAAATTATTCTTTCAAAGAATATACTTATTCATAGTACACACCCATGTACACACACACACATATATTTCCTGATTTGTACACATATATAAATCTTAAATCAAATATTAGTTTACCAGAAGCTTATCTAGTTCATGCACCAAAACGCATATGTGGTCAACAGATAAATTCACTGACTATGGTAATAATTCCAATTACAGACGTATCTAATGTATATGTGCCATTGAAGGGACTAATATCCTTCACATGATTATATCCACGGAGCACCTGAATAGTTCCAATAAATGGACTAGTAATCTTTTTGTAATAAACTTTTAGCTTGCTAATAATATTAATAAAGCAATCAGCCCATTTAATAGCGTATGCATCTTATAGATATAATCATCATACTGTTTAAAAGTGAAATCATGTATCAAACCCACTATTTATCCAGTATATAACTATATTAAAACACATTGAAAGGTTGTCACCAAATATGGTGGGTTTCTACCAATTTCACGACATTAGGAGACCAATGGCATGTATACATTATCAATGTTATGCAAAAATAATATGTATACGACCCCATCTCATATACTAGTTTTATTCCAATCTCTAGGTGGTCGTACATAGATGCTAGCCATTAGTGTATAAATGGGGGTTTTAAGGCAAAATTAAGGGAGGTAAGTGACAACATGGAAATCCTTGTGCAATTATCAATTTAATCCCCTATTAACCCAATAATGTACATAGGGAAAAGTACGCATCATTTCTAGGGTACCAAGTTAATATCCGAGTATAATATAATTCATATCTAATGTAATTCCTCATATTTAGGCCATTACATGATACATCTATCAATAGACTGAGTATATAAGCCTACGCGCTAGCAGATAGTCACTAGGGCTTGTAGTACTCTAACCTATAATGAGATTCTTACAAATTAACATGAAGTTACCACAAAAGTATGTGTAGATCAAGAAAACTAGCAATAAATCTAAGCCCGAAATCCCTTGAATGCACACATCAACAAGCTTACAAGAAAACCCCCAATTTCTAATGTAAAATCAACATTCATCACATAATAGTTTGAAAACAAGTTAGAGTACTAGTATTCCCACCTCAAACAAGCAATTTTTAGAAGTTAAGAGCGCTGGATCAAGCCGTAATTCGAGAAATCCCAAAATCCCCAAATTGGAGCTTAAACCTCCATTAATGGAGGAAGGAAATTGAGGAGAAAGATGACGATGGTGATGATGATTTTGTATGGAGAAAGATCTATGGAGGAACACACATAAGAATCTCCCTCAAACTTGCTCTCATCTCTCTCCAGTTCTCTCTCAAAAGTGGAAGCAAAAGGAGAAGCAAAGAAAGGAGGAAGATGATTGACAAATGGGGAGGAAAAGGGGTTAAAAACTTGCTAGTGCAGCTCTGATCAATCAGAGCTACCTCTGATCGATCAGAGGACACCCACCTGAAGCCCCTCTCATTTTCTTCGAAAATCGCACTTTTCACGGCCCGTTTTGACCCCAGAAACGCTTCGGATTCGAATTGGCCTTCAAATGAAAGTTTTAGAGGGAAATAAAATGAAGCTATAGGAACTTACTGAAGTCAATTCAGGTTTAAGACAAAGAAGTTATGAATGTTCAAAGTTGGCAAAAAAATTACAAATCGCGTAGAGGCAATTTACGTTCCTAATGCGACGAATGGGGTTCGGACCACCCAGAATGCTTAATGATTATCCATGCAAGTTTGAATATATATACATAACATGTAGAAAAGTATAAATCATGAGGATTTCCAAAATTCAAGAATTTCGCACCCAAAACGAAATTTTTAAAGCGATAGCAGCATGGCTTGTGGGGAAAATTCTCAACTAAAAATGGGGTGTTACATAGACTAATGCCGTTAGTAAGGACATTGAGTATATGAAGACATAGGAGACATAATCACTAATGACAATGGTGGTCAAAATAAAGAACATGAAAAATCAAGTTAGTGATAGTAATCGAGGAACATCGTTAACGTGATCAACTTCTAAAAGGGGTCGTCGTGTTAAAAACATAGAAGCATATGTTGAGACTATGAATACAATGACTTTAAGCATCAAACATAAGGCAAAGCTGTGGAACGAAAAGGTCAACTTGAAGCTAAGAATGCAAAGCTATGAATATAGTGAATTGCAATAGATTCATTGACATTGCTGGAAACCTTACAAAATATTGAAGAGTAAAGTAAGGAAGATGTTGGTATTGCTTTTGAGGGACTTTTGGCTTATTGCATCAAACACTACCTCAAAAGGACACTTAGGCGACGTAGATTGTACGTCGCCCAAGTGTACATATACGTCGCCCATATCTTAGGTGACGTAGGATACGTCGCCTAAGTTACGTCTCCTAAGCTATGTCGCCCTAGGTAATAGGCGACGTAAACAAATACCTACGTCGCCTAAGAAAACTCCAATGCGACGTAAAAAATAGATACGTCGCCTTTGTTGTCAGAGCAGAGTTGACTTTGACTGGACTTTAGGCGATGTAAGTAAATAATTACGTCGCCCAAGTAATAAACCTAAGCTACGTAGTTAAATTATTACGTCTCCTAAAGTCCAGTCAAAGTCAACTCTGCTATGAACTTAGGCGACGTAGGTAACTAGTTACGTCGCCTAGGATTATTACTTGGGCGACGTAACTAGTTACCTACATCGCCTAAATCCAAAGCATAATTGACTTTTGACCGGACTTTAGGCGACGTAGTTAAATTATTACGTTGCCTAGGTGTCTTACTTAGACGACGTAAGTAAACTAATTACGTCGCCTAAGTGAATTAAAATATTTACAGTATTTGCCTGTTTCTGTGTGCACCCCACACATGCACTTCTATACAAATAACCTGCATTACAAACCAATTTCATTCATTCAAACATCCTGCCCAATCGTTCATATTTTTCATTCATTCAAATATCAAAACATTCAATTATTCAAATATCTGAGCATTCAATCATTCAAATATCTAAGCATTCAATTAAATGTTCAAAACGTTTATAAATTACAGCAATGTCCTACAAAACTGTTTTAAAAACTTTACAATCATATAAAATTGATCAATAAGAAAATAAACCTAAAACTATCCTGCGTTGGAGCCATCGGATGGTGGAGCCCTCATATTCATCTGCCTCGCCATTTCTGCAAGTTGGGCCTGTACCCTCGCTTCGAACTCCAGCCGCTCCCTATCTTGATCCTGCCGCTCCCTCTCAAGCTGCCTCTCGCGCTCCTGCCGATCCTGTCTCTCCTGTTGAAGACGTTCCTCCAGTTCCTTTTGATTTGCCCTAAGTCTGGCGAACTCCTCCTCAATCGCGGCGTTTCGGGGCTCCGGCTGTGATGGTCCTCTCGTCCTCGGCTGCTTGGCGACGCAGCTGCCTAAGCCGGGAACCCTGGTCCCTCTCGAAGGACCGACCACCCTCTCCATAAGCCCGATCTCTACATCAATAAATAGTCTCGGCAGGGCTGTGACTGAGGCCGGCGAGGTGCCATCCGATGTATCCTCGATCGGAGGCATACTCTCCATCAACGAGGCAACCGCCTCGTCGCTCGCCTACTGAACCCGCGATTGCAAATAGGAATAAATATAATTAATGAATTTTTTATTACAAATAATTAAACATAAGGATCAAATTTCTTATTACAAATAACTAGTAATAAATGTAATGAATTAATAAATAATAAACTTACCGTGCCCTCGGGATCAAATTTCTTGTACATGTCTATGTACGTCTTCGCGTGAGGAGCTTGCTCGCCTTTCTTCGTGTACTCCTCAGCCCGAGCTGCAAAAGGCCTGGCCCCTCCGCTGTGGGGCCTCTTGTTTGTTGAGGCCTGAATCGCCTTCATTTGCTCGCTCCGCCTCTGCAAGATATATAAGATACAAACTGTTAGAATATTCAATTGTATTTAATTTAAGTTAGACAAAGTAATTAATTTTACCTAAAATTGGGGATCTCTGAAGTGGTTGCACAACCACTGCCACTCTGCAGGCCGATGTGCGAACTCGACAGGAAGGGGCGAATCTCCCAATTCCTGCCAGTTCGCGTGACAGGAAGACTTCCACTGCCTGAACCGGTTGGCGGCCTTCTCGTCTATCCAGCCAGTAAGCTCCCTACGCTGGTGATCGATATCGTAGTTCACCTACGCCAAAGAGAAACATTAGTAATTTGAAATAATAACAAACAATAACAAACAATTAAAAAAAATGCAAAACTTACCGATAAAAAATCCAGCAACCTGTCCGCTCCGTCACCGGAAGGTCATGCCACGTCGGATGGAGCATCGGACATCGGTCTTTTATATATGCTGAGAGGTCCGTCACGAACCGGGAGCGAACTGAGAAGGGCGGCCCCCTAATCGAATCCTCGTAGGTCACCAGGGTCCTGCCCTTCTCTTTTGTGATCGCCGCCGTTTTCTTCCCGAGTACGACTCCTCTCCTCTTATTACTCGAGGAGGCATCGGCGGCGGTATCTGTATATTACAAGAAAGTTTATTCAGTAAATTATAAAAAGTTAATATAATTGCCGGCGTATAACTAAAAAATCTAATTAAGAAATTTACCTGAGTTGGTCGGCACGTGAGTAGTAGCAAAACTGCAGCGAATGCTGCGTGTGGGTGGTGCAGGGCACGTGCTGCCGGTCGTCGAATGAGCGGAAGGGAGGGGCAGGACCGGCGACTCTTGCGCTGAGTCCGGTGGTCCGTCGGCCTGGGCCGCCTGCTGCGATGCCTGCAGTGCCTGCGAGGTCTGGGCCGCCTTCTGTGATGCCTGCGGCACTTGCTGTGATGGCTGGGACGCCTGCGAGGGCTGCTACTGCTGCAGCAGGGCAAGATGGAACTCCTCGCGCATATCTACACGAGATTTCTTCCTTATGGCTGAATCTTTCGGAGGCATCCTGACATATATTATAAAAGAAACATAAGAATACTATAATTGACTTGAATTGAAATTGAAATTGAATTGAACTGAAATTGAAATTGAATTGAATCAAAATCGAAATCGAAAGAAACATAAGAGCAGTAAACTTCAAGATCAATATATATATAAAACTTCACTTTACACATTACAAAAAAAAAACAGATATACGTGCTTTAATTTAATCAAGACACATAACTAATTAAACATATATATATATAGCCAAATGGGGGTAACCCTCCCCATTCAACAACCTTAAAGGCAATTAGACACTAAAAAATTTGGAATCCTTATCACATTCTTTTAACCAAAGTGCTCACAACCATAAATCTACTTTTTCTCTGTAACACAATTCTTCTTAAATATAGACTGCCTATGAACTTCCTTGACTAGTTTTATTCTAGCATATACAATGGAAAGGAAACATTATTCGAATTACCAAGCTATGTTGATAGACATTTTTTTAAAGTCAGTATCTAATTGACATTCTTTTATAAATTTAGTCATCCATTACAAAAAAATAAGAAACATAAAACAGAACATGTTAAATGCACAATAAATTTCTTTTGTAAAAATTTGAAGTATTGAACTAGGCCTTGCCTAATCACTTGGTTAAGTGTGCCTACCTAGTTTAGCTAGGCAAACCGGGAGGATGCAAGGGCTGGGCAGGATGGATTTTTTCACTCGTCGAGTTTGACAGTCATGGATCCGACAACTGCATCCATTGGACACCCCTTTATGCACCAATAGAAGAGTTAACCTCTATTTAAATGAAAATGGTACAATAGGAAATAGGATTATGGTAATATATATGGAATAATAAAAGCAAAGAGAGAGAGACAGAGTGTGTGTATAATTGACAGACAGCCTCATGTAGAAGATTCAAGTACGGACTGAAGAATTAGATCTCTCTCAAGAACCCATCTGTAAGCATTTCTTGATCCGTTATGTTCTCTTCCCAATTGCTATAATGGTTGGATTACAACTTGTATAATAATGTACGACCTGTGATTTCACTTGCATTCTTTAAGGATCTACTGAATTAGGTAATTCTCTTTGGTCTTGATTCCATATAAACTTCATGTCCTTTCTCTAATTTGTTGAATATCTTCTTCCATTCATATGGTTCACTCTGATTTGTTTATTTTAATTAATAGTATTATTATTATGTTGAAGGGATTCAATCAAGCTGGCTTAGATTAGTTCTATTCTTCTTTTTGCTGTAGATTTTTGGTTATGTGCCATTTTAGGGTAAATCTTCTTCTTGATTTGTTAATTCTTTAATTAATGAACCTGATTCTTGTGGTACTAAATCCTCTATTCTAGCACAGAGAAATTACTCAAAATTGGTAATATGTAGTAGTAGGTGAGAGAGAGCACTATGCCTATAATCAGGTGAAAGTGGTGTCAGCATTAATTAATTATTTAATCTTTAACTTTTAGTTTTAACTAGAGAATTGGCCACAGGATAAGACATGGGAAGGGAAATAAAGAAAGGGGCAAGGAAAATAAAGAAAGGGGCAAGGAAAGCTTTTCCGACTTTGGTTGGTTATGTAGGCAGGAAAACTGAAGGGAAAGGAGTCCTATATTTTACCATTCAAACCAAATGTGTAAAATATCTTGGTTTTTATATTTACCCTTGTGCATAAAGAAAGTACGAGGTTTGAAGGAATATTAGGTGATAGATCACTTCTTTTCAAATTTGTTTTGACAATTACGCACCAGGAAAACCTTTTGTTTTGTCTTATATATTTTTTCTTTGATATCTTGTCTTCCCCTTCCACTTGATCTCGATTTTCCAGAAAATTAAAAAATTAGCTGGCTTTTTTTTTTTCTTGCCAGTTACTTCTTTTTTTTCCTTTGTGGTTCAAGTTTTAGTCAGTTACTTCATTGATATGAATCGCTTCAAATCTTTAGCACCAAAGAAACTATTTGAATTTTGAAATTGGCATTAGAGCCTCACTATTTCATTATATATAAATCATATTTATACATAAGATGAAAATAGTAGGTTCTGTAAAATAGACAGATGTGTTTGCATATATGAAGTATAGAGATTGGGAACTAGCTACTCTAACGCCCAAGATTCCTAGCTTTCTAACACATAATCCTTGTTTTTCAAGGGAAAAAATTGCTAATATTGATGCAATCCCTTTCAGGAAAAAATTGGCTCAAACGGGGTAATTTTATCCCCTGTGAATCAAGTGGCTCAACAGTTCTTTGAATCAATTCTCATATTAAATCCAATAGAAGGCAGTTTTTTATAAGGATAAGATGCACGAGTTTAAGTAAAATTATAATTTATTAAGACACATTATCGAAAAACTGAAAAATATATACACTGATATATCAGTTTCCCCAATCCCTTACTGCCAGATGGTTAGGGGACAACTTTGTTAGGTTTTTGTGCAGTACATAACTAAGATTAGGACTAGGACTATACAAGAATTGCTATTCAAAATATAAGCAGCTCTTAGGGTATCACAAGCCCCCCATCCTGCCCCCAGCACATGCGTTTATGGTAACTTTGTAGAGTGGGTTGTGAGCTATGAAGCATGTATGTGGATACAGGACTCGCAGATACAGCAAATACAATTTTATTAAGACACATTACAAAAAAAAAATCCATTATTCACAACACACTGTGTAACATTAATCCTATGACCCTAAAGAAAACAAAAATCAAATATATCTCACGCACATAGAGAATAATTCTCATATAGAGATTTAAGAGGGGCGAATGGGAATAAATCTTACGTGGACAATGGTGGTGGTGAGCGACGGTGGCGGCGGTGAGCGAGGGCAGTGGTGGTGGTGAGCGACGGTGGCGATGGTGAGCTAGGGCAGTGGTGGTGGTGAGCCGAAATAGGGGCTAGGGTTTCGAGGTGGTGATGGTCGGAATGGGGGCTAGGGTTTTGAGGTGGTGGTGGTCAGAAAAATGAGGGAGGAGGGAGAACTGAGAGATAGAGGGAGAATGAGATTGTTTAGCGGAAAAATGAAATTGGGGTGAAGGGTTTAATTTATCCTATTCACTTGGGCGACGTAAGTATTTACCTACGTCGCCTAAGTTTCTCTTAAGCGACGTAATTTAATTACCTACGTCGCCCAAGTGAATTTCAAATTTTCAGAATATTTAAAATTTTCGTGAAATTTTAAGGGGGAAAACCTTTTAGGCGACGTATTCATTTCTACGTCTCCTAAGATAATCTTAAGCGACGTACTTTTAAATAATACGTCGCCTAAGTTCTTCTTAGGCGACGTAGAAATGAGTACGTCGCCCAAAAGGTTTTCCCCCTTAAAATTCCACGAAAATTTTAAATATTCTAAAAATTTGAAATTCACTTGGGCGACGTAAATAATTAAATTACGTCGCTTAAGAGAAACTTAGGCGACGCAAAAATATAAACTACGTCGCCTAAGTATAGTTTTTAATAATTTTTTATTTTAATAGTAATTTAATTTTAATAATTTTAATAAGATAATCTGTATTATAATTATAACCTGCACAATTATATTTTAGTAATAATTTATGTAATAATCATAATAATTATTATTATAACCCGATAAGGGTGCAACTGATTATTATAACGCACATAATCAACAATTAATTCACTTGTCATTGTTGTCAATAAACATAAGAATTATGCCACAGCTAGGTTTAAACGCACATAATAATCTCAATCAAAGTCATCATCGTCATCATTATTATCATCATCATCGTCTTCATCCTCATCGCTCTATATAGATCATTGTTAAACCCTTCAGCGTCGTCGGAGTCTTCATCCTCATCATAATCATCATCCTCGTCTTCATCTTCATTTTCATATACGGGAATATTTACAAACGGTACTGGACCTAAGTTGATAAATAACTCCGATATAGGAAGACATATCGCATCCGGCTCTTGATAAGGTTCATCTACTTCATACAGTGGAGTGGCCATATCGTCCCTTGCAAGTGTGCCTCACTGAACGTACCTCTGTGTGCCATATGGTTGACGACTTTCCAACCCTCACCAGCCAACGGATCATCTATATAGAACACTTGGGTTGCCGTCGTGGCCAGAATAAATGGAAAGTCGTCATACCAACTACTATTCATGTTCACGGAAGTAAGACCACGATTATACTGTACGCTGCCGGGAACAGTAGGGTCGGTGTTGTACCACTTACACTTGAACAACACAACTGGCATGCGTTCCGCACAAGTTAGTTGGACAACTGATTGTAGAATTCTGTAGTATGTCAGATCACCGGCCACGCATGTCACTCCACTATTCTGAGTCTTCCGAATCCGGTCTCGATGCTCAGTAACAAATTTGACACCGTTCACCTCGCACTGAGCGAAAATGGTGCACATCATAGGCTGAGATGCAAGGATCTGTATCTCCTGGTTGTATTTAGGATCATGTATTTGTAGCAGATGGAGCATCTGCATAATAATATATATACATGGAACATCAGTGAAATGTAAATATACATGCGACAATTGAAAGTAAGTTAAGGCTGAAAGTTTACCCATCTGGGGAGGTGGTGAAAAAATGACGCCACACGATCAGCATCAGTGCCGTGTGGAGCTATTTTCCCAAATTGTCGGTGGTGAGTCTCAATATACCATTATGTTTCTGTACAGTTTATCATAACACACCAGTGAGCCGTCGCAATTTGTTGTTTACTAAGACGGATGTTTCTGACACAACCTTTGGGCTTGACAAGGTGGGAGACAACGAAAATGTTCCACTGAGGTGAATTCGGTATGACTTCATCACTCGCGTTAGGATCATGCAGATAGTTATTGATGAAAGTCACACACTCGTGCATGATGTTCCTCTCGGAAATACACCCCTCTGGGTAACGCTTGTTTCCAATATCTTTCTTGTATTCTCCGAGCTGCCTGAAAGATTGCGCAATTATATAGTACAAATGTATACAATTAAAGACAATTATATATAGTATCTTAAAATTTGAAATAATACCTTTTAGTGGAAAACATCTAGGTATATGTTCTTGATTCGTGTACACCAACTCCTGTCCGTGCTAAGACGAGATCAACTAGAGAGATCTCGAAGGTAAAATCCGATTTTGCACTAAAATTTTATATAAAAAATTTGTTCGGTCTATACGCAATATTAAACGATCATGGTATTAAGTTCCCATCAAATGTATTATATCAATTCTACTCTAGAAGTTGTGCATGTGGGAACACTAGTACTCAAACCCTTTTTCAACTTCTTATGTGTTACAAATTTGTGGTCTTGCATAAATTCTTGATTGTGCACATGCATAGGGTTTTAGTTTGGTACTATTGATTCTTTTAATTGATTTATAGTTGTTATAAATTCAATTTGATGTTTCTACAAGAATTTTCCTTGCATGTATGAATATCACAAGATTTCACCAACACCCCCATGGACGGATACGATAACAGATAGATTTTTGCTACACATATAAAATGATTAATTTATGGGTTTATTGTATATTTTGGTTACAATAATTCATAAATGTGATATTATTGTTGTACATGAGGTATTGATTAACTAATAATAAAGATTTTTCAAAAATCCACCAGTCCGTAACTATACCAGCTAAATTTCCATAATCATTATTCTGAAACGGACAGTGGGCTATAACTAGTCAATGGAATCTATACTGAATTCGATTTCTATAATGTATGGACCACACATGGTTTATGTAAGAATGACTTAAACCTGCACTTATAAGTTACGGATATATGTATGTGTGAAAACTTATAAATGGTGACAGTGGGTTTAACTTGTGATTTAGGTACTAGAATTTATAAAATGATATTTGCTTTATATATCTCATGGTAGTGTTATTATTCATTACTGTACTAATGGTTAGCTTACTACATTTCGTAAAGTATGGGACTTTACTTCTACTTTGGTATTTGGTGAGATTTCTACACCTATGGAAGGTTGTTTATATATTTCATATGTTTCAAATTTCTTATATGATTTTGAGAATCTATATATGGTTTGACTATGACCGAGCAATATAGTTATATCAGTTGAATAGGATACCCTGATTGCTTAGATGTGATCATTATTTTATATTAGCCTATGGCAGGCTTGTCACTAGGCGTCCTATGGGAGCCATATTGTGCACAGTAGACTATTATACCTAGTTGGCCTATTACATCCTATGGGAGGACTTGGCTATGGCAACCATATTATTATTGTTCCTGTGGATGGAACGTAACTCCAATTACGTCCGAACTGCCGATTACATTATTATTCCCGTGGACAGAACATAGCCGAAATAGATTCGAGTTACCAGTTACACATATCTTGGTAGATGGATGGAGCGTTATGTATCATACAATGGTATAAGATTAGTGCCTTCCATGTTATACATATGCTATAGTTGTATTATATTTTTCCTATGTCTGTTATTATGACTAGCCTCGTGATTAATATTACTACTTCATTTTTGTCTTGGTGATACTTATTTTATTGTCAATAATTTTTATTTATTTATTGCATTGCACTTCCCCTTTCCTTATTGGTTCCTACTGGGCCAGTTTCGCTCATTCCCTCATTTCTTGTTACAGATACATTATAGGTTTTTAGTCGGGTTTGTGGAAAGGATGTGAGTATTTCTTAGTCCTCTAATACCATGAGTCTCATATTATATTTCGTAGATGTTTTATAGTTGTGTATATGTAACGTACTAAATAATTGGAGTTGTACCGAATTTGAATTGTAATAATGATACTTACATTTGGACTTTGTAAAGTTTGTTTTAGTTGGATTCAAAAAAGGTTTTGGTTTTAAGTAGTTATGGAAACTTCAAGTCAAATTTTATCCAGAGTTTCATGATTTTCATTTAAATTTCATTTTCTTCCTTTTTATATTTAACTGTTATTAGGGACAGCATTCTGTAGCACCTGTTTTTAAAGGCGGGTAGTTACAATAACATCTTGATGGAAGATACGACATTAAAGCTTTTGCAACCTCACCAAACTTGGTGAAGAGTCTTCCAACATCTGCTAGGGCGGTGACCTTAACGCCATTATAATTACGAGCCATGTGGAACTTGACCCCATTAATGAACTAATCCCTAAGAGGGTAGGGGCACCTGCCTTATGTTTAACTTGTTCTTGAAAAAAAACTTATTTGATAATGATATTCGCATTGACTCCCGAGCTAATTGTGTTCTAATTTTTTTTGTAAGTGGTTCAACTAGGCAAATATTTAAGAAGCCGAGCTTGCGCTTCTTAAATCTTCGGCAACTCAACGCCATTATCAACCATGATGGCCCTAGGGATCTTGGGGTTGAGAACCATCCTATGGCCATTCATAATTTATTCGACTATGTCCCCAAGTACGAAATCTTCTCCAAAATGAAGAATGAAATCAAGTGGGTAGGTGATTCGTGGGATCCAACCAAAAAACTTGCTCTTTTTGGAGAGTTCAAAATTGTAAACAAGGACATCGTCCATGCTAGGAGGCCTTTTACCGATAAACCTTATGACAAGAAGAATTAGAAAAAGAAAAAAAGATCAGCCGACTAGGAGATCACAGTTGCTTAACCACCGTGGTCACAACCTCTTGATGTAATCAGGGAGCTTGTGGCCCAAGTTGCTTTGCTTCGCCCTCCAGTTGATGTCCCCAATTCAAGTAAAGACAAAAGGGTTGCCATACCCATTTCGGATGAACTAGAGTCCAAACAAGAGGCCTTCCCTCTACTATATGTAGATCCTGCCACAAAGGATCACTTCATTTAGGGCTTTGGTGAACCTTCAAGAATGGCCAAAATCTCTCTGGCCAACCTGATGAAGAAGAAGAAGAAACCCCCAAAACTGAAAAGGGGTTCGTCTAAGGGTAGCTCGGCTGCAAAAAGAAGAAGGCTTCACCCAATAATGGTGGAGGATAATGGTGATCAAATTGCCGAGGTTACCAATGAATCCTCTTTTAGTGGGCCCATTTGCTTAACACATGTGGCTCCGGCCAAATAAGTTTTTGAAGTGTGTCATGCTCCTAAAAGAATTCAGGCCATAGTACATCATGTGCTGCCATCATGTAACGGTGGAGGATTCGATCGTTGAGAATAGGAAGATCTCCACTCTGCTTGCCAAGCGATCAGTTATCCCAATGGACTAGAAGTCCTTAATGATGATTCCCAAGAGGTTGTTTCAGGGGTGCGGCCTCTAATACATGCTGCTGGTAAGATTGATATAACATTATGTTTATACATTACAAATTTAGTTTTGTCTTATTTGCTAGGGGATGCACCATTTCATGGTCTTGGAGGAGAGGCACATGCAAAACCAATGTCATAGTTCTAACCAGGCTGTGAATGAGGAGCTAAAGAAAGCTAAGAATGTCGCCGAGAAGGGGCGGCTGAATTGGGGGCTCTTCTTGCCAATGAGAGAAAAAATTTGGAAGTTGCCCAGCAAGACTTAAAAGTAGCCAAGAAATATAGGGACCAGCTTCAGGGTATCCTGAATAAGATGAACTTGGAGCAGCGTAACGATGTAGATAATGTGAACGAAAATGGCTACATGTTAAAAGTTTAAACATGTTCTCTAGCAATAAGAATGCCTTTCATGAAAGTCTGAAATCTTTATTGATGAAATAATAATGGTGCAAAGACAATAGCCCTTTGCTAGCCTTACATATCTTCTGGACTTATTCCTAGTTAATTATAATATATTCTATGGTTGGAGATGTTTCACAGAATTGGGATTGATCTAGGTATTATGCCCCTGTTGATCCTACCGAGGTAACTTTGTACTTTCCTTCCCAATTTTGGCCGAGCTTACCCTCTTTAAGTTACAGTTGCACAATGTCTTCCATAGTGCTAGATCTCTAACTTGGAATTCCCTTGCCTTAACATGTCTTTGTTTTCTTTGAAAGAGTGAATGTTTGTAGTTAGCCAAACAAATTAGCACGGTTTCTCTTCATTCCTCGGTTAAATCCAATGCTTCTTCGAAAATTGCATCGTTAACCCCAGCTTGTATTTGAGCTGTTCTGAGCTTTGGTAAGCCGACCTTTAGAGGTATTATAGCTTATGTTCCATATGTATGGGAGAACGGCATTTTTTTTAGTTTATCTCCTCGGGGTGGTTAGGAATGCCCATATGATTGAAGGATGTTTTTACACCCACATCCCATTTGCTCTTTCCAATTGTTTTTTCAGAAAATCCACAATAACTTTGTTAGAGGCCTCAGCCTGCCCATTGCTTTAGGGATGGGCCACACTGGAGAGACTTTGTTGAATGTTGTACTTGCTAGATAACTCTTGAATAGTTTTGTTATTAAATTAAGTGATGTTGTTCGACACTAGCATCATTAAAACTCCAAACCTTGTGATTATGTTCTTCCAAAGGAAACTTTTGACATTGTATTTTGCTATGTTATGAAGTGGTACTGCCTCAATCCATTTAGTGAAGTAATTTCCTCCCATCAAAAGGTATCTTCGGGATCTAGAACCCTGTGGAAATGGCCCCAGAACATCTAGTCCCCATTATGCAAAATGCTATGGACTAGTGACCGGATGGAGCTCTGTTGCCTGCTGGTGAATGATCAGCAAATAATTTTGACACTTGTTTCATTTTCGAACATAGGCCAAGGTGTCTCTTTACATGAACGATCAGCAATAGCCTCGACTCTTGGCCATATGGGCAAGAGATTGGCCACCTGTGTGGCTACCACAACTACTCTCATGTAACTCGAATAAGACATCCTAACTCTTCTAGGGTGAACACATCTCATGTAGGAGCCTTAGTAGGATCTTTTAGAAAGAACTCAATCGGGGGAGAGCCAATACCAAGATGACTTAGCCTTAACCCTGTATGCCTCGTTGTTATCCTCTAGTAGGGTTCTATCTTTCAAGTATTGAATGATTGGATCCAACCAGCTTCCTCCAAGATCAGTCTCCATGTAGTTCACAATAATTTGGACGGCCTCTATACTTGGCCTTGGTAGAAAGTCCACTTCTATAGTTCATTTTAGGTTTGAATCCACGGCATAGGACAATGTAACTAGCGCATTTGTATGGAAGTTACTTGCTTTAGGGAACTTTTCCACGTAGGCCAAACGGAAACCTTTGAACAATTTTTAAGCAAGCTTCATATAAGTCTCCACCTCTCATTTCAAGCAATATATTCCCTAATAAGTTGATTAGCCACTAACTGGGAATTGCAATGTATCAGCAAATTTTGAGCATCGAAGACTTTGCTTTCTTCAATCCCACAATCAGAGCCTCATTATTAGAGGCTTCAAACCCTAAACGGACAACTTGCTCAATGACTGATCCCTCAATGGTTTTTAAGACAATGCTGACACTAGACCCATTCTTGGTGGAAGAGCCATCTATAAATAACGTCCATTGTACTCTATGCCTGATCATGTTGGACTTCAACTGGATTTTTTTTTGCCTTTTGCATTATAGCGTCTTGCCCTCCCAGTTGTAGCATAAAGAGCGGTTAACAACGAAAATGTCTAATGTCTTAAATATTAATTTTATCCGTTGCAAATTAAGTATCATTTCTCATTTAATCTAAAGGAAATGTAGGTTTCCAGTTTGGAACATATAAAATTACTTAATTTACTTCTTAAAAGAATAGTCAGACAAATTTTATTTTATTTTTTTAATATCCGAGTGGTTTGAGAGGGGAACGGAAAGGGAACCTATACCACTTTAAAAATGAGCAAAGATCTTAACTACAAGGCAGCATTATCCTTTATTATAATTGTTATTACATGTACATCGCGTTTGCCACATCTTTGTATATGTATTTTATCCTATGAATCATACAACTTCTATATATTCAATATGAAAATAACAATTAAATAAAAACATTAAGTGGCACGATTACTATCCCTAATTTCAATTTTGTAGCTACAAGATTAAAAGGTTATTCCATAAATAAATTCCTGAAAAGAGAACCGTAAAATAAATTAAACAACATTACACAAACTCTAAGGCGGTTGAAATCATTTAATATTATGCCAAAAAATGAAATATGCTGAGGGCCTTTATTCAATGAACACCAAAAGGGCAAAGGGCCCAACAAGTATTAGTCCTTTATTCAATAAAGAATGAAAAAAGGCCCATAGACAAATAGGTAACAGAAATTAACAAATTTTCGATATCTATTAGACAAATGTGGAACCCAAAACAAGCTCATCATTCAAATTTATGCCTATTACCCTCGGCCTCTGCAATCACCAACACTTCTCTTGCAAACTAGTAAACAATTAGACAAAACTGAACATATCAGTTGAAGCCCAAAGTGTCTTCAATCAGATTAAGAACCTGTCTAATCTCTCTCTATTCACACCTCCAATTCCCAAGAAAAGCAGTCTCTGAGTTAATTCTCTATGGTCATGGATTCCATTTTTGGTGCCCTATCAGCTTGTGGACGGAGCAAATATTTGATACATGGGAGAATAGTTCATGGGATGGTGTTAATATTTAAATTGGGCAATGAACCAATCATGGGTAATGCTATGATTGATATGTATAGTAGAAATGCAAGAATTGAGATGGCTGAGGTTTTGTTTAGGAATATGGTGATTAAGGATGTAACTTCTTGGACTAGTTTGCTTAATGGGTTTATCAAGTGTGGTGATATACAGTCTGCCCGAAAAGTGTTTGATGAAATGCCTCAAAGGAATGTAGTTTATTGGACGAGGATGATTGTGGGGGATGTTGGTGGGAAGACCTCGGTTCAGGGGTTAGAACTTTTTAGGTGGATAAGAGCAAAAAGTGAAGATAGTCCTATGGCTATCATGATAGTAGCTGTTTTTTTTTTTCTGGTTGTGCTGATATTGGAGCTCTTGGCCAATCTTTCCACTAATGTAGCTATTAATAATGCTCTTATAGATATGTATTGAAAAGAGTGGAAGCCTTGAGTTGGTTGTAGAGATCTTTGGCCAGATGCCTATCAAGGATGTATTTTCTTGGACAAGCATGATTTCAGGATTGGCTTAATGCTCTAATAGATACGCACTTGAGGTCTTTGATAACATGCTTGCTTCTGAGCAAACACAAAATGAGATTACATTTGTTTCCATGATATCAGCTTGTATTCATGCTGGTTTAGTTAGTGAAGGGCAGAACTTGTTGAATAAGATGATCAATTGTTGTGGTTTGAAACGTAAGATCGAGCATTATGGGTGTATGGTGGATCTTCTTGGCCGAGTAGGGCGTTTAGAGGAGGCAATAGAGTTGATTGAGCATATGCCCATTGACCCAGATGCTACGTAATGGGAAGTTAAAACTGGTCGAAATGGCGGGAAAGAAGGAGATTGAACTAGAACAGGATGATGGGGTGGTTGTACTTTTGTGGAATATTTACTGTGATGCAAATAGATGGTAAGATGCATTAAAGATGGGAAATATTATGAGAGCACAAAAGATAAACAAAAAGCCTGGGTCAAGTTGGATCGAGATGAATGGTGGTGTTCATGAATATCTTGCCGAGGACACGATATGATGCATCATGTCCCAGCGGATATATTTGCGAGTTTAGAAGCTACAATTAAGCAATCAAAACAGGATCTTGATCTCTTTCATATTTTAATATAAGTGATTTGGAGGGGGTGATTGTTTCGTGTTTCATCTTAGAATTAGAATGATCTGAAAATTATTAAATAAGTGAATGACATAACCGGCCTAGCATTCATAATACACATTTCAAAAATAATTTGGAATGTGTAACATTATTAATTACTCGTGCTATCCTCCCAGCCAATATTGACCTCACAAGCTGTTGGCCTAACATTTTATTCGCCAATAAATCGTGGCATATGAATCTTGTTCTATCTATAAATCTATATTATAGGGTGGCACGACTATTAATTTTTTTTTTTTTTTTTTTTACTATAAATGAACATTGGTGGTTTTGGTGAACAGTAATTGAGAGGTTTTGATGAACCGATGGATTTGGAGGTTTTGAATTGGTTCATTTCGTATAGGTGTAGATGTGGGGTAGGTTTGTATAGAGGCTCACAGTAATTTTGAATAGTAGTGGTGGTTTTTTTCGATGTTTTAAAAGACCTAAAGCAGGTTTGAGGTGTTTTGCTTGTGCGATGCGAGATATAGGTCTTGAGGAATATTGAGACGTAAGCCTCGTTTTTTATTTTATTTTTCCCTAATAAACTCACAAAACAAGTCTTGACTCCTCTCCATTACACATTCCATCTAATTTCTTTTAATTAGGTATTGCCCATGCCCATGCTGACAGTACGGCATCACGAAAAAAATATTAACAGTACAAAATAAAAGTATCATTAAAAGGTATATGAAATAATATCCGATTGCAAATAAAAAGGGACAAAAAATAAGTTAAGGAAATAAATATTTGTAAAAGAATGTTAATATGGTCCGAGCTTGTACATCTTGATAATGCCACATAAAGTTGGCCATGACTAAATATAATTCACAAATTGAGACTAACAAAATTGATAGACTAGCCTTGTGATTTATTAATGGTCAAAGCATAGGCTCGATTACAAAATCCTAGCCTCAATTACAAAAGAACTATAGTTTTACACGATCAATCTCGTACCATTACAAAGACCATCTTTAGATACAATATTTAGTAGCAACATAATAGGGCAGCCTACTTTGAGGTCAATATTTCGTAACAACATAAGATTTAAACGATTATATTTGGATTTGAATTCAAATTTGAATATTAATCTGACCATTAAATATTAATCTTACCACTATATATTTTAAAGTAATGATAGGACATTTCAAAATCCAATCAAGGACTCAAAATCTATTAAAAAGGAATGGTGCAAGTTGAACCCATAATGCCTACCTAATATTCGAGTATTGTTAACGCTGGCGATGGTGATGGATAAAACTTGGACCCTCAGAGTTTCTTCCCTCTATCAATATTTGCATTTAAACAATTTGCATGAATGTTTTTTTTTTTTTTTTCCTTTCTTCTAAATCATATGAAAGTTAAAAATTAAGTAAATTTTATTATTCCTTTTATATTAATTAATTTTATTTTATTTTATAAAAAATAATAGTAACTCTTTCTCTTTAGCTACAAACTATGAAAAATCCAACTTAGATACTTGAGCTCAAGATATGTTCTAGGTTTGTGTGGGTTCCTCTTGAAATACTACATCATGCATATTCCAAATTTTAATGTACGGTTTTTTATATTTATATTTATTATTTGACATCAATATTGTAAGAAAGCCGCGCCGCCCATAGATCGCACGGATTTACACACTAGTTAATATTATATAACACAAAATATTTGTTAACATATAATATGGTACATCTCTGACACATAATTAATGTGTATCAATGTATGTGTACCTATCCTCGTAAGAACACTAATGTACCTGTTAAATGACTTGACAATTACATTGACTAATTTTATTAGTCATTTCAATTATTCGCACAATTAAATTAGAGTATTTTTAATGAGTATATGTAAATTATGTTATATAAAATTTATACATTATGTATATTTTTTAGTGTTTTAATGATATTGTGTAAAATATGTTATATCATGTTTTATATAAAATAGGTATGTATTTTATACATTTATTTTACACATTCACCTCATCATTTTCTCTTTCTAACTTTTTACAAAAAATTCAAAATAATATAATTAAAAATTAAAAATATATTTTGTAATAAAACTTGCATATTTGAATTCTACTACTTATCAAGATCTTTAAATCAATACATACATTGACTATTTAATTATAAATAAAAAATATTTATAAAAAATGTTGAATATTATATATTCCATGTGTTTTCATATAATTGTTGCATCATAATTTTACACAAGATTATAAGTATGAACTATTGGAACAAAAATGAGAATGTGTATAATTTATGTGTAAAATAATTTTTTATCAACCAAATGTCAATTATTTATTAGTCTATATTTTTTTACACATTATTATTAGAGATGCTTTTAACGAATCTACCTGCTACTTGATGAGTCATTTCCCTTCCATTGCTCAAATTTTTATGAGGAGAGTAATTATATGATCATTTCTTAGTTTTTTACTTCAAAATTGTTAAAGAGACAAATGTGTGAGATCCCAGGATTGGTCCGAGTAGTAAAAATAATGTATCATAATTCAGTCAATCGGGTTTCGATCCCCCTCCATCCTTCCAAGAATCTCATCTAAATTTATTATGGATTGTATTTGAAAAAGGAAAAAGGAACTAAATATGTATTATTATTATTATTATTATTATTATTATTATTATTATTATTATTATTATTATTATTATTATTATTATTATTATTATTATTATAAGCTTTTGTACACGTGCGTTGCACGTGACTTTAGTGTTTGACAAATGTTATTAATTTTAGTAATAAATATGTAAAAAAAATTGGCAAAAAAAATAAAAGAAGTTCTATCCAAAGCAAAAGCTTGATAAATATATAACAAATAAACCAAAAACAATAATATCAAGTGTAGAAGGTAATTTAAAATTGTAAGAAAATGGTATAATCAATTAGGTGTACTAAAACTGTTACACCAAATTTTCGCGGGTGGCCAATCATAAACCTGTATTGAAGTATATTATATAATTAGTACATTATTATTAGTTTAATTAATTGTATTTTTTATTTAACCAATAGACAAGAAAATTAATTAAATTTAAAGTGTACGCAACCAATAATAATAAAAAAAACACTAACCAATAAGTACTATTGTCGACCATTAACCAATAAAAAAAAAACACTAACCAATAAACTAGTAAAAAAAAATTTATTTACGCAGAGAGAGAACTATTGTCGACCATAAAACAAATTATAAAAATACTAACTAACATCAATTATTATGTTGAACTGTTGTTTCATGAAATAGGATCCGTTTATAATAATAATAATAATAATAATAATAATAATAATAATAATAATAATAATAATAATAATAATATGTTTGAAGAGAGAGAACGAACTGTGTATATTTCGAGAAGCTGGTAATTTATTTTGTGTTTTTTGATATGGCTTATGTGTGTATATATTCTATTTTGAGTAGAATAAAAGGAGTAAAAGACATAATTTTATTTTGAGTAGTACGACGTGATTTTCATTAGTAGAGTTATTTGATATTATTGTGAATTTCATTTTGAGTAGAAGGCATAAAATATATAAAAAAAATTATTAGTAGAGTAATTTGATACTATTGTGAATTTTGTTTCGAGTAAAAGATATAAAATACATAATTTTATTTTGAGTAGAACACATAAAATACATAATTTGATTTTAATTTAATATTTTTAAAGATTTTCATTAGTAGAGTAATTTGATAATATTACGAATTTCATTTTGAGTAAAAAATATAAATACATAATTTTTTTATTAGTAAAATAATTTAATACTATTGTAAATTTCATTTTGAATGAAAAGCATAAAATACACAATTTTATTTTTAGTACAACGTTATTTTCATTTTAAATAGAAAATTTTAATTTTAAAATAAAAAAATATATTTGTCAATAAAAAAAAAAATACTTTAAGTTATTTATATTTTTATATATAATATAGATAAAGCTACCAATGTCAGATTCTTTTGGAGCATAAATGTAGGTAGGTGGTTGATAATTTCTGGACTCTGAACGAAATCAGTCACCTGCAGTTTTTTTAATGGAGTCAGACAATAAATAAATAAGATTATAAAGGAGACTTGATTTGCTTGTATAATAATAATATAAATTCAAAGGTAATTGAAGCAATTATTATTCTAATAAATTATTTTTTTTATTTTTATCCTTATTATTATATTAAAAAATATATTTTATTAATAAGGCGAGACTAGAAATTTTAAGGTTAAATATAAAAAAATTTAACTATTGAGTTAACAATAATTTTATTTTTTATTTTTTTTATTTTAAATTAAAATTATACATACATCCTCATTGTATGTGCGTCAACTTTTAGTGGTAAAAATAGGACAAACATCTTAACGGTTATTGCAATGGGTTAAGCTTTGGGATCAACTGGGGGCTTCACAAATTGAACTCGAGCGCTTGCAAAAACATTTATGAGCAAAAACGAGTGTGGTCTAAGCTGTAACGGGTAATTAGTTGAGATGCACGAAAGTTGCTTCAAACATCACCCAATATAAATAAAATAAAAATAGTACAAACACATCAGTCAATAATCAAAATAAATTAGAACAACTTAAGTGGCATATCACACCCAATATTCTTGGCAAGTGTTATTTACACCCCTCAAATGAACACTCCTAATTTAACTAATAATACATTATAACACCTCCTTATTTATCACAAATACCCCTTTCAATATTTTTTGATATTAGGTGGGTTCTTACAAACAAACTCTTTCCATCTTTGCATAATAAATTTATCATAGAACAATGTTTATGACAAAAAATGTGTTTATGACAAATATAAAGGGTTGTAAATAACTTTGCTAATATTTTTTTTTAGTAAAAATGATTATGATATTTTCATCCCACTAAACACTTGATGTCACTCCTATCTCTTATCCAGTCTTTAAAAATTAAATAAGATACTGTAGACACCCCGATCCGTGACTCCCGCAAGAACCCTAACGACCTTCGAAAACTACTATTTTTGAGCCCGGGACCCACCCGAGCACCCGAAACTACCCCGAAAGGGTTTGTTGGCCAACAAACCTATTTTTAAGAGAGATTGTCGCACAACAAATGGGTATGTCGCGCGACAATCCCTATTATGTCGCGCGACAATCCCTCCTGACACCAGACCATCCACTCTCTGACACATCAGTCTGTCAGAAACATCACTTCAGCCGTTTGTCGCGTGACATAAGACACTTTGTCGCGGGACATATGCCCCTTTTGGGGAAGTGTCACGTGACATACTCTTCCGAGCAGTATAAATAGGCCAACACTCCCAAGGGTTTGAGGACAGCAACTTGGGATTGAAGAATTCTAAGCTTTAAATATGATTTTCTAGTCTTTTATCAAGCATTCTCTATTATCGTCTTATTTCTGAAGAATTATCGAATCTATTCTCGACACTTGACGTGTCCCGTCTCTAGAATTGAATTCTCGAAAATATCTGAAGAAGGAAAAGATCATTATCGCCGGAGATCTCTCTGCCGTATTATATTTTCTTTCTTATCATTATTCTCGTCGGGAAGGTAAAGAAAGTCTCTTCTAGTATTTAACATTAAACATCTGTGTACTTATTTTATTTATGTTGTTTTGTCCACGTTTTCTTTGAATAAACTTATTGCCAAGTTACAAATAGTCTACCGTTTTCAAAACAAAAGACCCTGAAAAAACTATTTACAAAACCAGAAGAGTAAGTATATTACCATTCGGATAAAATCCTATTTTCAAACCCGGACCGGTAAAACTTACTTAGGAATTAAAAATCCGGTATATCCTATCTGTTTCATAGATTGTGATACATCTGGTAGAACTCCCCTCAAGAGTTCTAATTCTATATTGAATTAGTTCCGATACAAGATCCAACACTTTTTCACAAATGAATCCAAATCCGAGAAAAATCGTTGTTATCTGAGACATAACACGGTAAAACTCCCTCTAAAGTAAGAACAACTCTTGACACTTGTATTTTCATCTCTCAAAACTAAACATTAGATCCAGGAACACAGAGGTTTTCATCCCTTTCCCCGTTTTCCCAAATTAGGGTTTTTACTTAGAGAGTAGTAGACTGTCAGTAAAAGCATCCAAGTTTTTCAACATAGAATAAACATATAAAAGACCACTAGAGACCGAAAGGGCGGAATGGGTGCTTAACACCTTCCCAAACCGTAATATAGTTTCCGAACCCTATAGAATCCTGGTTTCGTAGACAAACGTGTAAAGAAAGGCTTGTCTATAGCCTTTCCTCTTACACAACTATTTTGTCTGTTTTCTCGTAAAACGTACTGGCGACTCTGAACGAACCCCTTTGCATCTAGAAATAGAACATAGGGACATGTGATATGAATTATCAAAAAATACTCCAGCAAATGGAACGACGGAATCCGTTCCGACGTTTCAGACACCCAAACAAACGGGGACGAGACCCGGGGGTCGCATTTGCGGATTCTCACAGTGGCGACTCTGCTGGGGATAGGGTTAAAAAACTAGACTCTTATATGTGGACTTTTTGTTTATCTGTTGAATACTTGCTTTTACTGTTTTCCCTACTTATGTTAATTGATCGAGAAGAAACCTTTTTCTAAAAATGGGAGTTTTTCAAAATACGTAATAAAGATAATGATATTTGTGAAACCAACCTTTCGAACTTTACATGCACTTTCACAAATCATGCATTGGTTCTACAAGTGTGAATTTACCCCAAACCCTCGGAAGTATTATAAGTGAGTAGGGAGTTGGCTTGCTTGGGCCAACATAAACCGAAAGCATTTACTTCCACTCTCCTTGGCCAATTACACCCCCGAGGTATATCGAGTGACGAGAACACTCACGTACCCGGGAAGTATATCAAAAGGCTCTTGCACGTACCCGCCCCTGGGGTATATCGCAAGGTCTTGCCAAATAGGAGGGAGCCTGAAGCCTTAACCGTTCGTACACCTGCGCTGCATATAAGATTGAGTCAGCTAAAACACTTGTCAAACAGCCGTAGGGGATGTACCACCTTACGGCTTACTTTACAAACACCTTTTTTTGAAAACCCGAGCTTCCCTCGGCGATTTTTAGTGGTTCTTTTGGCAAAAATCGAGTCGCATCATAGTCTTCCTTCACCTTCGCCACGTGGTTTCGTCTACAGCCGTAAAAGCGACGACAGACTGGAAGGTTGGGCCGGTCGAGATCATACCGGAAGACTAGTAAGACCAAGCACACCCGAAATGGCCGATGGACGCGAGAATCAAGAGACAGATCAGAGCCTAGCCGAGGCGTCTACAGTTCAGCCAACTTTAGCCGAGATGCACCGTTTGTTGACGACCGTCAGCGTGAACCTAGCAAGCCTCACAAATGAGCAACAGAATACCCGAGTCCGAGTAGAAGAGTTGTCAGCCGGACGGACCGCACCACCGGGGTTTGAACGGCTACCACCGAATCGAGATCAAGGGCAGTCATCGCAAATGCTTCCCCCAGTTCAAGGAACCAATCTACCCCAAACGGGCCCTGTCATGGCCGGTCCCGTTCAGACCGATCCCAACAATCAGAACCAATGGGCCCCGGATTCAGGCCCCACTTACCAACAACAAGAGCCACCCATCATCTGGCCACAACCTCAGCAAGGCCTCGATCCCCAATACCAACCATGGCCACAAGTCCCCGCAAGACCTATTCCACCACCGGCCCAGTAGCCCCTCCTAATGAATACCCAGACATCAACCGACTTCGGGCAGTGTATGCAGAATCGGTTATAGCTCGGGAACAACCCGATGAGGTGTCAAGAGAAAGCGAAGAGATGAAGAAACTGAAAGAGCAGATGAAGGTTCTGCAAAGAGGGATTTCTCTGATAAAAGGGGCAGACGAGATTACAGATATGAATGCCTTTTCCCTCTGCCCAGAAGCAAAATTACCCCAGGGATTCAAACTCCCTTCCATCACCAAATTTACAGGGACCACACCCCCCAAAACCCATCTTCAATCCTACATCAGATCCATGCAAGTATCCGGCTGTGGAGAGCCGGAGCTGGCTCAGGCCTTTCATATGACTCTCACGGGGGCCGCCCTGAGATGGTTTTTCGATTTGGAGAGACACCACACAAAAACTTGGGGAGATATCGTGAAGGAGTTCATGACCAAATACGGGTCCAACGAGGATTTAGAAATTACCCGTAAACACCTGGAAATGGCCAAGCAAGGCGAGAAAGAGAGCTTCAGCGACTTTGTCACCCGCTGGAGAGAGATGGCCTCCCAAATGTCCAAAAGGCCCGATGAAGAAGAACAGTTGGAGATCATACAGAAGAATTTCACTCCAGCCGTACTGAGTTGCATGGGAAAACATGTGTTCCCACACTTCAGAGCCCTGTTGAGTATGGGGTCGCAAGTAGAGGAAGAATTGGCCAAGAAAGTAGAAACCGATACTAAGAAAGCCTCATACACCGGGAGAAAGACAGCCACTCTAGCCGTGAATCAACTAAGCTCATACCCCTACCAATAAAATCCTTTTCAACAGTCACAACCAGCCCCTTAGATGAGTTGGCCCGCACAAGGAGACCTTTCGAGCACTAAGGCTAAGAGAAGGAGAAACTTCTGCACCCTCCCCACTACCCTGGTTAAAAGCCTGGAACTACTTCGAAAAGCCAGGCTCTCCACTCAACCCGCGCCCCCCACCAAACCCTATTCGCAGCACCTGGAGAATGAATGAGAACTGTGCATACCATCAAGCAGTAGGCCATGACACGGAACGCTGCTTAGCTCTTCGCCATCGTATCCAGGACCTCATTGAAGCCGGAACCATTCTCGCACCCAGCGGACCCAATGTTACCAACAATCCCCTTCCCAACCATGCTCCACCCGCGGGAATTAACGCCTTGACCACTGATGAAGAAGGCTTTGACCCCGCAGGACTCATTCGGGATGACCCAGCCTATAAGGCACCCGTTGTGCTACCAGCAAAGGCTCAAATTGCCCCAGGCCTCAATCCGATAATCGACCAATGGATGGCTAAGATGAACTTCCTACCCGGGCAGGGTTTAGGAAAGGCGAATCAGGGGATCTCACAGCCACTTACAATCAAAACCAATCCCAGAAAATCTAGGATAGGATGGACCCAGAATAAGAAGAAACAACCGTGGAAGCCCCGAGACCTTCCCAAGGAGACAATCTGTATGACAGAAACCTCCCCCGAAACTTTTAGTTGGTCGGCAGAGCCAGAGTCATCAGAAACCCCAGAAGGATCAGACCCAGCATCTCTTTGGATACAACAAATTACCCGTTCAGGAAGGGTATGCCAGCCACCACCAATGGATACTGAGAAATCACCACCTCCTAAGGAAATAGGAGAAGATCGAGTGTTGGAACAGTTGAAGAAAACTCAGGCACACATCACCATTTGGGGCCTCTTGGTTGCCTCTAAACCTCACAGGACCGCTTTCATCAAACTCCTAGACGAGGCCGTCATATCACCAGGCTCCACGCCCGAGCAACTGCCAAACATGATCTGGTCACTTACAGTCCAAAGAAGTCTGTCATTTTCAGATGAAGACTTATCCCCATTGGAAAGAAAACACAGCCTGGCCCTCCATATCACTGTCCGGACTCGAGGGAAAATCCTGCCGCAAGTCCTCATCGACAACGGGTCAACCATAAACGTCTGCCCCCTGAAGACCCCCAGATGTCTGGGTATCTTAGACTCAGAATTTTCCCCATCAGCTGTGACTGTTAGAGCCTATGACAACACCAGAAGGGCCGTTCTGGGTTCCCTAAAACTAGATCTCATGGTCGGTCCCGGAAACTTTCCGGCCGACTTCCAAATCATAGACATCCCCTCCAGTTTTAACCTCCTGTTGGGGAGAGCGTGGCTACACGACATAGGAGCACTCCCTTCCTCCTTACACCAGAAGATCAAGATACCATTCGAAGGGAATATAATCACCATCCAAGGAGATCCTGAGAGGACCTTGGCAGATCTGGAATTACCTGTTTTGGGCATCGGGAGCCAAAGCATACAGTTGGGAGGCTTTTCTTACGAGCCTCAAGTACAAGCCCTCACCACCCAGAGAATCGAGTATCTACCCCCTGACAATATCCCCGGTCTCAGCACCAAGATCACAAATATGCTGAGAATGATGAAATATTTACCTGGAGCCAGTCTAGGAATGGGGCAGCCAGGGTTACTCCAAGCCCTAGAGCCAGTGACGAGCCACGAAAAAGAAGGGTTGGGGTACCAACACACCGGAAAAGATGACCAAGAGAGAAGAAGCCGAGGGCATCAGTATCCGAGTTTTAGCTCTCTGAATGGGTTTTTTGTCAAAGAAGGAGAAGAGGACCTTTATATCAAGGAAAACGTCATACACAGCTTCTCTACCAAATTGACAATCGGGCCGTAGAAAGAAAATGAAGACGAGAAAGATGAAGAGGAAGAAATGATCGGAGATCTCCTCGACATCATGGCTCTGCGGGACAACGAGCCAAAAGACGACCCTGTACACTTAATACACGCTAATCCGGACTATCAAGAAAAAGGGGGAAAGAGTGAAATTATAAGGGTAAGAGTGAGGGTAAGACTAGGGAGGAATCACTCCTAGATTTACTTTTTAAGCTTGTACCTGTAAACACCATTATCAATGAAGAATACTCTGTTTTGCGTTATCTTGTTAATTTTAATTCTGTAATTGCTTATATGGAATTGGAAAGACTGAACGAACACCCTGAACGAAGGAGCAGTGTATACAGAGCGAGGAATGAGACACTCTTATAGTCAATCTCAGGACGGAAGAAGACAGGAAAGAGGTCCGTATTGGGGCAAGTCTAAGTAAGACAGAAAGAGAAGAATTCACACAAACTCTGAACGAGTACGTGGATGTCTTCGCCTGGTCCTATGCAGATATGCCAGGTTTGAACAGCCAGATAGTCATGCACGAAATACACATCAAGCCAGAATTTAGGCCCGTCAAGCAGAAGTTGAGAAAACTTACGCCAGAATGGTCCCGAAGGTGAAAGAAGAAGTGATGAAACAACTGAGTGTGGGTTTCTTACGGGTGATCGAGTACCCTTCATGGTTAGCCAACATTGTGCCCGTTCCAAAGGCAAATGGGAAAGTTCGCATGTGCGTGGATTATCGAGATCTCAATAAAGCCTGCCCGAAAGACGATTTCCCATTACCCAACATTGATTTGATAGTGGATAATACCGCCAACCATGCCCTGAAGTCATTTGTAGATGGTTTCGCCGGGTATAATCAGATCAAGATGCACCCAGATCACCAAGAGAAAACTGCATTCATCACGCCATGGGGGACATACTGCTACACCGTTATGCCATTCGGGTTGAAGAATGCCGGAGCAACATATCAGAGGGCGGCAACAGCTATCTTCCATGACATGATTCATAAAGAAGTAAAGGTGTATGTGGACGACATGATAATCAAGTCGAAGGAGAGGGAAGGCCATGTACCAACCTTGCGAGCCTTCTTTGACCGGCTCCGCCAGTATCAGATGAGACTCAATCCGCAGAAATATGTGTTCGGGGTAACCAAAGGGAAACTCCTGGGCTATATCGTCAGCAAAAAGGGAATCGAGGTAGACCCTTCCAAGGTCCGAGCTATCCAAGACATGCCCGAACCTCGTACCGAGAAAGAAGTTCGAGGGTTCTTGGGTAATTTGCAGTACATTAGCAGGTTCATTTCTCAACTCACGCAGACTTGTGAACCCATCTTCAAACTCCTGAGGAAGTCTTCACCAAGAAAGTGGGACGATCAGTGCCAGGAAGCTTTTGACAGAATAAAAGACTACCTCTCCAAACCCCCAGTGTTAGCCCCGCCACAAACCGGACTACCACTAATTCTATACCTGACCGTCATTGATTTAGCTGCAGGAGCCATGCTAGCCCAACATCTGACCGATACACGGAAAGAACAGGCCATCTACTACATCAGCAAGAAGCTGTCCCCATTTGAGATAAACTACACACCATTGGAGAAATCATGCACCGCTCTCGTCTGGGTAACACAGAAATTACGGCACTACATGCTGGTTTTTCCAGTCATCCTGGCATCACGAATTGATCCGCTAAAATACCTCTTCGAGAAACCGGCTCTCTCGAACCGTATGGCAAAGTGGTTATTCATGCTCTCCGAATTCGACATCACCTACATGACCCAGAAGGCAGTCAAAGGAAAGATCATAGCTGATTACCTGACCCATAATTCGATATTGGGGGACATGCTAGAAGAAGCCGAGTTCCCGGATGAAACTATCATGAATGTCGAGATCGATGAAGACTGGAAATTGTATTTCGAAGGAGCCGCCAACCGAAACGGAATCGGGATAGGCATCCTTTTAGTCTCTCCAGACCAAACTCACTCCCCGGTATCATATCGTCTAGATTTCTTCTGCACCAACAACATGGCCGAATATGAAGCCTGCATACTCGGGTTAGAGATCGCACTCCAAAGGGGTATACACAGAATACAGGTATACAGAGATTCAGCACTAGTGGTCCACCAAGTTCTGAAGGAATGAAAGATCAGAGATGAGAAATTAGTCCCTTACCTCGCCCGACTGGAGGACGTCGCTGGAAAGTTCGAGCATGCGGAGTTTTATTATGTCCCCAGGTCACAGAACAGTTTTGCTGACGCACTGGCAACCTTGGCCTCTATGATTAATATCCCGGAGGGGATGGAAGAAATAACTCTTACAATACAAAAGAAATCAGGACCAGCACACTGCATGGCCCTGGAGGTAGAGAATGAAGAGGAAGGGGACTCAACCACTTGGTTTTACGATATCTGGAACCTGTTGAAAAATCACCAGTATCCCGAGCAAACAGACAAGAAAACACGGGTCACACTCAGGAGATTAGCATCAGGGTTCATACTTTGTGCCGGCAGGCTATATAAGAGGAACTACGACGGGACCCATCTCCAATGTCTCACTGAAAAAGAGTCTGTCAAAGTGATGGATCAGATACATGGGGGCGATTGTGGACCTCACATGAGCGGCCATACACTTGCCCGCAAAATCATCAGACAAGGTTATTACTGGTCAACCCTGCAGAACGACTGCGTTAATCACGTACGCCATTGCCACAATTACCAAATCTATATTAAATCTCAGAAACTTCCACCAAAAAAGCTGTACAACATGACTGCTCCCTGGCCTTTCGTGACTTGGGGAATTGACATCATCGGGAAGATTTTACCCAAAGCCAGCAACGGCCATGAATTCATACTAGTGGCCATTGACTACTTCACCAAATGGGTGGAAGCCGAATCTTTCCAAACCCTTGACGCCATAAAAGTTGCCCGATTCATCCGACGGAACATCATCTGCCGGTATGGGGTCTCACACGAGATCGTCTCGGATAATGGCACTCACTTTGAAGGAGAGGCCAATACAGTTATAGAGGAATACGGTATCACCCGACACAAATCTTCGCCGTATAGACCACAAACCAATAGGGTAGTTGAAGCCGCCAACAAGAATCTGAAGAATATCCTAAGCAAGATGACCGACACCTGCCGGGACTGGCCAGAGAAATTACCATACGCATTGTGGGGATACCGAACCACCGAGAGGGTCTCCACCGGTGCAACCCCGTTTTCTCTTACATACGGGATGGAAGCAGTCCTCCCTGTTGAGTTAGAGGTCCCCTCCCTCAGAGTAATGCTAGAGAATCAAGTCAATGAACTGGAGTGGGTCCAGGCACGTTATAACGAGCTAGCCCTACTGGATGAGAAGAGATTGAAAGTCGCATACCACCACCAAGGGTATCAGAAGAGAATCGCTCGAGCATTTAACCAGAAAGTGAAGACTCGAGGTATCAATGAGAACGACATTGTATTAAAAGAAATTCGAGAACCAGCCAGGGACCCAAGGGAAAAGTTTGGACAGAAGTGGCCAGGGCCGTACATCGTCAAAGAAATCAATACGGGGGGTGCCGCTATACTCGCTGATTTAGACGGACAGTTACTGCACTCACCACTCAACATAGACCGACTGAAGAAGTATTATCAATAGGCATAACATGTATAGACAAGAACTACGTAAACCTGAGCCCCCAACTCAAATTTGTGTTTTTGAAAAATCAAAAAAGGGGAACGTAGGCAGCCTGAGAAGTGACTTCAGGCCCGGTTTAAACTTTGTAAAGAAATTTATTTCCCATAAAACAGTCCCTCGTATATTATTAAGGTGGTTCAGAACACCGAAAGTTATAAAGGAGATACAGCATACAGAAGAAACTAATCCCTAGGGGTTGGCCACACCGGGTCCTCAGTAGCCAAATCAATACGAGCCTCGTCCAGGATCTGATACGCAAAGACAATGTTATCATCAGTGGCCCCGGCATCCATGAATCGGAACCACTCCATTTGAAAGGGGTCATCAATCAGTTCTCCTTCCAGGGATTGCCAGCAAGAGCAGATAATGTCAGCCCGGAGTGGACGAGTAATACCAAAACGAGCATAGTTGAACTGACAAGTTAGTCGGGCACGCCACATCCTCTCTACCGATAAAGAAACATGCGGGGTCACAAATTTGGACTCAGAGGAGAAGTTGTTCAGACCATGGAAAATGTCCTGAGGAACGTTGAACTGACAAAGGGGGCGTCCTGGGAGATAAAAGGAAGTAAACCAGAGCCAGCGGAGCCGAACATAGTTCTGACCCCCTGTACTAAGCACCATCGCCCTCAGCTTCCACCAAGGAATGTTCCACCGGATAGCCCGAAAGTTCTTTGAAAACCACACCGTCCAATCAGAGGAAGACATAGTCAAAGCCCCAAAAAGGGGACGACGGAAGAAATGCGTCGGATTATCGAGCCGAACCCCGTTGAAACCCACCGATCGGAAACGCTTCAGCAGCCACATGTATAATAAGCGCGAACGTCCCCTGAAGAAAGGTGAAGCCCCCTTTTGAATATCATCTAGACCGTTCAGAGTCTCTATAAGAACAATAGGCACTATGGACTCTCCATTTCTAGCATGGTAGATCAAACTCAGAATAGTCGGATCAACACGGGAGGAACCCGTCACCAGTAACATATCAGAAATAAGGCAGATCAAGGCCGCCGCAGTACGCCCCACGTCGTAAGAGGCCCTATCTTCATAACAATGAAAGAACCTCACCATTTTATGGAGGTCAAGGAGTCCGTCGGTAATAAAACTATCACAGGCCGCTTGGGGAATGGCTAGCAGAGCAATCAGCATATCTCGAGGACCGATTTCTTCTATGGGAACTGCCATCGGGAGACGAACGTCAGAACGCAACAGCCAGGAAAACTCCTCGTAGGTCGGGCAGAGCTCATCAAGCCCAAAACGAAAAAGATGATCCGCAGGGCTCCAGAAATACAAAGCACCTAGCAAAAAGGAAAAATCTACTGGACGATGGCACCAGCCCGCCAAAGGACTAAATGCACCAAAATTCAAGCCGTTTTCAGAAGATATCAGAGCATCTCGGGCATTGACATAAGAAAAATTAGATTTTGTGCGATAAGAAGACATTTTTGGAAGGTATAGGGATGAAGGAAGGAAGATGGATGTATTTATAGCAAAAAAGAGGGTCCTGTGCCTGTTTGTCGTGCGACAAACCCATGTCCAGGAGGGATTGTCGCGCGACAGACTCCTTTAGGGTCACCCTATGTTTGTTTTTTCTTACACGTAAGAGTCATTCTTGCCAAAAGAATCGCTTCTGGATGCATTTTTGTGCTCACTTTATTCTTTTGCAGGGGCCCTAAGTACTACCGCGTTACAAGGTATGGCTCCTAAAAAATTACTGATTCATTTAAATTATCACAGATAAGGAATACATGTATATCATCAGACACGAATAAGGAATCTTTCATAAAACCAATAAAAGAACAGTTTTCAAAACTAAATCTCTGTCTACAAGTCTATAAAAATAAAAACTACATATCTGTTTCAAACTAACAAAAATGCATAAAGGAAAAAACCAATCTACTCGAGCGCGTTTTGACACGCTCCCACTATCACCCGAGCCCTCCTCGGGAGTAAGGTCAACCACTGGGACGCCTTGAACAGGAGGAACTGCCGCCTGGGAGGGCCCCGTCGACTGGACAGGAGCTGTGGGACGGATCACCGAGGATCGAGAACGCCTGGAGGTCCGACTACTACTCCTCCGAGACTCCGTCCGGGCATGAGAAGAAGTCAGGGGGTCGTCCGGCCGCAAAGAAACGTCAATAGCCCTCTGGTAGTCACGCATGTATGCTGGAGGGTCTCGACCGACGTACTGGAGCAGGTTCCAGCTATAGAGGTACTGGGCGTGCCAAGCCTGCAGATCCGTCACCCGTACACTCACCCGCTGTAAAAGACATAAGATAAGAGAATCAGCACAGTCAAAATAAATAAATATAAATATAAAAGTATCAAGAGAAGTTGAAGTAGGTACCTCATCACCAGGGCGACCACCCAAGTAGTCAAAAGTGTCCTCAGGAAGAGGATACTCGGGGACAGTGTATCGACGTAAACCGGCGCCGACATAAGAGATATCTCTGGGAAGTGGGGGTAGATCTACCCAAGGAATGGACGGCCCCGCTGGAACATTAGCAGAAGTGGACCCCCCCTCCTCGCGAATAGGGAACAAAAGAGGGCGAGAAGATGAGCCGCCGAGACCTGGAGATCGGGCTGGAGGGCCCATAGCAGTCGGCAAAAGAGGGGTCAGTGTAGCGTAGGTACGAACACCTGGAGGATCCACCATGGCCGTCGCTCTCAAAGGCGGGACCCCACTAGAAGGAGTAGTCACCGCAGCAGGAGGGGTCCGCCCAAACTGCTCGTAATCTTCCCCAAGGTCCGCAGGCTCCCAGGACCGCTCAAAAAATCCTGCTCTCCCCTCGGCAGCCTCGGCAACATCAAAAAGGACCTCTGGAGACACAGAAGGGCCGGTAGGGAACTCAAAACCCTCAGCGCGCTGCTCCTCTATGGGCGTCGTCTGAGGCGGCTGCTCCGGAGCCGCCGTCGTATCACCTCCCTCACCCCCTGATCTATCACCACTCTCGACAGCAGCAGGAATGTCCCTCTCCCCCTCGGGGTCCTCGACCTCAGAATCCAAATTGTTGTCCCTCTGATCGGGGACAGGTGGCAGGTGACCCGGAACCGTCCTAGCTAGGTGGGTCTGTCCTCGTATGTAATGGGGATCGCCTCCCAACGCCCGATATCTCTCATAGAAGACCCATCCCCGAGTCCCCTTCGGCTCCCTCATCAAATAACAGGCAGCGAAAGCAGTGTAGTCTCCCTCTTCAGTGAACGTCTGAAAGCCAAGACCGTCAACCAAGGCCGCACCGTCACCGGATCAATCTTGCCCGTCCGCCTCATCAGAACCGGTGGAAATATAGGAACCCGGGGCCACTGGGCCGGTGTATGCTGGCGAATAACTCTCTCGCCCAAGTAAAAATGAAGGCCGTACTCATCCCTAATCAGCCGCCTGGTCCTCGAGGCGGTCAGAGCACGGCCATATCCGAAATGGAGACCCAGATCACCCCAGGGGGCCCACTCAATCTACAAAGAGAACAAAATTTTATTTCAGTTATTTATATTCTATTTACAATTTATTTATTGAAAAGAAAGAATACTAAAAAATTTACCTGCTCCTCCAGTAGGTCATGGACGGCAGCAGCTCCGGTCTCCCGAGTTCGGTATACATAAGGAGCCCTGTAGTTCCCCGCAATGAATCGGTGGAGAAAGGGAAACTGATCCTCGTTCTCAACGAGGAGATCTACCTGGGCGCGACCCAAACGAGTATACGCCACAAACCAACTCTGAAGAGGAAATGTAAAGAATATCAGCAACAATCAACTAATAAAAAAGTAAAGAACTAGAACAAAGATAAGGGAACAAAAGTATATACCTCCCACAGCAAAGAAAAGCCCTTAAGGTTCAGGGCTAAGTGGCGAGAAACCTGGTCCATAGCATCATAGAGGACGGCAAGAATGAAACCGCCCCAATCGTAGTCGAACATGATGCTGAAATCCCGGAGATAGGGCAGCCACCAGAGATGGGCCGTGTCCCCCCCACGGGCCTCAAAAAGGTCATGGAGCGTCAGTAAAAGAAGGACGCGGGCATACTGACGTGCCTCCTGACGAGTCATCGAAGCTCCTGAAGCAACCAAGCGAGCTCTCTCTGTGGCCAGACGCGTGACCAGAACCGCTCGGGGGATCGTATCGCCCGAACTCCGTCGCTCGGGAAACCACCCAAGTGCGCTCACGATATCCTCTACCGTCAGGCGCAAAGGGACATCAATCTGGATAGGGACCCCCCTGAAGGAATCTCGGTCAAAGCAAATAAGTCGAGGGGGGTCATCGTCATCTCCCCCCAGCTCCAGTGAAAAGTGTGAGTGGTGTCCCACTAGTGACAGGCCAGAGCCAACACCAACACAGCCGCCCTAGACACCCGCTCCGGGAGGGCGTCGAAGAGAGAGCCGAAAGGAGTCGCAAGGAGTAACTCCTGGACAGGAGCCGGTGCCTGTCGCCACTCTAAATAAATGGTGTTGGGGGAACCCCAACCACGGCCAACCCACTGCAGACAAAAAGAACGAGTACAGGATTATGAGGGTACTTTGGTATAATTATGAGAGATATAGGGTTATAAGGGTAAATTATGTAATTTTCCAAACCTGAGGGTACTTTGGTGTAATTATGAGAGATATAGGGTTATAAGGGTAAATTATGTAATTTTCCAAACCTGAGGGTACTTTGGTGTAATTATGAGAGATATAGGGTTATAGGGGTAAATTATGTAATTTTCCAAACCTGAGGGTACTTTGGTGTAATTATGAGAGATATAGGGTTATAGGGGTAAATTATGTAATTTTCCAAACCTGAGGGTACTTTGGTGTAATTATGAGAGATATAGGGTTATAAGGGTAAATTATGTAATTTTCCAAACCTGAGGGTACTTTGGTGTAATTATGAGAGATATAGGGTTATAGGGGTAAATTATGTAATTTTCCAAACCTGAGGGTACTTTGGTGTAATTATGAGAGATATAGGGTTATAAGGGTAAATTATATAATTTTCCAAACCTGAGGGTACTTTGGTATAATTATGAGAAATATAGGGTTATAAGGGTAAATTATGTGATTTTCCAAACCTAAGGATACTTTGGTGTAATTATGAGAGATATAGGGTTATAAGGGTAAATTATGTGAACTTTGGTGTAATTATGAGAGATATAGGGTTATAGGGGTAAATTATGTAATTTTCCAAACCTGAGGGTACTTTGGTGTAATTATGAGAGATATAGGGTTATAAGGGTAAATTATGTAATTTTCCAAGCCTGAGGGTACTTTGGTGTAATTATGAGAGATATAGGGTTATAAGGGTAAATTATGTAATTTTTCAAACCTGAGGGTAGTTTGGTGTAATTATGAGAGATATAGGGTTATAAGGGTAAATTATGTAATTTTTTCTAAACCTAGGGGTACTTTGGTGTAAATATGAGAGATTATTAGCGGTAAAATTATGTAATTTTTCTATAGCATAAAGGGTATCACAAGTAAAAGTATGTGTTCACTAAATCGGATATTATTTCTAAGCAAACATGCATATTAACATTTATTTAAATAAACATGCAGGAAACGACAGAAATAAACGAACGAATAAAAAGAAGACATACCAGAGATCGACGACGGATCTCGTGAGAAACAGGCTCCATCAAGAGCCACGGAACGTCCGGGACCGGAGCAGCCCGGGTATTGTCTCGGTAGACCACCGCCCGACCGCTGTCTACCCCATCCTCACCGTACCAATCGAGGTCGGCCCAGTCGTCATGGTGAGGGCTGCAGCGAAGAACGCCCTGAGCATCTGTAAAAGTGACTTCCTCCTGGTCACCCTCCAGTCTATCAGGATGAGCAGGGTCCATCCGGGTATATGGAAAATGTGAGAAAAATCGGAAAAGTCGGAAAAGCGGCAGGGCTTCCGCGCTTAGGAGAAAAGAGAAATAAAGCTAGAGAGAGAGAAAGGGAAAGGAGAGAATGAGGTGGAATGAGCTCAGCAAGGGGCTTATATAGTCGAGCAGTTTGACGCGCGACAAATGGCCACATTGTCGCGCGACAAAGAGCTATACACCGAAGTGTCGCGCGACAAACCCCCCCTCCCCTGATTTTTGACCTTTGTCTCATTTTATCTCTTGCAGGGGTGCTCCAGAGAAGCAGTTTTCGAGAAAATTGCTAAAAACCGCACACACAGGATAAAAATTCAAGGAGGACTTCCAAATCATCTCTCCGAAATACGAGAACAAAATACAAACGGTTAAAAGTAGTCTCTGATCTCCCAGAAAGACCGAGACCATCAATGAGAAAAAGCAAGATATCAAAATAAAACGGGAATAGAAAAAATTGAAAGAGTAGAAAAGAGAAAGAACCCGCATGAGCGCCCAAAGCGAGCGAGAAAAACAGAAATGCAGAGTGACAGGGGGAGCCACACCAAAAGTGACAGCTAGGCCAAAAACCGGCTCAGGGCTTCGTTTTGGGTGAGTAAGGCTCCTGATCACGATGAAGGGATAAAAAACTCCTGGTCAAAAACAGAAAAGGCCAGGAAAAGTCTTTCCCAAAAGAGGGAAAAATAAGGGCATCGAAAAATAGAATACGATGTGGGCCCACCAAAAGAGAAAACTAAGAAGAGAACAAAGATCAGAGATTGAACTTTCAAACAAATTTTCTTTTCAGCACGATACAGAAGAAATGGTTTGGAAATCCTCGAAACATCACTCTGCGGAGAGCAAGAGAAATCCGAAAACTGCCTTCTGAGAAAAGCATCTTCCCTCGAAGAAAACATGAGAGTAAAGTTCAGAAAGATACAGGAAAACGGACATCCGGATAAAGATTAGACCCCGAGAAGCTCTTTTCAACCTCACGAAAATCTCTCTCTCTCACTCTAGCAGTCTAAGAGAGACAAAGAACAAATTCACCAGATCACAAACATAAGTCCTTGCCAGAGGCAAATCACAAACACAAGCCCTCGCCAGAGGCAAAATTACTCACAAAAGTCCTCCCAGAGGCAATTTTTCTTTCTTCTTACAGATCAAAAGCCCTCCCAGAAAGGCACAGTGTAGCAATAGTAGTCCTCCCATCTGAGGCGAGAAGATCAGAAGCCCTCCCAGAGAGGCACAGTGTAGCAATGGCAGTCCTCCCATCTGAGGCGAGAAGATCAGAAGCCCTCCCAGAGAGGCACAGTGTAGCAATGGTAGTCCTCCCACCTGAGGCGAAGCCCTCCCAGAGAGGCACAGTGTAGCAATGGTAGTCCTCCCACCTGAGGCGAAGCCCTCCCAGAGAGGCACAATGCAGCAATGGTAGTCCTCCCACCTGAGGCGAAGCCCTCCCAGAGAGGCACAGTGTAGCAATGGTAGTCCTCCCATCTGAGGCTAGTGGAGCAATGGTAGTCCTCCCACCTGAGGCGAAGCCCTCCTAAAGAGGCACAGTGCAGCAATGGTAGTCCTCCCACCTGAGGCGAAGCCCTCCCAGAGAGGCACAGTGTAGTAATGGTAGTCCTCCCATCTGAGGCTAGTGGAGCAATGGTAGTCCTCCCACCTGAGGCGAAGCCCTCCCAGAGAGGCACAGTGTAGCAATGGTAGTCCTCCCACCTGAGGCGAAGCCCTCCCAGAGAGGCACAGTGTAGCAACGGTAGTCCTCCCACCTGAGGCGAAGCCCTCCCAGAGAGGCACAGTGGAGCAACGGTAGTCCTCCCATCTGAGGCTAATAGAGCAATGGTAGTCCTCCCATCTGAGGCAAGTGGAACAAATAAAAGTCCTCGAAAGAGGCAATGAGGTAACACAAGCCCTCTCCGGAGGCAAAAACCAAACACAAGCCCTCTCCAGAGGCGTTCACGAACACTTTTTGCATACACACACTTTCTTAGAGTTCCTGCGGGAGCCATGGATCATGTTATCTTCCAGTCGCCTCAAATCCTTACAAGCAAGGAGCTTGAGTCAAGAGGGTCTGTAGACACCCCGATCCGTGACTCCCGCAAGAACCCTAACGACCTTCGAAAACTACTATTTTTGGGCCCGGGACCCACCCGAGCACCCGAAACTACCCCGAAAGGGTTTGTTGGCCAACAAACCTATTTTTAAGAGAGATTGTCGCACGACAAATGGGTATGTCGCACGACAATCCCTCCTGACACCAGACCATCCACTCTCTGACACATCAGTCTGTCAGAAACATCACTTCAGCCATTTGTCGCGCGACATAAGACACTTTGTCGCGCGACATATGCCCCTTTTGGGGAAGTGTCGCGCGACATACTCTTCCGACCAGTATAAATAGGCAAACACCCCAAGGGTTTGAGGACAGCAACTTGGGATTGAAGAATTCTAAGCTTTAAATATGATTTTTAGTCTTTTATCAAGCATTCTCTATTATCGTCTTATTTCTGAAGAATTATCGAATCTATTCTCGACACTTGACGTGTCCCGTCTCTGGAATTGAATTCTCGGAAATATCTGAAGAAGGAAAAGATCATTATTGCCGGAGATCTCTCTGCCATATTATATTTTCTTTCTTATCATTATTCTCGACGGGAAGGTAAAGAAAGTCTCTTCTAGTATTTAACATTAAACATCCGTGTACTTGTTTTATTTCTGTTGTTTTGTCCACGTTTTCTTTGAATAAACTTATTGCCAAGTTACAAATAGTCTACCGTTTTCAAAACAAAAGACCCTGATAAAACTATTTACAAAACCAGAAGAGTAAGTATATTACCATTCGGATAAAATCCTATTTTCAAAACCCGGACCGGTAAAACTTACTTAGGAATTAAAAACCCGGTATATCCTATCTGTTTCATAGATTGTGATACATCTGGTAGAACTCTCCTCAAGATTTCTAATTCCATATTAAATTAGTTCCGATACAAGATCCAACACTTTTTCACAAATGAATCCAAATCCGAGAAAAATCGTTGTTATCTGAGAAATAACACGGTAAAACTCCCTCTAAAGTAAGAACAACTCTTGACACTTGTATTTTCATCTCTCAAAACTAAACATTGGATCCAGGAACACAGAGGTTTTCATCCCTTTTCCCGTTTTCCCAAATTAGGGTTTTCACTTAGAGAGTAGTAGACTGTCAGTAAAAGCATCCAAGTTTTTCAACATAGAATAAACATATAAAAGACCACTAGAGACCGAAAAGGCGGAATGGGTGCTTAACACCTTCCCAAATCGTAATATAGTTTCCGAACCCTATAGAATCCTGGTTTCGTAGACAAACGTGTAAAGAAAGGCTTGTCTATAGCCTTTCCTCTTACACAACTATTTTGTCCGTTTTCTCGTAAAACGTACTGGCGACTCTGAACGAACCCCTTTGCATCTAAAAATAGAACATATGGACATGTGATATGAATTATCAAAAAACACTCCAGCAAATGGAACGACGGAATCCATTCCGATGTTTCAGACACCCAAACAAACGGGGACGAGACCCGGGGGTCGCATTTGCGGATTCTCACAGATACATGTTATTCAATTTTTAAAAATTTAATAATTCTTTATTATAGTTATAAATACCGAATATATTAATTTATATTCAACCCTTATAAATTAAATAAAAGCATGCAGTCTGTCCCAATTTAATTGTACAACTTTGACAAACAAAAATTTGAGATATAATGATTACTCTAAGAGAAAATGCTTATTTTCAAAAATGACTTTTACTTTTTTTCTAATAAAAAAAGGTGGCGGGATCCACAATAAAAAAGTGGTGATAGCTTAAAGGGTGATATTGAAAATAATATAAAGTCTCTAATTAATGACTTGCTAAATATAAAAAGTGGATAACTATTTTAGGACATCTAAAAATAAAATAGTGGACAATTAAATTAGGACAGAAGGAGTAGTACCTTAGTAGTAAAAAGTTGTACAACACAAATGTCATATCACACTCCATGTAGCCAACTATTTTCACTCTCGTTCACGTGCTAACAGGTAGGTGGACATAAGAAATCAACGCGTGAATTATTGTCTCAGGTGAAATAAATAAGGCCCCGGGTCAAAATTAGTAAATATTTTTCCCTCCGTCCCAATTTAATTATCCACTATTTTATTTTTGGATATTTCAAAATAATTGTCTACTTTTTATATTTAGTAAGTCATTAATTATAACACTTTTTATTATTTCTAATATTACCCTTTAAGCTCTCACCACTTTATTTATTGTTGGTCCTGCCACCTTATTTTAGTAGGAGAAAAGTAAATGTCATTTTTCGAAATAAACATTTTCTCTTAAAATAATCATTATGTGTCCTTAACTTTTAATTTTTCAAAGTTGGACAATTAAATTGGGACAGATGTAGTAACCAGCTAGACTGGGCCCACAAAGCGTGTAACATTAAAACCAAAGCTAAACAAAGTCCAAAAGTACACAAAATTATTTTTCTAATTTTAATTGTTGATCGGAAAACAACCCTAGAGGAGGGTGAATAGGGTTTTTAAAACTTAATCGGAATTTTAAAAACGATTTAATAATATTTAATGTCTATAATTATCAAGCAATTAAGAAACAAAGATAATTCAAATCACAATGAATAAATAGCACAATTTATTAGCGTAAGAGATATAAAGATTGAACCGATCGAAGTCGAAGATTTTTTGTCCACACGGTTCGGCTTGTTCCCCCTAATCCGCGCTCGGTTAGTTCCCCGAGAACCTTCACTATTCAATCTTCTTCGGGCGAAGATTAAACCTCAATTTAAAGGTTGTTATGCACGCAACACTCACAATGTAGTTATACACACTACACTTCTCACAAGATATGCTCTCTTGCTCTACAAAGAGACAAACTCTCTTTTGAAATGAAGAATAAATTATTTGTGGTGATACACACCAATACAATAACTCTCAAGTGTATTTGAAGATTGCAAATGAAGCTCACACTAGAGTTATCAAGATTGATCAAAATATATAGCTCAAAAATAAAGAATATGATCAATAAAATGAATTGAATACTTGAATAACTTTGTATATATGTAAAATAAGTTTGTAGAATGATTCAAGTGTGTTAAAACATGTCTAGGACCTCATATTTATAGCTTGCAAAACTATATGGACGTTGGGGATGATTAAGAAAGGTTTTGGCTCCAAGGTACACATTTTCAAACTTTTCAACAGCTAGTTTTGACAAAAAATTAAAATTTGTTTTGTTAATTTATCCCAAATAGACCGCTGGATCATTCTCAAATTTTACTTAAAAATGTCAAGAGATGTTGTCTAATTAATGTAAAAATTTCAAAATGATCGGAGTTCGGGAATGCCTCCATCTTACCGTTAGATCAAAACTGGGCAAAAATTGAGCGAATTTTAAATGTAAAATAAAAATATTTTTGCAATTTAACAATTTAGTTCCAAATAAAATTCTAATGATTTGTGAACCTCAAAGATATGTTTCTAAGAGACCTATTTTTATTAGAGCTCAAAATGTGATCATTTAAAATTAATATGAATTTATTTTGAAACTCGGTCTTTGTAAAATGATGTTTTTCAAATAAATTCAATTTCAAGCTTATTTGAATCAATCTTTAAAATATGTATGAATATATTTGAGCTATAAGGATTTGATCAATAAAGTAACTTTACATAAATCTTAAGCACTCACTCAATTATTAAATTAACGAGTGTTCGAATACTTTGATTTGTTTCTTCGGATTGATCTTCATTTGAAACTTTTTCCTTGAAACTTTTCATGCAATCTTTTGATCATTTGTACTTCATGATTTGCATTGATAGATTTGATCTTCCTTGTCTTGTCCAATGATCGAATAGTGAAAGAGTGATCCTTGTCATGTTTTTCTTGAATTTTCCAAGTAAATGAACTGTATACTTATATCAAGAAACATGTTAAATTGCACATGATTAATTTATTGTTATTATCAAAATAAGATTAAGACCTTAGGTCAACAATCTCTCCATTTTTTATTATGACAATAAATTAATGTGTGTTTACTATAACAAGCATAAATAGCATATAAATGTAAATAAATAATATGCTTCCCCTCAATTTATGCAAAGATGACAATTAAAAAATATTGTAAATATTTGAGATAGTTTTAAAACCAAAACTAATATGTATATATATTATAAATAAACCTTTCAAAACTGTGAATGTAGAAAACCAATTAAAATCTTATCACAACACATAGAAAAGCATTTAAAATCTTATCACAACACCAACACCACACACATTTTCTCCCCTATGGCGACATTAAAAAGGGATCTAGGCCATGCGAAGGCGGTGGATTCTAAATACACGTGGGGGGCGTTGTATATTTTGACTTTTTTTTTTTAAAAAAAAGACAGCTTTCCGTCTTGAGAAATATATATATATATATATATTTAATTAAACTAGATGTCACAAGCTCTAGTCATACCAAGTTCATGACGGATAGTACAAAAACGATCGTCCGATAGTGGTTTAGTGAAAATATCCGCAAATTGCGATTCGGTGCTAACAAATTAAATATCAACATCACCTTTTTGCACATAATCACGAATAAAATGATGTCTTATCTCAATGTGCTTAGTACGTGAGTGTTGTATATGGTTCTTGGTCAAGCTAATAGCACTTGTGTTATCACATTTAATGGGAATGTGACTAAGACTAATTCCAAAGTCTTCTAGTAGTTGTTTAATATATAAAATTTGTGCACTACAATTTTCGGCCGCCACGTATTCGGCTTCGGCCGTTGAAAGGGCCACCGAATTTTGTTTCTTACTTGACCAAGATACTAGTGCGTGTCCTAAAAAGTGACATGTGACACTAGTACTTTGCCTATCGATTTTGCAACTCGCAAAATCCGCATCGGAATAACTTATTAGTTCAAATATGTTCTCTCTTGGATACCACAAACCCAAAGAACTAGTACCAGAAAGATAACGGAATATACGTTTTACGGCGTGTAAATGGGATTCTTTTGGATTTGCTTGGAATCGTGCGCATAAACAAACACTAAACATGGTGTCTGGCCTAGAAGCCGTCAAATAAAGTAAGCTACCGATCATACCTCGATACTTCTTTATGTCGACACTCTTACCACTTTCGTCTTTGTCAAGTTTCAACGTTGAACTCATGGGCGTACTCATTGATTTAACGCCTTCCATGTCGAACTTCTGTAAGAGTTTCTTCACATATTTCTCTTGATTGACAAAGATTCCATCTTTGCATTGCTTTACTTGCAATCCGAGAAAATAATTCATCTCTCTTATCATGCTCATTTCAAATTCTTTTTGCATACAAGTAGAAAATTCTTTGCAAAGATTGTCGTTAGTAGAACCAAAAATAATATCATCAACATAAATTTGCACAAGTAGCATATCATTGACATGATTCTTAATGAATAAAGTAGTGTCTACTTTGCCTCTAACAAATCCATTATTAAGCAAAAATGAACTTAATATATCATACCATGCTCTGGGTGCTTGTTTCAAGCCATATAATGCTTTAGACAATTTAAATACGTAATCCGAATGCGTATAATTTTCAAATCCGGGAGGTTGTTTCACATAAACTTCCTCTTCAATAAATCCATTCAAGAAAGCACTTTTCACATCCATTTGATATAGTTTGAAAATTTTAAAGCAAGAGTAAGCAAGTAGCATGCAAATAGCTTCTAAACGTGCAACGGGTGCATATGTTTCTTCATAATCAATGCCCTCCTTTTTATTGTATCCTTGGGCAACGAGTCTAGCTTTATTTCTAACAATAACACCATTTTCATCCTTTTTATTCCGAAATACCCATTTAGTGCCTATAGTAGTATGATAATTTGGTTTGGGAACAAGTATCGACACTTTATTTCTCTCAAATTGATTGAGCTCTTTTTGCATAGCCATCATTCAAGATTCATCTTGTTCGGCTTCATTTATGTTTTTAGGCTCATATTGAGAAACAAATGCCACATTATTACAAACATTTCGTAAGGATGATCTAGTCATGACTTTACTAGATGGATCTCCAATAATTTGATCAATAGGGTGGTTGGACACAAATTTCCAACTCTTAGGTAAATCATTCGAGTTTTGTTCACCCTTACTTTCTATCTCTTTAGAAGAAGTTTGAGCACTCGATGGTTCTTCCTTAGATGTATCATTAATTTGAATATTCGAAACTTTTTGGATAATTTCAACATCATCATCGGAATGCACTATGGGTGCAAAAAGATTAGATTCATCAAAAACAACAAGCATAGATTCTTGAACAACTAAACTTTTCTTATTATAAACACGATAAGCTTTACTATTAGTAGCATATCCAAGAAATATTCCTTCGTCGGATTTAGCATCAAATTTTCCTAAATGATCACGATCATTTAAAATGAAACATTTACAACCAAAAACCTTAAAATATACAATATTAGGTTTTTTATCATTCCATAATTTGTAAGGTGTCTTATCTAACTTTTTACGAATAATAACACGATTAGTTATATAGTATGCGGTATTAACGGCTTCCGCCCAAAAATATTCCGGTAAAGAATGTTCATTTAACATGGTTCTAGACATTTCTTGAAGAGATCTATTTTTCCTTTCAACCACACCATTTTGTTGAGGAGTTCTGGGTGCCGAAAAGTTATGATTAATACCATGCTCATCACAAAAATTCTCAATATCAATATTATCAAATTCTCTACCTCTATCACTTCTAACATGTATAATAGAAGTACCCTTTTCATTTTGAACTTTTTTGCAGAATTTAGCAAATACACGAGGTGTTTCACTTTTATGAGCAAGAAAGAATACCCAAGTAAATCTAGAAAAATCATCAACAATTACAAAGGCATATAATTTACCACCTAAACTAGCAATCGAATTAGGTCCAAATAAATCTAAATGTAACATATCAAGTGGTCTAGTAGTAGTAATATCTTTCTTAGATTTAAAGGAAGACTTGTGTTGTTTACCAAGTTGACATGCATCACAAATTTTATCTTTAACAAATTTAGTTTTAGGCAATCCTTTAACTAATTCCTTTTTAGATAATTTATTAATTAAATCCATATTAGCATGACCTAATCTTCTATGCCATAACCAAGAAGCATCATTTAACACAGATAAACATTTAACATCTTGTTGAGACAAATCATTCAATTCAAGAGTATATACGTTATTAGATCTATAAGTAACAAACAATATAGAATTATCACTAATATTTTTAACAATGCGACATTCGGATTTAAAAATAACTTCATAACCTTTATCACACAATTGACTAATACTAAGCAAGTTATGTTTTAAACCGTCAACAAGTAAAACATTATCAATATAAGAAGATTTATTACCAACCTTACCTATACCAATGATTTTTCCCTTGGCGTTGTCCCCGAAAGTCACATTTCCTCTTCGCTTAGGAATAAGACTTAAGAAGTTGTTTTTGTCTCCCGTCATGTGCTTTGAGCAACCACTATCCAAGAACCACTTGGTTTTGCTACCTTTGGCTTTCAGGCATACCTATACCATAACTTTAAGTAACTTCTCCTTTGGTACCCAAAATGTGTTAGGTCCCTTTGGGTTAGCAAACATAATGGTTCCTTTTGGAATCCAAACAAGCTTCCTCTTAGGGAAACTTTCATTTCTATAATAGTAATGATCCACGTAATGAGTATTTCTACCACAATATGAGCAAAGATGAGTGGGATCATGAGGTGTGTATGTTTTAAAAAAAAATTGTAATCTTTTTGGTTGTCAATTTGGTTATATCCCAAACCGGCTTTGTCGAATACACACCTTTGCATTTCTAATAGTTTTTCCAAGTTATCCTTTCCGTTGGTAAACTTGGCTAGACTATTAGTCAAATCATCCGCTTAATCTTTCAATTTGATATTTTCTATTTCAAGTGTGTTTGGAGTTTCTTTCTCCTTTCCTTTCTTTAAGGTCTTAATTTCATTTTTCAAAACTATATTTTCTTTCTCAAAATTTTCACACTTGCTAGAAATCATCAAATTTTCCTTTTCGAGACTTGCATATTCTTTAGACAATTTCTTAAACTTGTTATGCAATTCTTCAAACATATCATATAATTCATCATAGTCATTCTCATCATGTGCATCATTGTTAATAGAGACATTATCATCACTAAATGAATTGCAAGTAGGATATATCTCATCGTCTCTTGCCATAAGGCAGAGATTTGCCGTTTCCTCGTCGCTAGAGTCGGCATCGGATTTTCCTTTTTCGAAATCGCTCCATGTTCCTTTTAGTGCATGCTTCACTTGTTTCAATACTTTATCTCGTTTATCCCTTTTGTCCTTCTTTCTAACTGGACAGTTTGTCTTGATATGACCGGGTTCATGGCAATGATAGCACTTTTTGATTTCTTCATTTTCTCCTCTTTTTTTATTTGATCGATCGTTGTTTATTCTTTCCTTGAGAATTTTTCTTCTTACCTAGAAATTTTATAAATTTTCTAGAAATAAGAGCCATATCCTTGTCTCCTACCATCAACTCCTCATCATCCTCTAGTTGAGTTGCTTTGAGGGCCAATGACTTTTTGGCTTTCGATTCACTTTTTTCTTCTCTTTCCAATTCCTTCTCATGGGTTTTAAGTGAACCCAAGAGTTCATCCATGCTTAGCGTTTTGAGGTTCTTGGCTTCTTGGATAGCCGTCACTTTAGGTCTCCATTTCCTGGGAAGAGTTCTAAGAATTTTTCGAATCTTGTCCTCATTTGAATATTCCTTTCCAAGAAGATCTAAAGTATTAGTGATAATAGAGAATCTACTATACATGAAAGTAAGAGATTCATTATGCTCCATTTTAAATAATTCATAATCATGAACAAGCATATTTATGTTATCATCTTTAACTTGAGTGGTTCCTTCGTAAGTAATCTCAAGTTTATCCCAAATTTCTTTGGCTGTTTTGCAACTAGAAATTTTGTTATATTCATCCATGCTTAATGCACAATTTAAAGCAGTTAAGGCTTTAGCATTATATTGAATTTTCTTAATATCATTTTTATCATACTCGAACATTTTCTTAGGAACAATTTTTCCACTATCATCTCTTTTGGTAATTTCATAGGATCCTTCAAGTACAACTCTCCATTGTTCAAAATCACTAGATTGTAAAAATGTACTCATTCTACTTTTCCAATAACTATAATTTTTACCATCAAATAGAGGTGGTCTATGGGTGGAGAGACCTTCGGAAAGACCGGTTCCTTGATATATAGACATAATCGTAAACTCTAAGATTGTTAAATCAAAATGAGAGTACAACTTCTGATACCAATTGTTGATCGAAAAACAACCCTAGAGGGGGGTGAATAGGATTTTTAATACTTAATCGGATTTTTAAAAATGATTTAATAATATTTAATGTCTATATTTATCAAGCAATTAAGAAACAAAGATAATTCAAATCACAATGAATAAATAGCACAATTTAATAGAGTAAGAGATAGAAAGATTGAACCGATCGAAGTCAAAAAATTTTGTCCACACGGTTCGGCTTGTTCCCCCTACTCCGCGCTCGGTTAGTTCCCCGAGAACTTTCACTATTCAATCTTCTTCGGGTGAAGATCAAACCTCAATACAAATGTTGTTATGCACGCAACACTCACAATGTAGTTATACACACTACACTTCTCACAAGATATTCTCTCTTGCTCTACAAAGAGACAAATTCTCTTTTCAAATGAAGAACAAATTATTTGTGGTGATACACACCAATACAATAACTCTCAAGTGTATTTGAAGATTACAAATGAAGCTCACACTAGAGTTATCAAGATTGATCAAAGTATATATCTCAAAAATAAAGAATATGATCAATAAAATGAATTGAATACTTGAATAACTTTGTATATATGTAAAATAAGTTTGTAGAATGATTCAAGTGTGTTAAAACATGTCTAGGACCTCATATTTATAGCTTGCAAAACTATATGGCCGTTGGGGATGATTAAGAAAGGTTTTGGCTCCAAGGTACACATTTTCAAACTTTTCAACAGCTAGTTTTGACAAAAAATTAAAATTTGTTTTGTTAATTTATCCCAAATAGACCGTTGGATCATGCTCAAATTTTATTCAAAAGTGTCAAGAGATGTTGTCTGACTACTGCAAAATTTCAAAATGATCGGAGTTCGGAAAGGCCTCCATCTTACCGTTAGATCAAAACTGGACAAAAATTAAGCGAATTTTAAATGTAAAATAAAAATATTTTTGCAATTTAACAATTTAGTTCCAAATAAAATTCTAATGATTTGTGATCCTCAAAGATATGTTTCTAAGATACCTATTTTTATTAGAGCTTAAAAATGTGATCATTTAAAATTAATATGAATTTATTTTGAAACTCGGTCTTTGTAAAATGATGTTTTTCAAATAAATTCAATTTCAAGCTTGTTTGAATCAATCTTTAAAATATGTATGAATATATTTGAGCTATAAGGATTTGATCAATAAAGTAACTTTGCATAAATCTTAAGCACACACTCAATTATTAAATTAACGAGTCTTCGAATACTTTGATTTGTTTCTTCGGATTGATCTTCATTTGAAACTTTTTCCTTGAAGCTTTTCATACAATCTTTTGATCAGTTGTGCTTCATGATTTGCATTGATAGATTTGATCTTCATTGTCTTGTCCAATGATCGAATAGTGAAAGAATGATCCTTGTCATGTTTTTCTTAAATTTTCCAAATAAATGAACTGCATACTTATATCAAGAAACTTGTTAAATTACACATGATTAATTTATTGTTATTATCAAAATAAGATTAAGACCTTAGGTCAACATTAATAATTCTGAAACTTTTAGAAAATAAATTATTAAGTAATTTGAGAACATACTTGAATTTTCACAATTTTTTTACTTGACACGCCACAGTACTTTTTTAATTTTATCACAAAAAAAAAATGTGGTGTGTAGTTCTTTTTTTTTTTTTTGTACTTTTAACTTGCGGTGATTTTAAAGAATTTTAGTGGCATAAAGACTTTTTTAAAAATATGATTGTTTTCAATCTTAATTAAGATAATGGGGTACTTTTCAACTTAAATAAAAAATTGGGTTATTCCACCAGAAGATATGGCAATTTTAAGAGTTTAAATTTATCTCAGTTAAAAAAAAAACATGAGAATGGGTAGCCTTTTTTTAGGTAAAATCGCTATCTCTAATAACATTTTTGACAATTTTCAAAATCGCTATCTCTAAAGAGCAACAGCGATGTTGATTAATGAGGCGAGACTAGAAATTTTAAGATTAAATATAAAATCTTTTAACCATTGAGTTAACAATAATTTTATATTTTATTTTTTTTATTTTTAATGAAAACTATGCATACATCCGTATTGTATGTGCTTCAACTTTTAGTGATAAAAATAGTACAAACATCTTAACGGTTACTGCACTGGGTTTAATTTTGGGATCAACTGGGGGCTTCACAAATTGAACTCAAGCGCTTGCAAAAACATTTATGAGCAACAACGAGTGTGGTCTAAGCTGCAACGGGTAATTAATCGAGGCGCGCGCAAGTTGCCTCAGACACCATCCAGCATAAATAAAATAAAAATAGTACAAACACATCAGTCAAGAATCTAAATAAATTAGAACAACTTAAGTGGCACATCACACTCAATATTCTTGGCAAGTGTTATTTACACCCCTCAAATGAACACTCCCTTCAGAATTTAACTAATAATACATTATAACACGCTCTTATTTATCACAAATACCCCTTCCAATATTTTTTGATATTATGTGAGATCTTACCAACAAACTATTTCCATCTTTCCATAATAAATTTATCATAAAAGAATGTTTATGACAGAAAGGGTGTTTGTGACAAATATAAGAGGTTATAAATAACATTGCCCATATTTTTATAATAAAAATGGTTATGATATTTTCATCCCACTAAACACTTAATTTTGCTCTTATCTCTTATTCAATTTTTGAGAATTAAATAAAATGCATGTTACTCAATTTTTAAAAATTAAATATAAATTTAATAATTCTTTATTCAACCCATAAATACAGAATATATTAATCTATATTCGGCCGTTATAAATTAAATAACTCAAGCAATAAAAATAGTATGTCGGAAAAAAAAATAAAAAATTGTACAATACAAATGCCATATCACACTCAATATAGCCAAATACTTTCACTCTCATTCACGTGCTAACAGGTAGGTGGACATAAGAAATCTACGCGTGAATTATTGTATCAAAAGCCTCGGGTTAAAATTAGTAAATACTAACCAGCTAGACGAGGCCCACCATGGTTTAAAGTATCGGCCGCAATCAATCTGAGATGGCCGATATCGAATTAAAATAGGGGGTACCGAACAGCTATTATGACCCAATATAATTAAAATCGCGGTATTTCAAAATATCACCGATATTTTACCGAAATCACATCGAATCGTCGATATTTCGCCGATATTTCACTCCGTATTGAATAATTGAATAAAGTGACTAAAGTTAAAGAAAAAAAAAGAAAGAAAAAAAAAGTTACTCCATATTGGACTTTAAATACTTGAATTGTAAATTGGTATTTATTGAAAAAAATGTTGATTTGTCCCAAAATAATTTGTTAATCTTTGTTTAATTAAATTAGCAATTATTAAAAAAAATATTGATTTGTTCAGTTGTTTCAAAGTAATTTATTAATCTTTGCTTAATTAAATTGGTTTAATCCTAAAAAGAGAAGATTAGAAGAATGAAGAAAAGAAAGAAAAAAAAGAAACGGAAAATAAGCAAGAAAAAAAAAGCAAAAGAACGTAGGCATCTAGCAGATCTAACTAGGTTCCCTAATTATGATGAATATTCTAGTGACTATGATCCTCATTCACAAAGCTATCGGTACATTGATGATCAATTGCAGAGCTTAAACTTAGGTTAACACTATTACGGTAGATATGAATACGACTATGATTATGATAGTCGTAGACATAGCATTTTCGGAGACGGAATAACTAGTTATGGTTTTCGCACTGGTTATGGAGGTTCTGCACAAAATTATACTAGTAGTGGGTGGATCAAATAATAGTATCGCTGCTTGTGGTAGTTATTATGAAAGTGATCGTGGAACGTATCATGATGGATCTTCAAGTAGCAGTGATTATTGGAAGTTTGCATACTATTATCACCATGGCCAACCAAATTTTCTTGATTATGGGTCATCTAGTCATTCCTCTCATCCTTACCCCACAAGTGTTAATTCTCAACCTCCTTTATATCCTTATTCTTTATCATTGGAGTCCTTGAGTAATGATAATAATTATATTCTATATCCTTATTCTAGGCCTAATTGAACTTATATTTAAGATATTTGAACTGTATAAGATTGTATTGTTATATATTTATTGAATTATGATGTAATATTTTATTATCAAGTGCGACAGATGATTGTATTTTGATGTAGGATATGTAATTTGTACTAGATAATGTTATTATACTTATATAATTGATCCATCTTATTAATTTCATACTTTAGATTTTTTTTCATATTTTTTTTTTAATTTTTTGGGCCTTTTAAATAATAAATTGGTCCATATCGCCAAAACCGAAACCGATACCAGTATCCGAGTTGAAAATTGAGTGCCCGAGTTGGCTTCCGAAACGGCGACTTTGAATCAAGAGGCCCACAAAGCGTGTGACATTAAAACCAAAGCCGAATAAAGTCCAAAGTACATAAAATTACAAACATCAAGCCAAATTATAAGTTTAACAAAAACATTTTTCCAATTTTAATAATTCTGGAACTTTTAGAAAACAAATTATTAAGTAATTTGAGTGAAAGAGATATGTCCTAGGACTATTCATATATTATGATTTGTACTTGGATATCTTATGCTTATTGTCATTTATAAAGTTTATTTCATTTTACTTTATATTCTCTTGTAAATAATATTTATTAATACTAGTTCATCAAGTACGTGACTAGATTGTGGGATGCTAGTGATGTTATAATAATATTGTTTAGATGTCCCTGATCATGTGTCAATAACCTAGGATCACATTGATATAATGATTAGTGTATGGGTCAGCTGATGACTATGTTCCACAAGTCATGGATATGGAGATATCAAGCTGAACATACTGATACTTGTTAGGGAACAAAGTATTGGACCGACCCGCTTTGGGGACACTGCGAGGAGTGTTACATAATGTCATCAGTGATGTTCCCCTTTTGTGATATCGTATTATCCTCAGACCTGAGATCGCCATGGTTACCAACATAGGGATTAGCATGTCAGGCATTATCAAACGTTGCTCTTGACTGAGTAATTATAAAGATGATGATCGAGCATACTATGAACTATGTAGAGGTGTGTGGTTGATCAAGATGGGATTTGTCACTCTCATATAATGAGAGAGATATCTTTGGGCCCCTTGATAAGTATAATTAATATTTGCATGGCCATGCACAAATGAGATGTCATTTGTTTTAGATTAATTATACTTAGAGATCAAGAAATACAGATTGAACTATACAAGAATGACACTTGCCTAGTCTTGTGTTCAATCTAGATATCGATTGACAAAAGGAGTTAATATGTGGAATATCAATTTAAGGTTGTGTTGTTTTGACCATTATACCCTTTGGGTAATAGTAATGTTTTACTAGAGACCGCTTACTATTCGTATAATAAAACGGACTTTTAATTATGCTACCAAAGAGTATAAACCTACAGGGTCGCACACCAAAACGAGTTGGATCAAAACGAATTGAAAACGCGCCAAGTTGGACTTGGGCCTAATTCGTTTTGTTGCTTAGGGTTTCTCACTAGGGTTCCCTTTTAAAAGGGACCGTTGTTCCTCTTGGCCGTCTAAGAGAGAAAAGAGGCAGAGTATGAAATAGGTGTGAGAACCCTAAAGGCGCTAGTACACCAAGCAAGGATCCGCTCTCGTTCGTGTGTGCATACCGTAGAGGCGTTGTGTTTTCAACGCTAGAACGACAACAACAGAAGGTTTATGTCCACCGTGTTCATTGATTTTAATTCGAATCTCATACAAGGTACGTCTTCTATCGATTTTTATTGAACTGTATATATCCTAGGGTTTAATGATTAGTGCATAAATTAGTGTATGTGATGCATGATTACTGCCCTAATTCCCTACATTAATTACTCTAAACCATTTAAACTCAAATTAATTATTAACCTCATTAATTAAATTCTTCTTCTTCTTCTTCTTCTTCTTCTTCTTCTTCTTCTTCTTCTTCTTCTTCTTCTTCTTCTACCACCGCCGCTACCACTACCACCACCATCCAAATCATTATGCCTTTCCAAAAGAAGTATGACACATATTTTTGTTACTTCTTTACATTTCATTTCATTCATAAATCATTAGATACAAACAAACGCAATAAAAATAAAAAAAATAGAACATAGCACGAAAAATGTTTACTCGGTTCCTAGGAACGGAATATTGTTCATCATACTCGGCCAAAAAGAACCGAGTATAACACAAGTCACTCGATCTTAGGGAACCGAATTAAGCTTTGGGTCATTTTCCCAATTCTACTCGGTTCCTTAGGACCGAGTGATGTGTACTTTATTCAAAACCGAGTAGACATTCATCCACGACAAAACAGAGTGAACTTTCATAGTCTTTCTCTCTCTCTCTCTCTCTCACACACACACACACATACACACGGAAAAATGGGTGACACCATACCACAAGCAGGGGCAAAGCCAAGAGTCGGCTAGGGCGGGCTTTATCCCGTCCCAAAAAAAATATATATGTAAAATAGTATAGGAGTTTTTGTGCGAAAAGCCCGTCCAAAAAAAATATATATGTATAATAGTATTTAAAATTTAAGGTTTATTAAAATAATGAATTAAAATCCCGAGAAAGTAAGTGTTTGCTATACTTAACAATTGAAAATGTACCGAACTTTAATTAAAAAGGTAAGGAACTTTAGCTGAAACAAGGAAAAGGGATAATTATTCCTTGGTTGATAGATTAATTCGTTTCGTATTGACTTTTTCGGTCTCCACAGTATCAACGGAACGTCCATTTTTAGCTATGAAACTTGTGAAAAAAGTTCTTTGTAACAAGATGGATGATGATTACCTTGAAGATTGCATGATACTCACAATGAAAAGAAAGTTTGCTAAATACATTGATTTGGATTTGCTCATAAATTATTTTGATTCGTGAAAGGATCGTAGGGTTCAATTTCATTAGATTATATAATGTATTTTTTTGTGTCACATGTGACTAGATATAACAAAAAACACCTTTTGCCTATTTTAAATATCTAATTATGATACGTTATTATATAAGTGTTTAGTATTTGCATTTGTTTCATCCAAATAAGTATTCATTTTTTATTGTTTTTAAGTCAATATTTGGTAAATACTTTAAGATAACCTCCAAATTTTTTTTTTTTTGGCTATCTCCCTCAAACCCCCATGTATTTCTTTTTAACCTAGCCTACCCCATAGATAAATCCTAGTTACGCCACTGACCACAAGTAAATATAAACATAAAATCTAGTAGTAGTATTGCATCAAATTAGGCTGTGAATGATTGGTTCATTCGTAGAAAAAGAAGTTGGAAGAAGAAGATTAAAGATGAGATATGTGGGTAGGTAGAGTGATTAAATTTATTTTTTTAAAGTGCAGAGAAAGATAAAAAAAAAAATTTTAGATTAATATTAATTAAATTTAAAATTAAATAGAGCGTTAAAAGTATTAAAAAGAGAAAATATACACTTATAAAATGTTAAAAAAATAAAATAATAACGTATTGTTATTATTATAAAGCTACCGATGTCAGATTTTTTGGGAGCATAAATGCAAGTAGGTGGTCGATAAGTTTTGGACTCTGCTTGGAATCAATGACCTCCAGACTCTGCAGCTGCTTTAATGGATACATACAATAAATAAATAAGATAAAATGATGAGGAGGAGACTTGACTTGATTGTGTATAATAATATTACTACATAACCGTCCGTAACTTTTGTGAAAGTTACGGAGAATTTTCAGCCTCACATTTAGTGCAGTAGGTTTAGAAGTATTTGGTTACATTATACTATTTACATTTGACACTAAATGTTTTTATTAATTCTCTAGAACCAAGCTCTTAATTTTTTTTTTTTATTTTTTCTCTACAACAACGATTAAAACCACTTTTTTTAAAACTTTAACAAAAAAAGAAAAAAAAAACTTTCTTCTTTTTTAATTATGAACCTTTTAGTTAATTTTGTCATTTAATGACCAGGTCTAAGAATTAAATAATAACAACGTTAAAATATAATAAATCAAATACATACAAAAGATATCAACTTTTTATATACGTTAGAAGTGTAGATATAAAATATACAAAGAATATAATAATTTTTTCTTATATCTAGCTATGTACACCATAAATACAAACAAAAAGACAATCGAAATTCGGAAAAGTGAAAAGTGAAAAAAAAGAAAGAAAGGGTATTTGACATATATTTTAGTTAATATTATTTAAATGGAGAGTAATAAATAAATGGATACAATTTTAATAGATGTAGAGTAATAATATTAAAAAAAATGAGGTGGGCTCTACACATATACATATATATATTTAAAAATAAAATTTAAGCTTATTACCAAATTTTTTTTTTGAAAAAATTAGATCCGAGCTACGGTCCAGGGTAGCCAAGACATGGCTACGCTCTTGCGCCCATCAAGATTTATTAACCAAAATCCATATTTAATATTACTTTTGTGTCCACTTTTAGAAAATTAATTTGTATGCCTATTTGACACATGTTTTTGTTCTTTAATTACAACTTAGACCAAGTGGTAATGAAAATATTTTCTTGTGATCACAATAACGATTCAATAACCACGTTTATTTGGGTGGATACAACAACAAATTCGATGACCGCGTCTGTATGGATGAAACTCAAGATTTCTTTACGATGAAAATAATGAGGAGGCCAACACGCTACAAGTCCGATGGCAATCTCGTTTGCGAGGAAGTACTACATTTGGTGACCTAGATTATTTGAAGCTATTGTTTGGGTTGATGATTTAATTATCTGGTTTTAAAATCATAACTGAGTCGGATATAAAATTGAACAAACCCAACACTTGATTATAGGGGGTGCTGGTAAAGGCACCATCGAATTTTAGTTTTGACACCCTTTTTTAAAAAAGAGTTATGGGTGCCTAAATAAACACCTATCTATATTAATATGGTTCATACGAGAAATCAAATTCTTTCTTTTCTTAACACTATTATCGAAATTAAGGTGCAGATTCTTGTATAAAAGATCGAGAGAATATGGGTGCCTAAATAAACACCTATCTATATTAATATGGTTCATACGATAAATCAAATTCTTTCTTTTCTTAACACTATTATCGAAATTAAGGTGCAGATTCTTGTATAAAAGATCGAGAGAATATTTGTTTTTTTTTTCTCGTTACTTCTCTGATCACTTTAATTTTGCTTGATAAAGTCTAATTGCAATGTGTTTAATTAGATATTGTGAGAGAAATGAGGAACATTTTTTTACAAATAAAAAATTTAATTTCACCTTTGTCTTCTTATGAAAGCATAAATCTAAGTCTGCATATGTTTGCTTTTTATCCTAGAAGAAAATTTTTCCAAGGTGTTGTTAATTAGTTAAGGCACCCTTAATATTTTTTTAAAAATGGTGCAAAAATTAGAAAAGAATGGTGCTTTTACTAGCACCCGATTATAGGGATGGTTTAGTACGTTTAGTTCTCGATTCCCCTTTCCTTTTTTGTTAAAAAAATGCCTAAATTATTTTGAAGCTAAATAGACACACTTAATTAAAAGTAAAAGAATAAAAACTTATTTTAGTATATATACAAGTCTCTCAATTTAGTTCGATTGTTATTGTTGATCTCAAATTAGGGCTAGTAATTGGTTATACCTACAACTGAACCTAAAAATTGGTTATTCAATTTTGAAACAAGAATCATCTATCATAAGAATATGAAAAAAAAATTGCACAATCAATTAATCACTGATCAGATCAATTAATTTAAGGACCTATTAAATATTAAGTACATGTCTAAGTACTCTTTTATAATTATGCATAGGAAACATATTTGTGTGGAAGAATCCTAAGGTTAATTGTCAGAGCAAACGGGCTGTAAGTCTTTTTGAAACTTACATCCTTTCATGCTAGCAGTGTTCTATTAATGCAAAGTTCTATTAATGCAAAGGTAATTGAAAGGAAAATGATTATGTGATGTCCGTAAGTTTTAGCAAAACTTATAGACTCATTCTTGGCCACATGTTCGAATTAACACATTTTAATTAAAAAAAAATTCTAACTTATAATTGCTTAATTTTATCCCAATCGTTGCATTAGTAACATTTTAACCCATGTAAGAATACTTAGCACACGGCATACAATATGTGTACATGCTCCTTTTTTATGTATGCTGGTATTTAAATTAAAATAAAAAATATTTAATAAATAAAGAATTAGCCACATGAAAATGTGATTTCTATTTTAACATAGACTCGTGGATTTAGTCCTGCCAAATAATTTTTCATTCAAAAAATAAACACAAGAGTAAAATAGAAAGAACACTAATAATTCGGTATCATAACCGAATTCAAAATTTAAGTAACAGTTTTGTATTATTTCATTTATTAGTTAAATTAATTAGCTTTTATAAAAAAAATAAAAAAATGATTGAACATAACATATTTATAAAGTGATTTTTTTTTTGATGTCCAAAATTAAAAATATTTCAGTTTCCTTTTCAGGCATAATCTACACAACAAATTTTATAATAAAACAAGTTTTGGTTTTAACAATTTATGAAGTCAAAATTAGATGATTATGTATACATATCATTAATAATTATTGAAAGTCAAACCTTATTTTTAATTTGGGATCAAGGAGTACAATTTACGTTAGAAAAAGGCCTTTCTAAAAGAAACTTTTAGCTCATGAATATTTTATACCTTATATTTGCAAAAAGAAGTATTTTCAACCCCAACTATCCAATTATTATAAAAGAACGAATTACTCTTACGTGAGAGAGCCAAAGACGCATTCACCCACCCTCTATTTTAAACGAAATCGTAAAAGGCTTTGACATGAAAGTTCAAAATTAGATTATCAATTAAAAAAATTCTCGTGTTCAAACCGACATGATAATACGGCATGAAATGAAATAAAATTGACACAAAAATGAAAATTTAATTTCTAAGACATCAAAAAAGTATAATGATTTCTTAATTTAGGATATCTAAAAGAAATCTCATGAATATATCACGTTCAGCCAATTTTTTGACAAAAATAATTAATTAATACGATAAATTAAAGAATAAGAAATAATTACTTAAAATATGTTTTAAAGTATGATGGGTTAAAATGTTAGTAATACAAAGATGAAGTGAACTTTGGCAATTATAGAAACTTAAGTTGAATACAATTTAGCCGGGTTGAAGGAATATGTAGCTGAGAATTGTCTGTAAATTTTATTAAACTTACGAACGGTTGTCCTATTTGAAATGGTTATTATTCCAATAAATCAAATTTTCATTTTTACCCTTATTATTATGTTGGAAAATAATATGTTATTAATGAAGCGAGACCTGAAATTTAAAGGTTAAATATAAAATTCTTTAACCATTGAGTTAACAATAATTTTATTTTTTATTTTTTCTATTTTAAATTAAAACTATACGTACATTCGCATTGTATGTGCGTTAATTTTTAGTGGTAAAAATAGTACAAACATCATAGTCATTATTACCGCACCGAGTTTAGCTTTGGGGTCAATTGAGAGCTTCCCAGATTGAACTCAGGCGGATGCAAAAACATTTTATGACCAGCAACGAGTGTAGTTTAAGCTGCAACAGATAATTAGTTGAGGTGCACGAAAGTTGCCTCGAACACTGCTCGGTGTAAAAAAATTAGTACAAACACATCTCTCAAAATAAAAATAAATTAGAGCAACATAAGTGACATATCACACCCAATATTTTTAGCAGGTGTTATTTACACCTCTCAAATAAACATCTCCCTTTAGAATTTAACTAAAAATACATTATAACACACCCTCCCTTATTTATAACAAATACCCCATTCATTGCCTGGTGTTATACGAGTACTTTGCAATACATTCTCTCAATTTGAGTCAAGTTTATGTAAGTACTCTTACTTCTAATTGTGTGGGTTTTATTTGAAAAAAATACTCTGACACTCCATTGCCTGATGTTAGGCGAGTTCTTACAAATAAACTATCCCCATGTATGCTAAATGTATGTAACTACACTTACCTCCAATTAGGTAGGCATTAAGGGGTGTTAGTGATAATTTTTTTATCATAGATGAATATTTGCAAAACAAGTGTTTGTTAGAAATATGAGGGGGTGTAAATAACATTGTCCATATTTTTTGTAGTAAAAATGGTGGTGATATTTTCATCCCACAAAGCACTTAGTTTCACTTTCACTTTTTATTTAGTATTTGAGAATCAAGAAAAGTATATGTTATTCAATTTTTAAAGACTGAATATAAACTTAATATTTTTTTTAACCCATAAATATAATGTATATTAGAGTATCTCCAATGGTATAATCAAAATAACAATTATAATCAATTTTAACAATGTTGACTAAAAACACTACCTCAATGGGATAATAAAATTTTAGCAACTTTTTAACCAAGAACCAAATATACTCCTTTTATAATCAAAGTTAATAACCTTCTTCAACAACCAAATGAGCAGAGTTGGACCTGAGGTGAGCTGCAACAGGCTTTTGCCTCAGCCCCAAATTTTCGAGGGCCCCATAATTTTTTAAAGTTTGAAGTTGGGAAAGTTCATTGATCAAAAAATAAGTAGTGATCATTTATGTAAATTAATTTAATTTTATTTATTTTCTTTGAATTTGGATGCTTAGAAAAAAAAAGACCTAAAAATTTGAGGACGGAGGCCCTCATTGATAAATTTCGCTTCAAGCCCCCGAATTCTTAGGTTTGGCCCTGCAATTGAGGGACCCACTAATTTTATTGACAAAAAGATAATCTTTTCAAATTTAAATTATCTTTCCCTTCTTTTTTTTTTTTTTTGAAACAAAACTCAAATGAATTAATTTATGACCAATCAATATAATATACCTCACAAATTTGATTATTGAGAAAAATTAACTATTGGGAAGGCTTCTATGTTCTATCATTGACTTTAACGGTTTATTAAATAGATAATCAAAAATTATTTTAATTATTTAATTTTAATTATTTCATTGGAGATACTCTTAGCTTATATTCAACCTTTACCAATCGAATAACGCTAGTAGGCCCGACAATTTATAACACGACACGATAACACAATACAAAATCGACACGAATTTATCGGGTTTGGGTGAACCCTTAACGGGTGCGGGTCATAATCGAGTTGACCCGTCAAACCCGTTTATTAAACGAGTCAATTTTGTGTACATTCGTGAGATCCGAATAAAATCCGTTTAGCTCGGTAAGAATATATACAAGTCGATTTCGGGTCGTGTAGACCCGTTTGTAACCCGTGTAACCCATATATGATAAATAAATATTTACCTATGGTTTTTAAAAACTTTAAATTTTTTAACACAATTACAATAGACGATGATTTTTAGTTGTTGTTGTTTCTATATATATATATATATAAATTACTATGTGTGTATATTTTAGTAATTAATTACTTAGTTGAATTATTAGTAGGTTACTAAATATTATTCGTATATGACCCGAAGCGACCCATTTATCGTAAACGGGTTAAATGAATCGGATCGTGTCATTCTTTAATTAAATGAGTCATGTATAAATTTAAATTTTTTACCCATTTATTAAATAGATTATATATGGATGTTGATGCTTTTTACTCGACACAATTTTAACTCAACATAAAATCGATCCGTTAAAAGTAGTATAAATACGTCGGTCAGAAAAAAATAAAAAAATGAAGTTGTACAACAAGTGGCATATATCGCACTCAATGTAGCCAACTACTTCCACTGTCATTCACGTGCCTAACAGGTGCACATAAATAGATCTAGGCGTGAATTAAACTCTCAGAGTCTCAGGTCAAAAAAATAATGGCACGGATCAAAATTAATAAATACTAACCTACTATACTTGGCGCACAAAGTGTGTAACATTAAAACCAAAGCTGAACAAAGTCCAAAGTACACAAAATTACAAACATCAGCCAAATTAAAAGTTTACCAAAAGCATTTTTTCAATTTTAATAATTCTGGAAATTTTAAAAAATAAATTATTAAGTAATTTGAGAACTTACCTGAACTCCCAGAATTTTAAGCTAGTTGAATTTGATGACAAATTTTATTATACTTGTGTGTACTTTTAGACCGGAACGAATTGTTTTGAATATGCATGTTCAAAAATTCTAAAAGTTGAAATGTTGTACTTTGAAGAAGTTTTGGTATGATTTTTTTATATCACAACAAAACACATATACACATAATATATAATAAGTTAAATTAAGAAGTTTTTGTATGTTTTCTCATATATGCATTTTCTTAAATTTTATCTGAAAATACAACTCTGTTACAACCTTTACATGCAATAAAACATAATAATAATAATAAACAATTATTTTAAGTGTGTATGAAATGTTGAGAAGCAATTTTTTAGCCATGCTTAATAATTATATGTATGATTATACTATTGTAGAGTACGCAGCAAAAGTATCCACTAAATTATTAGTAAGTTTCATTTTGGCTACTAAACTTTAATTTGTTTCAATTTACCCCACTAAATTTTTTAATTGTTTCAATCAACCCACTCCGTTTACCTCCGTTCACATTTGTGCTGTTAGTGAGGGTATTCCTTCATTTCAACTTTAAAACACTTCTATTGTTTCAATTTACCTCTAAACCTTTTAATTGTTTCAATTATCCTACTAAACTATTGGTTTTGTACAAAATTGTGTTTGAATTCTTTTTTTATAGTAGAATACATTTTCATAGTAAAACACACATTATGTGAAAAAACAGAAGTTGTACTAAATTTTTTGGAGTACATTTTTTTTGATTTTGTGTAAAGTTAGCTTTACCGTCTCTATTTTCTACCAGATTTAATTATTCATTTCTTAAGTCTGCCACGGATATTTTTGCATTCATATTTTTTGGGACCTCATTTTATTTACAATAAATCAACATATTTTGTTCACTATAATTTCTTTAAAAATTACAACTATAAGTAACTTGTTCAACTATATCATTGCGGAACCTATTATCATAATTTAACTTTTATAAATAGAGTGACTAAGAATCCTATTTTCACAATTGTATCAAAGCCCTCCAGCCAAGTTTCAAAAAGATTGAGCACATTCGTTAACTTGTGTTTTTTGTAAGTATATCCCAATTTTGTTTTGTATATCTGTATTTGTACGTTATGGACTATTAAAGACAGCGTATCCAAATTCTTTGGCGAGGACTAGTACCATTGAGATTAAATATATCAACAAATTCTTGATTTGAACTCACCCCACTAATAATCCATTTTTGTTGTTTACTCTACTATTATATATAATGAAGATGGATTTCAACCACTTTGAAACTGTATCTTACTTTTGATTTCTAATTTTGCCTTCGCAATTGATTTTTTCACTAAAATAAGTGAATGCTGCATTTATTATTCTGGTTAGTTAGTTTCTTCAAAATAGATGTATAAGTGTTGCATACAATGTACATATCAAGTGTAATGTGTCGCATATGTATCAAGTGTATAGGATGGGTTATAATAAATATATATACAATTCACAAATTATCCTCCAAAAATTGGTATGACAATTGGAACTCCAAGTGATCAACTAGTCCTCTAGGACTCTAATATCCATCATAAGTATAAATAAATTGTCCTTAAAAATTAAAAACAAAATGTCACTAAGGATCATATTAACGTATTAAAAGACTGATCGACTTGTAATGTCAATAGCTATAGGCAAGTTATATTGGGATAATTTGGATAAATAAAGAATTTTGGGATCGACAGCCTAATCCAAGTTATCAACATTTCTTGACATCGTTCCCATAGAAGGCGTTAAATTGGAGGCGGGTAAATTATAAGAAGAACGAATTTAAGGAAGTAGTGACAAATGAATGCAACCAATCACACAATACCAAGATGTAACATGGTTCAGCAATGTGTCTACTTGGGTTCTTGTACTTCTTCAATGAAAATTCATACCTGTTACATGATAAATGAGCCTCTTTATATAGGTGTAGAGGCGCGTAATTTAATTACGATTGAAATTTTGCTAGATAACTATATTAGTGCATTTATCTATAAATATTCTGTTGTCTTCTCTTAGAATTATTCTTCTTTGATTGTAGGAGTTCTTATTAATAATACTTAGCTCATCTTCAATACTCGGTTAATCCAATTTCGTTCAATAGGGTCTACTTTGAGAGCTAAACATGTGATTTTTTTATAAAAAGAAGTTAATACGAATAAATATATATCTTGTTGCCGATCACAATATTATTAATACACAAGTATACAACCTGCTGCAAATAAAAATATTATTAGTACATAAGCACATTGTAATCAATTATGTTATATATATATATATATATATATATATTATTATATCGCAACAAAACATAGTCATAATTTTTACAATTATTTTAATTAAGAAGTTCTGGTATGTTTTCTCATACATGCATTAATTTCTTAAATTAAGTTCGTTTGCAAATATAACCCACTTGGAACCCTTACATATGCATGCAAGAAAACATAGTCGTAATATACAATTATTTTAAGCTTGAATGAAAAGTAGAAAAGTGATTTTTTAGACGCGCTTACAAACTATATGCATATTTACATGCAATAAAATATAGTCATAAGGTACAAATGTTTTAAACCGTTATGAAATATGAGGAGTGATTTTTCGGATGCGCTTGAGAATTATGTGCCATCAATTTATTTTCATATAAATACGTCAATGATGCATTTATTATTTTGGATAATTATTCTCTTCAAAATAGATGTGAAAGAGTTTCATACGTATACGTATCAAGTGTCATGTGTACGTGTATCCAGTGTAGGTTTGAATATATTTATATATATGGGTGTTTTCTGTTTCGATCGGGGTAGAAGTTAAGAGATGACGCAACTTAAAATAACGCGCTTTGATAGAGCCCAAGTGCAAACTTGTCAAGTTGTATTATAGTCTCGGAAGTTCGAGTGTCGAACCACAGGGATAAGTGAAAAGGGATGGAATGGATTACGGATTAAGTGATTTTCAGATTTTGTGTGAGTTGGATTTGTTGTAGAACAACGTAAATGTAAAACAGATGCGAAAATTAATAAGAAAGCACTAAGGTAGGTGGAGGTTAGTTACGATTTAAGAGACGGTGATCGATAGCTCATACAAAGGTTTCAACACAAGGTTTCTTAAGATAAGGGGAATGTTGGTGTATCTCTCAATAGCAAAGGGTGCGACGCTAGGCGCCTCATTCCCGGATTGAAGCTATATCAGGAGAGAAACAAACAACATTCCACCAAAGACGAGGTTATCGTTCCTATCTCTTAGCTACGGGTGTGAAGCAAGGCAACCCATTCCCGATGAAGCTAATCCGAGATAGATATGACAAACTCATCATAAAAAGATTTAACATAAAGCAAGTGTATGCAATCTCATGATTTAAAGAATGAAAATTATAAAGTGAATCCTAACAATGAAACGGAATGAAGTTTATGGGATAAATTTGTCATCTCATCATTTATCACTTATGTTAGAAAATAAAGAGTCTAAGTATCACATATAGTGTAAGAAGCACTCAATATATCAAGAAATGAATCAAAGATAAGCTAAACAAATTTACAATCCATCTATGGAGTTTTATGAACTATTCATAATTTCTACAAAAAGGACAAGAAACTCCATGAATGGGGGAAAAAGACTACAAGCTTTCTAGAACCATATAAATATGTTGTATGTTTATTATCATCCAAGAACTAAATATACAAGGCATATGAAGTCTTAACTTAATATGAAAATACCTAGAAAGCATGAAATAATGGAAGATATGGTGAAAAAGAAGAGGATTCACAAATATTTATCAAACTTTAAATATGGATTGAGCCATTAATCACCAAAAATCATATCGCAATCAACCTCTGTAACCTTAGTAATAGACTACTCCATAATAGATGCAAGAACAAATATTATAGAAGAAGAAATCATTCTTACAAATTAAACACTTACAAAGGAAAAATGAAGAACAATACTCAAAGAGCTCTCCCTTCTCTCTAGAACTTCTAAGTGTGTAAAACTAGATAATGATCTATATTCTATCTCCCTAGACTAAACAATAGCTAAAGGAGTACTTAAATTAATAAACTATCCAAGGAAAAATATCTAGGAACAAGTTTCCCCAAAATAAGGCTAAAAGCAAAAGATAGTTGGTGCACTCGCGGGGCCATGATCGATCATGGAAGTGTTCTGCCAGAAATTTTGCAAGCCATGATCGATCATGGCTTTGCCCATGATTGATCATGGGTCTGGAACTTGTTCACTCAGCACTTTGCAAGCCTCCGAGCTCACTCTTGATCAATCTATGCAACACCATTGTACTCCAATCCTACAAACACATGGAATACTACAAAATACACACCAACTTGGGCCATGTTAAATACAAAACTCGCTACGGCACTAATCTAAAAATAAGTGGATAATTAGGCAAAATTAAAGCAACAAACGCGTCAAGCGACTCCGGGAAAGAGCTTAAACATGACAATATTATGCGTTTATCAAGAGACCTAAACCCAAACCAAATTTAAATGTTCAGTTTCGGTTCAGTTTTTAAATCTTCTAAAACCAAACTCGAGCCAAAAAATTTTGTTCGGTTTAATTTAGTTTTCATATTTTTTTTATAAAGAACATAAATTGTGAGGCAACACTTATTTCAATCAAAAAAAATAATAACTTTATATTTGTTCCTACTTATGTTGAAGATAAAAAATATTAACTCTTACATTTATAATATAACTCCAATATTCATAATAGTTTAAAGAGATGAGTACTCACTAGAGCGTAAATTTTAGAAACATAAAATTTTAGATAATGAAGTAATATTATTTTCGAGTCATATATGCAATGATTCGATTTTGTTCGGTTTGTTTATGCAGTGGTACACCCCAAACCTGAACCAAATATATTAAGTTTCAATTTCGCTTCTTTTTTTCGGTTTGGTTTTTAACGGATTGGTTCGGATCCATCATTCAATTTTCACGTTCGTTACAATACCCCTATATATATATACATTTCACAAATTAACTTCAAAAATTTAGTTTATTGGAACTCCAACTGATCAAGTCATCTAGTACTTTGAAATCCATCAGAGATATAAAGAATAGTGATATAAATAAATTTAGATTTGTAAAATATGATTTTCTTGCTTTATATTCGGCGTTGTCCGGGCTAACTTTTGCGCACGTCAGACTAATCCTCCTTTGCAGCTTAAACCACATTCGTTGCTGTCACATATAATATTTTTACAACCATTGGGATTCAATTAAAGGAATTATATGTCTGTCTCCAGAGCTGAACCGAAAACAATAATTGATGTACCATGTCTGATAATCGTAAAATAGCATTTGTTAGTTTTTAACCCAAATAGCACGTTGGTGCAAGAACCATGAAGTCTCTTTCCATTGTCACTAAAGTTGTACTACTATTTGTGTCAAAAGTGGGGTAAATTGTCATATTTTCTTGCTGGCGATGACTAAGAGTAAGACTATTAACAGTGGAAACTTCATGGAAATTATGAGTAAGACTACTGCAGCGGTAAATTGTCGTATTATCTAGCGCAATGCATGTGTTGTTATTCACTTTTTTTTTTGAAATTAATATCATTTTAGATCTTATATCTATTTTTTCCTTCAAATTTTTTTTGACATGGTAAGAAGTCACGCTATTTTTTATTTATTTTAATGTCGCAACAAAACATAGGCATAATAAATACAATTATTTTAATTAAAAAGTTCTGGCATATTTTCTCATACATGCATTTTCTTAAATTTGGTTTGTAAATAGAACCCTCTTGCAACTTTTTCTTAAATTTGGTTTGTAAATAGAACCCTCTTTCAACTTTTACATACGCATGCAATAAAACATATTCATAATGTACAATTATTTTAAGCGTGTATGAAATGCAGGAAAACGATTTTTTAGACAAGCTTGATAATTATATGCAATCAATTCTTTTTTTTAAAAAATAATAATCAGCCAATGATGCATTTATTATTTTGGTTAATTATTCTCTTCAAAATAGGTGTATAAGAGTTTCACACGTACGTATACATATCTGGCATCACCGGTTATATGCGTATCAAGTGTTTGGTAAAATATATATATATAATTCACAAATTTAACTCCAAAAGATGGTAATCACTATTGAAACTCCATGTGATCCGTTCTTCTACTTTAAAAAATCCATCAAAAAAAAGAGTTATGTAAGTGAGTTTAGATTTGTGAAATATGATTTTTTTGATTAATATTAGGTATTGTCTAGTCAACTTTTCACACACTTCGATTAATTCTTCTGTGCAATTTAGACCAGATTCACTGCTGCGACATAATATTTGTGCAGTTGCTGAAATTTGACCTAAAGAATTTCTTGTCAACCTCAAAGATGAACTAAAGATGATAATTGCTGAACTAAGTCTGACAATCGTAAAATAAGATTTGTTTATTTTTAACCCAAATAGCATGTCATAAGGATGATAACTACTGTGACTAAAATTGTACAACTATTTGTGTTACTGTTGCTTTTTTATTTTTTATTTTTTGAAATTGATATCATCTTAGATCCCATATCTAACTCTTTTTTTTACATGGAAACTTGTTATGTTATGCACTTTTTATTTTTATTTTCTTAGCGGAACAAAATAGAGGCATAATATATACAATTAATGGATTTTAATTATGTTTTTTATACAAGCATTGTCATAATTTTCGTTTGTAAATAAAATTCTCTTGCAACCTTTTACATACGCTTGCAATAAAACATAGTCATAATATACAATTATTTTGAGTGTGTATTAAATGTAGATAAGCAATTTTTTATATGCGCTTGATAATTATATGCAATCAATTTTTTTCCATAACAATAAGCCAATTATGCATTTATTATTTTGGTTAATTACTCTCTTCAAAATAGATGTATAAGAATTTCATACGTATCACGTGATATGCGTATTAAGTGTAAGCTAAAATAAATAAATATGTATATATACAATTCACAAATTGACCTCCAAAAGTTGGTATCACTATTGGAATTCCAAGTGATCAAGATGCCATTTGACAACCCAGGGCACTCTTTCTGTTGATCGCTAGTAATCTAAAAGTCATAAAAAATATAAAGAATTATTAGTGATATAAATAAGTTTAAATTTATAAAATAAGATTTTTTTGGTTATATACTAAGCAATGCCTGGGCCAAATTTTACGCAGCTTGAGTAATCCACAATCACACTACTGGGATTTGACCTGTAGGACTCCCTGTCAACCCAGAGTTGTATCCAAGATGGTAAATAGTGGGCCAAGTCCAATAGTAGTAAAATATGAAAAAAAAATTAAACACAAATAAGTGTGGGCATGTTTTCGGTTTTGGTCCAGTAAGAATTATGAGGCTCAAACCCAAACCGAATTTTGGTTCGGTTTTCGAATCCTCCAAACCTAAATCCTAACCAAACCTTTTGTTTTGGTTTTGATTCAAGTTTAATCTATTTTTAATCATTCTTAAGTTAATACGAATAAGTATATAACTTGTTGCTGATCACAATATTAATAATACACAAGTATACAACCTGATGCAAATCAAAATATAATTAATACATAAACACATATTTCAAACCAGTGGCCATCAGATTGCCAATCAAGCAGTGGTGATCCCAGAATTTTAACTCAGTGGGGGCTAAACAATTTTTTTAATTACAAGGAGTAGTAACACCGAAAAATATCCTATATTAAACATCTATTATATGAAGACATGTACAAAAAATAAACACGTCACAAAAATTCTTTTCCGATGCTTCATATCTTGAAAACATTGAAAAACATCTTCATTTTTAATGTTTTTTAATATAAGTTTCTCAATGTTCCAATTTTATTTTATTTTTGTTTGAGAAATTTATGCGTTTTCATATATTAGTTTCAAATATTTTCCTTTGGTGGTTGGGGAGATTTTTGTTGTTTATAATTAGAAGAAATAGACCTAAACCTTCCTTCTATTTAGTTACAAATAAGTAGAATGAGAGAAGATAAGATATATTTCCAAAATATAATATGGGTCTATGTGTTATTCTACTCTAAAAGGGTGATTTTGTTTTCATCCACCAAATCTTTCAGTTAATCCACCCTCAAATTAAGGAAATTTTAAACGAAATTTTACAATATTACCCTTTTTAAAATTAATAAGTATATCCACCAATTAAAATTAAATTATAATTATATAATTTTAGTTTCCATTTTAATAAACATTCCTAATCTAAATATAACTCTTTTAATTTACTTCACATTTACGTTTGAAGGCCAATATCATTTTTTTTTTTTGTATAATTAATAGAGTCAAATGTGAAGATCAATCATTCTCTAGTAATACATACAAATTAGACCCCCAATTTCTAAAAGTTTTACAAAAAAAAAATTCCATAGTTTTAAATTTAAAAAAAAAGGCCCTTATAGCAATTTAAAAATATCATACCTACTATGAATTTTTTTCAAATCTAAATGGGGGCTTAAAACCCCACTTGTACCAATCTCCAAGGCCCCGTAAGTCTGTAATTAACAAAAAGGAGTATTTGTAATAACAAAGTGAAATGCGCAATCACGAGGCACTGTAAAATACAATTTGTCCCTAATAGGTAAAAATTAAATAGTATGAAGGAGTCATTGTAATTTAATCAAGAGCTCAAAAATAAATTTAAAATGACGTGATTTTGCATATGGTTCGATTCTATCTTGCACTGACTCACCCCAAACTTAAATCGAACTTATTTGGTTTTGGTTTAATTTCTATGTTTTGATTTCGATTTTGTTTGGTTCAATTTTTAATGAACCGGTTCAAATCAGTTTGGTTCGATGGTCATTTTTTGAATTTACCATAATACCCCTAAATAAAGGGTGGAGTTATTGTCACACTGAAAATTTCTCTATACTACTCTTCACGCGGAATCGGTACGTACAATAAGACCGAGTATATGATTATTTACTCTATGTAATAGGATCAAATCAATGTTGAAAACAAAAAAAAATTACACTGACTCGGCCCTATTGCACCAAATAATGTACACATATTTTGTCCTATTGCACTGGGTCAATATACGTATATTCAATCTTATTACATTGAGTTAATATAAAAATATTACAAAGAGATTTGACGGGCGGCAATAATTAACCCACCCTAAATAAACGCGTGCGCGCAAGATCCACGAAGTTTAGCACTGTCACTAGAATATTAGTGGGCCAAGTATAATAGTAGGAAAGTAGGATTTTTTATTTTTATTTTTATTTTTTTGTTTTTACCCCCAAATAACCGCGTTCTGCACAGGTTCTACGATGTTTCGACTGTGACTAGAACGTACTATAAAGGAAGGGAGTGGTAAAAAGACGAGTAATAGCTGATATTTTCTAGCTAGCGAGAGATTAAGAGCAAGACTAGTAGTAGTAGATCTATAAGAGGGAGTTTGATCCACATTTATATATATATATCTTCTTTTTCTTACTCATTCACTGAAGCTTAAGCTTTAAAATTAAGCAAAAGTATGGTAAAAATTGAAGAGGTTTCGGAAGTTGAAGCTGCTGCTTATTCTTCCTCTTCGGCAGAAGATCATCATATTCATAGGTGCAAGTACGATGTATTTTTAAGCTTTCGAGGGGAAGATACTAGGAAGGCTTTCGTTGATCATCTCTACGCTGCTCTTAAAAGGAGTGGCATCTACACATTCAAGGACGATGAGAGGCTCGAAACAGGGGAATCAATCTCCCCTGCCCTCCTCAAAGCCATCGAGGAATCGAGCTTTGCCGTCGTCGTTTTCTCCAGAAACTATGCTTCTTCGCGGTGGTGTTTAGATGAGCTTGTGAAGATCATGGAATGTAGTAGTACATCACCAAAGGGACAAACAGTTATCCCAATCTTCTATGACGTGGAGCCCTCGGATGTAAGGAAACAAGAAGGGCATTTTGGAGAAATGTTTCGCAAACACGACTCGGACAAGGTCCAAATCTGGAGAAAAGCTCTTACAGACGCAGCAAACTTAGCTGGATTGGAATTGAACAAAACTGCGGATGGGTACACTAATCCTGCTCCTATATGCTCATACTTCATAATTAACTTCAATTATATTATATATATATATATATATATATTCTATTATTTATTTATTTATTTAAGGTGCCCTTTGATTGCACTTAAGTCTTAAATGGTGGTCCATTTAGAATTATGAGGTTTTAAATCTGTTTTAGATCCGAATACATTAACAAACCTCTTAAGTTCAGAAGACTTAATAAACTCACCCCACCTTAAGGTTGCCCTTCGATTGCACCTAATTCAGAAATTGTATCTTATATGTTAGCCTATTAGGTAAGGTTGCGGCTTTAATATTGTAAAGAGATAGTGGTAGTACCAATTTTGTCCCTCTAATTATATTATATAGAAAATATAGTATTAGGAATTAAGTTTAAATAGAATAAAGTTTACTTAAATGTTTAACCCCAAAAAACAAACCATGTCATATATTATCGGTTTTGTGTTTCTTTACTATATTTTCTTATTGATATTCTTTATAATATATAGGCATGAATCAAAGTTTATTGACCGAATTGTCCAAAAGATTTGGAGTAAACTCCCATCTAAAATTAAAGTTGAAGACAAGGTTCTATTTGGCATGAAGTCTCGTATAGAGGAGGTGACTTTGTTGTTGGGTGAAGAGTCCAATGTTGTTCGCATTGTTGCCATATGGGGATCGGGTGGAATAGGCAAGTCAACTTTAGCAAGGGCCGTTTATCTTCAAATTGAAGATCAGTTTGAAGTTGCCTGTTTTCTTCATGAAGTTGGAGAAGTGTCAAAGAAGGACGGTCTCAGAAGTTTACAGCATCACCTTCTTTCCAAAACCCTGGGGGTGAAGGATTTGCAGATAGCGAGTGATATGGATGGAATTGCACTAATGACGACAAGACTGCAGTCGACAAGGGTTCTTCTTGTTCTTGACAATGTTGATAGTTCAGAGCAATTAGAAAAGTTAGCTGGAAGTCAGGAGTGGTTTGGTCCAGGGAGTAGAATTATAATAACAACTAGGGATAGAAAACTGCTTCTTGTGCGTGATGAGGTCCAAATACATAAGGCGAGTGTATTAGATTATATTGAAGCTACTAAGCTATTCTGTTCGAAGGCCTTTAATGATATGTGTCCTCCAGAAGATTTCAAGGAGCTCTCAGATCAAGTTATATATTATTGTGAAGGGCTTCCTTTAGCTCTTGAAGTCTTGGGTTCCATGCTACGCTGTGAAGACTTGGATATTTGGAAAGAATCATTGCGAAAACTAAGGGAAGTAGGCCCAGATGGAGGTATTCTTGACAAACTAAAAATAGGTTTTGATGGTTTAGATGAAAGTGTGCAAAATACCTTCCTAGATATTGCATGTTTTTACGGAGGAAGCAACAAAGAATGTGTAACTAGGATACTTGACAGTTTCGATTTTTACCCGAAACTTTCCATAAGTATTCTTGTTCATAAATCATTGATACATTGTTCAGATGGTTGGGTTTGTATGCATCAATTGATACAAGAAATGGGTCGGCATATTGTTCGCCAGAATTTTCCTCGAGAACCAGGAAAGTATAGCAGGCTGTGGGATACCAGCGATATTGAATATGTATTAACAAGAAACACGGTGATAAGTTCTTTAAACTCTAAGCTTCAACCCTCCATTTGAAATGCAATTAACATGAAGGAAATATAATAATAAATGAATGTATTAATAGATGTACGCGTATATGTTTCTTTGCTTACTAATTATATATATATTGGATTTTGTTTATTTGTGGTTGTTAGGGTACAGAAAACATTGAAGGCATACTGCTGAATCCCGAACACTTAACGCCTTTAGAAATGGGGACTAATGCATTTAGAAAGATGTCCAAACTAAGATTACTGGAAATTCATAACACCCGCATTCCTAAAGGTCCTGATCATCTTCCGAATGAGCTACGGTGGATTAATTGGGACGAATATCCTTCAAAATATCTCCCAACAACGTTTGAAGTAGACTTTCTTGTTGGACTTCGACTACATTGCAGTTGGCTTAAACAACTTTGGGAGGGAAGAACGGTAAAAAATTTCGATTATATATATATTCCCTCCCTCTCTCCATCTCAAATTAAGTACGTATTGATTTTGGTTTCAACACTTTTTTTAAAAATATTTACGCAATAACTTTAACCTAATCAATATATGGTTAAGAATTAAATTGTTTTTTTTTTACTATAGAATTTAGTACATCAATTATGTCACACAATACACTAAGCTAGTTTCTTGCTCAAAATTCTTCAGTCACTAGGCTTCAGTCTAGTAGCTACAAGTGGAACTCTTAAATATTTAATAGGTAGACTCTGCAACTTCATCACCATACTGTCAAAAATATCATCCTTGACACGCTCATCTTAGAAATATAACCCAGACATACAACCAAATTCTTCAGGTGACCTTTATACAAAAATGAATAGAAACTATGTTTTATCAATCCAATTTGAATTTTTAAAGATTCAACAAAGAGTACATATAGATTTATACAGTCAAGTTCTAGAAAGGGCTTCCTTCTTTTAGCTAAAGAACAGACTTCTTCTTTTAACTAAAGAGTATATATATATGTTAGTGTTGTTCAAGGCGAAAGCGTAAGCCTAGGCATTTTCATGCCAGAAGGCAAGGCATAAGCCTTGATGTGACGAGGCGTAAGCCTTTCGTGCAAAATATTTTTATATTAAAAAAAATATTATAAGCAAACAAATCAATTCTAAATGTCAAATAACACAGTCTTAAAAAATAAAAGTAGATATTACAATTAAAATAAAGTCTTTAGAAACCAAAAAGAAAATACTAGTAATACTACAATGAACGTAAAATCAATGTAAAAGTAATACTACAAGGCTGAAAAAATGTTGAAAAAGTAATAAAAAGAAAAAAGACTATAATAAAAGAAAAGGTAATACCACAATACTATAATAAAATACTAGTAATACTTCAAGGTAGAACTACAGAAGGAATGTTGAAAAGGAAAAAGTAAAAATGGTGTAAGCAGCCTATATATACCATTATACCTTAAATGAAGATTGAAGACTGAAGAAGTGATGAGCTAGAGCATCTCCAACAGGCTCTTCAAAGGACTAAACTGCATATTTATTGAAGAGCCATGTCAGCAAAATTCACTCAAATAGAAGTAGCAAAATGGAATCTCCAATTTGAAGAGTCTTTCTCACTCTTCAAATATGAAGAGTGATGAAAGAGCTCTTCAAACATACTTTTTAATAATTTATTAATGGGACTTTGTGCTAATTTAAAATGACATTGTTGGAAAGTAAAACATTTAATATATAATAATATAAAAAAATAAAATAATAATATATTTAAAAAGGCTTTATGAGCGCATTGAAAACATTATTTAAGATGGCTCTTCAAAGTGCCACATAGGTCAACAAAATTATTTTTGTAGAGTTATTTTTGAAAAGACTATTGGAGATGCTCTAAGAAGCCTTTGTTTATGCTTTAGTTCGTAACTTCGTCTCTCCTTCGTCTCTAGGGTTTACAATTGATTCAACAAGCTGGGTTTATTTTTTATTTTTTTTATTTGACTCAAAACGGCATCGTTTTGGTTTTGTGGTATTAAAAAAAATGCACAAAAAGCTTAAACTTCAGCCAAAATGCGTAAAAAGTGTGCGCCTCATCAAATATGCGTAAGCCTCATATAAAAGGCATGCACATAGTGTGCAAAACGCTGTTCTCATCAAGCTTCGCTGCGTTTTTCCCTCAAGGTGCATTGATGCGCGCCCCGATACGCACCTTCCAACGCCTTTAACAACACTGATATATATATATAAGTATATTGACTTTTCATCTTATAAAAAATATATTATATTTTGAAACTTTTAAAAGTCAGATTATAACTTTTAAGTTTGGGGCGAAAGAGTATATATATATATATATTAATATATACATAAGTATAAAGTGGCACGGGTGATATACTAGACTAAAACCAATACTTTGTCTTAATAAATTAGATCAATTTTGACGTAGGTTTGGCCAAACTCGACTACAAGCCTCCGGGAAATATGGTTGGCCCGAACACAACCTAGAGAGAGGTTTAATTTTGACCACTGAAACTATGTTGTATATTATATGAAGGAATTCAAACCTGGCCCACCTTAACCCACACCTAGGGGTGTCACTCGGTACAGTTTTTACCGAAAGCGACCGAATTAATCCGAGGAAAAATGGTTTTGGTAAGATATATTTATATACCGAGATTTATCGAAACTGAAAATACCAAAATATTTTGGTTTGGTTTTGTTATTACATGTATAAAAACCGAAATACTGATTTATTGTACCGAAAAATACCAAAAAGTGTGATATCGAAAACACCAATTCCAAAAACTATAAGATATAGTCAAGACCATAAATACCAAGAATTTATACATACAAGTTATTAATTTTTTTCAAAAAGTTTCAGACTGGTACCGCAAACTGATCTTTTAACAACTAACTTTCAATTAATTGTAGCTATTCACTTCATCGTGTAAGTATTAAATTCCTAATACTTTCAATCGAAAAGTGTCCTAGTATATCGAAAGCGAAAGCAATCAAATATACTTTATACACTTTTGCACTTATAATACTAGTCACCGAAATCAAAATAAATGAAAGTAATGGAAAAACTGAAATTTACCAAAATATATCAAATATAGCAAACAATCAAGCGGTTTGATATTGGTTTCTGATTTCAACTACCAATTGGTAAGCTGGTAAATCTAGTATTCAACTTCTTATTTTTGTTTTGGTATTGGTAAGGGTTATTTACTGACTGGTTTACCAAAATAACATCCCTACCCGCACCGAACAATTAATTTTTGCTTGACTCATGCTCGGGTTTTTGAACTCATATCTGCCCCTGATAAAGAAATAAATACTCGCTCTCAAGGTTGGGCTTGTCAAAAACTTGCTGAGTTTAACCTTTTTTCCATCCCCAATTATTATTGACAAAACAAATGATGCATTTTATAGTTGTACATTATTTAAATACTGCATTGCTTTAGGATAAGCCCTTTTTGTATAAATACTACATTATATAGTAGTACAATGTATGATGATTATTGTTGTTGTTGTTGTTGTTAAATACTGCATTGCTTTAGGATAAGCCCTTTTTGCATTCACAATAACATTGGGCCTAATTCACTAATATATGTTTTCTTTGAACATTTAATATTTTAAAACAATTTTAATTTTTTCATAGGAATGGTAATAATTCTTAATTTATTAGTTTTCATATTTTTTTAAGATAAAAAATAGTTCATAGTTAATATTCTTCCATCTATTAAAAAAGGAAAATAGAAAGTAAGTGGCATCGAATATATAAAAAAAATTTGTCAAACAATTACGAACCGAAAATAAGAAATGAAAGGAATCATGGTGTATCAATATATATTTAAGGACAGATAAATAGAAATGGTATTTAGATAGGTTTGAAATACTTTCCAATTTATTGATGATAACTTAAATATATAACCAAAATTATCATTCAAATTACCAGTATGACATAGCAATTTTGAGCCATTGGATGAAAACTTAAACATGCAAAAGTAAATCTGAGCCACCAGTGGGAGAGATAATTTTTTTATTATGATCTATTAATAGATATTATGTTTGGCACAAAATATTGAGACTTTTAATTTGAGATGTTTGGAAAAGAAAGTTATATTATTTATTTGAGAAAATTAAGTTTATGAATACAATACATGTTGATAAAGAACGTGTATAGTGGTTGTTAGTAAATAGTTTGATTATATAATTGGGTGTTAAAAATAAAAAGATACATATATTGGTGGAGAGAATGGAGAAAAAAACAAAGTGAGCGTGCTGGTTAAGTTAGGATTAGAACAAAATCATGTTTTAAATTCTCATATGTTATTTAAAATTTTGTCTAGAGGCATCATCATAAAGTTTCGATATTAGATTTGCTCAAATTTTGTCTAGATGTATCACCAATTTTATTTGAAACTTGAAATGAGTTAATTTAAGTTTTTCATGAACCAATTTAAGATAGAGGCGAACTATTAATTAAGTTTAGGATGTAGGGGTATGAAAAAAGATAAACAGAAAAAGTTACTTTAACATACGAAGCATAAAGTAAATAATAAAAAATAAAAATAAAATAAAGAATGAGAAGAATATGGTGATATGATTAATACATGTTACAAGAAAAACACCATAACAAGATAAAAGAGAATATATATATATATATATAATAATTTGCATGGTTTAGTTAATTCGGCTACATACCTTGACTGAATAAAATACGCAAAAATCCCTCGTTAATTGTTTTAGTCCCAACTAATTTTTTTTCTGTTAACAACAGAAGAAGAAGATGAAAAACCTTAAATACGTCGACCTTAGTCATTCGCAAAACTTAGTTGAGACTTTACACTTGGGAGAGGCATGTAATCTTGAGGTTCTCAATCTTTCTGGCTGCGTCAAACTTCAAAAGTTCCTGGAGATCCATGAAAATATGGACAAATTATTGCAGCTACATTTGGGAGAAACTGCTATAGAAGAGCTACCCTTGTCAATTGTTAACATGCCCAACCTTGTTCTGATAGATTTACGTCGTTGCAAAAATCTTGTGGTTCTTCCGAGTACCCTTTGTACGCTGAAATGTCTAAAATCACTCATTCTCTCAGGCTGCTTAAAAGTTAAAAAATTGCCAGAGGAGATGGGGAATTTAGAATGTTTAGAGGAGCTTTTTTTAGATGGAACTGATGTAATAGAGCCACCACCTTCCATTGGACGTTTGAAAAAACTCAAGAACTTATCCTTCCGCAAGAGCTCATCTCAATCACCGACTTCAATTTTCCAGTTTTTATTTCAACTCAGAAAACGTCAAAAAACCACAAGGATTTTGGTATTGCCTCCAATTTGGGGTTTAACTTCGTTAACCCGGCTGGATCTCACTAATTGCAATTTGTCGGAGGGAGCGTTTCTTGGGTCATTGGTCTCTTTGAGAAAGTTGTTCCTTGGAGGAAACAATTTTGAAAATCTACCAAACCTCAATAAACTTTCTCAACTTGTACACATTGAGTTGAATCGTTGCGAAATGCTTCGAGAACTGCCGGAGCTTCCGTCAAGAGTAAAGAGATTGTTTGCAAATGACTGTGCGTCATTGACGGTGCCTGTGGATCGATTGGCCATGTACAACATACAGTGTTTTTGGTTCCAAAATTGCAGGAAATTGCTCGATTATGGAGAGAATGAGATTCTAGCTAGTACATTATTGCAGAAAAGGCTTCAGGTTCTCTATTAACTTCTATATAAACACACACATATATTTTTGGTGCCAGTATATATGTAACATATATATAGAGAAACGGAATAGTAGTTACTTTTCACCATAGGTAATGATTCATCAAATGTTGTTATATTAACTATATGTATAATGATTAATATGATAAATACTTGATGTTCTTGCTAATTTATGGTAAATAATGTTGTTGTGTAACTTATTATAATATACATGCACACACCATAGTAGATACTATATATTACTTAAAAAATTAAAATAAATAATTCCAGTTACGAAAAAAATTCTTAAATTGAACTGTTGATCTTTTTAACATCTTGTTAACATAATTAAAATGTTAAATCAGCAACTCAAAGCCTAAAAATGTGTTAATTTAGAAAAGTACTTTTCATAATTTATGGTGGAAAGTACCTACCATTCCACTACTCTCTCTCTCTATATATATATATATATGTGCATATAGTGTTTTTACTGATTGAACGGCTTCACTATATTATCTTGGTACGTGCAGCTATCCCCGAAGCGGGGCTATTATCAAACTGCCCCTAAAGAAATCATACTTCCGGGAAGAACAATTCCAGAGTGGTTCTGCAATCACATTTTTATGGGGCATTCAGCTTTGTTGAAGTTTCCTCAGAATTGGAATATCAATCCTAAAATCAAGGGGTATAGCTTTTTTGTCATTTTGGAAGTGGTAAACAAATCATGTAAATTGGCTGAGTTCGATTACAAAAAAATCAAGCGTGAAGGTATAACCCGGTTTGGCACACAACAAGATGGCCGTGCTACGTATGCCGAAGAGCCTGTTACGGATGTCGGAGTGGAGTTCTCGTTCACGGAGCCTGGTCATTTCCACTCAATGCACAAAAAACCAATTTGCCTCTTGGGTACAGATAAAATTATTGGCCTGGAGCATACGATTATGGGATACGAAACTTTTTACATTCGTGCTTTCTCGTGCAGTCAATGCCGCAATTGGAAGGAAGGCGGAGAAATTGAGGTAAGTGTTAGATCGTTAAACCCTGACATAACAGTGGTGAAAAAGTGGGGGTTACGTCTAGTATTCAATGATGATGAAGAAAAACGAGAATTGGGAACTGATTATGATTATGATGATGATGATGATGATGATGATGATGATGATGATGATGTCATATAATGTATTGTGAACGGAGGTAGATAAATTTACGGTGCTATAAGTGGGGTTGCCTTCTATTCTCTTCTCTTTATGATACATGAAGTTTCCTTAATATCCATTCCCAGCTACATTTAATGCTTCTGGAATTTTTTTTTGATTTTTATATTGTTAATTTTTTTTTTTAGAAATTAGGTAGAAGGTCTTATTACACAAGGGCCTATTTTTAATTGGTGATTAGTGTAAGGGGTTTATTTTGTTTTATATTTAAATGAAGGTATTTGAATAAATTTAAATATCATTTAATTAATAAAAACATGTTATATTACCTAAATTACCCCTTCCTTATGAAATTTACACAAAAAATATGGACTGTAAAATTCATATTGCAGTAAAATATGGACTGCAAAGTTCATATTGTAGTGAAAGATAGATGCAATATGAACTTTGCAACTGAAATATGAACTGCAAAGTTCACATTGCAATAAAATTGGACTGCAATATGAACTTTGCATCAGAAATCTGGACTGCAAAGTTTACATTGCAATAAAATATGAAATGCAATATGAATTTTGCACCAGAAAATGGACCGCAAAGTTCATATTGCATTCCATATTTTAATGTATATTCGTATTTTTTTAATTTATTTTAAGGGTTGGAATGTCATTTTGCAATGGAAAAAAAAAACTCATGTCATATTATCAATAAAATAAGAAAATAGGCCCTTCATTTACAAAAAAAAATATTCCTTAACTTTAGTGTGAAAATCTTTCTACAATAAGATTTTTTTTTTAATTGTCCCTTTTTTTCCTTCAACTTTTTCCTTTTTCCTTTTTCATTTACAGAGGTCTAATTAATTGACAACATCAATTAAATAATATTTTCTGTCAATCCCGGCTTAAAATAATGTTCTGAATTAGTAGTTAGCTAAATTTATTGGATAATATATTATGAAAACTTCATATAGGTCTTATGTAATATATAAATTATTTCACCTTTGAGATGAGAAACCAAAAGAATAATTAATAATTTATTTATTATTTAATATTCTCGAAATTATAGATTTCTTTAGATCCCAAGACTTTTAATTTATAGAGGTTTCAATTTACTTTTCTTTTTTTGAAAAAAAAAATTTAAAGAAGCTTATTTAATTCTACTATGTGCTGTAGATTTATTTTCGTTTGGGCATATTTTCATTTCTAAATCTTTCGTTTTGGCAAAAACTAAATTTATAAAGTCAAATGTATTTGTGTCGCCAAATGTATTTGTAAAGTATATATATATTTTTAATATCTTTTTTTGCGTTAAGTAGTTATCTTAATACATGTCATTCTCCATCAATGTATGAATGACCTTTTTAGCAGTGTTCAAAGTTAAGGATACAAATTTATTCTTCTAAGTTTTTATTATTTAAATAAATTAGTCTCTATGAGTTAAAAATTTGCTTGAAGTTTTTGTACGTAACTTTTCTTTTCTTTTTTCATTAATTCTATTTTTATTATGACTTAACAATAGTATTTAACTAGTTACAACCATGTGCGATGATCTGTCTTGTTGTCCGGTGTCTATTTTTATGATCAAACAATCGAGCTTTAAAAGGGTTGGGGTTATTCAAAGGGCAGTGATATTTACTTCATCCATATTTGTTATAAATGTCTTCCTTGTTACAAACACCCCTTTAAAGTAAATTTATTATCACTAACACCCCTTTGTCCAATTAAGAACAGGCCGTCTAATGAGAAGTGAGTGCAGTCACGTATACTTGCCCCATTTGGGAAGAGTTCGCTGTTAAAACTTACCTAACATCAGGCAATAAAATGCTGGGTGTATTGAATTGTTTTCCAAATAAGGCTTGCCTAATGAGAGGTGAGTGCACTCACATAAATTCATCCCAAACGGGGAGACTGTGTTGCTAAATACCTGCCTAATTTTTGGCAATGGAGTACTAGTGTTTATGATAAATGATAGAGATTAATTTGCTCCGCCAACCGCAGATGGACACGTGGCTGTCCACGTCAAATAATAATGTTCTCAGAAAGCCAGGAAAAATATTGTAAGAGCCAAAAATCCAGATACTATGAGAGAACTGGTGAGAATTTAGTGTGAAAGGAAGAAACTCACAAAATGCGCTCGAGGTCTACGAATTAAACAAAAGAGTAATCCCGAACTTATTCTACAAAGAGAAGATTCATAAAAAATGTATAAGTTTTGCTGGATAAAAAGAAAAAGTGTTTTTTCAGCAGACCATCAATCATCATATCCAGATCCCTAATCAAGCCGAAGCAATATCCCTAGCAGACCATCTGTTGTGACCTCTCAGAGCAAAGCAATGACACTAGCAAAATATCGACCATTGTATTAGCAAATTGTTGACGGACCCATTCCAGCTAGTTGAAGTACATCAACTTAACACGAAATCAAAATTGTCAACGGAATTGTCCCTTCCTGTGGGAGTACATTAGTTTAACAAAACAACAAATTGTTGATGGACCCATTCCAGCCCATGGAAGTACATAGCTCAACACTGAATCAGAATTGTTAACGAAAACGTCCCTTGCCGTGGGAGTACATCAGTTTAACAAAACAACAAATTGTTGACATAACCATTCCAGCCAGTGGAAGTACATCAGCAAAACACCGGATCAAAATTGTTAACGGAACCGTCCCTTCCCATGGGAGTACATCAATTTAACAAAACAACAAATTATTGACGGGCCCATTCCAGCAAGTGGAAGTACATTAGCTCAAAACTGAATTAGAATTATTAACAAAACCGTCCCTTCCCGTGGGAGTACATCAGTTAACAAAACAATAAATTGTTAGCGGAACCATTCTAGCCAGTGGAAGTACATCAGTTCAATACCGAATCAGAATTGTTAACGGAACCGTCCTTTCCTGTGGGAGTACATCAGTTTAACAAGATAGCAAATTGTTGACAAAACCATTCCAGCAAGTGGAAGTACATTAGCTCAACATAAGAATCAGTATTGTTGACAGAACCATTCCAGCTAGTGAAAGTACATCAGCTCAACAATCGAATAAGTATTGTTAACAGGACCGTTCCTGCCTATTCGAGTACATCAGTTTTACAAGACAACAAATCGTTAAAAAGAACCGTTCCTGCCAATGGGAGTACATCAGTTCAACGACCAAATTAGAATTGCTAACATAACCGTCTTTGTCAAAAGGAGTACAACAGTTTAGCACATCACAACAAAGCACAGAACGCATCTCGAGCAAAACCGAAATCACCCATCATATCCTTGGCAGAGATAAATAGCATAACACGTAATATAATTTAGGATTCATGCAAGTGCCGTAAAATGATGCATTCTTAGTTTCTTTTTTGCACAAAGAACCTAGGCCGTGAGGGTCTATGAACACCTTATTTTACGACCCTTGCAAGAATCCTGAACTCTATAAAGCATTCATAAATTCACATATACTCAGTATAGAATCTATGATAACGGATCACTTAAACTCCATTCATTGATGGCCTTTCTTTCCAAGTACTCTATGTGAACACCACTTGGTACCTTTATGGATGATGCAAGTTTGGCCAGGCATTCTGCTTTATTGTTCTGAGCTCGTGGGAACTTGACGATGGCCAGGTTCGAGTCTCTCTGAGCTTCTGCTTTAGTCTTAGCCAGATGGCGGCCATGTGATCTTCTTTAGCCATGTTGTGACCAAGTATTTAGCCGATCATGACAGCAGAGTCGTTGTAGACCACCATTTGCTTTGCCTCCAAATCACGATGTGATCTTCTTTAGCCATGTTGTGACCGAGTATTTGGCCAACCGCGATAGCAGAGACGTTGTAAACCACCATTTGCTTTGCCTCTTGATACCAGCTATCCTTAGTTCTAAAATAATGGCTTCATACTCAGCCTCGTTGTTGGAGGCCTTGAAGAGGAACTTCAGTGCTATCTCCAGAGTGTTGGCCTTAGGAGTAATCAGCACTAAAATAGCTCTAGAACCTTGTAGATTGGAGGCCCCATCCGCGTGGAGTATCTATATAGGAATTTTTAGCTGCAAGTTCAATGAGGTAGAGCCCGAGATACTTGGGTCAACAGGTGGTAGTAGTTCTGGTAGATCGGGGATAAATTCCTCATTGTAGGTAAACTCTACTATGAAGTCTGCCATGGCCTGGCCTTTAACCAAAGTTCGAGGCCTGTAATTGATCACGAACTATCCGAGCTCTACAACCCAGATAGCCAACCGCCCTAATTACTCTGGCTTGTCAATAATTCTTTGTAGTTGTTGGTCTATGAGCACATCTATGGTATGGGCCTGAAAGTAAGGCCTTAGCTTTCTGGATGTGATGAGGAGGGCTTATGCCAGTTTCTCTAACTTTAGGTAATTCAGCTAGACCGCATGTAGAGCTCTACTTATGTAATAGATTGGTAGCTGTACTCTTTCCTCATTTATCATCAATGCTGAGCTAACCGCTGTTCATGATACTGCTAAGTACAAGCTTAAAATCTCCTATTTCTTTGGTTAACTAAGAAGTGAAAGAGCTCCCAAGTACTATTTGAGTTGCTGAAAAGCCAGCTCGCACTCTATCCATTCAAAGGCTTTCTTGAGGGCTCTGAAGATGGAGTGGAACTTGTTTGTTACCTTGGAGATGAATCTATTCAGAGCTGCCACCCTCCCAGCTAGGCTTTGGATCTCTTTTGGCTTGGTTGGAGACCTCATGTTGATCAGTGCTTGTATCATCTCAGGATTGCCTTCAATTCCCCTTTGGGTTATCATGAAGCCCAAGAACTTTCTCCCTTTTACTCCAAAAGCACACTTGACTAGGTTGAGGGACATGCCATTATGTCTGAGTATGGCAAAGGTTTCGTTGAGATCTACCTCATGATTGGAGGCTTTGAGACTTTTGACTAGCATGTCGTCAATGTAGACTTTCATATTTTTGCCTATCTGATCTTTGAAGAGAGTGATCATAACCCTCTGGTAGATAGCTCTGGCATTTCTTAGGCCAAATGTCATGGCCTTGTAACTATATGTTCCTTCGTTGGTGCTAAAATGGGTCTTATCTTCATTTTCGGGAGCCATTCTGACCTGATTGTAACCAGAATAGGCGTCCATGAAGCTCATCATTTCGTGGCCTATAGTCGCGTTTATGAGTTGATCAATCTTGAGGATTGGGAAACTATTTTTTGGGCAAGCCTTGTTGAGGTCTTTGAAGTAGACGCACATTATCCATTTTTCACTATGTTTCTTTACGAGCACTACGTTGTAGAGACACTTTGGGTAGTGGACCTCTTGGATGAAACTAGCTCGATGAAGCTTCTAGACCTCTTCTTTGGCAGCAAAATTTTTTTTCGCTTTAAAATTCCTCTTTTTTTACCTTATGGGTTTAAAATCCGGGCCAGTATTTAACTTGTGTACCATGACCTCTAGAGGGAGAGCTCCTCCTTGACTTTCGAGCTGAGTTGGTTGCTAATCCTCAAAACTATGTTGGGCAGCAAGGGGTCTAAAAGCAGGTTCTCTAGGTCTTCCACTAGCTTGCCCCTGAGTTCTTTATCTTCATCCCGAAAGTCTAGAGTATCTATTTCCTATTTCTTTAGGCCCTTTTAAGTCGACCATTACCTCGGTGGCCGCAACTTTGAGCTCTACAATAATGATATCTGCCATTCTAACCTCTTTTAAATTGCCAAATTGGCATTATCGAGCCTTCACTTGATTTTCTCTAACCTCCCCAACTCCATGGGGGGTTGAGAACCTCATGGTTAGACTGCAGGTTGAGATAGAAGCCCTGATTTCGTTGAGAGTACCTCTGCCGATGATTGCATTGTAGTGGGGGCACAGTCTAGTACCAAGAATTCAGCGATGGTGGTAACCTGCTTCAGGGCTGTTCCCAGAGTTACAGTGAGCTTAATGGTCCCTAAGGATTTGGTCTTTTCCCTAGAGAAACCAACCAAAGTGATCGTTGAAGGAGTCAGATGCTCGGTGGTAAGGCTCATGACCTTGAAGGCACTGTAGTATATGAGGTTGGAGATCACCCCTATGTCTATGAGTATTCTATGGACGTTGTGATTGTCCACCATTATTGTTATCACCAAAAGATCATTATGTGGGAACTCCACCCCATTCATGTCTTCATTTTTGAATACGAGCTCCTTGACGTATATTTCACCTTTTGGTAGGCCTGAAGCTGAATCATTCTGCCTCCAACTTAAGAACTTGGCCTGCCAGATGTAGGCCTTCCAAGATCGGTTATTGTTTCTAGAGTAAAAGGAGCCTCCCTCTATCATGAAGATCTTATTTTCGGGCACCTTTCCCTTGGCTTTTGGGAGGACCTCATTTTTCTTGTCCAAATATTATCGGAGCTACCCTCTCTGGATGAGTTCCTCGATCTCTTCTTTCAATTTCCAATAATCATCTGTCTCATGGCTGTGCCCTTTGTGGTATCGATAATATTTCGTCGTATCCCTCTTTTTGTCAGATGTCTTCATCTTCCGAGCCTCTAGGATTTGTCCTAGCTCCAACTGGGCATAGACTTCCTCAAAAGGAGCCGTTAGAGGGGTAAACTGTTGGTGAGCTTGGCCCTCACTAGTTTCGGACTTATTCGATTCATTTTTTCCCTTTTTACCCTCTCTCTGTTGACCGCGAGGTGGGGTATGCCCCCTTTGACGCTTGGAGGAAGGCAAGAGGGCTAATAAACCCGATAGGTCTTATCCCTGTAGATTTTTCTCCACGTTGATCTACTTGTTAACCTCGTCTAGGAGCTCGAACATGGTCATGGGAGCTAGTCTTGCCAAAGTCATGAAGCTGTAAGGGGTGCTCACCCCCTCCATAAAGGCTGCCACCGCTACTCCTTCGTTGAGATTTACAATCATAAGGCTCTCTTAGTTGAAACGGCAAGCATACTCATTCAGATTCTCCATCAACCTCTGCTTGACCATGAAGATGTGAGTGGAGGACTTGGAAGGCTTCTCGTTCTCCAGGAAATAGGAGATGAACTTGGTGTTGAGCTCTTGCGAGCTCTAGATCGATCCCAGGAGCATACTATTGCACCACATTCGGACTGGCCCCTTAAGAATGGTGACAAAAGCTATGCACACCACGCCATCTGGGACATTCTGAAGTCCTATCATATTTTCGTACTGATGTAGGTGATTTACAGGGTCAATGCTCCCGTCATAGGATTCTAGTGTTGAGTTTAAATTTTTCTAGGGCTTGACAGCTTAGGATATGCTCGGCGAATGGAGATTTTGAGTCCCTGACTAAGGCCGCGGCTGAGCTGCCTCTCAGATGGCCCATCGACCTCATCATCTCGGCTATCTGAGCTCGTACTTCTGTCATCAACCATTTTTCAGCCTTTTTCGCCAGCTCTGGGTGCAATATTCTGTCAAACACCGACCCCTGAGCTTTAGCATCTACCTCTCATTGATGGGCCTGAGCTGAAGGGGATGAGGTTGGGCTCCTCTATTATGGCTCTGGTGTCTTAAGGCCACCTCCGAACGTCTTTCACGGACCACGTGTACCTGCAAGTCCCTTAGTGGTGGGGAAGGAGTTCAGGCTCTGATAATTTCCCTCCTAGAGCCGGACTGGAAGGGTATTTTAGACCACACAGTGAATAATTATGTCGAATAATCAGAGTAATAAAGCATGCAAAATCTAAGAGAGACAAAGATTTATAGAGGAGGTTAGCCTCGTATGAAGATATGAGTTAATCCTCCCCTATGGAATAGAGCAAGGAGCTCAGTTTACTTTGTATTGATGATAATCAAACAGTCATTACAAATTCACAAAAACCTTTCTAGCTATCCTATAATCACAATATTATATCAAGGAAAAATATTTAAGTTACACAAGCGTTAGCTATCATATTCTAGGAGCTCTTTGCTTCTATTTCTCTCTTGTTCTTGGTTGGTAAAACTTTTGCTAGGTGGATGAACCCCTAGAGTAAATGTTGGGTTTCACTTATATATATATGAGACATAGGAAATATGTAGACGAGCTCTGCCTGCATGCTGGAGGCCATGCCTTGATCATCACCCTCCCTCACCTTGCTTCTCCATGAATTCCGGTGCATTAAATGTGATCAGAGTGCATTTAATGAAGGTGAGGAAAGTTCTGTGATTTTTGCAGAGTAGGTGGCAGTCGCCCATTCCGTCTGTCAGTCACTCCGTCATAGTGGTTAGGCGAGAGCCCCAGAGCTCGTTGGGAGAGCTCTCTCACTTGAGCTCCGCGATTTGTTGTGCGGAACGAATTCTTGAGCTGGTATCCCCCTGCTGAGGAGCTCCGTTTCTCCTATGGTGCTTGAACATAGCTCCTTAGAGCTCATCTTGCTATGGCAGAAAGGGCCGCTGAAGTGGGTGGCGACATGTCCTCTCACAATTGGTTGGATAAATTAAATTATCACTTTGCACCATCAAAGATTATGATCAATGTTTTCTTTCTAGAGACAGAAGTTTTTCCATCTTCTTTTTTGTTGTTGTTGTTGTTGTTGTTGTTGTTGTTGGAGCTATTATATATGTATTTGAAAAAAAAATGGGAGAAACAAAAAAACCAAAGCAAGCATCTTAATTTGTGTATTCATAAGTCCCATATAGGGAGAGGAGTAAAACCTTTCATGAATTTTTATAAGGAAGAATTTGGCAAAGTGTTTGAGTCTTTTCGGCATTAGACTTTTGTATTTGAAAAAAAATGGGAGAAGAATAAAAACCAAATTAAGCAAGCATGTTTGTATGAGTTTTTTTAAGGAAAATTTTGGCTAAAGGGTTGAGCCATTTAGGCAAACTTTTGTGCTATTAGATGAAAATTTGGATGGATATGGTGATGTGGACCAACTGAACCGACCTGGGCACTTGCTTTGTGTAAAATATTATCTTTTTGGACAAAATTAATTTGGAGCCATTTTAAGGATAGCTCCTTCTTCGCGTCTATCTCTCCCTCAATGTAATGGAAGGATATTTTTTTCTTTTAAAATTTTTCGTCTTCCTCCTAAAAAATATTAAAAAATTATCTCCATCTCTTTTTGCACATTTTTTTTCACTCGGCCACGTCTTGCAGTTTATGAATTTGGGATACCCAAGCGGACTCTCAAGGATTTTTGTTATATTATTGTTCTAGATTTCAATTTTGCCTCTACAATCATTTTTTGACTTTAGAGGAGCTGGATCCATAGCTGCAGTGTATATAATTTCGAGAAAACTTTAGAGAGATTTATGGAGAGAAACTTTTGGGTTTGTTTCTCTTTCAATTGAAAAGGTTTGTCCAAAATAAATGTTACGCCTTGATTAACAAAACTTAGTATAAAGGCACAAATGTTAAAAATGTAAAAACAAAAACAAAATAAGGGGAATATTATTTTTGTAGTACATTCAAATCTTATTAAAAACAAACCACAAATACAACTAGACTACAAAAACAATGACAAGAAAAAAAAAACAATATACAGAAAAACAATTACAAAACCCTCTCATCAATACCCCAATTCTGCAAGCAATATAGTTGGAGTAGGACTCTCGACTAATTATAGGGGATTTAATTTTGGGACTTGATGCGCCGAAAATACTTCTGTGCTTAGGTACCCAAGTGCAGGTTGTCAAGTTATAATACTTGGTAAGTCCAAGTGTCGAACCACAAAGATAGTCGGAAAGACGATGTGGTGATTACGAGTCCAAGGTTTTGTGAAGAGAATTTAATTGGTCGATTTTAGTTGTTGATTTTAAAGTCTTGCAATAAAAATTAAAATGATGTAATAATATATGAGAAAAAGGCTAAGGCATTATAGAATTCATTTGTTTTGCAAAGTTAAGTAAAAGCAATCTCATTCAAAGTTCTCAATGCAATTCCTAAGTGTTGAATATTTTACCCATTTCTAAGCAAAAGGGTGTGAAGCAAAAGCAACCCATTCCCATATAAATGCCATATAAAGAAAGGGTTTAAGCAAATATCAACACAAGTGTATCTCTCATTTTTATCTTGTGACAAAGGGTGTGAAGCAAGTGCAACCCATTCCCATATAATATCAACCAAGATTCAAACTTAAAATACACAAAAAGAAAAGGCATAAATTTAAACTAGGCATTTAAGAACTCATTGTTAGTTTCCCTAGGCAAATGACTTGATTATGAAAATGGCCAACTACAAGGAGTTTAGCTTGATAAATCATAACATTTCATTTGTCTAAGATTGGGAGGTCTAGGTGGAGGTCAAACCGTCCTATATAGACTTATTTGATAAATACAAATTGAATCCTTAAAATGATTAATGAAGTTGTTTATGACATAAATTTAAAAGATTCTCTTTGGCAACACTTTAACTAAGAAGATGATGAGTCTTAAAATCACATAAAGTGTAGAAAGCACTCAACATATCATTAAAGTATTTAAAGATTAAAATATCAAATTTATGGTGTTTCTATGAATATTCAAAGACTAATCATGCTTGGCAATGAAAAGTATCTTATTCAAGGAAAGAATGGTCATAGGCTAGTAAGAAATACACAAGTGTATCATTTTCTCATTAATGCTTGAGATCTATGTATACAAGGCATACAAAGTCAAATCATCATATGAAAATTATCTTACTAGCTTATGAATGGTTTAAAAAATGGAGAAGATGAAGGATTCAAAAAGTATTTAACAATTCTAACAATGGAATGAGAATTGAACTTACATAATTAATGCATTGCAAATTTCATCTTTTAGCCTTAGCAAAGAAATTTACTCCATAATAAATGTAGAGACAAGAATTATAAAAGTGAACTCCATTTCTCTCTCTAGAAAAATATTACAAGCTCTCTATAAATTGAGAAATGAGAAATAAAAGTGTACTAAGCTCTCTATAAATTGAGAAATGAGAAATAAAAATGTACTCCTCTCCAAGGCAACAATGAAGACTATAAATAGGAGAGTTGTGTTGGATGCCAAAATTAAACAATGCTTTCTTTTATTTTTGGTGGAGAATTCCACTATCTTGGATACTCTTTAATCACATGGACAATTTCACTTTCTCTCTTTTATCACATGAACAAGGAGACTTCCACTTTCTTGGATGCTCTTTAATCACATGGATGCTCTTTAATCACATGGAGACTTCCACTTTTTTTCTTTTATCACATGAACAAGGAGACTTCCACTTTCTTGAATGCTCTTTAATCACATGGAGACCTCCACTTTCTTGAACTCCTTTTCTCTATGGAAAATTCCACTATTGTATTAAATACAATATTTCTTGAAATCTAAAGACACCAAAATAAACACAAAAATGTGCCTTTCCAAGCATTGTTAAATACAAAAGTGCTACGAGACTAATCGCGAAATAAGTTGGCAAACCGAGTAGTTTTAGAGAAATAAACGCGTCAAACAACTCCGAAAATGAGCGTATAAATGACAATATTAAGCGTTTATCAGGACTCAACATAGAATCAGAAGATTTTACATAAGTTTATTGATTGATAAAATACACAATTTTATCACTCTGTTTGATCGCAAATAAAATTTTCATCTGAATTACATTTTTAAATTCTTCAAAAATTATTGACGCGATTTTTTCTTCGGATACCAAGATCTAGCCCTCAGATTATGTTCAATCTATTGAACCACTTGAGTTGAGCTTCTCCTGCCAAATAGCATAAATATAGTGATAGCCATAGCAAGACGGTCAATTTTAGCTACCAGCTGTCGACTGCCTTTTTAACTAACAACTTCTTGCTCCCATGTATATATATATTGCACCTATGGTTTTGATTATTACTATTTTTAAATATATATATATATAAATCTATTTTGTTATTTCAAATAATAAAGAAAATATTTCCATTATGAATGAGACTCAAATTAATATTAGACCACGTTTGGTTCACGGATTTGAGCACTCAGGAAAGGAAACTCTTTTCTTTTCTTTATTTAGTAAGCACAAATTCCGGAAACACTTTCCTAACAGAGGGGAAAATAGGGGATAAATTCATTCCTCTCAAAATCCATGTGATTGATTTTTCCTTGTGATTTCTTAGTATTTATTACAAAAATTTTGAATAACAATACCCCTACCTAAATACTTTTCATGCTTTACAAACACAAAAAAAGAAAATTGACAGGAACTCTAGTTTTTCACCTTCATGGGAAAGACAAACTAAATGAGTATAAGATAAACTCAATTGATTTGATAATATATAAATTGACAGTAAAATTTGACTTGTAATTTAGGTGGTGAAGAATTATAAGATAATTCCTTTTGTTGGGCCGAGCTGATCTAGTAGGTCCATCTCCACCCTGTATTGGATGCAGTTAAAGGGGGAACGTGGACTTTCTTTCTCTATTTATAAACTTCTTGTCAAATTTTCATGCACTCTGCCACCACACCCATATGCTTACCGAAACCAAACAATACAAAGTTACAAACTCCACTAACTACATTGTAAAAACGAAAGTGTTAAGTCCCTTTTAAATGGTGTGCGAGCTGTGATAATTTCCCTCCTGGAGCCGGACTGGACCGACTCAAGCTCGCCGGTTCTACTGCGACTCTCCCTAGACTCTTTGTCGCGATCTTCAAGCCTCTGCCTGGCTGGGACTCGTGGTGCGAGGACTGGGAGAGCGGCTGTAGATCCGGAAGCTGAGACTGACCTATTCCTTTAGCTGACCTATGGTGTTTCTCTTTGGGCTATAAGCTTGTCAATCTGGACTTGAAGAGCAGCTTGTCGCTCCTGCAACTTAAACAGAGGATCTAGCTGGGTGTGCCTAGAAAACATGGTTATTTTTGGTAGTGTTTTAATCTTTCAAAAAATGACGTAACTTTGAAAAGCTATCTTTCCCAAATATGGTGCCAACCTATTAGTGCTAAAAATTGGAAGGGTATTTTAGAGCACACAGTCAATAATTATGTCGAATAATCAGAATAATAAAGTGTGAAGAATCTAAGAGAGACAAAGATTTATAGAGAATGTTAGCCTCGTATGAAAGATACGGGTAAATCCTCCTCTATGGAATGGAGCAAGGAGCTCGGTTTGCCTTGTATTGATGATAATCAAACAGTAATTACAAATTCACAAAAGCCTCTCTAGCTATCCTATAATCACAATATTATATCAAAGAAAAATGTTTGAGCTACACGAGCATCAACTATCCTATTCTAGGAGCTTTGTGCTTCTATTTCTCTCTTGTTCTTGGTTGGTAGAACTTTTGCTAGGTGGATGAACCCCTGAAGTAAATGCTGGGTTTCTCCTCTATATATATGAGACATAGGAAATGTGTAGACGAGCTCTGCCTGCATGCTGGAGGCCATGCCTTGATCATCACCCTCCCTCACCTTGCTTCGCCATGAATTCTGGTGCATTAAATGTGATCAGAGTGCATTTAATGAAGGTGAGGGAAGTTCTGTGGCTTCTGTAGAGTAGGTGGCAGTCGTCCATGCCGTGTGTCAGTCACTCCGTCAGAGTGGTTAGGCGAGAGCCCCAGAGCTCGTTGGGAGAGATCTATCACACAAGCTCCGCGATTTGTTATGTGGAACGAATTCTTGAGCTGGTATCCCCTTACTGGGGAGCTTCGTTTTTCCTGTGGTGCTTGAACAAAGCTCCATGGAGCTCATCTTGCTATGGCAGAAAGGGCCGCTGAAGTGGGTGGCCACATGTCCTTTCGTGGTTGGTTGGATAAACTAAATTATTAATTTACACCATCAAAGATTATGATCAATGTTTTCTTTCTAGAGACAAAAGTTCTTCCATCTAATTTTTTTTATTGGAGCTATTATATATGTATTTGAAAAAAAAATGGGAGAAGCAAAAAAAACCAAAGCAAGCATCTTAATTTGTGTATTCATAAGTCCCATAGAGGGAGATGAGTAAAACCTTTCATGGATTTTTATAAGGAAGAATTTGGCTAAGGGTTTGAGCCTTTTTGACATTAGAAATTTGTATTTGAAAAAAAAGGGAGAAGAATAAAAACCAAATTAGGCAAGCATGTTTGTATGAGTTTTTTTAAGGAAAAATTTGTCTAAAGGATTGAGCCATTCGGGCAAACTTTTGTGCTATTGAGTGAAAATTTGCTGGATGGATATGGTGACGTGGACCAACCGAACCGACCCAGGCTCTTGGTTTGAGTAAAATATTATCTTTTTGGACAAAATTATTTTGGAGCCATTTTAAGGATATCTCCTTCTTTGTGTCTATCTCTCCCTCAATGTAACGGAAGGAAATTTTTTTCTTTTAAAAATTTTCGTCCTCCTCCTAAAAAGTATTAAAAAATTATCTCCATCTCTTTTTGTGCATTATTTTTAACTCCGCCACGTCTTGCAGTTTATGAATTCAGGATACCCAAGTGGGCTCTCAATGATTTTTGTTATATTATTGTTCTAGATTTCAATTTTGCCTGTACAATCATTTTTTAACTTTAGGGGAGCTGGATCTATAGCAGTAGCGTATATAATTTTAAGAAAACTTTAGAGAGATTTATGGACAGAAACTTCTTGATAAACGCATAATATTGTCATGTATAAGCTCTTTAGGGAGCCGCTTGACGCGTTTGTCGCTTTTGTTTTGCCTAATTATCCTCTTATCTCAAGATTAGTATCTTAGTGAGTTTTGTATCTAACATCGTCCCGCTAGGTGTGCTTTTGTTGTGTTTCTATGTGTATATAGGCATAGGATGCAATGGCCTTCGAAGAATTGATCACGCGCTAGTAAAAAGCTCGCAAAATGCTGATCTGAGGATTTTTCCAGAAGCATGATCGATCATGGTAATACCATGATCGATCATGGTACAAACTGGCATTCAAGCAGAATGACCCATGATCGATCATGGGTATACCATGATCGATCATGGCCTGGCGGGGACAGCCACCAACTCCTGCTTTTAGCCTTATTTCGGGGGTTTTGGCTCCTAGATATTTTTCCTTGTTTATTTTATTAATTTAAGTACTCCTTTAGCTATTGTTTAGTCTAGGGGAGATGGATATAGATCTATCTAGTTTTTTACACTTTTACAAGTTCTAGAGAGAAGGGAGAGCTCTTGTGCATTGTTCTTCATTTTCCCTTGTAAGTGTTTTGATTTGTAAGAATGATTTCTTCATCTATAATATTTGTTCTTTCATTTATTATGGAGTAGTCTATTACTAAGGTTACGGAGGTGAATCGCGATATAATTTTTGGTGATTAATGGCTCAATCCATATTTAAAGTTTGATAAATATTTGTGAATCTTCTTCTTCTTCTTCTTCATATCATCCATTATTTCATGCTTTCTAGGTATTTTCATACAATGTCAAGACTTCATATGCCTTGTATCTTTAGTTCTTGGAAGATAATGAACTTACAACATGTTTATATGGTTCTAGAAAGCTTGTAGCCTTTTTCCCCCATTCATGGAGTTTTTGTCCTTTTTGTAGAAATTATAAATAGTTCATAAAACTCCATAGATGGATTGTAAATTTGTTAGCTTATCTTTGATTCATTTATTGATATATTGAGTGCTTCTTACACTTTATGTGATACTTAGACTCTTTATTTTCTACCATAAGTGATAAATGATGAGATGACGAATTTATGCCATAAACTTCATTCCGTTTCATTGTTAGGATTCACTTTATAATTTTCATTCTTTAAATCATGAGATTGCTTACACTTGCTTTATGTTAAATCTTTTTATGATGAGTTTGTCATATCTATCTCGGATTAGCTTCATCGGGAATGGGTTGCCTTGCTTCACACCCGTAGCTAAGAGATGGGAACGATAACCTCGTCTTTGGTGGAATGTTGTATGTTCCTCTCTTGATATAGCTTCAATCCGGGAATGAGGCGCCTAGCGTCGCACCCTTTGCTATTGAGAGATACACCAACATTCCCCTTATCTTGAGAAACCTTGTGTTGAAATCTTTGTTGAGCTATCGATCACCGTCTCTTAAATCATAACTAACCTCCACCTACCTTAGTGCTTTCTTATTAATTTTCACAACTGTTTTACATTTACGTTGTTCTACAACAAATCCAACTCACACAAAATCTGAAAACCGTAAAATCCGTAATCCATTCCATTCCTTTTCACTTATCCCTGTGGTTCGACACTCGGACTTCCGAGACTATATTACAACTTGACGTGCCTGCACTTGGACTCTATCGCAACGCGTTTTTCCAGCGGCGTTAAGTTTTTGGCGCCGTTGCCGGGGAATAAGGCAAAAGGCGGATCTCGGGTTTTGTATAAAACCATTCTCTGTGAGTATCTCTCCATTTAATTAATTTATTTTTCTCCCTTATTTTTGTTTGATTTTGTAGATTTCCCAAGGAGCTATTCGAACTGTTTCCCAAGCCCATGCAAGGGCAACTGTTCGTGGACATTCGAATAAGCCCTCCTCATTCGCCAAGAGTAAGCCCTCCTCCTTCGCCAAGAATGGCAAATCAAGGAAGGGCTGCGGATCACGAGAGTGATAATGAAGGAGAAGGTGCCAACAATGTTCCTCCATTTAGGACAATGAGGGACTACCTTCAACCGCCTCGGGCGACATCGAATTCATGCATTGTCCTTCCGGCCGGCCAAGCCGGAGCGTTCTCGTTCAAACCGGGTATGCTTCAACATATCCCTTCCTTTCATGGTATGGAGTCGGAAAACCCATACTTGCATTTGAAAGACTTTGAAGAAGTCTGCTCCACATTTCGTGAGGCAAATGTCAATGAGGATGTCATGCGTTTAAAACTCTTCCCTTTCTCTCTAAAAGATAAAGGAAAAATTTGGCTAAATGCTCAAAGACCGCAATCAATTCGGTCTTGGCAAGAGCTTCAAGCGGAGTTTCTAAAAAAATTCTTTCCTGTTCACAGAACCAACGCTTTAAGAAGGGCGATATCAAATTTTTCACTAAAAGAACATGAAAGCTTTTATAAGTGTTGGGATAGATTCAAGGAACTTCTAAACTCATGCCCTCACCATGGTCACGAAACGTGGAGCCTTGTTCGTTTTTTCTACGAATCTCTCACCCCCGATATGCGTACGTTTGTTGAGACCATGTGTAATGGTCAATTCTTGAGTAAGAATCCCGATGAGGCTTTATTGTATTTTGATGAATTAGCGGATGGTGCTAAAAATTGGAACACCTATTCCGAGGAACCCAAAGCCAGAACTCAGGGAAGGGGTGGGTTGTACCAAGTGTCCAATGAGGATGACATGGGTGTGAGGTTATTCCAATTGTCTAAGAAAGTAGAGGCAATGGAAGCAAGTAAGCTTAAGGAGGTCAACGTAGTATCCTCGAGTCAGTTGTGTATCATTTGCGACAATTCAGGACACACTACCGAGGATTGCCCTACCATTCCCGCTTTTCGGGAAGTCCTCAAAAATCCCGCCCAAGTCAATGCTTTACATCAGTACAACCAAAATCGTAACCAAAACGATACCTATTCTCAAAGGTACAATGAGGGATGGAAGAATCACCCCAATTTCAGTTGGGGAGGAAATCAAAGTCAGAACCACAACCAATATCATCAGAACCAAAGGCAACAACAACAACCTCAAAACTCTTTTGTTCCACCTCAGAATCAAAATCCCAACCAAAACTTGGAAGCTTTGTTGAGATCATTTGTGGACAAAATGGATCGTGATGTGGGTGAGTTAAAAACTCAAATGTCTAAACTCACCACCGTCCTAGCTACCCAAGAGAAGGGAAAATTTCCCTCTCAACCTTTAGTTAATCCTAGAGGTCAAGTTCAAGTCATAGAGGGAGGAGAGTCTAGCACCAAGTTAGAAGAACTCAAATCTATCACAATCCTAAGGAGTGGGAAGGAGGTAGATAAAACTATTGTTCCTAAAACCCCCAAGGTGGCGGACATAGTTGAACCCACGAGTGTTGAGGAGTCGGAGATTGAAAAAGTTGTGAGTGAAGAGAAGAAGAAAGAGGAAGAGAAACAAGGAAAAGAGGATCTCGAAAAAATAAAAAATGGGATCAAAGTTCCATTTCCGGAGAGATTGAACCAACCGTCCAAATCTAATACCGAGATTTTGGATGTTTTTAGGCAAGTGAAAATCAACATTCCATTGCTTGACGCGGTCAAGCAAATACCTTCCTACGCTAAGTTCCTCAAGGACTTATGTACTACCAAACGAAGGTTGAATGTCAAGAAAAAGGCCTTTATAGCGGAGCAAGTGAGCTCCCTCATGCAAGGCACAAGAGCCCCCAAGTTCAAAGACCCCGGGTGTCCCACAATTTCGTGTGTCATAGGAAATTGTAGGATCAAGAATGCATTGTTAGATTTGGGAGCAAGTGTGAATGTGCTCCCATACTCGGTATATCAACAATTGGGGTTAGGCGAGTTAAAACCCACGAGGGTTACTATTCAATTAGCGGATCGATCCGTTAAGATCCCAAGAGGGATAGTCGAGGATGTGCTTGTCCAAGTCGACAAGTTTTATTTTCCGGTTGATTTCATCATCCTTGACATGCAACCCGTGTCAAATCCCGCCAATGAGATTCCGGTCATTCTCGGACGACCATTTCTTGCTACTTCTAATGCCATAATAAATTGCAAGAATGGAATCGTGAAGTTAACATTTGGCAACAAGACTCTAGAGCTAAACGTGTTCTCTTTGAGCAATCAAAGAGATGACGATGATAATGAGGAGAATGAACACGTGAACATGATAGAGTCATGTATCCAAGACCACTTTGTGGCAAATTTCGAATCGGAGTCAACGGAATGTTATCTAACCACTTCTGATGACCCCGAGGATTGTATGCAAGTGTTTTCGTTGTCTGACAAACAGGTTGAATTCTCGGAGAAAGAAGAAAACACACAATCTCCCACCAAAAAGCTTGAAGGAAAAATGGATCTCAAGTTATTGCCGAGCAATTTGAAGTATGCCTTCTTGGGAGCTTCAGATACTTTCCCTGTTATCATCTCATCCGAACTTTCGGATGACCAAGAAGGAAGGTTAGTTCATTTGCTTGGTAAATACAAAAAAGCTTTTGGGTGGACTCTGGCCGACCTCCAAGGAATAAGCCATTTGATTTGTACACATAAAATTCACTTGGAGGATGGGGCAAAAACATCGAGACAATTTCAACGCCGGTTGAATCCTAACATGCAAGAAGTGGTTAGGAACGAGGTGTTGAAATTGTTGGATGCAAAGATCATCTATCCAATCTCAGATAGTAAATGGGTTAGTCCAACTCAAGTGGTACCGAAAAAATCAGGTCTTACGGTAGTCAAGAACGAATCAAACGAGTTGATTCCGCAAAGAGTCACCACCGGGTGGCGAATGTGTATTGACTACCGTAAACTCAATGAGGCAACTCGTAAAGATCATTTCCCACTCCCCTTTTTGGATCAAACTCTAGAGAGGGTAGCGGGCCATGAATATTACTCGTTCCTCGATGGTTTTTTCGGGTATAATCAAATTGAGATTGACCTAGATGATCAAGAAAAAACCACCTTTACATATCCTTTTGGCACCTTCGCTTATCGGAGAATGCCCTTTGGTCTATGTAATGCACTGGCCACTTTCCAACGGTGCATGCTAAGTATTTTTAGCGATATGGTGGAAAGAACTTTGGAAGTTTTTATGGATGACTTTACCGTCTATGGTAAGTCATTCGACAATTGCTTGACTAACCTGGAACAGGTCTTAGGAAGATGCGTGGAAAAACAATTGGTATTGAATTGGGAAAAGTGCCATTTTATGGTTACCAAGGGAATTGTTTTGGGGCACATCATTTCGTCTGAAGGAATTGAAGTGGATAAAGCTAAAATCGATTTGATTGCTAAACTTCCTACGCCCAAGAATGTCAAAGATGTCCGATCATTTCTAGGACATGCTGAGTTTTATAGGAGGTTTATCAAGAACTTCAGTTCCATTTCCAAGCCGATGTGCAATCTGCTTCTCAAGGATGCACCATTTGAGTAGAACGCCAAGTGCGAGGAAGCTTTCATCTCTCTGAAGCATATGCTCACTACTGCACCGATTATGCAGGCACCGGATTGGAGCTTGCCATTCGAGCTCATGTGCGACGCAAGTGACTATGCGGTGGGAGCGGTTCTTGGTCAAAGGAAAGACAAGAAACCGGGTGTGATATACTATGCAAGTAGGACCTTGAATGATGCGCAAATAAATTACACCACGACAGAGAAAGAGCTCCTAGCAATTGTCTTCGCCCTAGACAAGTTTCGATCCTATTTGATAGGATCGCCAATTGTGATTTTCACAGATCACGCGGCGTTGAAGTACCTATTCACGAAGAAAGATGCCAAGCCGCGGCTTTTGAGGTGGATACTCTTTTTGCAAGAATTCCATTTAAGCATCAAGGACAAAAAGGGAGTCGAGAATGTGGTGGCCGATCATCTGTCTCGACTCACTTTTACTAACAACATTGAAGAAAGTCCGATCCAAGATTCGTTCCCAGACGAGCAATTATTGGCAATCTCAACGCTCCCATGGTATGCAGACATAGTAAATTATCTTGTAACTGACAAGATACCAAAGTCATGGGGCGCACAAGATAGAAAAAGGTTTTTGAGCGAAGTGGGTCGATTCTATTGGGATGAACCGTATCTGTTCAAGTATTGTGCGAATCAGATTATCCGGCGGTGCATCCCAGAGGAAGAAGTGGAGAGAGCTCTATCTTTCTGTCATTCTGAGGCTTGCGGAGAACACTTCTCGGCAAAGAAGACCACCGCGAAGATTTTGTAAAGTGGACTATATTGGCCGTCGCTCTTTAAGGACGCACAACGCTTTTGCAAGGTATGCCAAAGATGCCAAATGCTTGGAGGGATCTCTAAGAGGAACATGATGCCACTCAATCCCATCCTGATGATTGAAATCTTTGATTGCTGGGGCATCGACTTCATGGGACCGTTCCCATCATCCTACGGTAATCTTTACATTTTAGTTGCCGTAGATTACGTTTCAAAATGGGTGGAAGCCCAAGCGTGCAAGAAAAATGATCACAAAGTGGTGATCCGATTTCTGAAAGAACACATTCTTGCACGTTTTGGTACTCCCAAGGCAATAATAAGCGATGGCGGTACTCACTTTTGCAACAGACCATTTCAATCATTAATGCAAAAGTATGGTGTAAACCACAAAGTTTCGCTCGCTTATCATCCTCAAACTAATGGTCAAGCCGAGTTGGCAAATAGGGAGATCAAACAGATTCTAGAGAAAACGGTAAACCCGAACCGCAAGGATTGGTCGTTAAGACTGACCGATGCACTTTGGGCTTACCGTACTGCGTATAAAACAACTCTAGATATGTCTCCTTATCGCATTGTGTACGGAAAACCATGTCATTTGCCAGTAGAGTTGGAACACAAATCATACTGGGCAACTAAGATGGTTAACTGCGATTTGAAAAAAGCCGGGCTTGACCGTAAGTTGCAAATTGATGAAATCGAGGAATTAAGAAGAGATGCTTATGATAATGCAAAGATAAGCAAGGAACGTGCCAAAATTTTTCATGATAAATCCATTTTGAGAAAAGAATTCAAACTTGGGCACAAAGTTCTTGTTTATGATACTCGTCTCCATCTCTTTCCGGAAAAGTTAAAGTCTCGTTGGACCGGCCCCTATATTGTCCGTCAAGTATTTCCTTTTGGGGCTGTGCAAGTTGAGGATCCCAAAACTGGCTATGTTTTCAAAGTGAATGGACAACGTTTAAAGCCATTTTTGGAATTCCCGCCTCGAGAGGAGTCCACCCCTCTCGAAGACCCGACTTATGCCTAAAAGGCATGGGTCAATTTTGTAAATAATGTTTTTTTTGTTAGTGTTTTTGAGCTTCAGGAATTGTCATCGGAGATTTGGGTTTCATTAAGTCTGAACGGATCAAGTTGAGGGGAGCAATAAGGTGTTTTAGAGCAAAGAGGGCAAAGAAAATTTTTGGCTGGCAAATTGGTCCATGATCGATCATGCCCTACCCATGATCGATCATGGGTGAAAATTTTCTAAGGCAGTCAGAAGCATGATCGATCATGGGTATTCCATGATCGATCATGGAAGAAGAGCATTTGGGCAGAAGGCAGCATGATCGATCATGGTAACCCCATGATCGATCATTGTACAAAAAATCAATTGGGCAGAATGACCCATGATCGATCATGGGTATACCATGATCGATCATGGTCCTGTAATAAAACAGGGGCGCCGTTTCTAAACCCCCATTTCGCACTTCCCCTTCTCCCAAATACTCTCCAAACCCTAGCCCCTCTTCCCCCATTGATCCCAAACCTTCCCCAAACACCATTTCCAACCTCCCCCACCTAGAATCAACCCTCAAATCTTCCGATTTCAAACCTCAATCATCAATCCCATCCCAAAAATCCCCCTTTCTCTCTCTCCTCACCAATTTCGAGCCCTATCAAATCAAATCTCGAAATTTCTCATCTCTCCCTCTTCTAAAGCTTCACATCACTCTTTAATGGCTTCCTCTAACCCTCCCACTAAGCCACTTGAAATTCAAGCTGCAAGGGGTGGCTATCGCGGATTTCGAAGCCGCCAAGAATTCGAATGGTGGAATTACGCTTTCAAGACGAGGACGGTAGTCATTGAGAGGCCGGTCTACATTGGTTCGCTTGATGATTTTCCTCAACGAGCAACGTTTGAGCGATACCCGGGGTGGATTAAGTACTTGCGTCAACAAGGTACTCAATGTAATCTCACCATTTGTCGTGAATTTATCGCAAGTTTAATTCAAGTTCCACATACATCATATACATATGTTGCTCATGTTCGAGGCAAAACGGTTCATTTTAACCTCGAGGTTTTGAGTGAGATTACGGGAATCCCGGCCTTGCCGCCCAATGCCCACGACCTCCCTTATTCTGATGGAACCCCTTATGAGGAACCAAGAGCTAACGATTTAGCTACATATATAGCCGGTAGACCAATGGAGTGGATTGGAACTCAATTTGATAGGGGCAATTTACATGATAGCCTTAGGACGTTGTGGCTTGTAATTGCCAATGCTTTGGACCCAACTTCTCATACCCAGCACCTGTACCCTTCTCAAGCGTATGTGCTATACGCTATCGCAACAAACAAGCGCATTTGTTTGCTTCGCCACATCATTGGGCGAGTTGCGCGAATCATAGACTTGGTCGCTCATAACGAAACAATCAAATTTGGGTCTTTGATCACTAAGGTATGTTTGCGAGCGGGAGTAACTGAGAGAGATGAGGATGTGAAGAAGATGCCTCGAGCACCACTTAACCGATCAACCCAAACTCGAGCCGCTGGTCAATTGAGGAACCGGCCAAGTTCTTCAACCGCACCTCCTCAAGTTGAGTCCGAAGAAGAGGGAGCAGAAGAAGCAGGAGCAGATCTCCCGGGCCCCTCAAGGCGTAGAAGAAGAGCAAGTACGGGGCCAGTGGATGATAACATGGTGTTTTTGAGAGAGCAATTCGAGCAAATGAATGCCACCATGCACACGGGGTTTGATGCTCTCAATACTAGGGTGGATGATATGCTGGTCTGCCAAGATCATATGGAGGCGGAGATTGCCTCTAGGGTGGAAGTGCATATGGCGGCTCAACAGGAGTTCATACGCCGTCAATTCGAGGAGTTCTACAGTCGATATCCCCCACCCCCACCCCCTGAGATGTGATGATGATGTGATAGCATGAAAACTCTTTCAGTATTAATATTTATGCTTACTTTTATTTTATTCCTTTTGGGTTGTATTAGATTCCTGACATGATGATTAACTTTAGAACTTGGTTTTAATGGTTGAATGTTATGGTTTTTGCTTTCGAATTCTAATTCTAACCCGTTTTGTGAATAGTTGTTGTTTATCTCTTATTTTTGTCTCATGGAAAGCAAAGCCAAAGTAGCCCTTCCGTGCGTTGTTATTGTTCTCTTTCCATTGAGGACAATGTTTGTTTCAAGTTGAGGGGGGTACGTTATTTTGTGTTTATTTTGTTTGGCTTGCTATTGTTCATTTCCATGAGTAGAAGAGATGTGTTTCAAATTTTTTTTTTTTTTTTTTTGAGAAGTTTGAAAATTGATGATTGATTGATGTTTTGTTCAATGAAGACTATTGTTTCATTAGCTTTTGGCTTGAATTATTTGATCTAGATAGGATGTTGAATGATAATCTAAATTGCCTTGCTCCGCTTAGTCTCATTTCCCGTCATATTTTCCTGTTCCGTATGCTAGATTGATGTGGTTGTTCTCAATTCGGTTGTAACACTTAAATTTATTTTCATTGAGAGAATAGGAATTTTTGTCTAAAAATGATGGAAGCTCTTTCGAAAAGATCCTCCAATGAGAGGACAAAAGCATAGCACTTTGATAACTTGGATGACTTTTATCCTAATATTGACTTAAAGCTTCACTTGACTAAATCTTAAGTCTCTTTGTCTAATATTACAGATGGGTAAAGGTTACCATATGGGAAAGGGTGAATAGCTTCCTTCAAGCTCCAATGAATGAGCAGTAATGAGAAATTTCATAAGTGAGACCGCTGCCCCTCTTAGAGATGAAAACCGCCCTGATATAATTTAGCAAAAATTTCCAAGAAAAGATAAAGAAAGTGCTTAGAATTGAAAAATCTTGGAGCTTTTGTTTTTGAAAAAGTTCTCCCTTCCTTCTTGAATGATTATGACTCTTTGTGTTTATGTCGAATTGTTTGATTCGAAGCCTAGTATGTGAGCATTAGAGAATATGGGATTGCGTTCTAAAAGAGATAGGCGAATTAGATGATCATTCGAAAGTCCGTCGTTCTGGAAACTTGATAGTAATGCCTCTTGCTTTGCAAATTGAAACTTGAATCTTCATTCTCATCATTCATCATGATCAAACTCCTAATGTTTGTAGGTATCATTTCTGAAAACCTTCACGAGATGCAACTCGTCTTCTTTGGGAACTTAGAAGTTAACAACTTTTTGTACAGCATATTAATTTTTGTAATTATATATTTTTGTCTTGCTAAGGGACTAGCAAGAGATAAGTTGAGGGGAGTTGATAAACGCATAATATTGTCATGTATAAGCTCTTTAGGGAGTCGCTTGACGCGTTTGTCGCTTTTGTTTTGCCTAATTATCCTCTTATCTCAAGATTAGTATCTTAGTGAGTTTTGTATCTAACATCGTCCCGCTAGGTGTGCTTTTGTTGTGTTTCTATGTGTATATAGGCATAGGATGCAATGGCCTTCGAAGAATTGATCACGCGCTAGTAAAAAGCTCGCAAAATGCTGATCTGAGGATTTTTCCAGAAGCATGATCGATCATGGTAATACCATGATCGATCATGGTACAAACTGGCATTCAAGCAGAATGACCCATGATCGATCATGGGTATACCATGATCGATCATGGCCTGGCGGGGACAGCCACCAACTCCTGCTTTTAGCCTTATTTCGGGGGTTTTGGCTCCTAGATATTTTTCCTTGTTTATTTTATTAATTTAAGTACTCCTTTAGCTATTGTTTAGTCTAGGGGAGATGGATATAGATCTATCTAGTTTTTTACACTTTTACAAGTTCTAGAGAGAAGGGAGAGCTCTTGTGCATTGTTCTTCATTTTTCCTTGTAAGTGTTTTGATTTGTAAGAATGATTTCTTCATCTATAATATTTGTTCTTTCATTTATTATGGAGTAGTCTATTACTAAGGTTACGGAGGTGAATCGCGATATAATTTTTGGTGATTAATGGCTCAATCCATATTTAAAGTTTGATAAATATTTGTGAATCTTCTTCTTCTTCTTCATATCATCCATTATTTCATGCTTTCTAGGTATTTTCATACAATGTCAAGACTTCATATGCCTTGTATATTTAGTTCTTGGAAGATAATGAACTTACAACATGTTTATATGGTTCTAGAAAGCTTGTAGCCTTTTTCCCCCATTCATGGAGTTTTTGTCCTTTTTGTAGAAATTATAAATAGTTCATAAAACTCCATAGATGGATTGTAAATTTGTTAGCTTATCTTTGATTCATTTATTGATATATTGAATGCTTCTTACACTTTATGTGATACTTAGACTCTTTATTTTCTACCATAAGTGATAAATGATGAGATGACGAATTTATCCCATAAACTTCATTCCGTTTCATTGTTAGGATTCACTTTATAATTTTCATTCTTTAAATCATGAGATTGCTTACACTTGCTTTATGTTAAATCTTTTTATGATGAGTTTGTCATATCTATCTCGGATTAGCTTCATCGGGAATGGGTTGCCTTGCTTCACACCCGTAGCTAAGAGATAGGAACGATAACCTCGTCTTTGGTGGAATGTTGTATGTTCCTCTCTTGATATAGCTTCAATCCGGGAATGAGACGCCTAGCGTCGCACCTTTTGCTATTGAGAGATACACCAACATTCCCCTTATCTTGAGAAACCTTGTGTTGAAATCTTTGTTGAGCTATCGATCACCGTCTCTTAAATCGTAACTAACCTCCACCTACCTTAGTGCTTTCTTATTAATTTTCACAACTGTTTTACATTTACGTTGTTCTACAACAAATCCAACTCACACAAAATCTGAAAACCGTAAAATCCGTAATCCATTCCATTCCTTTTCACTTATCCCTGTGGTTCGACACTCGGACTTCCGAGACTATATTACAACTTGACGTGCCTGCACTTGGGCTCTATCGCAACGCGCTTTTCCAGCGGCGTCACTTCTGGGTTTGTTTCTCTTTCAATCGAAAAGGTTTGTCCAAAGTAAATTTTACGCCTTGATTAACAAAACTTAGTATAAAGGCACAAATGTTAAAAATGTAAAAATAAAAACTAAATAAGTGGAATATCATTTTTTTAGTAAATTCAAAAGTTATTAAAAACAAACCACAAATACAACTAGCTAGACTACATAAAACAATAACAAGAAGAGAAAAACAATATACGTAAAAACAATTACAAAACCCTCTCATCAATACACCAATTTATTCTGCAAGCAATATAGTTGGAGTAGCACTCTCGAGTAATTATAGAGAATTTAATTTTGAAACTCAACATAGAATCAGAAGATTTGACATAAGTTCATTGATTGATAAAATACACACTTTTATCACTTTGTTCGATCGCAAATAAAATTTTCATCTGAATTACATTTTTAAATTCTTCTAAAATTATTGACGCGATTTTTTCTTCGGATACCAAGATCTAGCCCTCAGATTATGTTCAATCTATTGACCCACTTGAGTTGAGCTTCTCCTGCCAAATAGTATAAATATAGTGATAGCCATAGCGAGACGGTCAATTTTAGCTGACAACTGTTGACTGCCTTTTTAACTAACAACTTCTTCTTGCTCCCATGCGTATGCGTATTGCACCTATAGTTTTGATTATTACTATTTTTAAAAATATATATATATATATATATATATTTTTTATTTCAAATAATAAAGAAAATATTTCCATTATGAATGAGACTCAAATTAATATTAGGTCACGTTTGGTTCACGGATTTGAGCACTCAGGAAAAGAAATTTTTTTTATTTATTTATTTGATAAGCACAAATTCCGGAAACACTCTCCTAATAGCGGGAAAAATAGGGGTAAATTCATTCATCTCAAAATACATGAGATTGATTTTTCCTTGTGATTTCTTAGCATTTATTACAAAATTTTGGAACAACAATACCCCTACCTAAATACTTTTCATGCTTTACAAACACAAAAAAGGAAAATTGACAGGAACTCTAATTTTTTACCATCATAGGAAAGACAAGAGAATTGATTTTCCTATCGTGAACCAAATGAGGCCTTAATATTTTCTTAAAATCCACTGGGCAATTTTATCACCTAACCTATCCTAACCTGATCTAATGGTTAATTCAAGAAGATGAATTAGTAACCGTACAAGACTTGATTCCAAATACTTCCTTGTATGGTTACATTGAAAAAACTAATGGGAATACTAATGTGTACCTTATATAATAAGTAAAATAAAATAGAAATCAAAGGCTTATTAAGTAAAGGACAAATACTTAAGTTGGAATCAAAAAATTTTTGTTAGAATTCTACAATTAATGCATAGGGTATTATTTTAATTAAGCTAAATGGTTTACTCGACTTAATATGATGCTGAAAAATTCTTGAGATGATATAGATGCACGCTACTTTTAATTTCCAAAACACATGAAAAAAAAAAGGCATTCCGGATTTATTATATTAACTCAAAGGAATTGGAACGATATATTAAATACTTTGTATATATAGCCAATAATAAATTTGTGTAGTGATAAACATACATATAATTTTATCTTAACAACAATGCAAAAAGTTATATTGTTAACATGGTGCGCACTGGCACACTCAAAATTTGAGAGAGCGGTCAATTAAATGAGTATAAGATAAATTCAATTGATTTGATAATATATAAATTGACAATAAAATTTGAATTATAATTCAAGTGGTAAAAAATTATAAGATAATTCTTTTTGTTGGACTGGGCTGATCTAGTAGGTCCATCTCCACCATGTATTGGATGCAGTTAAAGGGGGAACGTGGACTTTCTTTCTCTATTTATAAACTTCTTGTCAAATTTTCATGCACTCCACCACCACGCCCATATGCTTACCGAAACCAAACAATATAAAGTTACAAACTCCACTAGCTACATCGTAAAAACGAAAGTGTTAAGTCCCTCTTAAATGGTGCGCCAGCTGTGATAATATTGGATGGTTGAGATTAACCCACTCGACAGTGTCCAGTAGAATTCCTATAGTAGAGGAGCCCATTCCGCCATCACCGCTGCTACTCCTCTTCCTCCTCATTTTCAACACCCTTCTTCCGCCACCTCACTACCGCCTCCGATGAAGATATTGCCAAAAAAAAAAACTCCAGTGAGGCACCAACTACTACATACTCCCAATATTCCGGGGCCTAGGCGGTGACCTCGCCCTTGCTCCTACCTAAAACAACAACCAAACTTGCCCCCTCGACGTTGTCCAAGAGCAACAAGAAGTAAAACCACGCCTCCCTCTGACCTTCTCTCGAGTCAACGCAAAAAATTCTTCACTGACATGAAAAACTACAGGCAATTGTCCAGTAGAATCGAGCGGTTGGATTTGTGGTGAGTAATGGGGCGCGAAACTGTGAATAGTTGGTTTATGATAGAGAGAGAAGGGGAGGACTATAAGATTGTGTTTTGTCCGGCGGTGTGTAGCATATACCAACTATTTTGTAGGCAGAGGCGGATCTGTGTATGAGAAGGGGGCCATGGTCCCCTCCTCCCCAGTTTTTTTTTTAATATATATAAATATAAAATAAAATTAAGTGTATGAAATTTTTATTGTGGTCCTTCCCAAACTCCCCAAATAATAAAAAAAAAAATAGTAGAGAGAGCGTGCAACTTTGACTATGGATATTGTTAAATCCAAAATTTGAAAGTAGAATAGAAGATGAATTTCTTATAAATTTTTTAAATATCTTCATTGAAAGGGAAATTGCAAGAAATGTATGTATTTTGTAGTACAATTTTATATTTTTTCTATTTTGTAATGCAACTTTACATTTTTTATATTAAGTTTATTACTTTGTTGAAAATCATATGATCCCCTCAAAAAAAATTCTGGATCCGATCCTGTTCGTAGGGATGTGGGGGGTTGAGATTGTGAGTGGAAGGAGGCGTTTGAGTCTAAGTGATGGTTCATTTAAGGTTATGTTTAGGAGAGTGTAAACAGATAGGTTTGGGACGGCTTTTATTAACGTACGTATAATGTTCCAGTGCGGTGATTTTGTCCATTCAATAAGGAAAGCCTTTTGCCTTTGAACTTTATTACATGTTCTATTTCTTTATGAAAAAGAAGTTAGCTACTTCAACATCTATTATTATACTCTTATGGTTCTACCTGTTCTCTTGCTGCTCTAGATAACTATTTTTGTATTATTATTTTTTTAAATCCTATTGAGATTTGATCTCCTTTATTTGTCTTCCTAATGTTTCATCACTTTTAAGTTAGTATTAATTAACTAGATGCTCTCATTACTAAGCCTCTGTTTGTAGTGGATTGTCATGTTTATGTTGGATGTTTACCAGTTGTTTGATAAAATTCCTTAATTAAACAAGGTGTATTACAATTGATGATGGCAAATGATCGTTTGTAGAGGTAAGAGATATAAATTTTTAATTTTTTTTTGGAATGCATAGTGCCTAAATGGTGTTTGATTAAATTTCTAAGAAAAGTAATAATTCATTACTTTAACTTTAGAATCTTTTGTTAGTGTGTGCGACCAGTGCCCAGGTTACTTCTATTTCATTCTTCTCTTCTACAGCCAGAACCAACCTTGGGCATCAATCCCTCATCGTTACCAACCATGGACATCAATCTCTCATTGACACCAACCTTAGGCAATGTGGTGAACACACTATTATAGACACCAACACTACAATTCACAAGAGGTAGATACTCTGTACTTTCTGTAAGTTAAGAACCCTAGCTAAATGGATTAGAACCATTGGGTTTTTGCTTTACATTGTTTGAAATCTTAAAGCTTATATCCTTTTTGTTGGAAAGTAGTATATAATTCATTACTGTAACTTTAGAATCTTTTGTTTGTGTGTATGACGAGTGTTCAGGTTATTTTTATTTCATTCTTCTCCTCTAGCCAAAATCAACCTTAGGCATGAATCTCTCATTCACGCCAACGTTGCGCATGAATCTCTCATTGACACCAACCTTAGGCAATGCAGTGAACACACTATTATAGACGCCAAACACTGCAATTGACAAGAGGTAGATACTCTCTACATTTTGTAAGTTAAGAACCCTTGCTAAACCGGATTGGAACCATTGGGTTTTTATTTTTCATTGTTTGAAGCTTATATCTTTTTTGTTGGAAAATTGTTGGATTCTTGAAATTTATGGTTTTTATTTCTTAATTCAACAACATGAGGCTCTAACTTAATCAATTCTACTACCAATAGTTAATTATAAGCAATTTGTCCTTTATTTGCCCCTTATGACTTAGCTTCAATCTATTATTGATCCTGATTATGGAGGCTAATCAACATCCGACATTGCAAAGTATCAAGTAATTCTCTATCCTGTAGTCTTATTAGTTTCTCTAAATTTATAGGTAAATTTATGGATCCGCCTACCTAGCTATCGAGTCTTCTTCTAAAACACTCGACTTGCTTATGTTGACAAGTCATATGTATTCGGTAGGCAGTTGGCATTCGAACTTCAGAAGTAAATCTATGTTTTTGATTAAAATGCCATTCAGTGGTTGTAGATTTTATGTTCTTTAAGAAAGTAAATGTCAATAGATTTAAATAGGTCCATGCCACATTGCTATGTATTCTTTCTCAGATTCTAGCTTCATTGATTTTGCTAATGTAGTTTATTTTCTCAATTATCTTTTTATATTTCTAATTTGTGGGGTGAAATAATCGATTGACTTGCATTCCTGAGTTTCTTATTGTGCACACTCCACAATAGCTGGTATATATGGCAGTGAAATATACTCAGTAGTTATTATCGAAAAGGGCAAAATATTGCAGTGGACATGGAAGGCGAGCTGGGAGGCAGCCAAGGCTGTATGGAGCAACTGATTAGGCCTAACAAACTACAACAAGCTCTACATTGTAAATTACCGCGGTCATATATAAACAAGGAGATTCTTTGTGGGCTAAATTCATTAGAGACAGGAATAACCCAAAATTCAGTCTTTCTTACTCAGGCCAATAGTGGGTTTGTATTTGGTTCTGTTTTCATTGTCCAATTTGATTTTTACATATATGGTTTGAAACAATTAGTCCATTACAAATAAGTTTTCAGTTATATCAAAAGAAAAAAATTGCTTAATCTTTCTCTCCTTCATTCGACGTTCCTTTTGATATGTGATTTTCTTTTCAAAATGTTGACTTATTAAAGTTTATAAAATATAGACATATTTCATTATTGCACACAAAATTATAAGATTCCCGTGTATCGCACATATTGAAAACTAGTAAAATGAAGAAGAGCCAGGTCCTTAAAAAATTAAGCCCTTGAATTAGTCTCCTGGATGTCTCATGTGTCCCATAGAAGTACTCTTATGTTTTCAGTCATTAAACCCCCCCCCCTTCCCGGTTTTCTCTCTAGATCACATTGTATGTATGTTGTCTTTTTATTTATTTTGTTTATGGTTTAATATCATGGATGGATTCCGATCCGTAAAGTTGTACCAATTTTGATAAAACCCCAAATTTCTCATGGTTTATTTGTTTGTTTGTATACAAGGGAGGAAAGCTTCAAAGAGATTGCACTAGCTTCAAAGAATTATTTGAAGTTGGGAGTTTGGTTAGCTACTTCATTACATTTGTTATATATATATCTTTTTGTTTTTGAGGTGTGTTCATGACAGGATTGGGCTCTAGCAAATTTCTTAGGTAGCAGTGATAAGAGCATATTTTTGCTGGGCTGAATTTCATCTGATTTTTCTTCACTGTTTGAAAACAAGATGGAAAATGGTAGGAAAAACAATGTGTTTTTGTGAGAATTTGGAACATTAGTTGAGGGATGTAATGAGATGTTCTCTTGCTTGTTTGCTTTTTTCATAAACAAAAATTTCTTTGAGTGGCGGTGAAAAAAAAAAATTCCACAAAAAGTAAAGGAGGATGGAGGACAACTAATCATAAAAATAAGCATGAGATGGAGAGGATCTCACCACATTCCTCAACTTATTTTCCACCTTCTCACACAAATCAATTGGTTTTGCTATCATTTTCCATCTTGTTATCAAACAGAGCCTAAGTGTAAAAATCAAAGCAGTTTCTTTTTCTTACCCCTTTGTCTTATACATATTTATTTGCCTTATTTATTCTCTCACACATCCATCCAACAAAAGAGGCTCAATACAGTAATCCGTTCCCTCCTTAACAAGGATTTCTTTGAGTTTTCCGCTGAATTTTTGGATACATTTTTGAAGCTGGTTTTGTTCTGCCCTTTGGCAAGTTTGCATTTGCATTAATTTTGTGTATTCTAATACATCTTGTAGCTTTAACACGAAATCCATGATTTTTTTTTAATATTTTATTCTTGCCTATGCAATTCTAATATGCATGATCCCTTGTAATGATCAACTAACTTTTGGTTAGTGTGCTCCTACCATTTAGTGGCAATGTATATGTGTTGTAGGACTGAAATCTGTTTTTCTTTTCTTCATAACACAAAAATTCTTATGTGTGTCTTTGTTAGTTTACATTGTCCTCTTGAATTTGCGATTCAGGTGATGAATAATTTACACAAGTTAAGCCCAAGTGCCATCGGCATGGGAGTGGTACTATGGGAGTAGTGGGAGTGGTACATTGTCATATATTCTATCGAGAGATTACTAGTAGTGTTGTTCTTTTCTTAATTTTGAGTTGAGGCTGAGGGAGTTCAATCTGTTCCCATTGATCCACATATATTCTTTTCTAATTCACTGAAGCTTAGCTTTAAAATTAAGCAAAGTATGGTAACAATTAAAGAGGTTTCGGAAGTAGAAGCTGCTTCTTTGTCTTATTCGGCAGGAGATCATCATAGGTGGAAGTACAATGTATTCTTAAGCTTTCAAGGGGAAGACACTGGGAAGAGTTTCGTTGATCATCTATACTCTGCTCTTAAAAGGAGTGGCATCTACACATTCAAGGACGATGAGAGGCTCAAAACAGGGGAATCAATCTCACCCTTGCTCCTCAAAACCACTGAGGAATCAAGGTTTGCCGCCATTGTTTTCTCCAAAAACTACACTTCTTCGCAATGGTGTTTAGATGAGCTTGTGAAGGTCATGGAATGCAGTAGTAAATCAAAAAAGGGACAAACAGTTACCCAATCTTCTACGACGTCGAGCCTTGGGATGTACAAGAACAGAAAGGGCATTTTGGAGAAATGTTTTGCAAACATGACTCAAACAAGGTCCAAATCTGGTGAAAAACTCTTATGGATGTAGCAAACTTATCTGGATTTGAATTGAACAAAACTGCAGATGGGTACACTATTCCTACTCCTATATGCTCTTACTTCATAGCTTCAATTGTATATATAGCCTATTATTTATTTATTTAAGGTGCTGTTTGATTGCACTTAAGATTGAAATGGTGGTCCTTTCAATCTGTGGTGGGTAAAAATATCGGATCCAAATGCTTAACATACCTAATAGTGCTTGTTACCATTCTCAGATTCTACCTGGAAAAAATTTAGGGGTGGCAATGCAGCCATAAAAAATAGGTCAAGGAATATTATATATCTAGCACAAATTTTATGAGAGTTGGCCCGGCTCCTGACTAGAAATTATGGATTTGGGAAATTATGTTATCAAAAGAAACAATCTTCTTTCTACATGTGAATAATGTGCACCCTAGACGAGAAATGCCTCTTCTCATTTTAATTAGCCTATTGTTTAGAAGTAGCTCCACTATCCGAATGTTTGATGTATTGTGTTCTTATTCTCGTTCTATTTACGGATACATTAAGCAATGTTGTGACTGCATATTTACAATAAATTTTGAACCGAAGAACAAAAAAAATAATAAAATAACCCTGTCAGGGATAATTGTTTTTGTGTTTCTTTACTATATTTTCTTATTGACATCCTTTATAATCTACAGGCATGAATTGAAATATATCGACCGAATTGTCCAAAAGATTTGGAGTAAACTCCCATCCAAAATTCAAGTTGAAGATGATGTTCTAGTTGGAATTATTAAAGATTTTATGCACTGTGGATGTTGTATACACCACTTTTTCAACAATTTTAGTTTGAATATGAATGTTTAATTTGAATAAATGGTTTTATAATTAATTTTATATTATAAAAGTAATTAGTTATTATAATTTTCCTGCATTTTCCTTGCAATTTTCCGGATAAACAAACAGGTTAGTTTTTAGTTTCTTGTAAAAATCATGTATGAATCAAATGCCAACAGCTCACAGGAAAATAATTCTCTTTCCCGTGAATCACTTTTCAGTTATCCGAACAGACCCTATAAGAGATCATCATTAGTTGAAAAAAACCCCAAACTCGTCATTCTAAAAACCGACTATATATCACTACTACTTTCACCCACTAATTACAAAGTTTTTTGAACAACGATGACAAAAAATAATTAAATAAACAAATTAATTAATTAATTGAATGGGACCATCTCGCCATAATCATACTCCATTCAAACTAACAAAGAACTCTATGAGGAATTATAATTCAAAAATTGGAAAAAGCAAACCGAACCCTTCTCCAATTAATTTGACAAAAGGGTGAAGAAGAGAGTAAAGAAGGATGATATTAGAATTATACAGCTTCGTTTATCATTTATATTATATATATATATATATATATATATTAAAGGGCTTTTTTGTTTTTAGCTCGGAGAATTTAAATTGTTTTGCTGTTAACCCACTCCATTTAAGAAATTAGTAATTGGCACAAAAGAGTGGATAATTACTAATATATATATATATATATATTATAAATGTTTTTATTGTATTATTTTTCTTTTATGTTTTTTCATCTTATCCTTTCTTGACTTTATGGATTTAAATTTATCATTCACATCAAATTTAGTTGTTGCTGGAATATAGGGATATCTTCTAAGGATTTTTATGGTTTCAGATTCAATTTTCAAACTTTCAATTTCATATATCTATATTATAAGTGATAGCTTTTGATAATTATTATTAGCTTTAGGATAAAGATATAATAAATTATTAAGAAATTAACTTGTAGTAAATATAAAATATCATATATTAAACTTAGGGCATCTATAAAACATATTAGACGTAAATATTACGCATAAGTAAAAGTAAAACATAGTCATATTAAAAAAAAAAAGATTATACAAGTAAAACTAAAAACAATACAATACAAGTAAAATAAAAAAACATAGATATATTAAAAATATTAAACATTTAAACTTGGGACATGTAGAAGACATATTAATTATATTAATTAGTAGTATATATTACACATAAATAAAACAAAAAAAGACAGTCATATTAAAAATGAAGTTACATGAGTAAAAGTAAAAACGCAATTATATTAAAATAGACATTACACATGTAAAATATAAAACACTTTCATATTGAAAATTACATTACACAAGTAAACACAATCATTAAAAGCATGATAATAATGTAAAATATAAAGAAATGTAAAGAGATGGGTTCAAAAAAGTGGGAATAAAGAATTTACTAACCTTAGAATGAACATTCTAACAATTATTATCCGTGCACTAAATTAGTAAAAGATTATATGTGGTCACTTGGATCATATATTAGATGATCACAACAATACAGGTCATTTGGATCATATATTAGATGATCGCAACAACACATAAATCCACAATAACATTTTTGTAGTTCTTATATTTTGCCATGGACAAAGACATAACGTATACTAGTTTGCAATCTAGTATCATATGTTTTCTCTCTATACTTTGAAGCTGCTAATTGATACCGTAAACATGTCGTTTTTTGACTACTATGTTCCTCTTCATAATTGAATCCTTTTTGTCTAAAATATGATCTACTAAACTCCTTAATTGCAATGGCTTCATCACATTATTTCTATTGAGCCATAACCAATCCAATTTCTATGTATCAATCCAACCTCTTAATAGCTATCCAGTGTTATATTTATCTTGTTTTGAATATATTTATTAACTTAGGAATGATTCATTATTATCTCTTCTTTTTTTAGAGTTGATAAATATCTAAAATTAAATATGGAACAAATCCAATAAATTCCTAAAGACAATTAAGTTATTTACCCAGATAGTTATTAAATTAAATTAAATTAGAATAAATGTATTATTTATCCCTGAGCTGAAAACAAAATAAAGGGCTAAAAACAAAAATTTTGGCTTATATACTAATTTAACAAATTTAATGGATATGAGTAAAGAGATATGTAAAATAGTAGGTAAAATACTAATTTACTATATTTTAAATCCTCCGTCATTCCTCAAAGTCTAAAGTTTATAGAACACATGGGGCTCCACCTTCTTGGGGTCCACTACCTAGTTTTGTAGTATTTGTTATTTTTTTTCTTTTTCCTCTTTTTTTTTGTTTTTCAAATGTTTCAAATATAATGGTTGATATTTTGATTCTTTAATTTGTCTATTAGATCATCTCCAATGCAACTATAAATTAAATAAATAAGATGTCAATTGTTGGTCGGAAAACAACCCTAGAAGGGAGTGAATAGGGTTTTAAAAACTTAATGAGGAATTAAAACTTTTTAAAAATATTTAAGTAAAGCAACTTGGCTAAGCAACTTGGCTAAGCAACAATATCAAGGAAATAATAAATTTCAAGTAATCAATATCAAGACAAGCAAATAAGCAATCTCAAAATACAAGCAATAATATAGCAATAAAAAGAGAGTTTCAATTTAGAGAGATTAAACCAATTTGAAGCTCGTGACTTTTTGTCCTCACGGTTCGGTTTCCTAAACCATACGTCTGCGCTCGGTTAGTTCCCCGAGAATTTTCACTATTCAATCTTATCCGGGTGAAGATCAAACCTTAATACAAATGTTACTATGCGCACAACACTCACAATGTAGCTATACCCACTAAACTTCTCACAAGATATGCTCTCTTGCTCTACAAAGAGACAAACTCTCTTTTAAAATGAAGAATGAATTATTTGTGGTGATACATACCAATACAATAACTCTTAAGTGTATTTGAAGATTACAAATGAACCTCACACTAGAGTTATCAAGATTGATCAAAATATATAGCTAAAAAGATGAAAGATTGATCAAAATGTGTTCTTGAATCTTTGTATATTTGAATATGTGAATAATAAAGTATTACAATGATTCAAGGTATGTTAAAACATATCTAGGACCTCATATATATAACTTGCAAAACCATATGGCCGTTGGGGATGATTAAGAAAGGTTTTTGGTCAAAGGTATACATTTTCAAACTTTTCAACAGCTTGTTTTGACAAAAAATTTAAATTTGTTTTGATAATTTCTCCGAATTTGACCGTTGGATCATTTTCAAATTTTGGTCAAAAGTGCTATGAGATGTTTTCTAACTACTGTAAAAATCTCAAAATGATCGGAGTCCGGAAAGACCTCCATCTTACCGTTAAATCAAAACTGTGTGAAAATTGAGCGAATTTAAATGTAAAATAAAAATATTTTTGCAATTTAACAATCTAGTTCCAAATAAAATTCTAATGATTTTTGAACCTCAAAGATATGTTTCTAAGATACCTATTTTTATTAGAGCTTAAAATATGATCATTTAAAATTACTATGAATTTATTTTGAAACTCGGTCTTTGTAAAATGTTGTTTTTCAAATAAATTCAATTTCAAGCTTATTTGAATCAATCTTTAAAATATGTATAAATACATTTGAGCTATAAGGATTTGATCAAAAAAGTAACTTTACATAAATCTTAAGCACTCACTCAATTACTGAATTAACGAGTCTTCGAATGCTTTAATTTATTTTTTCAGATTGATCTTCATTTGAAGCTTTTTTCTTGAAGCTTTTCATATAGTCTTTTGATCATTTGTGCTTCATGATTTGCATTGAGAGATTTGATCTTCCTTGTCTTGTCCAATGATCGAATAGTGAAAAATTGATCCTTGTCATGTTTTTCTTGAATTTTTCAAGTAAATGAACTATATACTTATATCAAGAAATATATTAAATTACACATGATTGATTTATTGTTATTATCAAAATAAGATTAAGATCTTAGGTCAACATCAATTAAAATAGATATAGAATAAGCCAAAAAAAAAAAAAATATTCTTCAATGCAACCCGCAATGATGATTATTAAGCTTATGCGGCAAAAATGGGAATAGACATTGTAAATGTAACTACCTATTTTTAGAGGGTTTCGTAGACAACATTTTAATATCACATCATCATTTTATTATGTAATTTTCTTTTTCAATTTCTTAATTATTTTTAACTTTTATTTATATTTTTTAATAAAAATAATATTATTATATAATATGAATCAAGACCTACCAAACAATATTCATATTGCATATAAAATTATTAATTTTAATTTTAATTTTATATATTTTTTAAAATAAACAATCTGATGCATAATTTTATTGGAGATTTAAAATAAAAAATTATCCTTCAAGAAACTCTCTTACAACATGTAGGAATTGAAAGACATGGTTACTTTTACATGGTTTGGAGCTATCCTATTCACTTAGACCATTAATTAGGAAAAACGGACACTCCTAAGAAGTTGACGTCTTCGTACATAGTTTGGAGCTGTCCAATTCACTTAGGCCATTACCTAGGAAACACGAACACTCCTAAGAAGTTGACGTGTCTGTGTCATACCCATGTCAAACAGTGACACTAGTAAGTACTTTCAGCATAATTCAAGCTCTTATAACGCAGGATCGATTTGACCACTCGAGAGCAGTTAAGTTGGTTTATGTATAATTCATAGTGATAGTTAAAAAAGATTAATAAACCTTTAGTAGTTAGATGGCAAAAACTTCCGATAAGTTTCTTAATAGTACATTAAACTATATTTAATAAATTTTGTTCGTTGTGCTGTATTGGATACGGCAGATGTACCTTAGGGGCGTGTTTAATTGCAAGCATGAAACTTGTATAGAAAGAAAATAAGATCTAGATACTTCAATTGCCTAGAATTGAGCTGCATGAAAAAGTCAATTAAATATATTTGATTGCCTTAATTTTGTACCCGGAAAGTATTGTACTTTTCTTCTTTCGATGTTTGATAGCTGTTATTTTTCATGGAAATTGTAACTTTTTTCAACTTTTGTTTTGTGATAGTTATTATTTTACATGGAATTTGTACCTTTTCTCATAAAACATGAGATATATTTAAAAAAATAAAAAATTATACATGAAAAAATCAATTTGTTTTTGATATTTTAAATTAACCATAAATTTGGAAGTATAACAACTATAATAATAAGAAATATAATATATAAAAGGGGTAAAGTCACAAAATATTTTCCAACTTTTGGAGGAAAATAACACTACTTGGAGAGAAAAAAAAAAAATCAAACACACCAAAAGTGAGAACTTGGGTGAAAAATTCCCATTTTCTGAAAAAAATAATGCCTACCAAACAAACTCTAATTAAATTCAAAATAATGTTTTGAATACTTTTGATGAAATTCGTATATATACAATTTTCATAAAAAAATAGTTTATCAAAGAAATCAAAATATAAAAAAAAAATAATATATTAAAACCTTGAATTAGACCTATGTATTACTTCGCAGAATGGTAGCAATTTATAACTTAAAAAAAAGAACAGGAAGTTGACTTAATTCCCTTTTCTTACGCTTCTCCAATCTATTTGACAAAAGGGTGAAGTAGAGAATAAAGAAGGGAGACATTAGAAAGCTTCATTTATTATTATTATTATTCCTCAAAGTCTAAAGTTTATAGAATACATAGGGCTCCGTGTTCTTGGGGCCCACTACCTAATTTTGTGGTGTTTGTTAAATTTTTTTTTTTTTGGGTACATTTCAAATATAATGGTTGATACTTTGATTTTTTTTATTTATTAGAACATCTTCAACACAACTATAAATTAAATAAATAAGATGTCACTTAAAACATATATAGAATAAACCAAAAAATTGCTTTTCAATATAACCATCAGTAATGACCATTAAGCTTATGTAGGACAAATGGGAATAAATATTGTGAATGTAACCCTCTATTTTTAGGGGGTCTCTTAGACAATATTTTAATACCACATCATTATTTTATTTTATTTTATTTCATTTTCAAGTTTTTAATTATTTTTAACTTTATTTTATGATTTTTTTAATAAAAATAATATTATTGAAAAATATGAGTAAAGGACCTACCAAATAACATTCGTATCGCATATAAAACTATTAATTTTGATGTTATGATTTTTTTTTTAAATTAAAGAATCTATTGCACAATTCCATTGGAGATTTAAAGAAAAAATGTCCATCAAGAAACTCTGTTACAACATGTAAGAAAGACATGGTTACATGTACATGGTTTAGAGCTATCCTATTCAATTAGACCATTTTCTAGGAAACACGGACACTCTTAAAAAGTTGACGTGTCTGTGTTGTACCTGTGTCAAGCAGTGACACTAGTAAGTACTTTCAGCATAATTCAAACTCTTATAACACATGATCGATTTGACCACTCCGAGAGCAATTAAGTTGGTTTATGTATAATTCATACTAATAGTTAAAAAAGATTAATAAACCTTTAGTAGTTAGATAGCAAAAACATTCGATAAATTTCTTAATAATGCATTAAAATATATTTAATATTTTTTGTTCGTTTTAATGCGCAGGATGGCACATGTGTATCCTAATTAAATTAAAATTTTTTTAATACTTTTGATGAAATTTGTATATATACAATTTTCATAAAAAAATAAATTAATTGATCAAAGAAATTAAAAAAAATATATTTAGAATTAGACCATACGTATTGCACTGTTGCTTCGCAGAATGGTAGTGTTTGTTTCCGCGGAAAGGGGGGAAATTTATTTATAATTTAAAATAAAAGAAGAGGAGCAGGAAGTTGACTTTAATTTCTTAATAGTACATTAAAATATATTTAATAATTCTTGTTCGTGGTGCACCTGTGGTGTACTGAATGGGACATATGTGCCTAATTAAATTCAAAATAATGTTTTGAATACTTTTTGATAAAATTCGTATATATATAATTTTCATATAAAAAAGATTAATTGATCAAAGATATAAAAATAAAATAAAAATAATAATTTAGAATTAGAATGGTAGTGGTTGTTTCCAAGGAAAGGGGGGAAATTTATTTATAATTTTAAAAAAAAGAAGAGGAAGAGGAAGGGAAGTTGACTTTAATTTCCCTCTTCTTTCACCTCTACAGCACTAACTAACTAGCTCAGCCCAGATCTGTGCGCCTCCGGAGACTCACTGACTGACTCATTACTCGATCTTGTTTTTCTCTAGACTAGATCATCATCATCATCTCATTCTATGTATGTATTTATTTATTCAGTCTTTTATTTATTTATTTATAAATATTTTGTTTTGGATTTAAAATCATGGATGGATGGATGGATTCAGATCCATAAATTTGTACCGATTCAATTTTGATAGAACAATGCCAAATTTCTGATGATTTGTTTGTTTCTTTGTATACAGCAGGGGAGGGGAGGAAAGCTTTAAAGCTTCAAAGAATTAGTTCAAGGTGGGAATTTGGTTCTATTTCATTACATTTCTTAGTTATATATATATATCAGTTTTTGTTTTTGATAGGATTGGATTTGATTGACTAAAGTTATATATATATATATAGTAAGCTGAATTGATGTACTGTACTAATCCTGCCTAAATAAATACCTACGATTTTAATGTTTCCAGCACTAGATTCTAATCAGGGATTTGCCCCCCCAGTGGCTTAATTTGGTGTCTGTCTTTGTTTTTTCTCTCTTTAAAAACTAGGAATAGTATGTTCTTACACACTCACACGGGGGTTAGAGTGAGAATTTGATTTGGAATTCTGGATTGATTTGCTTTGTTCTTCTTATTCTTTCCATTTTTCTAATAATATAATGTTCAAATTCTAGCTATTGAATGATCAATTTGGAATTTAGGATTGATTTGGTTCCTTATTTTGTTTCTCAATAGGGCTAGCAATATTTGACCCTGTCTTAGAGCCGTCAGCCGGACACGAATTCGACACGTGAACAGGTTTGCGTCAAATTTGGATTACACTTGAAATAAGAAAACCTTTTTTTTTTTAACCTTTAAATCAGTTCATTTCTTTCTTTTTAAAATTATTTAAATTTTTGGATGAACTACTTTTTCAATACTTCCGCTACTCTGATGCTCTATAGCTATGGAGGGAATTGTTTGTAAATAATTTTATGGTGGTTGAGTTTGTATTTAATTTTGTTTGGGTAGCAAAGTTAAGTACTTGTTTAATTTTTGTTTCATGTGTCTCTCCCCTTCTCTGACAAATTTTCTAGCTAGAAACTCTGTTGGGCTTTCTTTGAGCAAAAGTGGGAAGGATGTGTACAAAGCTTTGCCTAGAAGCAATAAGAATATATATATATATATATTACTTGCACTGTGTCTCGCTTTGCCTTTTGCGTCCTTTAATTCAGCCTAATTAGCATAGTCAATGGTCAAATGATAATACTTACTATGGTAACATGAGTGAAGTTCTAAATTTGAGGTTTGTTAAATAGAAACTAGAAAAGTTGGATTTTTTTTATTTGAGATGGAGGGAAGAAATAGAGTTTTTTCTCTCTATGTTTTACTTTCCATTCTTGTTTGACTTTCAATTCCCCCAAATTTATATTTTGAAGTTTGTTTTCAGATTGCAAGGATTTCTTTTCATCCAACCAAAAAGGCTCAATACTATAATCCCTTCGCTTCTACTTAGTTTTTTTCGATATTAATTATAATTTAAACTTCAGTCTGTGGGTAATGCTTTTAGGTTTGTCTTCTATGCAATTGCTTATTAGTATATATATTTTGTTCCTGGCTATGCAATTCTTATGTATGTCTTTGAATTTATGATCCAGGTGATTAATAATTTCCACGAGTTAAAACCAAGTGCCATCAATTACCCCTAGTGGTACTATAAAGAGAGTAGTAGCAGTGGTACATTATCATATTTTCTTGGGAGAGATTAAGAACAAGAATAAGATTAGTAGTGTAATTGTTCTTCAATTTTAGTTGAGACTGAGATAGTTCGATATGTTCCCATCGATCCACTTATCCTTCTTTTCTAACTCATTCACTCACGGAAGCTTAGCTTAAAAATTAAGCAAAAGTATGGTAACAATTGAAGAGGTTTCGGAAGTAGAAGCTGCTGCTTCTTCTTTGTCTTCTTCGGCAGGAAATCATCATAGGTGGAAGTACGATGTATTCTTAAGCTTTCGAGGGGAAGACACTAGGAAGCGTTTCATTGATCATCTCTACTCTGCTCTTGCAAGGAGTGGCATCTACACATTCAAGGATGATGAGAGGCTCGAAACAGGGGAATCAATCTCACCCGCCCTCCTCAAAGCCATTGAGGAATCGAGCTTTGCCGTCATTGTTTTCTCCAAAAACTATGCTTCTTCGAGATGGTGTTTAAATGAGCTTGTGAAGGTCATGGAATGCAGTAGTAAATCACCAAAGGGACAAACAGCCATCCCAATCTTTTACGACGTCGAGCCTTCGAATGTGCGAAAACAGGAAGGGCATTTTGGAGAAATGTTTTGCAAACATGACTCGGACAAGGTCCAAATCTAGAGAAAAGCTCTTACAGACGCAGGAAACTTATCTGGACTGGAATTGAATAAAAATGTAGATGGGTAAACTAATCCTACTCCTATATCCTCATACTTCATAGTGTAGGTCAGAAAATACCCTAGGGGGGGGGGGGTTAATAGGGTTTTTAAAACTTAATCGGATTTTAAAATCAATTTGAAAATATTCGATGTCTATATCAATCAAGCAATCAAGAACAAAGTTAAATCCAAACACAATGAATAAATAACACAATATAAAAGAGTAAGAGATAGAAAAATAGAACCGATCAAAGTCGAAGATTTTTTGTTCACACGGTTCGGCTTGTTTCCCCTACTCCGCGCTCGGTTAGTTCCCCGAGAATTTTCACTATAACCGATCTCATTCCGGGTGAAGATCAAACCTCTACAAGTGTATTCTTATCACACACTCTCACAAGTATTGAAAACACTTTCAATACTTTCACAAGAAATTCCTCTTGCTAATCTACGAGATACACTTCTCACAAAAATGATTTAAACAAGTTTTGGTGACAAACACCAATGTACAATAGCTCTTATGTATAATGAAGTACAAATGAAGCTCACACTAAGAGATATCAAAATTGATCAACGAATATAAGCTCAAAGAATGAAAAGATTGATCAATGCCTTAGTTAGAAACTTGAATAATGTGAATATATAAAATATGGGTTTGTATGATCATTCAAGTATCTTAAAATGGCTTTAAAACATCATATATATAGCTTGTAAAAGATTGGAGCCGTTTGAAAAGGGAACAAGAAGTTATGGGCAAAAAGTGATAAAAGTCTAAAATCCAACGGCTAGTTTCTGGGCCATCAGTCGACTAAGCAAGGCTCATCAGTCGACTGATGGAGTCCAATGGTCTAAGGCCAGATTTGCCAAAAATCCAATTTTTCACATTTTTGCAATTTAGCTCAAAAATCAATTTTGAGGCTTGGGGAAGTTAAAATATGAGTATCTAAGACTTCTAGTATAGTTTTTGTATCAAAAAATATTCATACAAATTTATAGAGAATTTTTCAAGAATACTAATATTCGGAAAAAATACGTTTTTAGGGATAAAACTAGTTATGATCAATCTTGACATGGTTAAATCATATTATGAGCAATATAAATGATCAATGATATCTTTTACAAAAAGTCTAAGCACTCACTCATTATATAAATACTTCGAGTCTTTGTGATGCTTGATTTTCTTGTGCGTATCTTCACTTGTTTGATGTTCTTGATTCTTTCTTGGTTTTGTATAGCACATGTAGATCATTTGAGTTTGTTTCTTGTGAGAGGAAGCATTTGTAAAGCTTGTACGAGAGTTTGTCTACTTCGGTTTGAGGTTACGCTTGGTCGGAGAATATGTCGGTTAAAGTGGCTATCATCATTGGAACAACCGAGTTAAATAACACTATATTAACTTATTGTAATTATCAAAAAAAGATTAATTGACTTTAAGGTCAACAATCTCCCCCTTTTTGATGATGACAATAAATTAATGTGTGTTAACGATTAAGATCATGAGAAGAGTTTTCTAATGGGAAAACTCCCCCTCAAACTATGCATAAAAAATAATATAGCAAGCATGCAAGAGATTATAAACATCATAATAAAGAACTTCAAATGAATTACTTAGAATCTCCAAACCGAAAAACTTAAAAAGTTAAATGAGTGTGTACCAAACACTCTAACACACATTCTTAGGTCTTAAAACTTAAAAAAAATATAGAGATTCATAGAATATCAAACTTAACAGCTTAAAATAGTTAAAAGAGTGTGTACCAAACACTCTAACACACATACTTCTCCCCCTTTGTTATCAACAAAAAGGAGAGAACCCAACTTCTACTATTGCGGATCTTGTGGGTCTTGCGGCCATCCTCCCCAACCTTGGTCAACATGATATGGGTTCCAAACCTGAAAGACATGCTCCGGATGGTAGCGAAGAAAGGCTTCTTCATGAGCTCTTTGTTGATCCTCAATACGATTGAATCGGTTCGTCATGTTGGTCGATAGAGCTTGAACTTGACCCGATAACCCTTGAATTGCTTGAAGCAAGGCGGCATTTGAGGATGAGCTACGGCCTTGAGAGGTTGTGGTTTCAGGGAGTTCTGAACCCTCTCCTCCTACTTCTTCTTCTTCACCCATTTCTTCGGATGAACCATCGCCTTGATCATCACTGTCATCGCCACTTTCATCTCTATCTCGAGGATCATTTGCAGTCCATTCCCCATGTACTATGTTATATTTCATCAATCGAATCACCTTTACGCTATAGGTTTCCTCACTTGTGGGTATGATAACATCAGCCTCGTCCTCGAGTCGGATATTATAGAATTTGAATAACTGAGTGAGGGCCATTCCATACACCAACCCTTGCCTTCTTCGATTAGTGATCTCAAGGAGATGATGAAACATTAGACTAGCAAAATCCAACTTGTGTCCCATGACGATTGCCCATACCAAAAACAGTTCTAATGCATTGAGGGAAGCCCAACTGCCACGCCTTGGAATGATCGAGTACCCGAGGATTGAATGGATGAGACAGGCATCGAGTTTGAGCATTGCGGCTTTGATTTCTCCTTGCGTATTACAAAATCTACGTTTGAGTAGAATTACTTTGGCAGCATTCTTATTGAAACCAAGAAAATCCCCAAAATTGGATGGTACTTCCGTTACATTATCAACGGGAAATCCGAAAATTTCGGCTAGCTCGGCTTTGTTGAAGCTTATCCGTTGCCCGTTTAAGAGTGTAACAAGACGGGCCTTATTGGGATGCCCATTGTCAAGAATCGGATTGTGTAAGTTTGCGTAGAACAGTCGTATAAGTTGTGGGTATACATTCTCATGAATATTCAAAAAGTTTATGATTCCTTGATTTTGAAACAATCCAGCAACATTCAACCCATTAGAAGCAAATAATTGAAAGTTGAATTGTTTACCTTCAACGATAGCTCGTGTAGAATAGTCGGTGTTGAAGTTTGCTTCCGCCTCATTGGAGATGAATAAGGGTGGTAGTGGAGCTTGAGGTGGTTAAGCCGATGACGAGCCTACTTAAGGTACGCTCTTTCATGGACGACGAGAACGAGACGGTTGAGACATATCTAGAGAATTTGTGAGAGAAATAGGTTTTGAAAAAGTTAGGGTTCTAAGGAGATTTGGAAATATTAGAGTGAAAATTTGTGTGATTTGTAAGAAATATGTAGGAAATTGATTAGATAGAGTAGTAAGATAAGTTTTGTAAAGAAATATGGTGCAAGATATGGATTTTTGGTTGAGAAAATGATAATGGAGGTTTGGGTTAGGGTTTGAGAGATTTGGGATGAAATAGATGAAATTTGTGTGTGATTTGATGTAGGAAGTGAAAGATTTTTGGTTATGATGATAAAAAAATAGAAAATAGATGATGCTTGTAATGGTTTAGGATGAGTTTGGTGTGGGTTTTCTCGAAATGGAGAAGAGAGAAATGAAGGGAAAAACAGGGGAAATAAAATGATATAATGTAACTGCTGCCCAACAAGCCTCAGTCGACTGATGAACCTCCTTCAGTCGGCTGATGAGGCCTCAGTCGACTGATGGTTCTTGATCAGTCAACTGATCACCCAATCTGCCCTAATTTTCTTGGTTTGAGCAATGTGACCCATAAAACACCTAGAAGGAGTGACTTTACAATATTTTTGCTACAAGAATGATATTAGTACATCAATTGATCATGAAATGGAAATATTAGGTACATAAATACTTAAATCATATTTAATTAAAACAACACATAATTTATGTATGCTTTGGACACAAGCATAAATGATCAATTTCAATGAAAATTTTGGTCAACTAGATATCACATGCTCTAGTCATACCAATTTCACGTCGAATAGTGCTAAAGTGATCTTCGGAAAGTGGTTTAGTGAAAATATCTGCAAGTTGCGATTCGGTGCCAACGAATTCAATATCAACATCACCTTTTTGCACATGATCACGGATAAAATGATATCTTATCTCAATGTGCTTGGTACGTGAATGTTGTATAGGGTTCTTGCTCAAGCTAATAGCACTTATGTTGACACATTTTCTTGGAATGTGGCTAAGACTAATTTTAAAGTCTTCTAGTTGTTGTTTAATATACATAGTTTGTGCACAACAACTTTCGGCCGCCACATATTAGGCTTCGGCGGTTGAAAGGACCACCGAATTTTGTTTCTTGCTTGACCAAGATATTAGTGCGTGTCCTAGAAAATAAAAAGTACCACTAGTGCTTTTCCTATCGATTTTACAGCCGGCAAAATCCGCATCGGAATAACTAATTAAGTCAAAGTTGTTCTCTCTGGGGTACCATAAATCCAATGAACTAGTACCAGAAAGATAATGGAATATCCGTTTTACGGCAAGTAAACGTGATTCTTTAGGATCCGCTTGGAATTGTGCACAAAGACATACACTAAACATAATATCCAGCCTAGACGCCGTCAAATATAATAAACTACCAATCATAACTCGATATTTCTTGATATCCACACTTTTACCTTTTTCGTCTTTGTCAAGTTTTAATGTTGAACTCATAGGAGTGCTCATAGACTTTGCGCCTTCCATGTCGAATTTCTTCAAGAGCTCCTTCACGTACTTTTCTTGATTAATGAAAATGCCTTCTTTGCATTGTTTCACTTGTAATACAAGAAAGTAGTTCATCTCTCCCATCATGCTCATTTCGAATTCCTTTTGCATACATGTGAAAAAATTCTTGCAAAGATTCTCGTTAGTAGAACCAAATATAATATCATCAACATAGATTTGTACAAGTAGCATGCCATTATTATGATTTTTGATAAATAAGGTAGTATCAATTTTTCCTCTAACAAAATCATTGTTAATCAAAAATGAACTTAATCTATCATACCATGCTTTAGGTGCTTGTTTTAAGCCATACAATGTTTTAGATAATTTAAATACATAATTCGGATAAATATGATTTTCAAAACCGGGAGGTTGTTTCACATAAACTTCCTCTTCAATAAAACCATTTAAGAAAGCACTTTTCACATCCATTTGATACAATTTAAAATTCTTAAAACATGAATAAGTAAGTAGCATGCAAATTGCTTCTAAGCCTGCAACGGGTTCATATGTTTCTTCATAATCAATGCCCTCCTCTTGATTGTATCCTTGGGCAACAAGTCTAACTTTGTTTCTAACAATTACACCACTTTCATCCTTTTTGTTACGAAATACCCATTTAGTACCATTGGTGGTGTAATCATTAGCTTTGGGAACAAGTGTCCACACTTTGTTTCTCTCAAATTGATTGAGTTCTTCTTGCATAGCCATCATCCAAGATTCATCTTGCATAGCCATCATCCAAGATTCATCTTGTTTGGCTTTATTTATGTTTTTGGGCTCATATTGAGAAACAAATGCCACATTATTGCATACATTTCTTAAGGATGATCTAGTCATAACCCTACTAGACGGCTCTCCAAGAATTTGATCAATAGGGTGGTTCGATACAAATTTCCAACTCTTAGGTAAATCATTTGAGTTTTGCTCGGTTGTATTTTCTAATTCCTTGGGAGGAACTTGAGCACTCGAAGTTTCTTCCTTAGATGTATCATTAATTTGAATATCCGAAACTTTTTGGATAATTTCAACATCGTCATCGGAACGTACTATGGGTGAGAAATGATTTGTTTCATCAAATACAACATGCATAGATTCTTGTACTACTAAAATTTTCTTGTTATAAACTCTATATGCTTTACTATTAGTGGCATACCCAAGAAAAATTCCTTCATCGGATTTAGCATCAAATTTTCCTAAGTGATCACGATCATTCAAAATGAAACATTTGCAACCAAAAACTTTAAAATATGCAATATTTGGTTTCTTGTCATTCCATAATTCATAGGGTGTCTTATCTAACTTTTTATGAATGATAGTGCGATTAATCACATAGCATGCGATGTTAACGGCTTCCGCCCATAAATACTCCGGCAAAGAATGTTCATTAAGCATAGTCCTAGACATCTCTTGAAGAGATCTATTTTTCCTTTCAACAACACCATTTTGTTGAGGAGTTCTAGGTGCCGAAAAATTATGATCAATACCATGTTCATCACAAAAATTTTCAATATCAACATTATCAAATTCTCTACCTCTATCACTTCTAACATGTATAATAGAAACACCCTTTTCATTTTGAACTTTTCTACAAAATTTTACAAAGACATGTGGAGTTTCACTTTTGTGGATAAGAAAGAATACCCAAGTAAGTCTAGTGTAATCGTCAACAATAACAAAAGTATATAATTTACCACCCAAACTAGCAACTGAATTTGGACCAAATAAATCAAGATGCAACATATCAAGAGATCTAGTTGTAGTAATATCTTTCTTAGATTTGAAAGAAGATTTATGTTGTTTACCAAGTTGACATGCATCACAAATTTTATTTTTAACAGATTTTGTTTTAGGCAATCCTTTAACAAGCTCTTTCTTAGACAAATTATGTATCAAATCCATATTAGCATGTCCTAGTCTTCTATGCCATAACCAAGATACATCATTAATAGGGGATAAACATTTAACGTCTTGTTTTGATAAATCATCAAGTTCAAGAGTATACACATTATTAGTTCTATATGTAATAAGTAAAATTGAATCATCACTAACATTCTTAACAACACAACGATCGGATTTAAATATTACTTCATAACCTTTATCACATAGTTGACTAATGCTAAGTAAATTATGCTTTAAACCATCAACTAATAGAACATTGTCAATACAAGTAGAATGCTTATCAACCTTACCTATACCAATGATTTTGCCCTTTGCATTGTCCCCGAAAGTCACATTCCTTCCTTTCTTGGTAATAAGACTCAAGAAGTTGTTCTTGTCTCCCGTCATGTGCTTTGAGCAATCACTATCTAAGAATCACTTGGTTTTGCTACCTTTGGCTTTCAAGCACACCTACACCATAACTTTAAGTAACTTCTCCTTTGGTACCCAAAATGTGTTGCTTTGGGTTAGCAAACATAATGGTTCCTTTTGGAACCCAAGCAAGCTTTCTTTTAGGAAAATTTTCATTTCTATAATAACAATGATCCACGTAATGAGTATTTCTACCACAATATGAGCAAAGATGAGTGGGATCATGAGGTGTGTATGTTTTAAAAAAGTTTTTGTAATCCTTTTGGTTGTCAATTTGGTTATAGCCCAAACCGGCTTTGTTGAATACACAACTTTGCATTCCTAATAGTTTATCCAAGTTATCCTTTCCTTTGGTGAACTTGGCTAGACTATTAGTTAAGTCATCCACTTGATCTTTCAGTTTGACATTTTCTAATACAAGTGAGTTTGGAGCTTCTTTCTCCTTTCCTTTCTTCAATGTATTGTTTTCATTTTTCAAAAATACATTTTCTTTCTCAAAATTTTCACACTTGCTAGAAATCATCAAATTTTCCTTTTTGAGGCTTGCATACATTTTAGACAAATTTTTAAACTTCTTATGCAATTCCTCAAACATATCATATAATTCATCATAAGCATTCTCATCATGTATATCATTATTAATAGAGACATTATCATCACTAAATGAATCATAAGTAGAGTATACCTCGTCATCTCTTGCCATAAGGCAGAGATTTGCTGTTTCCACGTCGCTAGAATCGACATCGGACTCGCCTTCTTTCGAATCACTCCAAGTGCCTTTGAGGGCGTGTCTTACTTGTTTGAATGCTTTGTCTCTTTTATCTCTTCTTTTCTTTCTCTTAACTGGGCAATTTTTTGAAATGCCCCGGTTCATGGCAATGGAAACATTTCTTTACTTCTTCGTTTTCAACTCTTGGTTGAATATATCGATCATTGTTTCTTCTTGATGAGGAATCAAAGTTGTTTCCTTTTCCTTGAAACTTATTTTTCTTAGCTAGAAACTTTATAAATTTTCTAGAAAGAAGAGCCATATCCTTAACTCCTTCCATCAATTCCTCATCATCCTCTAATTGATTTGCTTTGAGAGCTAGAGTTTTCTTAGCTTTCGAATCAACTTCGTCTTCTCTTTCCAATTCTTTCTCATGGATTTTGAGAGATCCCAAGAGTTCATCCATACTTAGTGTCTTGAGGTTCTTGGCTTCTTGAATAACCGTCACCTTAGGTCTCCATTTCTTTGGAAGTGTTCTAAGGATTTTTCGAATCTTGTCTTCATTTGAATATTCCTTTCCAAGAAGATCTAAAACATTAGTAATAATAGAGAATCTACTATACATAGAAGTAAGTGATTCATTAGGTTCCATTTTGAAAAGTTCATAATCATGGACGAGCATATTAATATTATCATCCTTAACTTGTGAGGTTCCTTCATAGGCAACTTCTAATTTATCCCAAATTTCTTTGGTAGTTTTACAACTAGAAATTTTGTTATATTTCTCTATAGTTAACGCGCAATGTAGGGCATTTAAGGCTTTAGCATTAAATTGAATTTTTCTAATATCCTGCTCATCATATTCGGAAATTGATTTAGGAGCGACTTTACCCTTTTCATCGGTTTTGGTAATCTCATAAGGTCCAATGAGTGTAACCTTCCATTGTTCAAAATCACTAGCTTGAAGGAAGGTACACATACGACTTTTCCAATAACTATAATTTTTGCCATCAAATAGAGGTGGTCTAGTGGTGGAAGAACCTTCGTTAATTTCGGTTCCTTGATAAATAGACATGATCGTAAACTCTAAGATTGTTAAATCGAAACAAGAGTACAACCTTTAATACTAATTGTTGGTCGAAAAATACCCTAGAAGGGGGGGGGGGGTGAATAGGATTTTTAAAACTTAATCGGATTTTAGAATCAATTTAAAAATATTCGATGTCTATATCAATCAAGCAATCAAGAATAGAGTTAAATCCAAACACAATGAATAAATAACACAATATAAAAGAGTAAGAGATAGAAAAATAGAACCGATCAAAGTCGAAGATTTTTTGTCCACTCGGTTCGGCTTGTTTCCCCTACTCCGCGCTCGGTTAGTTCCCCGAGAATTTCCACTATAACCGATCTCCTTCCGAGTGAAGATCAAACCTCTACAAGTGTATTCTTATCACACACTCTCACAAGTATTGAAAACACCTTCAATACTTTCACAAGAAATTCCTCTTGCTAATCTATAAGATACACTTCTCACAAAAATGATTTAAACAAGTTTTGGTGACAAACACCAATGTACAATATCTCTTGTGTATAATGAATTACAAATGAAGCTCACACTAAGAGATATCAAAATTGATCAATGAATATAAGCTCAAAGAATGAAAAGATTGATCAATGCCTTAGCTAGAAACTTGAATAATGTGAATATATAAAATATGGGTTTGTATGATCATTCAAGTATCTTAAAATGGCTTTAAAACATCATATATATAGCTTGTAAAAGATTGGAGCCGTTTGAAAAGGGAACAAGAAGTTATGGGCAAAAAGTGATAAAAGTCTAAAATCCAACGACTAGTTTCTGGGCCATCAGTTGACTGAGCAAGGCTCATCAGTCGACTGAGCAAAGCCCATCAGTCGACTGATGGAGTTCACTGGTCTAAGGCCAGATTTGCCAAAAATCCAATTTTTCACATTTTTGCAATTTAGCTCAAAAATCAATTTTGAGGCTTGGGGATGTTAAAATATGAGCATCTAAGACTTCTAGTATAGTTTTTGTATCAAAAAATATTCATACAAATTTATAGAGAATTTTTCAAGAATACTAATATTCAGAAAAATACGTTTTTAGGGATAAAACTAGTTATGATCATTCTTGACATGGTTAGATCATATTATGAGCAATATAAATGATCAATGATATCTTTTACAAAAAGTCTAAGCACTCACTCATTATATAAATGCTTCGAGTCTTTGTGATGCTTGATTTTCTTGTGCATATCTTCACTTGTTTGATGTTCTTGATTCTTTCTTGGTTTTGTATAGCACATGTAGATCATTTGAGTTTGTTTCTTGTGAGTGGAAGCATTTGTAAAGCTTGTATGAGAGTTTGTCTACTTCGGTTTGAGGTTATGCTTGGTCAGAGAATATGTCGGTTAAAGTAGCTATCATCATTGGAACAACCGAGTTAAATAACACTATATTAACTTATTGTAATTATCAAAATAAGATTAATTGACTTTAAGGTCAACACATAGCTTTACAATTATTGGTAAATATTGCCTATTATTTATTTATTTAAGGTGCTGTTTGATTTCACTGAAGTTTTAAATGGTGGTCCATTTATAATTAAGAGGTTTTACATTAAAGAACAAAAAACAAACCAAGTCATATATAATTTTTTTTGTGTTTCTTTACATATTTTCTTATTACATCCTTGAAAATCTACAGGCATGAATCGAAATTTATTGACCGAATTGTCTAAAAGATTTGGAGTAAACTCCCATCTAAAATTAAATTTGAAGATGAGGGTCTAGTTGGAATGAAGTCTCGTATAGAGGAGGTGATTTTGTTGTTGGGTGAAGAATCCAATGTTCTTTGCACTGTTGGCATATGGGGATTGAGTGGAATAGGCAAGTCAACTTTAGCAAAGGCCGTTTATTCTCAAATTAAAGATCAATTTGAAGTTTCCTATTTTCTTGATGAAGTTGGAGAAGTGTCAAAGAAGGGCGGTCTCAGAAGTTTACAGCTGCAGCTTCTTTCCGGGACCCTGGGGCTGAAGGATTTGCAGATAGCGAATGATATGGATGGAATTGCACTAATGAAAACAAGGCTGCGGTCTAGAAGGCTTCTTCTTGTTCTTGATGATGTTGATAGTTCAGAGCAATTATAAGCGTTAGCTGGAAGTCATGAGTGGTTTAGTCGGGGGAGTAAAATTATAATAACAACTAGGGATAGGAAACTGCTTGTTGATCTTAATGAGGTCCAAATATATGACGCTAGTTTATTAGATTGTGTTGAAGCTACTAAGCTATTCCATTGGAGGGCCTTTAATGATATGTGTCCTGCAGAAGATTTCGAAGAGCTTTCAGTTCAAGTTATAGAGTATTGTGGTCGCCTTCCTTTAGCTCTTAAAGTCTTGGGGTCTGCACTACATGGCGAAGATTTGGATTTTCGGAAAGATTCATTGTGAAAACTAAGGGAAGTGGGCTCAGATGGAGATGTTCTTAAAAAACCTAAAAATAGGTTTTGATGGTTTAGAAGAAAGGGTGCAAAATACCTTCCTAGATATTGCATGTTTCTTCGAACAAAGGCAGAGAGAACATGTAACAAGAATACTTGACAGTTTCGATTTTTACCCGAAACGTTCAATACCTATTCTTGTTCATAAATCATTGATATATTGTTTGGTCGATAAGGTTTGTATGCATCAATTGATACACGAAATGGGTCGGCGTATTGTTTGTCAGAATCTTCCTCGAGAGCCTGGGAAGTATAGCAGGTTATGGGATACTAATGATGTTGAACGTGTTTTAACAAGAAGCACGGTGAGTAAGTTCTTTAAAATATAATCTTCGATCCTCCATTTGAATTGCAACTAACAAGAAGTAAACATAATAATAAATGAATGTATTAATAGATATTTGTACGTGTATATATTTCTTTGGTTACTAATTATATATATACCGAATTTTGTTTATTTGTGGTTGTTAGGGTACCGAAAGCATTGAAGGCATACTGCTGCATCCGCAATACACATTACTGGATAACCACAAACAAGAATATAAAATTGAAATAGGGACTAAAGCCTTTAAAAAGATGGCCAAACTAAGATTACTGGAAATTCATAACACCTGCATTCCTAAAGGTCCTGATTATCTTCCAAATGAGCTAAAATGGATTGAATGGGACAAATATCCTTCAAATTCCCTGCCAACAACATTTGAAGCAGACATTCTTGTTGGACTTCGACTACATTGCAGTTGGCTTAAACAACTTTGGGAGGGAAGAATGGTAACATTTTCAATTATATATTTATATATATTCCCTCCTTGTCTCCATTTCAAATTAAGTAAGTATTCAGTAATACAACAACCATTGTAGCCATAACAACATCAAATCTATGCACACAACAACAAATATAGATGCACCAGAGCCCACATTGTATCTGAAACTATTTCACAGTTTCATTAATTTCCTCTATATCCAAGAAGCTTTTGTAGGGCAAACATTGACTGCTTAAACCATAAACTATCTTTCTTGCTAGCTAAATCCCAGATATGTTTGGCTGTATTTGCCTTATTACTCTCCATAATATTGCTCAAAATTCTTCTCTTCAAGTGATCACAGTCACTAGGCTTCAGTCCAATATTTAACAGGTAGATTTTGAATTTTACTCCATCCCAAATATCAGCCTTGACATGCTCATCCAGCCCAGCTATAATGACTGAACTTTTTGTAAGTTTGGATATAATTGGGAAGTAGGTGAACTAAAGATTGATATTTATGTGTGAATTTCTAGCTGATTAAAATTTAGATTTTTAGACCACCCGCTTCACGGTTGAATTGTCTTGTGAAAATGGTAGAATTAATGTACTCATCATGGAGATCGCCCCCACCAAAATTCATCTAAAAACTCAACCATTTATCCCCTCGAAAAGGGAAGTCCGTTGTTATTTAGTTAAAAGAATGAAGCTCTTTATGGAATTTGACTATATATAAGTATATCAACTTTGTCATATTATAAACAAAGTACTATATTTTAAAACTTTTAAAAGTCACAGTATAACTTTATAAGTTTGGGGTGAAAGATTAGATATAAATTAATACATATATAAGTTTAAAGCGGGCACGAGTGATATACTAGACTAAGGCCGATACTTTTTTGTCTTGAATTAGAATTTTTACTTTGAGTTGTATATTTCTATTATGTTTGGCACAAAAGATACATACTTTTAATTTGAGATGTTCAGTTATATTAATTTGAGAAAAATACGTTTCTAAATTCAATACATCTATATCTATATCTTTATCTATACTATATATAAAAGTAAGAATAACTTAAGTGTTCCCCCCCCCCCCCCCCACACTTTTTGTGAAGACAAATATGCCCTTTGATTTTAAACAAAAGAGTTTAAAATTTACATTAAATAAAATAGTATAACTCTATATATATGTATATTAATATTAGTATTCTAAATAAATTTAAACTCTACTTTATTTGGTTAAAATAATTAAACAAAGATTTTAAGCTTTACATTAAACAGAACACTATAAGTGTATAACTCCATATATTTTTATATTAGTATTAGTATTTCAAATATTTGAACTCTACTTTATTTGGTTAAAATAGTTAAACAAATTAGGTATTTTGTACGTATAATACTTCTATATAAATTCATAACAAATTTCACAAGAAGGAACTCCATATATTTTTATATTAATATTAGTATTACAAATAAATTTAAAGTCTACTTTATTTGGTAAAATAATTAAACAAGACACTATAAGTGCATCTCCAAAGATCTTTTAAAATTTACATATTTTGTTAAAAAAAATAATGATCTAACCGGTGTGTAAAAGTGGAATTTGTGTTAAATGAATGTGTAAAACAGATCCTTGGTTTACACCGCCACCTCATCTTTCTTTCTCCTTAATTATTTTATAAAATTTTAAAATGTAATAACTTTTAATACAAAATATAGATTTTAACAAAAATTATATATTTGGAATATACTCATCAATTGTCCGAAAAAAAAAATTACACTCATCAAGAGCTACAAAACAAGATGCATTTTAAAAGAAAATATGAAATATTACATAAAATAATATATAATATATGTTTATATCTCATTGGTTCTTTTAAAATTTACACAAGAGTTTACAAAATGTACTATTGGAGCATTTTGTTTAGACTTCAACATTTTTTGTAAATAAATGGTTGACATATAGGATTTACACAATGGTTGGAGATGCTCTAACTGTCTAATTTCATATATTTTTATATTAGTATCAGTATTCCAAATAAATTTAAACTCTACTTTATTTGGTTAAAATAATTAAAAGAATTATATGTGTTGAATTAGATATTTTGTATAAGACTTATATATAAATTCACAACAAACTTGGCAAGAAGGATGCTATTTAATATATTGTACTAAAATTAAGAAGTTTTTTGGTGAATTAGAATCTCGTTCCAAAACTACCCTACACAAATGTATGTATTCTAAACTTTACTTAACTGCTTCTAACATTATAAATTAAATTTAAATTTATTCATATACTATAAAACTTATTTGTTTATTTATAATTATGTTAATGTTTAAGAGTATCTCCAACCGTAGTGTATAATTTTAGTTTATCTAAAATTTACACGTTTTGTTAAAAAAAAGATCTCCAGCAGCCTTTTAAGAAACTTTGACACCTAGGATTTGTGTAAAAAGGTTGTGCAAAATACAAACCCAATTTACACAACCACGTCAGATAATCTCACGTCTATTTTTCCTCATCCCGTATCTAGAAATAAATGGATTTGAAAAGTAAGGGAATAAATATAGGATAAGTTCTACTTGTGCGTATCTAATTGGTTGTTTAATATGTACACAAAAGTTTAAAATAGACTGTTGGAGTACAAAATGAATTCTTTATTATTTTTGTGTAAATTCCACTTTGACACGTAGGATTTACACAAATTTATACAAGACGATTGGAGGTGCTCTAAAGTAAAGAAAATGAAAACTTTTTAATTGTGGCTTAGTAAAACATTCATTTTAATTTTTTGTACTATTTTAACATTTTCGCTGTTATATTAATTCATTATTTATATATGAGTGTTATATTATTATTTGGCAGTCAGATAAAACATTTATGTTATAAATTATCGAGCTATATAATCTATTATTTATATGGATGTTATATTATTGTTTGGTACTGTGCTAAATCAATGTTTTGAAAAACGCACTACGAGGCGTGTTATTGCTTTTTTGGCGGAGAAACGCTATATAGCGAGGGTGTACTTGCGTTTTAACCAAATTGCTTAAGCAATTTGATGACGTGGCATGCAATTCCATGCTATACGCACACAATTTGATGCAATCATCCAATTTCGCACCCTATTTGGACAAGCCATTTAAAAAAAATTAAGGGCAATCGAGTAAGATATAAGTTAAAACAAACCCTAGCCTCGTTGGCTGTTCTTCTCTCTTCTTCTCCCCCTCTTCTCAGACGAAAACTCTAGCTCGATCTGTTTTGGGCGTTAGGGTTTGAGCAAATTAGGGTTTGTTATACTAGTCGATGGTAGTGGGTGGAGTTGGTAGAAGGTTGTTCTCCCGTTTGAGCCAGCTTCTCCTCATCTTCTCCGGTTCCCATTCTTCCTCGCTCTTCTCAATAGAACGAGAACGTAATCCTTTTTCCTTTAAGTCTTTAATTGAGTTTCTTTTTCTTTGACTGAAAATTATCATGCCTATTTTTTAATTAATTTAGTATTCATTTAATTTAATGAATTTATTTAGTTAAAGTATTTTATACACATTTTATAACTAATTTAATACTCATTTGATTAATTTATTTCGTTAATTTATTTTATACAATGCCTAGGTAAATAAAAAAATAGTGAATATTTAGATAAAAAAGAGAGTGAATATTTAGTTTTTCTTGTATACTCTCGGGTTTATATTTTCTTGTATACTCTATGAATATTTAGATGATAGTGAGATAGAGTTGGATGGCACCGATTAGTTTTAGTTTATCATTTGAAAATTTTTACTTAATGACTTGATGAGTTTGAAACTTTTAATCTGTGTTGAATTTATGTTACTTGGATTTTTATATTTTTGTTATTCGAAGTCCTTTAATGGATTTTTATTAATGTTCTTAAGTATAATATTATTTTTAATTTTTTTTATTACTACGCTATTTACTATCTGAATTGCTTACTCTATTACGCAATTTATGAACTCTACACAATTCTCAAACAAAAACGCAACGCATTATGCTATCGCAATTTAAAACACAGGATAAACATTCATATTATACATTATCGAGCTATATAATCTATTATTTATATGAGTATTGTATTATTGTTTGGACTATGCATAAAATCCACATACGTTTAATAGAATTAACAATCTACCAATTCTTAAAACTTATTAAAAATATATTACTTTCTTATATATCTGATCAAGAGTATCCTTAACTACCTATGTACTAATAAATTTCAACGTGATAAATTCCTATCATGTTTCTACAATATTTTTCTATAGTTGACCAATTATATGATTTTCTTATAAATATTAATTGAATTTTACACCTGATACTATATTTTTGTTTATTTGTTATTATTTTTATTTCATACTAATTATTCAATTCTTAGTATATATGTATTCATTAATGAATATGAACTTTGTTAAGCACAAAAACCACATGTAATGCACGTCACAAACACTAGTGTTACTATGCCAGGAAGGGTTTTAGGCGACGTACACTAATAAGGTTCGTCTCCTAAAACTCACTTAGGCGACGTACACTAATGTTTGTCTCTTAAAACTTAACTTAAGCGACGTACGCCAATGTACGTCTCCTAAAACTCCACTTAAGCGACGTACCACAATGTACGTCTCCTAAAACTCCACTTAAGCGACACACATAAATGTACGTCTCCTAAAAATGCACTTAGGCGACGTACATTAATATCCGTCTCTTAAAACTTAAGTGACGTACATTAATGTACGTTTCCTAAAACTCAACTTAAGCGATGTACATTAATGTACGTCTCCTAAAATTCACTGAAGCGATGATCATCAATGTACGTTGCGTAAAATGCCCACTTAGGCGGCGCACATTGATCAATGTACATCGTTTAAAGATATTTTCCCGCCGCAATCTTCAACGAAATTTTAAATATTTGAAAAATCTAAAAATTCACTTAGGCGACGTGCATTGATTAATGTACGTTGCGGAAAATTCCCACTTAGGTGATGTACGTTGATCAAAGTACGTCGCTTAAAGATATTTTCCTGCTGCAATTTTCAACGAAATTTTAAATATTTGAAAAATCTAAAAATTCACTTAGGCGACGTGCATTGATTAATGTATGTTGCGTAAAATTCCCACTTAGGCGACGTACGTTGATCAAAGTACGTCGCTTAAAGATATTTTCCCGCCGAAATTCGTTTTAAATATTTGAAAAATCTAAAATTCACTTAGGCGACGTACATTGATTAATGTACGTTGCGCAAAATTCCCACTTAGGCGACCTACAATATCAATGTACGTCGCTTAAAGATATTTTCCCGCCTCTATTTCCATCGAAATTTTAAATATTTGAAAAAGCTAAAAATTCACTTAGGCGATATACATTGATTAATGTACGTCGCGTAAAATGATCACTTAGGCGACGTGCATTGATCAATGTACGTCGCTTAAAGTTATTTTCCCGCCGCAATTTCAAATGAAATTTCATATATTTGAAAAATAAGACCATTTTGAATTTTTAAAAATTTAGATTTTATATTATTGATATTTTAAAATTAATTAATTTTATTTTGTAAAACCTACATATTTTATAGTTTAACCTTTTTATAATTTATATTCAATAACTTAATGATTATTACATTAAATACTTTTTTTAAGGAACAAAGTTTGTAATTAATATTTTTTTATTAGTACTTTTAATTATTTGCAAATCCTTTTGTTTAGTCGTTAAAATATGAAAAATATGTTTTTTCTATTTATAATCTAGTTATTTTATAATCCTTAAGTATTGTACTAAACTTAAAACTAGTCATACTAAAATTAAATAGATGGTCTGCATCTTAAGTAAACATATAGTTTTTTCGTGATTAAGAAATTAATAATAGCTCGAAACGTTATAATGCATTTTATCTAAAAGCATGATTTTGCAGATTAGTTTAGTAAAACATCATTGTTTTATATTCTATGAAGCACAGATATAGACATGGGTATCGGATGTATCGATATAGTGCTACTGCAAAATTAGAAATTAAAAAAATGTAGGATATGATACGTCTTCGATGCGGATTATAAAAAATAATTATAATATATATATATATATGTGTATATTTAATTATACAGCTATAAGAATTTTATAAATTTATGAACAATATCATTAATATTCATAAAACTAATGTAAAATATTAGAGATAATATATTTATTTATAAGTATGGGTGTATACGGATCGAATACCACACTATTATGCTTATCTTTTTTAAATATGCTATCCAAATCATTATCCCTATTTATTCGGATAGTATACTCAATTATTCTTATCCTACCGGATTCGGATAATATTCCTATTTTTTGATATATATATAACTATAATTATATATACGTTGTCTTATGTTTTGTGTAAACTTTAAACTCAAATAACGAATTCTTTTATTTATCCTATATAACATAATTCACATTAAATTATAAGATAACCATCACATAAATTCAAATGACAAATCAAAGTTGAAAATCAATAGCATTTAAATTTGATACTATCAAATCGCATATATTGTACATACGACTTACGAATTCTTGTATAATTTATTCCGTTTAACTTTCTATATTTTGCTTAAAAATATGTAATTTCCTAAATTTAGAATATTTACACATCAATCTTAATCCTTCCTCTTTTGATGATCAAATCCTGAAATGCTTAATCCAACATATTAAGGGAATGTTTGTTTTACACTTTTGAAATCTAAATAGAGACCGTTCAGATTTCAAATATGCTAAAAATATATGTTTGTTTGTTTGTTTAAGTATTTTTTCCATAACTACCCTCACCTGCTCAATGAATATTGACAGAATTGTAATCTGTCCCTGTAAGCTAAAGCACATATTATGATTTCCAATTTTTTTTGTCTTATACATTTTTTCTTAGTAATGATATTATCAATTAGGTGTACTAAAATTGATGCACCAAATTTCCGTATGTAGCCAAGCATAAACCTGTGTTGAAGTATATTATATAATTAGTACATTTATTATTAGTTTAATTAATTGTATTTTTGATTTAACCAACATACAAGGACTTAGATTGGGGTTGAGGGTTGTACTTCTCGCTTTTTACATCTTTGTATTCTCAAAGTTTACATGGGAGGCCATACACAAGGAAAAATAATTAAACAATGAGTTTTTCTTTATAAAATTGTCATACACTTTGTATTTGTGCACCTGTCTTTGTCTCCCAGTGGTGTCTTAAAGATATGGTACTATGATTCATTATTTCTTTAATCTATCTTATTATTATGAATTTTTTATATCAAGTTCAACATGATTCACTTTACCATGCCTATTGTTTTCTATGTATTTGGTGCATTTTATTTTTCATACCTTTTACATAATTTTTAATTAGAATCATTGTTGCGCCAAATTTCCGCAGGTGGCTAAACATAAACATGTATTGAAGTATATTATATAATTAGTACATTTATTATTAGTTTAATTAATTGTATTTTTAATTTAACCGATAGAAAGAGAACTATTGTCGACTATAAAAAAAATTATCAAAACACTAACCAATATCCACTATTCTGTTGAACTATTAATATGATTCATTTATAATAATAATAATAATAATAATAATAATAATAATAATAATAATAATAATAATAATAATAATAATAATAATAATAATAATATGTTTGAAAAGAGAGAACGAACCGTGTATATTTCAAAAAATTGGTAATCTGTCTTGTATTTTTTTGATATGGCTTATGTATGTATATATCATCGTGAATTTGATTTTGAGTAAAAGATTTTAATTCTAGTTTGAGTAGAATAAAAGGAGTAAAAGACATAATTTTGTTTTAATTATTTTTTTTTAATTTTATTTTGAATAATACAACATGATTTTCATTAGTAAAATAATTTCGAACATAATTTTTATTAGTAGAATAATTTGATACTATTCTGAATTTCATTTTAAATAAAAGACATAAAATATATAATTTTATTTTAAGTAAAAAATATAAAATACATAATTTTATTTTAAATAGTACAATCTGTGTTGGCTAAATCCACTTCCCACGCCCAAATCTACTTCCACTAACTCTCAGATCATCCACCACCGCCACCACCGTGCCTCTCCTCTCAAAACTCTCACATTCTGAGTGCCTGGGTTGGGTATAATTCACCTCCTTTACGTCTTCCAATTCAACTATTAGCAAGTCTATTACTAACAGATTACATTAAAATGGGGACCCGGCACCTCCCTTCTTATGGTTCAGGGCCTTGACGTTAACAAATCTATCAAGTGTTTTTTTTAGGCTTTCTCTCCATTGCTGGAAATTCTTTCATTAAGATGAAAAACATTTGCTGGAGTTTCTATACAAAGTTGTCTTTTACAATTATGTAGACGCAATTTTAGAGCTTCATGAGCAGGTGTAAATGCAATATGTTGATAATGCAAACACGTAACTATAGTTGGATTCATGATACAATTTCTACTTAGTCGTTGAAATGGAAATCTGGTTTGTATGTTCAAGATTTCACGAGTTCCTTTTGGAAACCTTTGGTGAGCAATGGGATTGGGGTGGGTGGGGGCTAACTGAGCACTTTTTACGGTCTGGTTTTTGGGACCCACTGTTCTTTTGACACCAGATATAACAAGAACTAAGAATAGCAAGCCGCAGCCAGAAAAATGAAGTAATTTGGATAGACATTTTTTCTGTAATTAGCAACGATAGGGTGGTCATGTTGTCAAAATCCAGTAAGATATATGGTCACCTCTAGGAGGGTGTTTAAGTGAGATCAGGTGAACCAGCAGTGGATAAACAGAATCAGTAATAATCAACAAGCACCCACCATGTTGCGTTTAATGCAAAAGCAGCTATAAGAAGGTCTAGGATTGATCTGGGCTGCTAAGTGATAAACGCTTAATATTGTCATTCATACGCTCATTTTCAGCGTTGTTTGGCGTGTTTATTTATCTAAAGCTACTCGTTTTGCCAACTTATTTCGCGATTAGTCTCGTAGCACTTTTGTATTTAACAATGCTTAGAAAGGCACATTTTGTATTTATTTTGGTGTCTTTAGATTTCAAAAAATATTGTATTTTATACAATGCTGGAATTTTTCATGGGACAAAAGGAATCCAAGAAAGTGGAAGTCTCCATATCCATGTGATTAAAGAGCATCTAAGAAAATGAAAGTCTCCATGTGATTAAAGAGCATTTAAGAAAGTGGAATTCTCTATGTGATTAAAGAGCATCCAATATGGTGGATTTATCCACCAAAAATAAAAAAAAGGCATTGCTTATTTTTGACATCCAACACAACACTCCTATTTATAGTCCTCATTGTTGCTTTGGAGAGGAGTCTTTTTATTACTTCTCATTTCTCAATTTATAGAGAGCTTGTAATAGTTTTTTCTAGAGAGAGAAATAGAGTTCAGTTTTATAATTCTTGTCTCTACATTTATTATGGAGTAAATTTCTTTGCTAAGGCTAAAAGATGAAATTTGCAATGCATTAATTATGTAAGTTCAATTCTCATTCCTTTGTTAATATTGTTAAATACTTTTTGAATCCTTCATCTTCTCTATTTTTTCAACCATTCATAAGCTAGTAAGACAATTTTCATATGATGATTTGACTTTATATGCTTTGTATACATAGATCTCAAGCATTAATGAGGAAATCATACACTTATGTATTTCTTACTAGCCTATGTCCACTGTTTCTTTGAATGAGATACTTTTCATTGCCAAGCATAATTAGTCTTTGAATATTCATGAAAATAGCATAAATTTGAGATTTTAATCTTTAAATACTTTAATGATATGTTGAGTGCTTTCTACACTTTATGTGATTTTAAGACTCATCATCTTCTTAGTTAAAGTGTTGCCAAAGAGGATCTTTTAAATTTATGTCATAAACAACTTCATTAATCATTTTAAGGATTCAATTTGTATTTATCAAAAAAAGTCTATATAGGACGGTTTGACCTCCACCTAGACCTCCCAATTTTAGACAAATGAAATGTTATGATTTATCGAGCTAAACTCCTTGTAGTTGGCCATTTTCATAATCAAGTCATTTGCCTAGGAAAAACTAACAATGAGTTCTTAAATGCCTAGTTTAAAGTTATGCCTTTTCTTTTTGTGTATTTTAAGTTTGAATCTTGGTTGACATTATATGGGAATGAGTTGCACTTGCTTCACACCCTTTGTCACAAGATAAAAATGAGAGATACACTTGTGTTGATTTTTACTTACACCCTTTATTTATATGGCATTTATATGGGAATAGGTTGCTTTTGCTCCACACCATTTTGCTTAGAAATGAGTAAAATATTCAACACTTAGGAATCGCATTGAGAACTTTGAATGAGGTTGATTTTACTTAACTTTGCAAAACAAATGAATTCTATAATGCCATAGCCTTATCTCATCTATTTTACATCATTTTAATTTTTATTGCAAGACTTTAAAATCAATCATTAAAACCAACCAATTAAATTGTTTTAACAAAACCTTGGACTCGTAATCACCACATCGTCTTTCCGACTATCCTTGTGGTTCAACACTTGGACTTACCAAGTATTATAACTTGACAACCTGCATTTGGGTACCTAAGTACGGAAGTATTTTCGGCGCGTCACCAAGGGACACCCAATGGGATAGTTAATCAATTAATCAATCACTCTTGTCTCAGCTTTGTAAAGGTCCTCCTAGTCTTTATCTTTTGCCCTACTTTTTAACCATATCAAGTGGTATCCAAGCTTCTTAGGATCAAAGACTTTCATATTAGATTAGTAGAATATGAATGGGCCAAGAAGTATTGCAAGGCTTGCCTAATCTCATAAGCGCAGGGGTTAGATTTTAAGATTTCAACAATTGGTTGTCCGAGGTATTTGATAGTATATGAAAAAGATTTTTCTGACATTTAACATGGAAATACTATATATTTTTTTGATGAACAACGATTATATTTTTTTAATTTTTTTTTGATAGCAATCGAAGTACTAACATAGTTTTATATAATCCAATTTATATGATAGAAAACGTGACCCTGCTTGAACTGTAATTGAACATGACATGATAGTGAGATATATTGAAATAGTATTTGATAGCAATGCTTAACATAATACTACTAGTCACTTTTCTCTCTGTATCTTCTTATTTCTTTTTGTAATGGCTCCTTTCATTTCCTTTAATTATAATTATGTAGCTCTATAGATATTAGATTATGCCTCCGAAGAGGAGACATCCCTCGTCTGCGGCCACACTCGCTTCCCTGCATGAGGTAGCTGCACAACGCTTTGCACCTACAGCAGCTCCCACAGGAGCTCCAGAGGACGACGCTGCACCGCTTCCATTGGAGATACTGCCAGCTACTACAGCTCTGATTGCTATAGAGCAGTCGACTGCCGCTAGCACCGCCACTACCGGGCGCTCGTTTTCTCGTAGCATTTGCTGCAAGAGTAGAGGCGATTATTTACATCTTTAATATATTTTTTTTCTATTTTTTTGCTTTATAATATTAAAAATGTTACTAATTATAATGTATATTTTATTCTATAGGTGACTCGGCCTCCACTTCCACTTCCACCTCCTCCACTCGCACCCGTGGCATATGCGTGTGTAAGAAGACACACGAGGAGGTGCGGAAGAAGGGGAAGAAGATTACCTTCCCCAGGTCCTTGAGCTTCTTCGACGCGATATTGCCAGTGGTTCCTTTACCGACCAGCAGCCATAGGCATTTGTTTTACTTTATTTTTGTAGTTGAATATTGAATATTTTTATGAGCATTGAACATTTTTTTACCTTGTACATATTTTGTATATTTTAGACCTTATGTAAATATAATTCAAAATTTTATTAGATAATGAGAATTATATGTTTGTGAACTAGTGTGTATGAGAATGATTTGTTTGGGATTACAACTTGTGATATAAAGTGCAGGTTTTTGTGTTTGAAATGCAGTTTCGGCTGAAGGGATTACTGTAATTTTTAGTAATTTTATCAATTATGATTTTTCACTTAGGCGATGTACTTAAACCATGTACGACGCCTAGTTATCCCAGTTAGGCGGCAAACACAAAAAGGATACGTCACCTTAGATTTAACTTTAGGCGACGAACATAAAATAGTACGTCGCATAAAAGATACTTATAGGTGACGAACATAAAAAGCGTACGTCACCTTAGATTTACCTTTAGGCGACAAACATAAAAAAGTACGTCGCATAAAAGATAATTATAGGTGACGAACATAAAAAGCGTACATCACCTTAGATTAGGCGACGAACATAAAAGAGTACGTCGTATAAAAGATAATTATATGTGACGAGTAAAAAAAGGTACGTCGCCTAAGATATATCTCCAGGCGACGAACGCAAACACTACATCGCTTAAGTGTAAAATGTATGCGACGAACAAGCGAATCTTAGGTGACAGGTTATACAGTCGAAGCCTAAGTATTACTTATGTGTACGTCGCCTATGAATCACTTAGGTGACGTACATATTGTACGCCCCCTAAGTGATACTTAGGCGACGCGCCTTTATTTGTACGTCGCCTAAACCATATGTCACGTGACTTATGTGACGGAGCTTAGGTGACACGGGATTCGTCGCTTAAATCTTAGGTGACGAACAAGCTTTACTTAAGCGATGTACAGTGTACGTCGCCTAAACCCCCGCTGGGCATAGTGTGTTAACAAAGAACATGGATAGTGCTATGATCGGATGAAATGTTAAATAAGTAGGCCATAAGCAGTGTGTCAAAAAAGTTGTGGTGGGCTACAACCCTGATCAGTGCACCACTGAATCTGCCTTTCATAGTACTAACTATTGATGTTATCTTGTTTTAAAATATTAAAAAATAAAACACAACTCTATTATTATTATTGGTGTTGGTTATCTATTTTTGTATCCTATTTTTTGAGGTTTTTTGGGTGTAGTATACACCCCACACCTACATGTGTGTTTCATACTCTCTTATGAGATTTGGTCATTTAGTACATACCCTCTTAATTTATGATTTTTTCAAAGATAGAGCCGGGTTTTGAATTAATTTTAGGCCATGGAAGTATGAAAAAAATTATACATACCAAGCATAAAATAAAAAAAGAAAATGGTGATTTAATTAATACATGTTACAAGAGAATAACAAGTCCAATTTGCTTGATTTAGTTAATTCAGCTACGTACCTTGACTGAATAACATAACACAGAACATGTTAATTTTTATAATCCCAACTAATTTAATTTTTTTGGTTGTTCTTTTATAACAGCGGAAGAAGAAGCTGAAAAAACTTAAATATGTCGACCTTAGTTATTCGCGGAACATAGTCGGGATTTCACACTTGGGAGAGGCTTGTAATCTTGAGGAACTGATTCTTCAAGAGTGTACAAGTTTGGTAATGGTTGACATATGTATTGGATTTTTCAAAAAGCTTGTTTGCTTAAATTTGGATGGGTGTGAAAAGCTTAGAAGCCTTCCAGAAGTTATTCACTGGGAATCTCTTGAGGTTCTCAATCTTTCTGGCTGCGTCAAACTTCAAAATTTCCCAGAGATTCGTGAAAATATGGACAATTATTGCAGCTATATTTGGAAGAAACCGCTATAGAAGAGCTACCTTCGTCAATTGGTTACATCCACAACCTTGTTTTGATAGATTTATGTGGGTGCAAAAATCTTGAGATTCTTCCGAGAACCCTTTGGACACTGAAACGTTTAAAATCACTTGTTCTCTCTAGCAGCTCAAAAGTTGAAAAATTACCGGATGAGATGGGGAATTTAGATTGTCTAGAAGAGCTTCTTTTAGATGGAACTGCTGTAGTAGAGCTACCCCCCTTCATTCAATGTTTGAAAAATCTCAAGGTCTTATCCTGCCGCAAGAGATTATCTCAATCACCGACTTCATTTTTCCAGTATTTGTTTCAACTTAGTAAACGTCAAAAAATCATGGGTTTGGTGTTGCCTCGAATTTGGGGTTTAACTTCGTTAACACAGCTAGATCTCACTGACTGCAATTTGTTAGCAAGCCCCGGTGGTCTTGGGTCATTGTTGTCTTTGAAAGAGTTGCATCTTGGAGGAAACAAATTTGAAAATCTACCAAGCCTCAATCAACTTTCTCAACTTGCTCACCTTGAGTTGAATCGTTGTGAAATGCTTCGAGAGAGCTGCCAGAGCTTCCGTCAGGAATAAGGAGATTGTTTGCAAATGACTATGTATCATTGAGTCTCTCTGCGGATCGATTTGCCATGTGCAAACTAGGGTATTTTTGGTTCCAAAATTGCAGGAGATTTCTCGATTGTGGAGAGAAAGAGATTATAGCTAGTCCATTGTTGCAGAGAAGGCTTGAGGTTCTTTATTAACTTCTATATAAACACATATGTATTTTAGGTGCGAGTTTATATGTAATATATATATTTTTGTACGAGTCAAGCTCCAGAAAGGTTTCCTTCTTTTAACTAAAGAACGGATTTCCCTTTTTAGGGGGTAACTGGGTGAACTAAAGATTGATATATATGCGTGCATTTTTTTGATTTTTTTGATGAAATTTGGTGGAGTTATTTAGTTATCGCGTAGATCATTCCCACCAAATTTTATAAAAAAAAATGCAATCATTTACCTTTTTAAAAGGGGAAGTCTGTTCTTTAGTTAAAAGAATGAATCCCTTTTTGGAGTCTGACTAGCTATATGTATATGCATATAATGTTTTTATTGATACAACTTTATTGTATTATTGGTACGTGCAGAGAACCGTGAAAAGCTATAGTGGTATCCTTGAAAACATCATACTTCCGGGAAGAGCTATTCCTGGGTGGTTCCCAGATCACACTTTTACGAGGCATTCAGGTTTGTTGGAGTTTCCTCATAATCCTAAAATCAAGGGGTATAGCTTTTTTTGTCATTTTGGAAGTGGTAAATAAAGTCAAATCATGTAAATTGGCTGAGTTCGATGATGAAGATGACCATCGTGAGCATTTACGCTGGTCGGGCCTACGACATGACGGCCCGATTAAAGTCGTCGGAGTGGAGTTATCGTTCACGGCGCCTGGTCCACTCAATACAGCAAAAAGCAATTTACCTCAGGGATACAGACAACATTATTGGCCAGGAGCATATGGGCTATCGAACTTCAGATGATTTTCATTCGTGCATTGATTGTCGTGGGGAAGAGTGTGGATGAATTGAGGTAGGTATTAGATCGTTTGGCCTAGACATATTGGTAGTGAAAAAATGGGGGGTACGTCTAGTATTCAAGGATGATGGTGATGGTGATTATTATGACGGTGGTGGTGATGATGATGATGATGATTATCTTGATGATGATGATGATGATTATCTTTCACCTATGACGGACGGGATGATACAGCGGATAAAGTTGGGGAAGCGGCTTGGGAAGCCGCTTTGAAGAAGATGAATAAGAAGAATAAGGAGCATAGAAGAATAATAAAATGCTTAATTTCCTTCATTTCCTTTACTAGTTACATTTAATGCTTCCTTCCATCCCTTACAAATTTTTTATTTTGTCTCAAGTTTTCCCTTTTTCCTTTTTTTTTTCTTTCATTTACTTGGGTACTATAGAACTTTGATAATTTAATACCTGATTAGATAATATTTTTTACCAGTCCCAGCTTAAGATAACATTCTAAATTAATAATTCGCTAAATTTATAGGATAGTAGTTTATGAAAACTTCATATAGGTCTTATGTAATATATAAATTAATAATTTCCTAATACATACTGCCTTACGCATTTCATGTGTCTTTGTTGATTTAGTTACATGTATGGCATGTTGTGTTACTGTAAGTGTTGGGTACATTTAAATCTACTTATCACTTTTGAGTACATGTAAGTTTATCGGTTGATTCTTAAATTTTACCAGATTAAAGAAATAGTTAACCAAGTGAAAAACCAAATACAATGTACAATATTTAAAAAAAAATAAAAGATCAACTTGATAAACTAATAATTATTAATTTATTGATTAATTTAGTATTCTAGAAATTATAGCTTTTATCAGGCCCCAAGACTATAAATTAGAGAGGTTTAACTGCACTTTTTCTTTTCCATTTTTTTTAAAAAAACTAAAATAAAGCAGCTTAATTAATTCTACTCTGCAATTTTGTAGATTTACTTGATTTGTTTCATTTCTAAATATTGGGAAATGTATTTGTCTCAAATTATTTATGTAAAATGTATTTGTAAATTAGAGAGGTTTAACTGTTCTTTTTCTTTTCCATTTTTTTTAAAACTAAAATAAAGCAGCTTAATTAATTCTACTCTGCAATTTTGTAGATTTACTTGATTTGTTTCATTTCTAAATCTTGACAAATGTATTTGTCTCAAATTATTTATGTAAAATGTATTTGTAGAGTAAATTATTTTTTATATTTTTCTTAGGCGTTAAATAATTATCTTAATACATATTATCCTCCCACAATTTACGAATAACCTTTTTAGCAATGCGTTTGTGGGAGGGTGAAGACTCCTTGTTCAAATTTAAGGCTGCGTGATTTAAAAATTTGTTTTAAGTTTATACATTTAATTAGTTGTTTACATTTAATTTGATTCAGAACAAAGAAAAATAAGAGAAAATAATGAGTGTGAGGGTGGTAGCTAGAATCACGTGGAGGTGGCAGTGGAAATTAAAGAGGTGAAAAAAGAGTTGTGTATGTCATTAGAATAATTGAGCCTCTTTTTTTTCTTGTCTTAAGAGTATTGCCATGTAAAGTGAGGTGTTTCAAAAGCGCCACTCTTAATATTCTTCGCATCCGAAGAGATATAGATGTCATCATAGTGTGGCCGTCAAAAGGGGGTAACATTAAAACTTGAATTTTTCAAAAATGGTATTAAAGTAGAAGAATGACTATTAATCTAAAATGAAAGGAGTAATATAGACGTAGATGTATGTTGTGAATTTGGGAAAATTCCATGCTTATATAGTATCTAATTAAATCGTCGAGTCATTTATGGATCATATTTGTTTTTGCAAGTTATAAATGAGTTTGTACTGAATCTCCATTTACCCGCTTAGCAACTATTTTCCCCACTCCTGTCAGAATAGGCTAAAGATTTGTAGCTTGTACTTGGATTTTGTCAACTACATTTGATTATTTTTAAATCTATTGTCACAAATTAATGGCACAATGGTTGTTAGTTATTTTAGCACACTAAACAAAAAATTGGACTTTCTTTTTACTTTATTGTTTTAAACATATATACCATGCCAATTTTGTGGAAAGTGTCTACTAAGATCATCTTCGCCACCTTTTATCAAAAAAATATATCCGTCAATGCCTAAAAGTGGACCGTCCATCTTTTTTTAAAAGAGATGATTGTCCTTTCTAGAATGGAGTTGTGTATATAGATATAAAAGAAGATAAAACCCACTTAAACTTGATAAGAATTTGAGGATTTTGTTGAGATAAAAAAGCACTCCCCATGGTAAAAACAAATTTCCATAACTAGGGATAGAGGAAGCAACTTTTTTTTTTTTTTTTTGGTCTTTCCCCAAGTTGTCCTGTACACCACACTGGATATGAAACTCATACCGAGTCGCAAAACTGAGCTTCCCACTAGCCCAAAGGAATTTGTACTAGAGGGGATTGTACAAGTCGCGAAACTGCCGCTAGCCCAAAGGAATTTGTACCAGAGGGGATTCTAACACGAGATCTCCCGCTAATTAGATTGATATCTCACAAGAATTCACTGTTGCCACTGGGCCAACCTGTAAACCTACAGGTTAGCAAGCAACTATATTGAATATGGCAAGCAAAAAAGTATAAACAGACAAAAAAATCTTCAAAATGCTATTGGCACTATATGTTACAACAATAAATAAAATATAAAGCAAAATCCACACATACTCCTTCCATTTCATGAGCAAAATTATAGCTCTTGTTTCTATTTTTACATCTTTAATATAAAGAAAATCATAAGGACATATTGAATAGCAAACCACGTAAACGTATGGATTGAAAAAGGAAGAAGTATGAACTCAATTGTAAAACTATGATGCCCTCCTCTTTAGATGAAGCACCAAAATGGCGACCATTTTGTTAACACTAGTAGATTTCTTGTTAGTTGATACATTTTTATCATTATCAACACCCCTGCCAGTTGTGGTGGTGGTGGTGTTTTCCTAGAAAGATTTGATGGAGGTGGTGGTCAAAGTGGGGGCTTTGGTTTCCAACTCCAAGTTTTTGAAGCATTAGCATTATCTGCATCTGTATTTGATGGAGCTTCCATCAACATCAATTCAACACAATGATCTTTAACAACCTGGTGATGGTGCAACAAAATTCACAAATTTAATACATCTTACATATATTTCCTTAACTCAAACATAGAGACAAAGTACCATGTACGTATATTTTATATAGACAAAATTTCTCATACGGACCGAATTGTACAAACTGAACCTTTAGAGACAGTTTTTCATTGCTAAAAACATCTCCCTTATGTTTTAGCAATAGAAAACTGTTGAAAAAGGTAGTTCATATGAGAAATAACTCTATATCTAGATATCTACATACTACATATATATCTACACACACTAGACGTGGCACACTCGATGCACGAGTAATGTTGTATCTAACAATTCTTGATATTTAATGTGTTTTTAGAACATTTTGAGGCAATGTGAAAATGTTTGTTAAGTGGCACGAGTTTAAAGGTCATGGGTTCAAATACCAGTAGAGTTATTATTATTCATTTTTTTTTTGTTAAAGAAGCATAAGTTTGTAGTTTCATGTACGTACTAAAGTGTTCTTCTCCCTAAATATATAGTAATATATATAAATACAGTTGGGCTCTAAAGCATATGGTCCTTTCCCACACCGAGCCTGCTTTAGAGAATTTACTTATCCACTAAGGGTGTGTTTGGTGCATCGGATTAGAGGGTTGGATCGGATTATTTAATCCCACCCGAATAGAATAAAAAAAATCCCACTTCATAGGTGGGATTTGTTAATTTTCTCTCATGGTGGGATAAGAAGCTTTAGTTGGATAAATAATCTGCCCCGATACCCAATCCCGACAAACACCAAAAATAGGATGGTATTAGCTTATCCTATCCCACCCTTTCATCTGCAAGTTAAAATACAGCCTAGCGGTTCCAAGAAGAGGTGTAAACACCAACTAACACAGGTTGTACCATTGCTAAAAAATAAATGAACCTCCACTACGGTTCATATGACAAAAGGTAGGAAGAACACACAACGGGCCAAACATCCATCAATTAGGAGTGATGAAACAAAAACTAATAACAAGTGATGAAAAGCTCTTAACAAACAAGATGACAAAGTATGTAAAACAAAGGATATAGATGACAGTCAACTAATAATGAACAAATGAGGATGGCGTTACGTGATTCCTAGAATAAATGACACAATAGAATATAGGAACTTATGATAAAGGCACACTAAATTATGAAATGAACCACCATAAAATTTGATGGTTATGGTGATATAATAGAAGAAAAGATGCAACAATTGCCGATGAAAGCGATGATTTTTTAAACATGCTCTGATACCAAGTTAAATCTTATAAGAGAGTAAACAATGAGAAACTAGAATACAAGAGTTGAAGTTAACTCCCTCGCTATGTCGTCATCTATAATTCTATATAATTCTATATAAGAGTTATATTACTTGTTAATTCCTCTTAATGTTTACCTCATATCTCATTTCTCCATTTCTTGTGGATCCTATATAATTTAGTATATTGGTGCTCCAAAATATGAATTTCATTTTTCACCAACCACAACCACTCCATCTTGATGTTACCTAATTCACGGGACGCTTTGTTATGGTACTGGCCTAATATCCGCTGCAGTGGGAGTAGGCTTAGTTGAAAACGATTTCGGGTGGCAACTCATTTAGAGCATAAACTCAGGTCGGATATGAGACCTTGTCACCAATAATTAGTTGAAGGACATCCACTTTGGTAGGTAATGGTATACTTGGTTAATGGTCATCCACTTTTGGATCACGTTGGTGAAAAAACTAGCTAACCCTTCATTTTAAAGGTTTGGTTAATTGACTACACTTTGGAACACACTGCAACTATTTAATAACTTTATAGTTTTATGTAGGTGAATTGGTGCATCCTGTACCAAAGTGATACACGAGGTAAATTTCAAGGGGATGAAGAGTAATTATATCATTGAGGCATTGAGCACGATTACATAAACACTCACACACGTAAAGTTTCATAGATAACGTCAGTACAAATAAACCCTCCTAGTTAGCAAGCTTATAGCCCAAAGTTAAGCACACCCTTGCAATAAATGAGAGGTTAAATGACCAAAATTCAATGTGGCAAGTTTCATCAAGGAATTGAAAAACAATGATATTCCTTAATATACTCTTCTTTGACAATCAGGACATCATAAATCCAATTCCACATCTCCGATCTTAACCACCAATGGCATTCTCAAAGTGAATGTGAGAATTGCGATCACCCAATGATCCATCCACATCTAGTACAAAGGGAAAAAAAATTCATTTCACTAAAACAAATTTTGTTCTATATATTAATCTTTCTCTAAAGGCCTCCAACCATGTCGCATACTTGAATGAAGTCTTTTCCATACTCAGGAAAAATGGTATATTGTTCAACCCTGTAAAATGTGCTCTCGAAGTGAAAGGAGGAAAGTTTTTGGGTTTCATGGTAACTCAGTTCACTGAAAGAAGGGGAGCTCCTCTACCTCTACTTGGCTATCTCTCGAATAGCCGTCATCTCTGCTCTCGTGAGGATTGATGTAGGGATGCAACTGCCAGTGTACTACACCAGCAGGGCCTTACACTCAATTACCCCAGATTGGAGAAGTTAGCCTATGCCCTCCTCATCACCTGTAGAAAACTTAGGCTCTACTTCCAGGCCCATGTAGTAGACGTACTTACTAGTCAGCCTTTGCGAAAAATCCTAGATAAGCCCGAATAGTTAGGAAGATTGGCCCTCTGGGCTATGGAACTAGAACAATTTGACTTGTCCTACAAACCCAGGACCCTTGCTAAAGCACAGGCTTTGACAAACTTTATAGCTGAATTCACTTACAATGAGGAAATGGCGGTGGATCCCCTTCAGTTCTTGCCACTCCTTGATCTAAAGCAAGTCTAGCCCCACACGGCTCCTCAGGTCCCTATCTGCAAAACCTATTGAAAACTGAAAAAAACCTTAAACAAGGAAAATGGGCAAACTAATGGTAGTTATTGTATCAAGGACCCACATATTTCCAACTCTTGACTAAGTGTAGGGGGCAAGCACATCTCTCACACTTACCCAAGACTTGGCTTTGTTTATTCTTTTTCTTTATTTTTCCTATGTTTGAGGTGCATGGGAATACCTAATAACAAGTCTTTCCATCTCACAACAACACTTTGAAAAAATAAGAAAATTGAAAAAAAATACAAAACAAAGAAATTTTTCATTCATTGATAAAGTGTATACCTACATTACAAAATGAAATGGAAATTAAAAAAATAGCTTAAAACTACTGCTGGCCCTAGCTTTGGTCCCCCTCTTCATTATCAGGGGTCCAACTTGGAGTAGCGAGTCTTGTTTGCCTTTTAGCCAACACGTCTAGCTCCTTTGCTCTAATTAGCTGAAGGAAGGCAAGAGCTCCAGGCCTCTTCTCAACTATTTTGGCCTTTATTTCAGGGGTCACCTCGATCTCTGTGGGGGCTTTAAGGCTACCGAGGTCTTCAGGGTTTTGTAGGGCGATCTCCTTGCACTTATAAAATCAAGTGACAAATGAGTCGAAGATCTTCATGAAGGGCCCTTTATGGTCACATAAGTCTTCCACGGCCCATGCCTCCACTGCAAGGATAAAATCCTTTAATTCCTTCAGCTTTTTCTCTAGGTCAGAGACTGAACCCGGGTGGCCTCTTGGTGCTGGTGCGAAGTAGATAGCTTGACCTCTTTTGCAGACAGTTGAACGTGAAGATCTTTTAGTGTAGCGTCAACATTTTCCATTCCGTTATGTTTTAACTCCATGGCCCTTTGAGCCACCTCCAAAGTGGACCCAGGTGCTTGGAGTTCTCTCTTACCTTAGATTAGCTCAGACTTGAAACCAAACGCCTCTTGTTTTTTTTGCTTCATGCTTCAGCTCTAAGGCTTTGTAGGCCGACTCCATTCAACCAAACATATCGTCTAAAATATCCATCTTGGCCTGCAAGCACTTAATTTCAGAAAAGGGAGTTGGTAGCTTGAGCCAGCAAAGCCCTTTTATCTTCCTCGGCTCTATCCATATCACTCCTAGCAATGAAGAGCTCGCTATGTGTTTATACGAGCTCCTCTTGTAGGGCAAAGATTCCCACTAAGCTTAAACCCTCTTCAGCCAAGTGGAGAGAGGAGTAAAAAAGATATAAGGCCTGCAAAGGTAAGAAAAACAAGTCAATGATCATGTAAAAGAAAAATAAGGACTCATATAGAAAGGATAGAATGATTGCATGGCTCATCTGGAAGCCAAATGAGTTAGCCATAGATGTGGTTCCCTTGCCATTTGCTTGGTCCAGACTGCCTGAGACAAGGTGGCAACATCAAGACTAATTAGACTAATATAACCAAAACTTAGGATTTACAAGTCGGAATTGATTCGGACCACCCGAATCACTGAACGATTACTCACACGAGTCTAATTAGACTAATATAACTAATACAAGATGATAAAACACTACAAGACTCCACGAATCAAGTTTTCACCACTCGAGATGAAATGAACGGTCGAACGAAGTTGAATACGGTGAGATGAAATTACGGGATATTACATAAAGGGTGGACTCTAGCATGCCGGTACTAGGCTTGATGGGTGAGGAGGCCAGACCTGGAGCATCCTTCGGTCTAGTAATAACTACATCCTCCTCGACCTCCTCCCCCTTACCATTTGATCCCATGGTAGGGGAGCTCTGAAAATCAGCACCAGGTTAACTCTTCTTCTCCAGAACTGTCTTCTCCAGGCTCAAGAGATGCAAATTTCATATAGGGATAATCATTAGATCCATCCAAGAATGTACATATTGTGGATAGAGGACGTTTGTAACAATTGGAGCTTCAATGGGTAAGGGAATTCTTTGGCGGCACTAAGAGGTCCCCTTTTGCCACCTTAGGTCTGTTGGACCTCCTGGAAGAAGGCAAACCCCTGAGCAGGGCATTCTTTTTCTTAGTGGTCTGTCAATATTTACTTTAAAAGCAAACTCTAAGAAATAAGATAGAGGGGAGTTAGTTAAAAAAAAAAGGGAGAGAAACAAAAAGGAATTCACTCCTTTTAGTCACTACTAGGATGAAGAAAAAAATTTGGGATCGTATTGCCTAGGTTGATTTTAGTGTTTTATCAAAAACTATTTTAGAATTAATAAACGGAATTAAAACACTTGTATAATTAATTTTACTTTTGAAACCTATGTTGTGTTGTCTAACATTTATATCAAACAATACACAAAAATCAATCACACAATACCAGGAAGTAACGAGATATCCTTACTGGCGTAGAACTAATACTAGGGACAAACCGACGGTATTTCACTATGATTAAAAGGAAATTACAAACTCGATGACTTACAACAATTATTTTCCCACAATTTATACAACATTCTAGTCAATCCTTCGAACGTATAATCTAACAACAGTTGACATGGCATAGCACTTCCCATTTTTCCGGCTTACCCGTCGCCTCCTTCTACGCATTTGATCACAATCCTTCAACTCCATCTACGATCTCCCTTATCCCAAGTTAGCCACTTCGCTCACCTCATCTCCAATTACAACTGAAGACACTCTCATAGGACCGTGATTTTTGAAACTATAGTTCTTTAATTTGAAGAACAACAGTATCCCTTATGGAATGTAAAAAAAAATATAGGTGGTGTCTCAAAACTCTTAAAAATTGATTCTAATGTTTGGATATTTTCTGCCTCAAAAATCTTTCTAAAATCATTTATTTTTGTCTAAAACCAATGAGTTATATTTTAAAAAAATATATAGAGTTAAAGTCCTTTTTAGAATGGGTTTAAAAATATTAAAAATATTTTTTTGCTATAAAAATACGTGTCAAAAAAAATATGCGCCAGACCAATACAACTCGCAAAACTTGGACCGGCCCGATTTTGAGAAATCAATTCCATGAAAAATATTAGTGACAGACCGGTACACAAAATGCTAAGGTGTACGGGTCCACATGTTAAATTCACGCGATTCTCCTTTATTTTCAATTTTCACGTGGCTTTGTTGATTTGATAGGCTTGGCCCACTAAATTAAATGGTGCCCAGGAATTAAATTAAATTAAAAGAAATGCCTTTGACTTTTTGGCCTTTCATTTTTCCTTTTTCCTTTTTTAAATTAAATTAAATCTTTTATTTTAAATTTCTTTTTCCTTTTTTACTTTTATTTTGTAATATTTAATTCGTTTTGACTAGAATTCGACCCGAATTTCGGAGGTAGTTTTATGTAACTGTTAGACATGAAAAAAAAATAAGTTTTCTCATTAATATGTATTGACGAGATTTTTTGGATTTCGGCAAAATTTGGTAAAAATACTTAAAAATAAATTTGACTCAAAACACTTTTAATTTCGACTTTAACGCTCAACCACCACCTATATTTTGAATTAAACCATACAAACAACTTACCTTTGGTCTTGAATTGGTGCATATGGTAAGTTCAGCGAGTTTTTGTTGATTATCACATCTTTAAATCTTCAATTTGACTCAGACGATTACAACGGAAAAAGTGCTTTTGACATCATAATAAAGCCAACTAAAAATATAAACCTACCAATCTCCCCCTTTAGCAATTCTGATTACAAAACACATACAACTGATATAAATGCTTTCGACGTGATGTATATAACATATTAAATACATAATCTAAGTCGAATTAGTCTATATTTACATAAAGACTCAAAGACATGCCTAATTATAAGTCTCCATGTTGACCACATCACTTCACATGGCAAAAGAGCGAGCTGGAAAATCAATCATGTAATCCTGTAATACCAAAACTCAACAAACACAACGTGAAACATAGGCGTAAATAGATAATTAAATGAAAAAAATATCAATTAACAATTATTGTTATATCTATCCTTCAAAATATTTCTGCTTTTACTACTCCCCTCAAATATGCATTATCTCCCTTTATCTAACTCCTTTGACAAATTATTTTCATGAGGAATATAATTTTCTCCCCATTTTTGTCATAAGAATAGATAAAGCAACGAGTATGGAAAGTAGCAAAGCATAAAAAACAAGATTTAAGCAAAGTAAATATTATCAATTAACGCAAATAGCATATCCTTTTCAAGCAAAGAGAGTCTAGCCAGCAAAGATATCCACTAATCTCAAATCCTTCAAGCTAAACCTCGAGAAACCCTTCTTCACCAATCCCTATTTCTCCATGGATTTGGTTTGGAGTTTTGAAAGCAATTTTTTTTTTAGCACAAATACTTAACATGCATTGTTATACAACACGTATCAAATCCAAAATATATCAATTAAGCTCAAAACACTTAATTTCTATTAACATGATACATGTACTATGCATGTAACAATTCATCAACAATTTAGCATATATGTGCTAAGCAACATAAAATACAAGTATATATCCCATTATGCTAAGAATATTGATCATACAAAAAGCTATCGAATAATATGAGTTTTGAAACACTCGCGTATTTATATACAAAAGAATTTAGAAAGCCTCTAAGTTAATATTTTTCAACTAATTATTTTATCCCTTAAAAATAATATTTTTCTCTAAAAAAATATACAATTTTGCATCAAAATTGTAATGTTTTTGTGCAAGCATCTTATCTTTTGATGGAGACTTTCTCCCCCAGTGGAAGCCAGCAATTTTCATTTGGAACTTTCAGTTATCTTTCCACTATGGTCATCCTTTTCCATCCCCTTTACATTTTTTTTCTTACATGCTTGTCTTTTACTTTTTTCGCTCAAAACTACATCACCAAAATCTCATTGCATTAATTACAATGGTTTTCTTACACTATCTCTCCCTAAATAAATATTATATGGGAGCTTTTGAAGTTTCAAATTAAAAGTAAGAGCTTAACCCATGTGATTACTGAACATGCATTAATGTAAATCATGCATGTAGTGTGTGAGATATACACAAAAACTTTTATGTGATTGAAATAACTTGCTACTAGTTATATGGAAACATTCCTCTTCACACATTTATATTCCAAGTCAAGGGTTACATTTGTGTGGAACAAGAATGTAACAAGTTCTAAGTCCATCCGACTAGGTGAATTTGTTGTATTCTTAATACAATAGCTAACCGGGTAAAATTGTACAAATTTAGTGTTTAGTAACTTAATTAATCCACGTGCATCGACACCATACCATATGTCTTATGCATATAATTAAGGCTCCATAAGTATATTATGTGATTCAATGCCATCCTACAGAGGTCAAGTATCAAACTCTAGGATTCCCACATATCTAGTGTAGTTATGGTACACTAATCTCCTCAAACTAATGCCACAGCAAACTACACCCTACCAATTTGCAATTATATCATATTTTGTGTGTAATTTGAGTGGTTAGATATAAATTATAGTCTAAAAAATGCATATACATTAGTGTGATAAACTAAAGTTAATTATAACTAGTTTTTGTATTTGGAGTTTTATGCCAACATTATAAATTATCATCATAGAAGTGGAATTTATTCTACAATCATGCATTTTGGGTGATATCTAGCCAATACCAATAATCAATTTAAGGTTTATCTACCCAAACCCACATGCACGCAATCAAACCCTAGGTTTTATCAAAAATCCCCTATTTATACAAGAACACTACATGGAACAAGTAATAGTTGTAAAATCAAGTTTAATACTATTGTTCCTACTTTTTTTATGCTTAACAACATGATTTGAGTGTTGGATCGAAGGATTAAAGCATAGCCACCAAGAACACTTCAAGCCGTAGCTTTTTCCAAGCTCCCATAATGCATGGAATTGTGGAGAAGAACATGGAGAAACAAATATAATGATCTTGGACCAAGAAATGGCTTAAGGGGTTAGAACCTCCCACAAAACCTCCAAAATCACCCCCACTCTTTCCCTCACTAAGCTTTTGTATTGTAGTGTGAGAAAATAGGATAAAAATAGGAAGAATTGGGTCAAACTTGGTCAACATGGCTCTGGGATCGATCTTAGGGGCTCTATGATCAATCTTCGGACAATGAAAAACACACTATCTCAATTTTCACTCCTAGGATTGATCCTAGGAATGCTAGGGTCGATCTTGGAAGACATGTAAAGTGCACTTGTTAAATGTGTATGACGCACTGCTGGTATTTTGGTCTTAACTTCTCGTTTAAAACTCTAGTTCGGATGATCTACATATCATCGAAAATAAGACTTAATAAGCTATAACTTTTATCTTTTGAGTATCTTAAAATTATGGATGGATTTAAAGTAGAAATCAATCGAAAACAGCAGTCCACTACTTTACCAAACGATCAAATTTTTAATAATTGGCTTGCTTCACACCCAGTTTTGACCCAAGAGGAGCATGAATTGGCTTTCGGTCAAAAAACAGAGGTTGTATAATTGATCCAAACATAATTAGAAAAAGAAACAATGACCCAATCGGATAAGAAATAAAGAAGTTAGGACTTTTCAAAGATAGCTAAACTTCAAAAATCACGTAAAGTAAAAACACATGATTAACATCTCGATTTCAATTCAAACCACCCAAATTACAAAATGATTGTTCCTGCAAACTTAATATGCCTAATATGACATGTTAGAAGTGTCAAATCAATTGGTCCAGAACCAAAAGTTCACGCCCTAACGAAGATTAAACCTCAATCGAGCTTAGGAGAAGGATTAACATAAAAAATATGACGTGGTGTATTACAATAATTTGTTTAAGATAGAGAATAGGGGGATTACAAGATTATGTTTTGTCTGACGGTGTGTAGCATGAGCAGGCTAGTTTGTGGGGATATTGGGGGTTGAGATTGTCAATGGAATGAGGCGTTTGGGTCTAAGTGATGGTCCATTTAAGTTTATTTTTAAGAGAGCTTAAATAGATCTATTAGGGCCGCTTTTATTAGTGTATAATGATAAGTAGTTTATTTGAAAGTGACTACGTAAATGTAATAAGGAACTTGCGATGTTCTAGTGATGATTTCATTGATGCAATAAATAAAGCCTTTTGCGATGTTCCACGGAAAAACAAGGTTAGGATTGGTAGCATTCAGGGGATGGCCTCAGACCTCCTCTGAGAGCTCTCCAACACGTTTCCTCTCCGTTATATATATATGGGAAGTATTTACTTCCCTTAACAACCTAACAAAAATAAAAAAATCCAGCATTCAAGCAACAAATAATGAGCAAAAAGGAGGAATAGAGAGAGAGAGAAAGGGGGGGAGCTAAAGAGCACACAATAGAGCTCCTAGTATAGCGAGTTTAGAACTCATGTGGCTTAGAAATACACTTGTTGTAATCTTGTGAGGATAGAGTAGCTAGAGAAACTTTGTAAGCTTGTAACATCAACTCAATTATTATAATACAAAGCTAACCCAAGCTCCTAGCTCTATTCCACAGAGGAGGATTAACCCATATCTTCATATGAGACGAACCTCCTCTTTATATCTCTAACTCTTTTAGCTCATTACGTTTATTATTCAAATCATTTGACTCTTTGGTTGGAATTAATATTGTTCAGTTTTTCGCACCAACATTCATTAATATTAAAAAATATATGTTGATGCCAAGATTTAAACTTACAACTTTATAATTATTAAGAATGACCATAACCATTAAATTATCTACCTTTTCTTTGCTTTTTTAATTCTAAGTTAGATTTATTTATGTAAGAAAATAAGTGTGCGCTTTGTGTCTAGTTTCCATAAAAGATGCAAAATTCTGAATACTGGAATTGAATATGCTAACTTTAAAGGATGGGAAGTTGTTTTGATAGCTACTTGAATTAAATATGATGACTTTTTTCCTTTAGTACAAATATGCTAACATTAAAGCATGGGAACTACGCAGTCAACAAATATGTGGATTGTTTACACATAATAGTGATGAAACTATGCTAGACTGTCAAGTAGATCTATAGTGGGAAATTAAACAAACACACGCACAAGGTAAGGATTTTTGTTTATAGGTTGGTTCCCTTAACCAATGGATAGTAGGTTTAGAGTACTTCCACCCTTTAAGGTTGTGTTTTTTTTATATTATGTTATAAAACAACAAATACAAGAGTTTGGCTATGATGCCTTAGGGTTTGATGTGTAGGAATCCGAATGTACCCCTTTCATATTTATATTGTATAGGATTAAGGTTTACAAGTTGTATACGGTAGCGTTTGATTAAGAAACAAATACAAAGTAAAGATATGCTATAAGATAACTCCTATCATTTAGGTGCCATCTATGGCAGTTCCTTAATTCGCGTGATAACGATTACCCTTCCATCGCATTTGAATTCCTTTACTTATCTTATCTTATCTTTTAACTGCCTTTGGGTGACTTGGCCGACTAGATTCAATATCCTTATGATCGGCTTCCTTAAGTTGACTCTTTTGATTGTCCATTCAGGAGTGACATTGCTTTTACCCATTTTATTATTTGGAACTCACAATTTGAATGTTTTTGGAGGGGCCTAGGTTAATTATGAATTTTATTTAGAAAATGGATTTTCCTTGACTTGATGAGAATCAACAAATTAAACCTAAGTCTAAACAATTTTAATTCTACAAAGCCATTTTTCTTGTTTAGCATAAAGAAGTAAATATATCAAAATAAAACAGATAAGAAAACAATTGCACAACATCAAGAAGTAACGAGGTATCCCTACTTCCGTAGGACTAATCCTCAATACCAACTGACAACAATCCACTATAAATAAGAACTATTTACAGACATAAACATAGACTAGAACATGAGTTATATACTGCCACTTTGCTTTTATGAAACCTTCAACTTCATAATCATCCACTGTATCTTACAACGGTTTTGCAACGACCTTGATGTATCATTCACCAGGTAGCACTCCTTGCTTTGTTGTTCCTGTTAATGCTTGGTGTTATGCCCTATGCAGCTACCTAGTCATAATCCCTGTTCATCTCAACTATGACCTAGGTTCCTCAGCGGATTCTGCTTGTTTGTGCAGTCAGCCACTTGTCGCCTCTTACAGTAACGCTCAAGAGGTCTTGGTTAGGATCTGATTCAGTTCTTAGAACAAGAACTACGTGGCATGTAGAATTTTGACCCTTAATAATGGGTGTATCTCTCTAAACTAGATGTGTTCTTTGAAACTAGCTCTCTAGAGATGAATGGATTCGTTAAGGGGGGCTAGAGATGTAGCACTGAATATATAGGCATAAATTATCTAGGTTAAAACAGTCGCAACTTAAGTTTGTTAATTATGGAAAACTTAGTTTTACGCTGCACGTTGTGAGAATCCGGACCCGCGACCCGAGAAAGAAGAGTCCTCATTCTTGGTTTTATTTTGAAAATGTGTTTTGTAGAGTCGCCAGTTTGTTTTACGAGAAAACAAACAAAAGATCGTACGAAGGATAATTCGAGAACGAACTATCTTTCATACGTTTGAAACCAGAGATTTATTTTGAAAATTGACTTTGCTAGGGTTCGGGAACTACGTTATGAATTAGGAAGGTGTTAGGCACCCAATTCGCCCTTTCAGTCTCTTAATGGATCATGCATCTAATTCATATTTTAAATATCTTGCAAGTAGTTCGAATGGTTTTCAGAATAGTCCTTTCCGGATAAATTCAATTTAAAACAGTATTTTAAAATCAGACTCGAGCTTTAGTTTTCTTTGAGATCAGAGTCTCGCAGTTCCTTTCTTTGGAAACTATTTTTGTATTTTTGTTTGTTTTGAAAACGTGTCAAAACGAGTTTTAGTTTTCTTGGAAAGTTTAGAAATGATTTATTTTGAAAGTAGTGAACTTCTTTGCAAGTTATCTAATTTTATGTATTAAAAAGGAATTTAAATGCAGTATTGAAATTCAGAAAGGTTGTAGAAAGACGTGCCTGATGTGCTTGAAGAAGAAATGAGAACCTGGCCTTGATTGCCTTGCTTGCTTCTTTCTCTGAATTTTCTCTCTCTAGACTTTCTCTCTCTAGAAACTCTTTCTCAGAAATTCTCTCTCTAAAACTTTTTCTCTCAGAATTTCTCTAAAATGACTCTTTAATAATTTTGACAGAGTTCCTACATACTAAAACACTATTGAGTGTTGATGCCTAAAATGAGAGCCCAAAGGTCCTATTTATAGAGGAAAAAAGCAGAAAAATGGCCTGGGTAGCCGTGTCAATAGGAGCCAGCCGTACGGCTAGTGAGGGAGCGTGCGGCTCGAGCTTGCGGCTCGAAGCCAACCGTGCGGCTAGGGTATGTGCCAACCGTGCGGCTAGTAAGCGAAGTGGCAACAAAGTTGTGGTTGATTCCTAACGCGCTCGAAAATTAGGGCTTTTCCTAATGGTCTCTTGTATGCATGATGACTCAAGACTTGATGCAGAATGCTTGCTAGGTTCACACGAGGGTCGTGGATTGGGGTGTTCACACACGTGCGTATTGGTATTGGTTAATAATAAACCATACCGATATGCCGAGTGCTAGAAAAATTAGGTTGAAACCCAACCTTGCGTACCGGTACAATAGTTTAAGCATCTTACCGGTACCGGTACAGTGGTTTAAGCATCTTTCCGGTACGCCAGTCCTCAAGGAAATTTTAAGCTAAATTTCCATCCCCCGTATCGAAATTTTAATGAATATTGTTATTCCTATACGCCAATTCTTAGTGTATTTTTCCTTCTCATTCTATTAAATGTCATATCTCATTTCCCTCAACATTACTTAATTTGGGATGAGTCAAACACTTAATATCATAGGCAAAACATTACCATAGCATAAAACTTCATCCAAAATAAGTTTAGTTCAAAATCTAATTATCCACTTACCCAACTTACCTTGATCCTGTTGATCTGGATTATAATTTTCTGTAAAAGTTATTATCTTCTTTTTGAACACCGATAATTGTCGATCTTCAATGTCTCCATGCAATATTACAATTATAAAACTTTTTTGACCTGTTTTACATCAAAATAAAGCCAACATATCATGAAGTCCTCATAACTTTAGACTTTACACAATTGTCGCCCGAGTAGGTAAGCTCGGCAATTATGCTGAGTTTGCGTGCTCGGCTGTCCTATTGCATGGTTGATCACCCAACCATACACTTTAGATGTGTTCTTATCTTAAAGATCAAATGTTTAGCTTCCTTGAGAAGCTTTGAACAACAGTCGTCACTTTCCACAGGGTAGCTTGCAATTGACTACTACGCATTTCAAATTTGGGCAATAAGACCATGCGTCAATTGCATTAAATGCATGAAATGATGAGTGAACAATTTCCAAGGTGGAACCGTCACTTTGGAAGAGAGAGAAAACGTAGGAAAGGGAATTATTTTTAAGACATAAAGAAAGTATATAAACCCTTATCTGATTTCTCTTTAATCTTTTATTTACGTCTATCTCTCAAAACTCTCTCAAGTTCTTTGTGTTCTTTATCTGTGCAAAATAACCCTAACTCTTCTTTGTCAAAAACTTAAATCTTCCTTTTTGATCTTTTTTAAATCCTCTATTTCGACCGTTGTAGAGTTCAAAAGCTCGTATGTATTTCTCAATCTCTTCTTTGTATCTATTCTCCTTGTTTATATCACACACTAGAGGAAAATCCCCAAAGTTTTTCAAATGGGTAGATTTAGTTTGGATACTGACTAAAGGTTACTTATTTTGCAAAAAGATATATCCCTAGGGCTACAGTGTGGAGAGTAGTTAACAAGGATGAAGATCCTTTTAGTCCTTTCATCCCTTCTAGTATTTGTCCCATTTATGTCTCATTCTTCATGGAGGTTGGGCTTAAATTACCATATTACCCCTCTTGGTTGAATTTCTAAGATAGTAAGATTAACTCACCTTCACATCACCCAACAATCCACTAACACCCATAGGATCATCATGGGCAAGGCCAAGCTAAATAGGTGCTTTAATATGTAGCTTGGACTTAGTAAAAGCAAATAATGATATGGCCTTTCACAACTGTAACACTTTGTGTTTCAAGAAGCGTATTTTCGTTAATTTAGTTACTTACTTCTCAGGTTCATTTGTGGATTTAGACAAGTCCGAATGTTCCCACACTTCACTTTGGTGTGATGGATAAAATCTAGAAAATTTGATTTAATTTAGAACTAGTTTGAGCATTTTGGTGTGTACTTGAAAATTTTCGTGTATTCTTTATTCTTTGATTTTCCTACTTTTCTTATGCTCGGTTCATCGACCTAGGAAGGTTTGAATTGAGTTTCATATTTTATGATGCATTTCATTATAGTTATTAAACCATCCTATAAAGTTTCATTAGATTCAGACTTCATTTAAGAATTGTTGAGTATTTAGTGGAATCGAATTCTTCCTTAAACGTTAAAAATTCTTACAATTCTCATCGGTGGTTCCGAAACTTTTAGACCTCTTAATTCAGTTCCACTTTTTTCAACATGTCATAAATATCTATTATAAGTAATCTGGCGAGTTTCGTCCCGTTTGGATTTGAAATGAGCAATTTCGGAGGCATTTTTACAATGAGGAATATTTACTCGACCTTTTATATCAGTTAACTTTGGAGACTCGTAACTTTATCATCTTTTATCCAAATGCCACTTTGCCAACTCCTATAGCTTCATCATATATCCATCAAAACACGCTATTTTATGGTCAAAAGAGAGTGCGAAGTAAGCCAATTAGTAAAGGTTAGTTTATATCAAATTCTACAGAATTTCGGCATAGCACTGTCTTTGATAAAATTATGGTATTAATATATCCATAATTTGGAGAAACACCCTTGATAAAATTCATAGCTTTTATAGATCTTTGAATTAGCTTTCTGTAGGCATGCTTGCGGGGCGGGTTTGGATTTTTTTTAAAAAACCCGTCTCGGGTTCGAGGCAGGTTCAGGGCGGCCTAGTGTACATGCAGGTCGAGTTTGGTAATGGCCAAACCCGGCCAATACTCGACATGTTGTCATTCCTATCTTTCCATTGATATAAAGATCATTCTAATCAGAGTTCTGAGCAAAAAGTTATGACGAAATTACAAACAATGCACCAGAAACATTTAATCAAAAATAATTTGGGCATCGACTTCGGGATTTTAAAATTTTTTTCTTATTTCCTTCATTTCATTCCTTCACAACATACCTACTTAACTTTTCTATGGTATTTAAAGAGAGAAGATAAGGTACCCTTATTTTCTCTCTCGAAGCTACCATGTGTTTCTCTTCCGAAAACTCTAGATTTCACAAGTTCCTCGCTTGTAGAGTTTATGGTTGGGATGGCTTCATGATTTCGTGGATGCTGAGTTAATCCTAGTATTATCACTTTTGTCCTGAGCTACCAAGGTGGGAACCTCCCCTCATAACTTGTTATTTTGGTTTAAAACTAGTTGTATATGTAGTATTTTAGCTTTATAGTATTGAAAATGGCATTTGCTTGCATGCTTGTCAATTTGTGTTTTGGGTAACGATCAGATTATAAATACAAGATGATAACATATTGTTCATCATGATTATATGATATTTTAAGCTTGCATGTAGGTTTTCCTTAGTTTTCAGATATATCGCTTTCGGGTACTGATTTGGGTAAAAAATGGAACATGCAAGTTGTTTTCCCGTAAATATGGTTTCAAACAAATGAAAGTTCAAAATTAATAATCTAAATGTTGTTAGGGTGATATACTAAATGCCATGGTTTTATTATTATTATTATTGGTTTTGATATGTTATATAGACTATGTTTTGCTATTTTAATGAGAATCTTTATGGGCAATTGTTGCATTATGTTATTTGTTAAAATATTTTGCAAGTGTGTCTTTTATCCCATATAGTAGATGATTTGGTGTGTAGAGTTTAGCTTACACACAGATGATCATATCATCGGTTCTTGTGGAATATAAGTTTAGGGTTCACAATCTTCGATGGAATTGGACACCCATCAATACAAATTTTAATAGTTTATCTTGATTGCAGGAAATAATATAGTTTTAACTCATTGTGCTAGTATACTTTGTGTGTATTCAACATGACTATTTTGGGTTAATTGTTTTTATACTGACTATATAAAATAATTTAAATCCAATAGTTATTATGATTGCTTATGCTCTTAATCTTGAAATAACTGATAGACATATATATTTAGTGTTTATTGTTTTGACTCATTAAGAGTGAGATTTATTTGTGGATCAATAAGCTCTATGAATCGGATAGCGACACTATATGTACGATGAGTATTAATTTTTGACGGAATTCAAGTCCCGATATAGGGATTGATGATAACCCCTTGAAAAGCTTATGGGTTTTGATCATTTTAAACTGTAATACCCTGTACTTTAATTTGTTTTAAATTGGGTTGGATATAGTATAATTTAATTATATTAGTTGTATTAGCTTATTTACACTCAAGTGAGTGATCTTTTGGTGATTCGGTTGGTAAATAGGAAGTTTTAGTCTTACGTAATTCCCTGTTCTTGGATAACTTTGGAGCTCCGTAACTTCTCCGTGTCTTATCTAATTTGGCTGCCGTTTACGCCTATGTTAAGGTTGCAGGCCATTCTGCAACTTTCGTACTTTGACAAAAGTCCAATTCATACTCCTAGTTGGTCAAAACATCGTGTGAAGTATGCGGGTTTGTATTCTGGTTTTTCGGTAGCGCTTCGGCAGAGCACTGTCTTTGTTGAATTTCTGGGAATTATCCATTTAGAATTTGGAAAACTTCCTCTTAGGAAGTTGTAGTTCTTTGAATTACCTTTCTGTGGAAGTACAGATCACCTCAATCAGAACTCCAAGCGAAAAGTTATGGCCGAAACAAAAATAGTGTAGAACAGGGCAAAATTACCTGCGGACTGGTATGATGATTTTGGCATACCAGTCCGGCAGTTAAATTTTGGGAAATTTGTGATCCGCGGACCAGTATTTGGTATTTGGCAAACCAGTCCGCCAATTAAGCTTGTGCACCATCTTAAGCTCGTTTTAAAGAACATTTTACTCATTTTCACCCCCATTTTCGAGGGAAACTTATAGAGAACACTAGAGAGAGATAAAAGCTCATATGTGAGGGTTCTTGGAGAGATTTTTAACACATCTTTCATCCTCCATCAAGGATCAAAGCTTTGAATCACCCGAGTCTCCTTCTCCTTCACTATTCATCATCTTCAACCTTGCTCATCCTCCATGAGAGCTCAAGTGTGACCTTTGGCTACGTGAGTTGGAGTTTATACTCCATCAATTTGAGGATCTTACTATACTAGGAATGCGGTGACATAAGGGCTTTAGGATTTCACCGAACGGGGCTTCGATTTTCATCTTTCTTCTTCTTTTTGGTCGACAAACTTGAGATAGGGGTTTGTTTGGTTTTAAAACATGAAGCATAATTTTGTTTTACAGATATCACCGTGTTTCAACCATATTTGCTTTACAAAACTATAACATGATCTATGAAATGATGTTTTAAGATTTATGAAGATCTAAATTGGAGATTTGAGGCAATATATGCTATCTACATTTGATATTCTTGTATTATTCAACCTAATGAAGTATTCCATGGATGCTTGACTATTATAAGTTGATGGAAATGGATTGTTGTTGATTTATACACGTCATGGGACACAGGGTTGGACTTGTTGAAGTGTATGTAGCATAAACTACTTCAAATGCTTGTTTAATGGCATAAATACATAATTTGAGGCAAAATGTGCCATTTACACTTGATATAGCTTGTTATTTAAATTATATAAGATATCCATTGAGTGTATGGATGTTATTTACAATGAAATTGATTTGTTGATGAATTTTTCACATCAAGGGATACGAAGTGATATTGGCTAAAGTGTATATGGCATATGTTGTCTTTAGAATACATAAAGAGAATGTTATGCATGAGATACATTATCTTGGTGTCAACCCAAATTCTCGACTACATTAAAGCTTTGTAACGCCCTAAATCTCGTTTAGAGGATTACTCCTCCGAGACCCGGTTTGTCACAGGTGCCGTACGCCGACAGCGGAAACATCACTCATACAAATTCAAATTTCAGAAAAATTGGACATGAGGAGTTTATAAGTTGAATAAATCCAAACCTATGAATAAAAATATTGCTCTTGATCTACGCAGCTAAATATTTTATAATATACCAAAAATTTGTTTAAAACCCAATAGGAGCTACTACAATTCACAGCTAACCTCCAACGAGTTCCCAAGTATAACTTATACAATTCCCATAAGCTATACAACATATAGTAGTAAAAGTTCAATACATGTGTTACATATAATATAACTAATATGAGCTCTATACAAGAACCCGATACATGTCTTATTTACTAGACTTTAGGAGTAAAGGTACAGAGGTAGACTCTGAGTCGCACCTTCACTCTTCTTTCTTCCGGAATAACCTGCGGACAATCTGGATGGAAAAGAGGTGGGGTGAGTCGAAAGACTCAGTGGAAATCACACGTTAAGGTTAATTACGAAAACAGTCGTTAGGAATCCTTTTTCGAAAAACAGCAGAAAAGTCTTTCTTGTGTAATAATGTGAAGTAATCCCCTCAGGGATTCATATATAAAATAGTTCAGAAAGTAGTACTTTCTCACTTTAAAACATCGGTGACATTATGTGAAAGTATTCTTTAAACTTTGTATAAAATTAACCTCGTTTAAGTTTGGATTTAAGTTTGAAAAACCGTGGCCCATGTAAGTAACTTTTCTCATGAACTTGAGCCGTAATCTCACCAATTCTCCCACTATCCAAGCGTATAACTTGGTTTGTATTTCGTGGCCTCTCACCCACGTGGCAGCAGGGCCTCCCGTTAGTTTCCATGCAGGATTTCAGGTGTTGCACCCAGGAGCACTTTGGCCCAACTTCTGGCCCCAATCGTTAGAGACCAACCCGGGACCTAACAGGGACTAGTGTGAACACCCCAGTCCACGACTCTCATGTGAACACTAGTCTTCTCATAAAATAAGCATTTCGCATTTGGTCTTGAATCATCATGCATATAGAAGACTGTTAGAGTACCAGCCGCAGCCCTCCAACCTTAAGGCTCCCTGCCAATCGTACGGTTGGGACCCAACCGCAGGTGAAAGAGCAATTTTCCATCCATATAAAGAACTCCAAAATCCAAGTTCTGAGCGAGAAGATATGATCAAAATACTGAACTGCTGCATAACTTTCTCAAATATGATTCTTGATCCGGAATTGCTTCAATTCGTTTCTTCTTGACTTCGATACTTTATTCACTCAATTCAACTCTTTTTTTGATCTTTTCTTTACTAACTCTATAATGATTACAATATACTAAAAATAAATAAATAAATAAATTTTACTACCTAAAACGAGTAAACAAAGTTAAGTAAGAGGCTTAAAATAGGCACAAAATCATGCACAACAGCAGACCCTAGCCGCAGCTGCACGTACCAACCGCAAGCCCTAGCAGCAGCCCACAACCGCACGCCCCAACCACACCCCCTGTGGCTGGCTTCTTTTGGAGCATTTTTGGCAGAAATTTCCCTATAAATAGGACCCTTGGGGTCTCATTTGGGGGCATCAACACTCAATAGAGTTTTTATTAAGGAGAAGCTCTGTCAAAATTATTAGAAAGTCTTTTTAGAGAATTCTTAGAGAGAGAATTTCTAGAGAGAGAATTTCTGGAGAGAGAAAGTCTAGGGAGAGAAATTTCTAGAGAGAGAAATGAGCAAGCAAGCGATCTTAGTTCTTCTTCAAACGCATCAGGTACATTTCTCTACAACTCTCCTGAATTTCAATATTGCATTTAAATACGAGTTTTAATACATAAAGTTAAATAACTTGCAAAGAAGTCCACTGCTTTCAAAACAAATCCTTTCTAAATCTTACAAGAAAACTAAAAATCTATTTTGACATGTTTTCAAAACAAAACAAAAATACAAAACATTTTTCAAATAAACGAAACTATGAGACTCTAATTTCATTCTACGAATGAATACGTAGGCACTCGCAAAGCTTGAGTCTGATTTCAAAATACCGTTTTAAATCAAATTCACCCGAAAGGATTATTTTGAAAACGATTCAAACTACTTGCAAGATATCTAAGATAGGAATTGAATACATGATCCATTAAAGAGACCAAAATGGCGAATTGGGTGCCTAACACATTATCAATTCGTAACGTAGTTCCCGAACTCTAGCAAAGTAAGTTTTCTAATCAATCTCTGGTTTCAAACGTATGAAAGATAGTTCGTTTTCAAATTATCCTTTATACGATCTTTTGTTTGTTTTCTTGTAAAAGCAAATTGGCGACTCTACAAAACACATTTTCCTCCAAAATACGAAACCAAGAGAAATATGGGTCGGAGATCTGGATTCTCACAACTAGCATTTCCATATAATCAAAGTGTCATATTCTTCGGTTCAAATATGATACAACCATGCCACAACAATGCTTATCATTAAACAAATATAGTAACAACATACATTTGACGGGGTTTTTCTATTAATTGTTCTGTCTAGCTCGGTAACTCATAAACAGTTGTTTTGTAGCATAAAATCCACCAGTTGAACCATTTAGGATAATTATTCTCTTTCATAACAAGAATCAGGAACGCACGTGTAGGTTCCAAGTGGTTTTCGTAATAATCACGAATGCATTTATAGTCTCTTGCTAGAATACGTATGTCATGATGAAATTCCACCACTTGGACCAATAAAGAAATAATACAGATCATATGTCAGAAGTTATTATTTTCATGGTAAGGTCCAAGTGGGTTTTAGGTACGATTCAAACATATAACTTCAATTCATAAATAGAATAAACAATTTATTTTACATATAAGTTGTTTAAACACCCATTTCAGTATTTAAGTATAATACCATCATCTATATACAAACTCATTTTAAACAAGTTAGGGTTCTTTATGTAATTTCCCCAAATCAAGAGATAAATCATGTACTGTTGTTTAGATCATGTAATTTAAACCATATGTAGTATATTCAAAGCATTAATTTCATCATGAAAGTAAAGTAAATTCATGTATTCAAAAGTCCCCTTTTTCACATGCTAGACATATATGTGTTCATGAGGAAAAATCGTAATTTGGTAGTAACAAGTTAGAAAACAAGTTAAGAGTTTGATTCCCACCTTTACGAAGTTCGTTCTTCGAGTTTGAAGGCCTGTTCTGAGCCCTCGGTCCACCAATTGTAAGATTCTCAATCTTCTTTTCAAGCCCTAGCTATGGAGATGAAGGAGGATGAAGGAGATGAATTGTAATTGTAGATGGAGGTTTTGGTTAATGATTAAATGGGGATTTTGGTTGGTGATGATGTGTTTAAAGAATCCTTTGAATTTCTCTAAAATAGAACTCTCAAACTCTCTCTAAAGAGCTCTTGGCAGTGAAGATGAAAATAAGGAAGAAATGAAGGAGATCGTGTATATATAAATTATATATAAATATACTGTTATTAATTTCAGTTACTATTCACGCACGTGGCTTTTAAGACCTGCTACACTGCACTTTGGACAGCCATAACTTCTTGTTCGTATGTCCGATTAAGGTGATCGTTATGTCCACGAAAAGCTTACTCAGAGCTCTACAACTTCTTGAAAGGAAATGTCTCCAAATTCTGGATAGATAATTCCCAGAAATTCGACGAAGTCAGCACGTTAATGTTACTGAATGAGCAACTGATAGCAATTGACCTATTTCATGCTCAGTTTCGACCTAGTAAAAGTCCGAATCTGCCTTTGGATGAAACACAAAAGATGTAGATTGCCTAAAAATCTAGGATACTATGAGAACAGAAACTCAATTTGACGAAGAACGAAGGAGTTACGCTTCCTCCAAGTTAACCAAAATTGTGAAGTCGGGTAAATTAAAAACTTATAATCTACATCCCGATTTTGACTCGAACCATCCGAAATGACTTATTGGAAGTCTTTGAACCCTGTCACTCGAACGAGGTGTTACAGACTGACTCGGAAAGGTCCGAAAGAAATAATTCAAGCCCTAATGGGATTTAAGCATTAATCGGGCTTATAAATAGTACTAGCTTGCAATTCAAAACATTGGGTATTACAAGCTTCATTATATATCTATATTCAGATGCTATGAAAATTCTTATTTCTTATGGAAAGTCATGGAGACTTCATTACTATCTTGATATCTCCTTGTTGGACATGATCAGTTAATGGATTTCTTGATAATGTTTACATTTCGTCACGAATGACCATGATGATGTGAATTCCATATGAATATATATCTGAATGGTGCTTGTCGGGATGGAAAATAAGTAGGGCCCGGTCCCTTAGGTTGTAAATCTTTAAACCCCTAGGCATTAGCAACACACCATGGATCGGATCTTTCTATGAGATGCGAACAGGTTATTCCACTTCCTGTGTATGATGATGGTATGACACCTTGAGGCAATGGATTATATAATGTAAATCCAATTCAGGTTCTCCTCGACAAGAACTATGATTATGTTACATTCTCTTGGAGCGAATGGGTTCTATAAAGCCAACTTGGCTTGGATTCTCATCATCACGTATCATCAAGGTTCAGAAATGGATTGACACAAAGGGAGGTAACCTGTATTTGCATGAGCATGCGTTGTTTTAAGAAATCATGGTATTTAATTGAAATAATGATTGAAGTATAAATTATTATAGAACTGATAATTATGTTTTTCAAACACGATATCCCTTATTTTTCTCTACTAAGCTGTGAGCTCACCTCGTTTTATAAAACATTTCAAGTACTAGAGAGTCTTATAGAAAGAAAAGCGACGAGATCGGGAACAAATTAAAAGGCTCTGATACAGACTTGCTTTGTTATGTATTTTTGTTTCTATAGCAAGCCACGACTAGCCTAGTTTATTGTATATACGTAGACACATATTGTTATGACTTGTATATCTATCGGATATGTATACATATGTGTTATGTAGTTTACCAAAATGCTTCTACCTCATGTTGTTGTCATCTGAGTGAGTATCATGATTGTTTAGCACATATTACATGATTTGTTATTTATATCAAACCCATTTTAGCTAGTCTAAGATGGGTTAGTAACACTTTAGGTCTTAATTACGGGTGTTATCCTATAGATTTACGCAGGGGTGTTACACAAACCCTGCAGGTGGATTATGTTAATCCGACATGTCAAATAAGTTAAGTGATAAGCTCAAGGATTAAGAAGTCATTTAAATATAATTGTCAGTAATTTAATTTAAATGAAGGTTATTTGTAATCTTAGCGTGGGAAGAATAATAAGCATTTAATAACAAATAGCTTGAAATATAAGTTTGAGATAACGACATGAGTGCAATTATAATTCTTTAGTGGTGTAATTTATAATTTATGAAAGGAATTAATTCATAAACGAATTAGGATTCAATTTTTCCATAGTAAGCCCAAACACTTATTTCTCCTTAGGGTCCCTATCGTAGCCATATATATACACCGGCCTTGCCTCTTCTCGAGGTACAAGAAATCTTATAAATTTAGGGTTTGTGTCGTTAAGAAAATAAAAGGAAATCTTGGTGATACTGCAGCCCACACTCAATACAAGATTACACGGCGAAAGGAATATGATAGAAGATCATGAGGTTTCATCAAGCCCGTGTTCTTAATTCGTCTACACCAACTCCTGTTCATGCTGAGATGAGATCAATCAGAGAGATCTCAAACGTAAAATCCGATTCCGCAATAAGGTTTTATATAAAATTTTTGTTTGGTCTATACGCAATATTAAACGATCCTAGTATTAAGTTCCCATCAAATGTATTATATCAATTCTACTCTAGAAGTTGTGCATGTGGGAACACTAGTAGTCAAACCCTTTTTTAACCTCTTATGTGCTACAAATTGGTGGTTTTGCATAAATTCTTGATTATGCACATGCATGGGGTTTTAGTTTGGTATTCTTGATTATTTTAGTTGATTTATAGTTGTTATAACTTCAATTCGATGTTTCTACGAGAATTTTTCCTTGCATGTATGAATATCACAAGATTTCACGAACACCCCCTTGGACGGATACGATAACGGATAGATTTTTGCTATACACATATAAAATGATTAATTTATGGGTTTACTGTATATTTTGGTTACAATAATTCAAAAATTTGAAATTATTGTTGTACATGAGCTATTGGTTAGATAATAATAAAGATTTTTCAAAAACTCACCAGTCTGTAACTATACCATCTAAATTTTCACAATCATTATTCTGAAACGGATAGTGAGCTATAACTAGCCAATGGAATCTATATTGAATTTGATTTCTATAATGTATGGACCACACATGGTTTGTGTAAGAATAACTTAAACCAGCACTTGTAAGTTACGGATATATGAATGCGTGAAAACTTATAAATGGTGACAGTGGGTTTAACTTGTGATTTGGGTACTAGAATTTATAGAATGATATTTGATTTATATATATCTCATGGTAGTGTTATTATTGGCACTACTACACTAATGGTTAGCTTACTACATTTCGTGAAGTATTTACTACTACTTTGGTATTTGGTGAGATTTTTACACCTATGGAAAGTTGTTTATATATTTCATAAGTTTCAGATTTCTTATATGATTTTGAGAATCTATATATGGTTTGACTACGACCAGGCACTATAGTTATATTAGTTGGACATGATACCCTGATTGCTTAGATGTGATCATTATTTTATATTAGCCTATAGCAAGCTTGTCACTAGGCGTCCTATAGGAGGACATGGCTATAGGAGCCATACTGTACACAATAGACTATTATACCTAGTTGGCCTATTACATCCTACGGGAGGACTTGGTTATGGTAATTATATTATTATTGTTCCTGTGAATGGAATGTAACTCCAATTACATCCGAACTAGCGGTTATATTATTATTCCCGTGGACGGAACGTAGCCGAGATAGATTCGAGTTACCAGTTACACATGTGTTGGTGGATGGATGGAGTATCATGTATCGTATAGTGGTATAAGATTAGTGCCTTCCATGTTATACATATGCTATAGTTGTACTATATTTTTCCTACATCTGTTATTATGACTAGCCTCTTGATTAATATTACTATTTCATTTGTGTCTTGGTGGTGCTTATTTTATTGTCGATAATTTTTTTAATTTATTGTATTGCACTTCCCCTTTCCTTATTAGTTCCCACTGGGCCCGTTTGGCTCATTCCCTATTTCTCGTTGCAGATACAATACAGGTTTTTAGTCAAGTTCGTGGGAAGGATGTGAGTACTTCTTAGTCTTTAATACCATGAGTCTCATATTGTCACACCCCGTTTTTTCGTTTCCTCGTAGTTGCCTTCGTTCGTCCGCTCATTTCACCTCGGGTGGTGAAATTATTATTCGGAGAGCCTCGTAATGTTCTAGCACCCCGTATTGGTCACATTAGCCTCCTTCCACTCATGTGAATGTTCATTTAGTGATTCGAGTGGTTCGGATCGAAACCGAGGCGATAATCGCGTATTTTGACTTTTCGCGATTCGTCAATTTCTGGCCAACTTTGAGAGGTCATAACTTCTTCATCCGATATCCAAACGACTCCCCGTTTGGGCCATGTCTTCATTTCTTTGCCCTCTACAACTTTCGTGTTTGGGCTGAGTCGAGATTCAACCGTTTTGAGGCCCGTTTCGGGCTCAGAAAGTCATCTGCTGTTGCAGTGACTTCCAAGATCGATCATGGAAGGGCCATGATCGATCATGGTCCTCCAAAGAATTCCAGAACGGTTCATGATGGTTCACCTGTAAGTCGGTTTTGAGCGTTTTTAACTCGTTTTTAAGCCATTTAACACCCCCACAACCCCATTTTCAAGCATCCAACATAGAGAGGGAGTGAGAGAGATTCTAGAGAGATCTAGAGAGAAAGACAAGAGATCATACACATCTATCATCCCTCATCCAAGATTTGAGTTCCGAATCGTTTTCTTCTTCACTATTCATTATCTTTCCCGCTTTCTTCCTCCGTTGGAGCTTGCGTTGGAGCTAGGGCTTGGGCGGTACAACTTCTATGCTTCATTAACTTGCGGATTCATCTTGTCTAAGGTGGGGGCACTAGTACTAAAACTTGTTTTTCAATGTTTGATTGGTGAATTAGAGTCTTGCACTCAACTTGGGGATTTTGAGAAAAATCATGTGTTTTTGCATCTCTTGGGGATTGGGCTAGATAATTCTTAGATTAGTGATAGATATTGATAGATTATCACTCCTACGACGCGATTGATCTTCTAGTTTCGCGATTTAGCAAGTGTCCTTAGAGATTCATGTGAAACCAACTCCGTAGCTATTCGTATGACATATAAATTGGGATTTTTAGGTTTTATGCTTATAAATGGATGATTATGGGTTATTAATGGTAGTGTTTGTACATAAAACCCGCTAGGGCGGATTAATACGCAATAACCCCTAAGCTTAGCACCTTGTATGGAATATGGTTATCACTAGCATTGAACGTACTTTGGTGGGGCGTGGATTGCCTCGGTCATGTATATGAACATCTAGATGAGTTGTATTAATACGCCGGGTGAAATAGAGATATGCTAATAGATACTTGGCTTAATGATATAGCTAGTGAATCATTATGGAACACATACGGCCTTAGTTTAATACACGTATCATATGATGAGGTGTATAACGCGATTACCGAACTAATTGGCCTTATAATGAGAATAATCTCGTGACGATAAACATATGGAATATATGAGTGATGAATACTCTTGTAGAAATGATTAACGATGATGTTAATGATGATAAATGGATAGTGGGCGATTATATGATTATATGTATGACGATGAGCCATATGTGTGATGTATGATTATTGATGATGATGATATTCATTGTGGGAAATGAATAAATATGATGCTTGTTACTGTGATCACACATATGGGCTAGATATGATGATTTACCGAGCACGGGATAGCTCCCCGTGACTCGAAGGAGGGCCTCCTATTGCCGCCCGTGGGTGAAAAGGCCCTAAACCGTGCACGGAAAAATGAAGTCGGTGACTCCACCGGTGGTTGTGTTGCCCACAAAGGAGAGCCCACTCTGTGTATTTTGCCTTCCCACAGGACTATGTGTTCTGGGCTATAGTGTTTCCCCGGCTAGCAGAGCAAGTCCCGTGTGCCACTACCTACCCAAATGGTGAGTCCCCGGGAGGTAGTTGGACTACTAATGGTCATCACTCTACTAGGGTATCGCCTGGTGTAGTTTCTCTAGGGTGTCGTGGAAGCTTGTATGGGCGTTCACCTCGTTAACTATTCGGAGTGTTGTTCCCCGGGAAAGTAACCGTCGCGTGGGCTATCTCAGAATGACCTACTTGGAGAACCAAATCCCTGAGCTGCCACCCCACCTAGAGGAGACATGGACAAGAACGTTGGATCCTTCGGGACTCGTTGGATTCTCTGTTCTGGGCCTGGTCAGACCGCGGGGTGAAACCGAGGCATTATACAGGAGATATGATACGGATCGATGTGTTGTGGATGTGTATTGTTTATATTATCATTATTATTGTATTGTATCATATCTTGTATGGCATGGTTGATTATATATTGCCTCAGACGAGTGTACCTTTGGTGAGAACAATGACACAGACACTATCGTAAACGAACATAATATACATAGGACAGTGTTGGCCACTCATAATGTACTAACACATAAAGTGGAAAGTACTAATAGCTAATGGCCATAGAAACATAATATACGAGCGTGAAAACATGGTTTGGTTGTGAGGACGAGCTAGTTGTAATGCCTTGTAGGTGGCCAAGTATAGAATCCATAACGTACTATAACTAAAGAGAAAACAATAGATACTTGGCCAATTGTCATAATTTATGGTATAGGCACCGAATAGCATAGTATAGCCTTGAGTTACACTTGAGAACGGATTCAAGTAGATTTATACCCTCGATTCCCTAATACTGTGAGATCGACTTAGGGTATTCCAAGGGAAATCTAAGAATGGAATAGGTTGATCGGGTAGTCAGCTTTCTGGTGACTAGGATAGGATTCCTAGTGGGATTTGCACGCACGGGTGTGTGAGTTGCATTACATGGTTTTCAAACTACTGCATTGACGTAAAATAACTATTTTCTATATAAAATCTATATAGTTCCCACTGAGCCTGGATTTGGCTCACCCCGTTTTCTAAACAGTTTTGCAGGTTAAGCATCGGGGATTGGCGCATGGTCTACGAGTCTAGTAGCCTCTGATGTCCTATATCTTTTGCAGTTCTTGAACTAAGGACTTGGTTGTATATAATCTTTTGTTGTATTAAACTCCTTGTAATTATGTATGGACTTTACAATTATTTTGAGTAATGAACCATGGATTTGTATAAACGGTTTATATATATATATATATATATATATGTGGAGTTGAATGTAATTGTGTTTGTGTAAATGTGCTATGTAAACCTCATGGGTTTGGTTTTATTTAAATAAATTCCACATACCGAGTTTTTGTAAAACGAGACTTTTTATTTAAGAAAAGTTTTTAAAAGTTGTGATTTTATATTTTAAACCCGCCGTCGCGCACGGCATCCGTGATTAACCGGGTCCCGGAGGTGAAAGTCTCAGAACGGGATTCGGGGCGTCACACATATTGTATTTCGTAGATGTTGCATAGTTGTGTATATGTAACGTACTAAATAATTAGAGTTGTACCAAATTTGAATTGTAATAATGATACTTACATTCGGACTTTGTAGAGTTTGTTTTAGTTGGATTCAAAACAGGTTTTGGTTTTAAGTAGTTGATGGGGTAAAAAATAATTTTACCATTGGCCTACAAAAATAATATTCTACACTTTCTTTTTAAATAATATTTCATGCTTTTCTTTAAATAAATATTCCACTCCATAATATTCCACACTTTTCTTTTAAATAAATATTCCACTCCACAATATTCCACACTTTTCTTTAAAATAAATATTCCACTGACATCCACTAACTTTTACCAAATTACCTTTTAGCCCCTCATTTTCATCAAATTTACCTTTTTTTCCATTATACATTTACCTATAAATACCTCCCCCCATTCATTCATTCAACACACCAAAAACACAACAAAAACATACCATTCTACACAACAAAAACGCACAATTTTTCTCATCTAACAACATCCTTCTCATCCAAGATTCGTCAATCTCATCCAAGAGATATAAAGCCATTGGTAATACAAATACAAGTCAATTCAAGAAGAAATAGAAGGGTTTTATACTCTCTCTTTTTATACCCCAAAAAATACCAACAACCCTTATACTCTCTCTCTCTTACACAGTTTATTATTTATCCTTTTGACATATTTGTTATCCTAATTCTATACTTATAAATAGAATTAGTGAAATTGTAAAGAGAAAAGTTGGTAGCTTGTATCATCATTCAAAGTTGGTTGCCTTTGAGATAATAGAAAGCAAGCACACACAAAAGGAAGATGTATTGCCAGAATAGCATAAGCGCTATCGGGGAAACCTACCTTAATAAAAAATGTCATGTGTTCATCATTGTGCCACATTTATTTTTTATTCACCGATATTTGCTTATTGATTGGTTAATTATCTAAATCTAGGTTTTCACACCATCAGTTGGCGCCGTTTGTAGGAACGATAAGCTCTTTAAGCTCTCGTTCTTTAAAATTTACAAGTGAATTTTCGGTGAACAAACTTCAAATCCCGCAGGCCTACGTAGCTCAATATTCTTGGGGGCATAACTTCTTGCTCAAAACTCCAAATTATGTGATTTTGGAGTTCATTTTGGGAAAAATTTCAAGGGCTGCAACTTTCCAATTCAACCCTTTCCCAAATTCGGCTATCTCGGGGAGTTCAAAATGGCAATACAAAGTTGCTGCAATAAAAAATGCGAAAATTCCGCAGGCCTACACTAGCTGACGCATAACTTCTTGCTCAGAACTTCGAATTATGCAATTCTAGAGTTCATTTTGTAGAAAATTTTAAGAGGTACAACTTTCTTGTTCAACACTTCTTCAAATTCGGACATTTATTGGTCTAAAATTACCATACAAATTTTTAGTAGCAGAAAATGGGAAAATTCATAATCATTATGCAAGTGAATCCTTGTCCAACTCAGTTTAGTAGGCGCACCATGCTCTAAAGAGCACGCTTACACTCCGGTAAGCCCTGAGAAAAATAAACTCAGTTTAGTAGGCGCACCATGCTCTAAAGAGCACGCTTACACTCCGGTAAGCCCTGAGAAAAATAGGCATACTTTAAACTCAAGTGGAATATATTTGGAACACTTGTTTAAAGTAATAAAAACCTCTCTAGAGGTCGGTTTAGTAAGCACGCTTACATTCCGGAAAGACCTGAGAAAAACAGGTTTATTTTAAACTCAAGTGGAATATCTTTGTAACACTTGTTTAAAATACAAAACCCTCACTAGCGGACAGTTTAGTAAGCACACTTACACTCCGGAAAGACCTGAGAAAAACAAGCATACTTTAAACTCAAGTGGAATATCTTCAGAACACTCGTTTAAAGTATAAAAACTCTCGCTATAGGTCGGTTTAGTAAGCACGCTTACACTCTGGAAAGACTTGAGAAAAAATAGGCATATTTTAAACTCAAGTGGAATATCTTCGAAACACTTGTTTAAAATACAAAACCCTCACTAGAGGTCGTTTTAGTAAGCACGCTTACACTTCGGAAAGCCCTGAGAAAAACATGCATACTTTAAACTCAAGTGGAATATCTTCGGAACACTTGTTTAAAGTATAAAACCCTCGCCGACACCTACAATATGAAAAATTATGAGAAAAACAGACGAATCAAGCTGTGACAATAATCATTCAAGAATCCAGTTACGGTTAACCCAATGGTATAAAACCCAAAAGAAGAGATAAGTTATTTTTTAATAACTCATATATGATTTTTCTTTTTATATTAATATATCTAAATTTGTATTATTTTCTTACGATCAATGATCTTTATTGTAGGTAAAATCGACGAGCTCCCAAAAAATTACAATTGAATGTAATTTTCATCAAGTTCGTCCGAGAAACCACAAAAAAGAAATTAAAGAAATTTTCAATGGATATCAAACTTCCACAAAGTTAAAGTGAAATCGAGAATTTGACGACAATTAGAAAGGGCCCACGTGGAATCAAACTATTATACTAACACCCAAAACTCCCTTGCTTATGACCGAAAGTATAGCGAGCTTTACACATTAATGTTCCAAGCTCTACGACTTGCATCTAATGTTTAACAAGCTTTACACATTGATGTTTTTAGCTCAATTACTAGCATCCGAGATCTAGCTTCCTTGAACTACGACTCGAGATCAACGTCTAGCCAGCCTTACACAATGATGCTCTGAAGCTCTAAGACTAATGATCAAAGTCTAGCCAGCTTTACACATTAATGTTTCGAGCTCCACAAACTTACGGTCAATGGTTGATAAACCTCTACACATTTATCTTTCACATTCGGCCTTTAGCATAAAAGTAAAAGATAGGGGGCAATTGATGGAGTAAAAAATAATTTTACCATTGGCCTACAAAAATAATATTCTACACTTTCTTTTTAAATAATATTTCACACTTTTCTTTAAATAAATATTCCACACTTTTCATTTAAATAAATATTCCACTCCATAATATTCCACACTTTTCTTTTAAATAAATATTCCACTCCATAATATTTCACACTTTTCTTTAAAATAAATATTCCACTCACGTCCACTAACTTTTGCCAAATTACCTTTTGGCCCCTCATTTTCATCAAATTTAAATTTTTGCCATTCTACATTTATCTATAAATACCTCCCCTCATTCATTCATTCAACACACCAAAAAACAAAACAAAAACATACCATTCTACACAACTAAAACACATAATTCTTCTTATCCAACACCATCCTTCTCATCCAAGATCCATCCATCTCATCTAAGAGATATAAAGCCATTGGCAATACAAATACGAGCCAATTCAAGAAGAAATATGAGGGTCTTATACTCTCTCTTTTCATACCCCAAAAAAATACCAATAACCTTTATAAACTTTATATCTTACACAGTTTATTATTTATCCTATTGAAATATTTGTAATCCTAATTCTATACTTATAAATAGAATTAGTGAAATTGTAGAGAGAAAAGTTGGTAGCTTGTATCATCATTCAAAGTTGGTTGCCTTTGAGCTAATATAAAGCAAGCACACACAAAATCCCTAAACCCTTAGGGGAGCAATGTTTGGCCGCCTATAAGCCACCAGTGAGCAGTCCGGGAACATAGGCATTGGCAACGCACTATGGATTGAATTTTTTCTATAAAATGTGGACGAATTGTTCCACTTCCTGGGTATGATGATGATGACATCTTGAGGCAACGGATTCTATAATGTAGTTCTAGTTCGGGTTCTCGTTGAGAAGAACTATGATTATGTTACATTCTCTTGGAGTTCAACTGGATTTTTTTATGCCTTTTGCATTATAGCGTCTTGCCCCCCCCCCCCCAATTGTAGCCTAAAGAGCAGTTAACAACGAAAATGTCTAATGTCTTAAATATTAATTTATCCGTCACAAATTAAGTATCATTTCTCATTTAATCTAAAGGAAATGTAGGTTTCTAGTTTGGAACATATAAAATTACTTAATTTACTTCTTAAAAGAATAGTAGACAATTTTTATTTTTTTTAATATCCCGAGTGGTTTGAGAGGGGAATGGAAAGGGAACCTATACCACCTTAAAAATGCGCAATGATCTTAACTACAAGGCAGTATTATCCTTTATTATAATTGTTATTACATGTACATCGCATTTGCCACATCTTTGTATATGTATTTTATCCTATGAAACATACAACTTGTATATATTCAATATGAAAATAACAATTAAATAAAAACAATAAGTGGCACAACTACTATCCCTAATTTCAATTTTGTAGCTACAAGATTAGAAGCTTATTCCATAAATAAATTCATGAAAAGAGAACCATAAAATAAATTAAAAAACATTACACAAACTTTACGGCAGTTGAAATCATTTAATATTATGCCAAAAAATGAATTATGTTAAGGGCCTTTATTCAATGAACACCAAAAGGGCAAAAGGCCCAACAAGTATTAGTCCTTTATTCAATGAAGAATGAAAAAAGGCCCATAGACAACAAGCAACATAAATTAACAAATTTTCAATATCTATTAGACAAATGTGGAACCCAAAACAAGCTCATCATTCAAATTCAGGCCTATTACCCTCGGCCTCTGCAATCACCAACACTTCTCTTGCAAACTACTAAACAATTAGGGTTAATGATACAATAAATCCTAAAGTTTGGGTAAAATTATATTCGTATACTTAATGTTTCAAAAGTTGAATGTAGAATCCTGAAGTACATTAAGTGACATATTTTAAACCTTCCATCTAACCCCGTTAGATTTTGTGGACGGAATGCTAAGTTGGCAATATTCGAGGATCACATTTGGCAAAAAAAAAATATTTAAAAATACACAACACAAAAAAAAAGGAAAAGAAGAAGAGAGAGAAATTTCCCTTCCCCTTCTTCTTCCCCACCGCCATTAATTCCAATGGCAGCTTCTTCAAAACGCTTTTCTCTCTTTCATTGATGCTCCTTCTCCCCATCAATTCCCTTCACCTCTTTGGTCACAATTATCAGCACAAAAACCTTGCAATTCTTATTAAACCCCCTTCATTTTTTCTTATTTATTAAATGATATTATACTCCTTGGTGAAATCTATGTAGCCGTTGATGATGGGTTTTAGTTTCATTGATTTTTGTCTAGCTTGAAGATGACAAGATAAGCTTTAATGTCACATAGAGTTGTAAGCTCCATTGTTCTCGAGCTCGGTTATTGGGCAAGATTGCCCTTGTTTCTTGGTCTCCATTAATGGTGGGGGTGAGATTCCCACCTCCCACACACCACCACCATCCATTCTAATACTAATCGTATTCTCTAAATTGAACGAGCCCCATGCACTCCACACCCAAACCCCACTCTCTCTCTTAGTGTGTATAAGAATATATATACATATATATATATATATGCATATACATGTATATCTATGTGAGAATTTATACATATATATATATATATATGAGTGTCTATATATATATATAGGAATATCTACTAAGTTTGTATGTAAACATATGTATTATGGAAAGTTGTAGGATTTGGGCTTGAAGAAAAATGGTGTGGGTGGGGCTTGAAAAAGAAGTGGAAATCTGGGCCTTTTTTTTTTTAATATTTGGTCAAAAGAGTTTTGGATTTTCGCCAACTAGTTTTGCCAACCCAGCATTTTGTCCACAAGATCTAACAGGGTTAAGCGTAAGGTTTAAGACATGTGACTTAATTTACTTCAGGGTTCCGCTTGCAACTTTTGAAACTTTAAATATACAAATAGAATTTAACCCAAACTTTAAGGTTTATTGTATGATTAACCCAAACAATTACACAAAATTGAACATATCAGTTGAATCCCAAAGTGTCTTCAATCAGACTAAGAACCTGTCTAATCTCTCTCTATTCACACCTTCAATTCCCAAGAAAAGCATTCTTTGTTTTCTCTGAGTTAATTCTTTATGGCGATGGATTCCATTGTTGGTGCTCTATCGGCTTGTGGGCGGAGCAAATGTTTGATACATAGGAGGATGGTTCATGGGATGGTGTTAAGATTTAAATTGGGCAATGAACCGATCATGGGTAATGCTATAATTGATATGTATAGTAGAAATGCAAGAATTGAGAGGGCTGAGGTTTTGTTTATGAATATATGGTGATTAAGGATGTAGCTTCTTGGACTAGTTTGCTTAATGGGTTTATCAAGTGTGGTGATATACGGTCTGCCCGAAAAGTGTTTGATGAAATGCCTCAAAGGAATGTAGTTTCTTGGACGGGGATGACTCTGGGTGATGTTTTTGGGAAGACCTCGGTTCAGGGGTTAGAACTTTTTAGGAGGATAAGAGCAGAAAGTGAAGATAGTCCTATGGCTATCATGATAGTAGCTGTTCTCTCTGGTTGTACTGATATTGGAGCTCTTGATTTTGGCCGATTCATCAATGGGTATATCAATAAATTAGCCAATCTTGCCACTAATGTAGCTATTAATAATGCTCTTATAGATATGTACTGAAAAGAGTGGAAGCCTTGAGTTGGTTGTAGAGATATTTGGCCAGATGCCTATTAAGGATGCATTTTCTTGGACAAGCATGATTTCAGGATTGGCTTAATGCTCTAATAGATACGCACTTCAGGTCTTTGATAACATGCTTGCTTCTGAGCGTTTTACCAAATGGGATTACATTTGTTTCCATGATATCAGCTTGTATTCATGATGGTTTAGTTAGTGAAGGGCGAAACTTGTTTAATAAGATGATCAATTGTTGTGGTTTGAAACGTAAGATCGAGCATTATGGGTGTATGGTGGATCTTCTTGGCCGAGTAGGGCGTTTAGAGGAGGCAATAGAGTTGATTGAGCAGATGCCCATTGACCCAGATGCTACAGAATGGGAAGTTAAAATTGGTCGAAATGGCGGGAAAGAAGGTGATTGAACTAGAACCGGATGATGATGGGGTGTATGTACTTTTGTGGAATATTTACAGTGCTGCAAATAGATGGGAAGATGCATTAAAGATGGGAAAGATTAAGAGAGCACAAAAGATAAACAAAAAGCCTGGGTCAAGTTGGATCGAGATGAATGGTGGTGTTCATGAATATCTTGCCGAGGACACGATATTATGCATCATGTCCCTGCGGATATATTTTCCTGTTTAGAAGCTACAATTAAGCAATCAAAACAGGATCTTGATCTCTTTGATATTTTAATATAAGGGATTTGGAGGGGGTGATTGTTTCGTGTTTCATCATAGAATTAGAATGATCTGAAAATTATTAAATAAGTGAATGACATCACCGGCCTAGCATTCATAATACACATTTCAAATATAATTTGAAATGTGTAGCATTATAAATTACTCGTGCTATCCTCCCAGCCAATATTGACCTCACAAGCTGTGGGCCTAACATTTTATTCCCCAATAAATCATGGTATATGAATCTTGTTCTATCTATATATAAAGCTATATTATAGGGTGGCACTATTATTGAATTTTTTTTTATTTCTTTTACTGTAAATGAACATTGATTACAAAAGAAATATAGTTTTACACAATCAATCTCGTACCGTCTTTAGGTACAATATTTTGTAGTAACATAATAGGGCAGCTTTCTTTTTTTTTGGTTCCCCACGGGGTGTCCGGGCCAGCTTTCGCGCACCTCGACTAATCCCCGCTCGCGGTTCGTGGCTGCCGCTGGCCAAGCATTATTTTGACAACGCCGGGGTTCGACCTTGGGAGCTTCAAGTCGACCCAAGGTTGTCCCAGTGGCAGCCTTATACCACTGGGCCAAGAGGCTTGGTTTATAGGGCAGCTTTCTTTAAGGTCAATATTTCCTAACAACATAATATTTAAACAATTATATTTATATTTGAATTCAAATTTGAATATTAATTTGACTATTAAATATTTTATAGTATTGATTGAATATTAATCTTACCGCTATATATTATTTTAAAGTAATGATAGGGCATTTCAAAATCCAATCAAGGACTCAAAATCTATTAAAAAGGAATGGTGTAAGTTGAACCCACAATGCCTACCTAATACTCAAGTATTGTTAATGCTGGTGATGATGGTGGATAAAACTTGGATCCTCAGAGTTTCTTCCCTCTATCAATATTTGCATTTAAACAATTTGCGTGAATGTTTTTTTTTTTCTTTTCTAAATCCTATGAAAGTTAAAAATTAAGTAAATTTTATTATTCCTTTTATAGTACATAATTCTATTTTACTTTGGAAAAAATAATATGTAAATCTTTCCCTTTAGCTACAAACTATGAAAAATCCAACTTAGATACTTGAGCTCAAGATATGTTCTAAGTTTGTGTGGGTGCCTCTCCAAATACTACATCATGCATATTCCAAACTTCAACGTACGGTTTTTTATACTCCCTCCGTCTTAAATTGTTGGTCCCTCTTTTCTTTTTTGGATGTCCTAAAATAAATATCCACTTTTTATAAAAGATAAATACATACCTATTTTGCCCTTTTGTACTTTCACTTTTCAAATAAAAGTTTTAAATAAAGTAAAAGATAAAAAGGGAAAGTCAATGTAAATTAAATAAAAAGTGTAATGATGATATTAGGTCCTTAATAAGTTAGATTTCTCAAAACAGACTAACAATTTGGGACGATGTGAGTATTTATATTTATTATTTGTCATTAATATTGTAGAAAAGCCGCCATTAGATCGCACGGATTTACACACTATTTAATATTATATAACACAAAATATTTTTTTAATAAATAATACCGTGCAGCTCAAGACAACTAATTAATGTTTATCAATGTATGTGTGTACCTACCCTCATAATTTACCTGTTAAATGACTTGACAATTACATTGACTAATTTTATGAGTTATTTCAATTCTTCGCACAAGTAAATTAATGGGTCTACCACTCTACCTGCTCTACCTGCTGCTTGATGAGTCATTTCACTTCTATTACTCAAATTTATATGAGGAGTAATTATATGATCATTTCTTATATTTTAATTCAAAATTGTTAGAGACAAATGTGTGAGATCCCGGGGTTGGTCCAAGCAGTAAAAATAGTGTATCATAATTCAGTCAATTGGGTTTCGATCCCCCTCCTTCCTTTCAAGAATGCCATCTAAATTTATTATCGATTGTATTTGAAAAAAAAACAAAAGGAATTAAATATGTATTATTATTATTGTTGTTGTTGTTGTTGTTGTTGTTGTTGTTGTTGTTGTTAAAATAATAGAGAGAGAAAGAAATAAGAAAATAAGAGAAATTTTATTACTCAATTGATATCTAATATGTGTAGGGGTTAGCTCTATTTATATTAAGAGCTAACATCATTACTTCTCTACATAATCAATATGGGACAAATAAACTATATATACTATTGGGTAATTCCTCATTCATACCACAATTCCAATGTGGGATAAATTTTATCTTACAATATTACTTATAGACATCCACATGTCAATATTTTTACAACACTCCCCCTTTGATGTCCATTATGCCACAATTTAATGACAGTTGTCTCATTAAAACCTTCTTAAGGAAAAACCCAGTGGGGAAAAACTAAAGTGAAGGAAAAATAGTACAACATTCTTCTGAATCATTGAATCGATATCAAATGCACAATATGCTGCCTCGTTAAAACCTTTACTAGTAAAACCCAATGGGACAAAACCTAGTTAAAGGAAAAAGAGTACAGCGTGCAAATATTAGGTAGCATACTTCAGGATACTCTCCCTGATTATTTACTCCCCCTCATGATGACAATTACATTTAATTTTATGATGAAATCAAATCATAACAATCTCCTGAACTCATTTTGGAATATCAGTTTTGACAATTACCTCATCAGCAAACTCTACCAAGTTGTTATCGAATGGATTTACTCGACTTCAATATTTGTGTTCTTCTAAAGCTCAGGTTTCATACTTGTCAACTTGAAACTTTCTTGAAAATGTGCTATACACGCTGCATTGTCTTCATAGATAATGCTCAAAACATCTGTCATATAAGTAACAAGAACTACGAATATGCTGAAGTAAGGATTTCAATCATATATATTTCTGATTAGTTTCATGAAGAGCTAAAATTTCAAAGTAGTTTGATGAAATTACCACCAAGAAATAACAGCATTACTACTAATAAATACTGGATGTAATTGAAATCGTACCTTATGATAATCAGAAATATATATAACCTGGATTAGCATAACCTATCAACTTGGAACCTTAAGAGTTATGTGCAGAAAATAAAATTAGTGGTTCCTCGTGGATATCCAATGATATGTTTGATACATATATGGTGTCATTTAGTTGGTGCTAAGCTATATATATTGAGCAAGTAAAGAAAGAATGAAATTTCTAGTCTAGTCCATTGTGAGTACCAATTGCACTTAAGTATGGTGCTTCGGGACCAATACATCTTCATCTATTTCTTTAAAACGGTATGGATTTTTATATAAAGACTAGACAATCATAGGAATGCTCAGCGGTTTTACCTTATCCATCATTTTAAATTCCTTTATCAAATAGTTAGCAGTTTTCTTGAATTCTTCAGGAGTCTCGATTAATGTATCCACATAAACTACTACTATTGAAAATCATTTTTGATGATTCGTTTATAAAGACACATGGCAAATAGGATTGTTTCTATTTCATTCCTTAGACAAATCTTACTAAGACGATTGTATCACATTCTTCTGGAATGAATTTGTATCACATTCTTTTGGAATGGATAAGTCCATACAATTAGTGTCTTAATTTTGTTGAGTACGTACACTTCGACTTTGCTTCAGGTAAAGTTAATCCTTCTGGAATTTTCACATAAATGTTAGAGTCTAAGTCCCCGTATAAATTAGCAGTTTCACAATATTTGAGTCTCATATATAGTATTTCAACAACTGCTAAGCTAATTATAAGATATTTAAAATTTATATATTGGATCCATAATCAGGGGAATACAATACTCATAATCAATCCCAAGTTTCTGCAGGAAACTTTGTGCCACAAGTTGTGACTTATTCCTTGTGATTTTAGTATTATAATTTAATTTTCTTACGAACACCCATTTGTAACAAAAAAATGTTAATATTTATTTGGGGTTTGTATTATAGGTCCAAATATACCACGTTCATTTAGAGACTCAAATTTTTTCCTTAATGGCAATTTCTCATTTGGCCAATTTTTTCTTTGTCGACATTTATTTATTGTACGTGGTTATGTATCATTATTATCATTACCCTTTAATATCTCAGTAGCTACTGTATATGCAAATAAGTCATCGATGACATTTTATTTTATATTCCACATCTCTCTTATTAAATATTGAGATCTCTTTATTATTTGGTACCAATGCCTCTTCAGGGGTTTATGTAGCCTCTTCGGGGACTTTTGTCTTTTCAAGACAATGACCACTTCTGGGGCCTTAAAGAGAGTGAATTTTCTCATAACCTCTTCTTGAGTGAAATGAGGAACCTTTTCAGGAGTGTTCTTAGGGCATGATTAATCAGACTTCCTCTTCTAGGGAGTTCAATCTTTGGAACCTATAGGTCTGCCACGCTTCTGGCGTGGTACAGATTCATTAATTGCCATATTTTGAAGTTGTCCTGCATGGATACTAATTATGACAACTGCATTTATAGCTAGCACATATAACTTTGTTGCATTTTGCTGCATCATTGAATCAATTGGTAATGTTTTGCAATTTCTTGCAAAAATATTATTCTTCGTACCTTATCACATTATGATGTACGTGGGTCTAGATGAGCATAGTGCGATTATCCCACTATAATTCTCACCATTGTTCTGGAACGGGTAGTTTTGCATGAACTTTCTTATCTCCCCCTAACGGCGGGAATACTTTCTCATCAAAGTGATAATTTGCAAAACGTACAGTAGACACAAATATCATAATGTTGGCTAATAAACATAATATATAGTAGAATGAAGAAAACTTACATATCAATAGGTGTCTATAGTCTTAGAGGATCTACAAAGGCACAAATATCATCTTGCATTTTTTTTTTTAAAATGTCAATCCAGGAAAAAAATTAAATAAAATAATTTTGTAACAAGTTTACCTTTGCAAAAACATAGTAGAAAAAAATACACATTTAGTAAACTTGCACCCTTAAAGTTGTTTATTATTTTTTCTTAATATGGTACTTCTAAGATACCTACCTATCATGCAAAGAATTGAAAATTTGGAGATAACTACATTTTTGGACTTTGAGCTTGGCTTGAGCTTCTTACTCATAGAGGAGAGTGATTCAACACTAAAAAGTGTTGTATAATAGACACTCAATGAGAAAATACTTAATTTTTCTAGTGGGAGCTTTTGGCTCTTAACACTAGTAATAATGCACAATGTTATGCAAAAGAGACCCGAGGAGAAAGTAATAATGATTCTAGTGTGAGCTTCTGGCTCCCAACACTAGTTAATAATGCATAGTAATTCATTGTTACCTTCACAATTTATTTCAATATGATACTCATTAAAGTAAGCAAGTTTCTTCGGGAACTGCTTGATAATAATAATATTTAATGAATATATAGGCTCTTTTGGATCCTTCAATCTTTTGTATAAGTCCAGCTATAGTGGATACTTTTTGTTTATATTAAGCACCAACTCATTGAAAAACTTATGGTTTTTCAATAATAGCATATGATATGACATCATCTGAAAAGTGTATTATACAATCCATAATCCATATATTCAAATAAAATAATCATAAATAAATGATAATTTAGGTCTTTTAAACCTACTTTGGTTTTGTTTTCAACTTCTCATCAAAAGCCTCTTTATTAAGAAGAGTGCAATTAGCAGCTTTATAAAAAAATATCATGCTCCCCCCTTTAGTATGATTGTCTCACATCATTAATAGAGGTCTTGTATTTAACTACCACATATTTTGGTATATAGTTTTGATTTAAGGTCCGGCACTTCTCAACAAGCCACTTCAGGTGGTTCTTGAGTTTTATATTGATTTTTCTTTTTACCTCTGCTGGGGCAGTTACCATTTTTACCTCTAGTAGAGAAAAAAAATATTAGCCACCTCTTCTGGGGGATTGTTAAACCTATTTTCTTGACCTCTATTTTGATAAAAGTTTGAACTTTCTTCAGGAATCGCCTTAGAACTGAGTGTTCTAAAATTATGATTCCATCAATATTTGGTTGTTCTATTTTGATATAAGGAGACAACCAACTTTTCCTAGACCACTTAAAATCAATAATCTTGATATTGCTACTTCAGGAGCATTTTCAAGGTATAACAGATAGGGAGTCTTTGATAGTGATACTTTAGGAGCAAAGGATTGAAAATAAAAAGTCATATTCAGCCATTGTCATAGATTCAATCTAGTTATTACGAGTGTTGATATGATGATCATCGTCTGGTGATCATACCCATCCTTCAAGGATTGTTAAAGGCCTAATAAATCCTTTTTAAGTATGTATAAATTGTTGACGTAGAAAGTTGAAACCTAATGCTTTATCTTATGAGACTTTATGCTCATAAGAAATAATGAATTGCAAATTCTTGATTAAATATGAAATTTCGGGTTCATAAGAAATAATAAAACTTTAGGTTTTATAAACAAACTTCGGGGTTGAAAATTTTAACATTATATGCTAATTTATTATGTTTGTAATGCTTTGAGCAATTATAGAGAAGGGGTAGAATAAGAGGTTTGTTAAGTTCAAATAGGAAATAATATAACAACAGCATACTTATGTATAAAGTTATATATAATTTTAATTAAATCAAAATTTAACAGTTATATGGGACTTCAGACCCAAATTTGGGTTACCAGATTTGCGAGACTTTAATTCAATATCCTTTTATATCAAAATTACAGATTTGATTATTGAGGCATATTGTTATTGGAACTTCAGGTCCAAATTTATGACTATGGAGCTTCAGGTCCAAATTTATGACTACAGAACTTCAGATCCAAAATAATTATTATGAAACTTCAGGTCCTAATTTAGAGAACTTTGGATCTCTAAATAAAATTAAAGCCTTTAACTTCAAATATAAATCATAGATCTTCGGGCCCAAAATAATGAATTGGGAACTTCAGGTGCCAAATATAAATTACGGATATTCGGATCCATAATAATGAATGGAAAACTTTAGGTCCCAAATAGAAATTATGAATCTTCACATCCATATTAATTAATAGGGAACTTCAGGTCCCAAATATAAATTTTGGATATTCGGGTCTATAATAATGAATAGGGAACTTCAGGTCCCAAATATAAATTATGGATCTTCAGGTTCATAATAATGAATAGGAAACTTCAGGTCCCAAAAATAAATTATGGATCTTCGGGTCCATAATAATGAATAGGGAACTTCAGGTCCCAAATATAAATTATGGATCTTCGGGTCCATAATAATGAATAGGAAACTTCAGGTCCCAAAAATAAATTATGGATCTTCGGGCCCATAATAATGAATAAGAAACTTCAGGTCCCAAAAATATAAATTGTGGAACTTCGAGTCCAAGATAATAATGATTATAAATTTAAAGTCTCAAAAGTATAAATCATGGAACTTCAGGTCCAGATTATTTATAAAATAGAATATTCAATATCAATAACAATACTAAAAAGACAAACAACAGAAATCGTAATATTATGAAAAGAAAAAAAATCATAGATCTGAAATGTATGAAGAAATTACGATGCTTGATTTTCAGCTGGCCTCCAAGAAGAAGAAATATAAATTTTAAACTATGGTGACATGCTTTCGCATGACCAGCCTTCAAGAAGAAGGAAAAAAAATTCCTTCAAGAAGAAGAAAAAAATTTGAACTATGGTGGCCTGTTTTTGTAATGGCCTCCAATTGATTATAGAATAGTCGTGCTGATAACGTGTTAAAATAATAGAGGGAGAGAATGAAATAAGAGAATAAGAGAAATCTTATTACTCAATTGATATCTAATATGTGTAGGGGTTAGCTCTATTTATATTAAGAGCTAACCTCCTTACTTCTCTACATAATCAATGTGGGACAAATAAACTATATATACTATTGGGTAATTCCTTCATACAACAATTCCAATGTGGGATAAATTGTCTTACAATATTACTTATGGATATCCCACATGTCAATATTTTTACAACAATAATTATAAAGTACCAATGTCGAATTCTTTGGGAGATAAATGCAGGTAGGTGGTTGATAATTTTGGACTCTGCCCAAAATCAATCACCTGCAGTTGTTTTAATGGACTCAGACAATAAATAAATCAGATATGAGGACACTTGACTTGCTTGTGTAATAATTAATAATATAAATTCAAAGGTGAAGCAATTATTATTTAATAAATCAAATTTTCATTTTTACCCTTATTATTATGTTGGAAAAGAATATGTTATTAATGAGGCAGACTAAAAAATTTAAGGTTAAATATAAAGTTTTTAACCATTGAGTTAACAATAATTTTATTTTTTATTTTAAATTAAAATTATACATACATCTGCATTGCATGTGCATTTTTTAATGTAAAAATAGTACAAACATCTTAACGGTTACCACACTGGGTTTAGCTTTGGGATCATTGGGGGCTTCACAAATCGAACTCAAGCGCCTGCAAAAACATTTATAAGCACAACGAGTATGGTCTAAGCTGCAATAGGTAATTAGTCGAGGTGCGGGAAAATTGCCTCAGACACCACCCAATGTAAATAAAATAAAAATAGTACAAACACATCAGTCAATAATCAAAATATATTAAAACAACTTAAGTGGCATATCACACCCAATCTTCTTGGCAAGTGTTATTTACACCACTCAAATGAACACTCCCTTCAGAATTTAACTAATAATACATTATAACACCCCCTTATTTATCACAAATACCCCCTTCCCAATATTTTCCAATATTACGTGAGTTCTTACAAACAAATTATTTCCCATCTTTCCATAATAAATTTATCATAGAAGAATGTTTATGACAAAAAGGTGTCTGTAACAAATATAAGGGGGTTGTAAATAACATTGCCCATATTTTTTGTAGTAAAAATGGTTATGATATTTTCATCCTACTAAGCACTTGATTTTACTCCTACCTCTTATTCATTCTTTGAAAATTAAATAAAGTATATATTAATTTATTTTTTAAAAAATAAATATAAATTTAATAATTTTTATTCAACTCATAAATATCGAATATATTAACTTATATTCGACCTTATTTTTTTTTTTGGTTACAGAGGAAAGAAAAGAACAACAAAAACAAAACAAAAAGAGACTAGTCGCCTCTCATATAGGCGTTCCTTGCATATCTGCTTTCAGAAGTTGGACTAGCTCATTCGAAGGCACCATCACTCGCATTGCTTGCTCTCCTTGGACTCTTCCGAGTTTTGACATGAAGTCAGCACATTTGTTTCCTTCTTGTAGGACGTGAACTAGATTGAGCAGCGTTGCTTCCTTCAACCTACGACAATCTGGATGAGAGTTTTTCTGGGTGGTTTCCAATTTCCTCATTATTGTTGATGAGGTTGACAGCAGTAAGGGAGTCAGTTTCGACAATAGCTTCCAGACACCCTTTTCTCTTTTGCAGTTTCATGGCACTTTGTATCCCCCAGAGCTCCGCTTGTAGAGAAGTGGCATAACCGATCCTCCCACAAAATCTTCAATCCACCTTCCGTAGCTGTCTCTAAGCAAGACCACCATAGGCAGCCCAACCGTATTCACCAAAGGTACTACCGTCCGAGTTGATTCTTAATAGTTCCTGTAGGAGGACAAACCCAACTGATTAATTCACAATGACTATGCACAGCATTTCTATTATGGTAAATAAAAGCATGAAAATTTTTCAGTAGCAAAGTGCTTGCTCTTAATAGCAATGTTCTGGGGATCAACAGTGGTGTTGTTGAATTGTCTATCATTCCTGCTCTTCCATAACATCCAAAGGGTGACTGTGAACACGTTCCCCCCGGGATCCCCAATCCGAACCTATCATTTCACCCTTACAATTAAGGTCGAGCACAGAATTAAAATTATGGTTTTGATTGCACCAAGCCAAATCATTCGTGAGGACCTGCCAGGTGCGCTGGGCAACATTGCAATCTTTAAAAATATGTTCAATATTTTCAACATTGCCACAATAGCTAACAATAAGGGTTTGAGTAATTTTGCTGATCACACAGGTCTCATTGGTGAGGATTTTTCCATGTTTAACAAGCCATAGAAATATAATGATATTTTGTGGGAGTTTTAGCTTCCAAATCTAGCTCCAATCAAGGTTCTCATTAATATTAACTGAGTTAGAGTTCAACAAAATATTATAGCAAGAGGATATTTGAAACTTCCCTGAGCCTTTCCCCAACCAAGAAGGCGAGTCCTGCAAAACAGAGTAGGTAGGGGGAGGGGGTGCTGATGATTTTGTTAACGCAATTAGGGGAAAGTTAGTAGATATGATATTCATATCCCAATCTCCATGCCTGGTGATAAAGTAAAGCCACTTTCATGTTACATATATCATCATTAATGTTGCATGAGTCTTTGATAGGACCATACCACACCACCAATCCTTTCCCATGGAAATCTGATCCCCATTTCCAACATTCCACTGGGTATTAGCAGCCAAAAGATCCTTAGTATTGTAAATGCATTTCCATATATGCGAAGTGTTGGATTTTCTAGCCAAGTCTAGGATTTCCACCACATTTATATTTATCACGCATCAACTTAACCCAAGGAGAGCACGGGTTGTTCATCACCTGCCACCCAAGTTAGCATTGGTGGCAACATTAGTGTCGTGGCATTTTTGAATACCTACACTACACCAGATGTGGTCTTAAGCGACATACTCTATTGGGTATGTCTTCTAAAACACATCTTAGACACATACTAACTGTATGTCTCCTAAGTTTCTCTCTTAAGAGACATACCTTTAGTATGTCGCCTAAGTACCTATTACAAGACATATATACTCCGTATGTCTCCTAAGAGTGTCACTTAGGAGACTTACAATAAGTGTGTCGCCTAAGTATATACTTATGCGACATACAATGAAGATATGTCGCCTAAATACTTCTCTAGGAGACATACATATACTATGTCTCATAAGAAATATACTTAGGAGACATACTTAATTGTATGTCTCCTAAGATCTTCCTTAGGAGACATACTTAATTGTATGTCGCCTAAGTGCTTTTGACCACCGACACTATTTTTACGCGCAGAGTTTGACTGATTTATCTTAGGTGACATACTAATTTTGTATGTCTCTAGGTACATATCTTAAGAGACATACAAAATTAGTATGTCGCCTAAGAGTTTTTAAAAAATTTGAATTTTTCGCGAAAAAAAAAAGAGGTCTCTTAGGAGACATACATATACTAGTCTCATAAGAAATATACTTAGGAGACCTACAATTAAGTATGTCTCCTAAGGATTTGAATTTTCCACGAAAAAAAAAGAGGTTTCTTAGAGACATACATATACTATGTCTCATAAGAAATATACTTAGGAGACCTAATTAATTGTATGTCTCGTAAGATCTTCCTTAGGAGACATACTTAATTGTATGTCGCCTAAGTGCTTTTGGCCACGGTCTCTTAGGAGACATACATATACTATGTCTCATAAGAAATATACTTAGGAGACATACTTAATTGTCTATGTCTCCTAAGGATTTCAATTTTCCGCGAAAAAAAGAGGGTCTCTTAGGAGACATACATTTACTATGTCTCATAAGAAATAATACTTAGGAGACATACTTAATTGTATGTCTCCTAAGATCTTCCTTAGGAGACATACTTAATTGTATGTCGCCTAAGTGCTTTTGACCACCGACACTATTTTTACGCGCAGAGTTTTTGACTGATTTATCTTAGGCGACATACTAATTTTGTATATCTCTTAAGTGGTACAACACAGGTCCTAATGTTCCCGGTAACACAAAGTTTGATTGTGGTCTTTTATCTATAAACACTGGACAAGTTGGTACGACGAGTCCCATTTATTCTTGCCAAGATGGCAAGATAAGTGTTCTGTTATAGATGATCTGTCGGCTGGTGTCGGTTGAAAACTCGTTTAACATGATGTTTCACTGAGGTACATACAGTGAAAGCACACTATCAAGGGATGCAAACGCCAGTTATCTATATGAAGTAGACGAACCGTATCAAGAGCCTAATGCGAACTGTTTCCTGATATCTAGTTTATTTATCGAATTTAGTTCAGTACTACGAATAGATATTCCCGACGATGATGACAAGAATGAGGACTCCGACGATGCAGAAGGGTTTAACAATGATTTCTTAATTGACGATAATGAATGAAGACGAGGATCAGGATCAGATCATAGTGACGATGATGACTACATTAATGTTGTATTGTTATATATTTGTAATTAAATCGATTGGTTTTTCTATTATTGTAAGCGTTATTAATCAAGTGAATTAATTGTTACAAACTAGATTAATTAAGTAAAATGATTGTTGTATATAATAAATAAATAAATATGGTTAATAATTTTAAAAACTGACTGAATATTTAGTTTATTTACCATTAAACATAATTTTTTACATTTTCATTTCAAATTTGTAACATAAAAGACAATTATTAGTGTTTAATACATCCATTCAATATTATCAGTCTTTTATATTATTGATATGATTTTTTGGGTTTCCAAATTAAGTTTTTATGTATTTAATATTGGTAAAATGGGCATTAGGAAATGTTAAAAAACTGAAAACTCTTTTATATAAATAAAAAACGAAATAATTTAAAAACTGAAAAATCTTAGGCGACATACTAATATTCGTTTGTCTCCTGAGTGTACTCTTAAGCGACATACTTTAAAGTATGTCTCCTAAGAGTTTTTAAAAAAATTTGAATTTTCCGCGAAATATTTTTTCGAATTTTTCGCCAAAAAAAAGGGGGCAAATTTTTTTTTACTTGGGAGACATAAGATATATATGTTGCCTAAGTCTACTCTTAAGAGACATACATCAATAAATATGTCGCCTAAAATGTTTTAAAAAAATTTGAATTCTCCGCCAAAAAATTCAAATTTTCCGCGAAAAAAAGAGAGGCAAATATGTTTACTTAATCTTTACACTCTCACCTCACCTCTCTCTCTCACCTCCTCCATCTCCATGCTTCCCCCATTCCCTGCCACCATTGACCTCTCTCTCTCACCTCCTCCATTCTCCATGCTTCATCTTAAAGGTAATACTCTATCTCTCTCTCAAATCTTAAAGGTAATACTCTATCTCTCTCTCAAATATTAAAAGTAATACTCTATCTCTCTCTCAAAATTTATTTAGAGTTAGTATAGTTTATTTACTATTTTTCATGTTATATTTAGATTATCTTTGTAAATATGTCAAATCTGACCTTACTATACTAAAACATTTAAAACTCAGAAACTACAAGATGAAAATTAGAAATTCCACTTGGATAATAAAAAGACTCGTGGAGGAACAACATATCAGAAATTTATTGACATAGGACTTATAAATTTCTGTGTGTGAATTTTTGAAGATAAGAAAGTAATCTGCCCTCTGTACTGACAGCAGTGTGTTTACTGTTTCAACCAATTTATTTAGCTTCCTAAAACTAACTCAAAAATTATGAAATAATCATAGATTAATTTTAATGTGTTATTAATCTTCTGTGTAAATTTCGAGTCTAATGTTATTTATTCTGATTTGGGTGATTTTTATAAAACAGTGGACTTGAAGGTTTGTTAAAATCCCATAAACTATGGTAAATAAATATGATATAAAATATGTGAGAATATTTTTCTTCAATTTATTTTTCAGTTTCATTTGTCATGTTGAGAGGCGATGGAAGCGCGACAGAAAGCAAGCGATGAGGCGATGGACGCGCGGGTACGGGATCTAGTATTGTCGATGATGGCGAATCTTCCTACGGGTGATGGTAGACCAAGAGATTTTATTGATAGACTTGTTTATATATATATTATTTTGCATATTTATATATCAACTTCTTTCTTTTCTCTATTGCTAGACTTATGGTATTTTTATTCTATACTTGAATTTTGGCTTGTACTCTTTGTACATTTTAATTTTGGCTTGTAAATATTAGACTTTGTACATTTTAATTTTGGCTTGTAAAAATATTAGACTTTGTACATTTTAATTTTGCGCCTCTTTTTGTGTGATATTAATTGTGTGTGAATGAATTGGTATCAAATTTATATTACATGTTGAATTTGTAGAAATTTTGTTGTGTGTGAATGAATTGGTATCAAATTTAGAATGAAGGTCTGGAACATCTTAGGAGACATACAAATTAAAGTATGTCTCCTAAGTGAGGTCAATACTTTTAATCAAACATAGTTATGCGACATACATACATTTGTATGTCTCTTAAGATTATCACTGAAGCGACATACTTAACTTTGTATCTCTCCTAAGATCACAACTTAAGCAACATACATACATTTGTTTGTCTCCTAAGATCACCAGTTAAGCAACATACAATATATCATATGTTGCTTAAGTTGTATACTTACGCGACATAATCAATATAGTATGTCTCCTAAGTATACAACTTAGGAAACATACTACATTTTATGTGTCTCTTAAGTCTAACACTTAAGCGACTTACAAATAGAGTATGTCGCTTAAGAGTTTTACTTAGGAGACATAAGCAATAGAGTATGGTCTCCTAAGTGTTAACTCTTAAGCGACATACTCTATGCTTATGTCTCTTAAGTAAAACTCTTAAACGACATACTTTATTTAGATGTCGCTTAAGATCTTAGGCCACCCTACTTACAAGACACCACTTAGGCGACATAGTATGTCGCCTAAGGCTTGGGCGACATACATCATCTCTTAGGAGACATAATTTGTATGTCTCCTAAGTGTCTGTTTCATGTAGTGCTAACCCCCCTTTAGTTGTAGGTTACAAACTTTGTCCCAATTCACAAGGTGGACCTTTTTCTTATCATCAGTGTCACGCCATAAAAAGTTACGATTGAGCTTGTCAATTTTCTTACAAACATACAAAGAAAATTTCATAGTTTGCATCACATAATTAGGGATAGCAGAGGAGACATAAGTGATAAGAGTTCTTCTTCCCGCAATGGAAAGCACATTAGCTTTCCAACCACTGAGTTTTCTTTGAACTTTATAGTGGATCCTTTTTAAAATGCTCTTTCTTGGTTTCACCATGCACAAGAGGGAAACCAAGTAGGTTCCAAGATTATCAGTGATGTTCATTCCGCAAATGAATTTGAACTTTAGAGCCAGCTCCCTTCTAGGAACGTAAGGAGAGCAATACATTTTTAGATTTCTCAAAATAAATTTTTTGGCCAGAGACTTCACAAAGTAATTTAAAACCTTCATCATGGTATGACAACTACTCTCATAGCTTCAGCAAAAAGAATCAATTCATCAGCAAAGAATAGGTGACTAAAGGCTTCTCCTTTCGAAGAGGCTTTGATACCGTCCAATCTTTAGAATTGACTTTGTTATTAATCAAGTTGGATAGAAATTCGAGACATAAAACAAAAAATGTAAGGCGATAGAGGATCACCTGCCTTAAACCACGGGTAGGCTTGAGAGCATTAAAGGTTTCGCCGTTCCAAAGAATAGAAGTCTCACCTTAGGTAACACGGGCTATGATAAGTTTAATCCATCTTTCAGAAAAGTTAAAGTTACTAAGAACTTTTCAATGAAATTCCAATCCATTCATCAAGGCTTTCTCAAGGTCAATTTTCCAAATTATACCACCAACTTTGCCTTTTCTCCTTTTTTCAAGAGAATGTATTATCTCTTGAGAAAAAATAACATAATCTTTTGTTTGGCGACCTAGCATAAAGCTGGATTGTCAAGGTCCCACAATTCTTATTAAGCAGCGGACTAAGCCTATAAACAATAATTTTGGCAATGATTTGGTAAACAACATTGCAAAGAGTAATAGGCCCGAAGATTTTCACCATTCAGGGTTCTCAACCTTCGGATATAAGTGATAAGGGAATTATTAAGCCAAGAAGGAAAATCCAAACTATTAAAATAGTTAGAAACAAATTGAACAACGTTGTCTCCAACCTTATCCCAATTTGTTTTGAAAAAAATGGGTTGAAAACCATCCGGCCCAGGCGCCTTCAGGCCATTCATGCTAAAGGTAGCAGCATTAAATTCACAGTATTAATATCAAGGCTAAAATACGGTTATCCCTTCACTGAGCTTAGGGGCACTAGGAAAGAAATATTAGTAGCATCAAGATTATTATCTCTCATAAATAAATTTAGAAAGTCTTCTCTAATATGAGAAGCTATGGAGGGAGCATCATTAATCCATGTATTGTTGATTGTCAATTTTTCGATTTTGTTTCTTTTCCTCCTAATGATGGTGGATAGGTGAAAGAAATGTGTATTTCTATCACCATTACATATCCACTGAATTCTCGACTTTTGCTTCCATAACAAGTCTTCTTGATTAAGAATTTTTTTGGAGCTCGTATCTGAGATTTTTTCAAGGTTTCCAGCTGGTTAGAAAAAACATTTTCTTGGGCAATTTGGATACCCCGAAACCTAGCTTTGATGCTTTTTTATTAAAAAAATATTGCCAAAAGCATTTTTGTTCCATATTTTAATTTGGTAGTAAGCTGGTTCAAATTATCATGGAGAGTAGACGAATGTATCCAAGTATTATTCAAAAAGTTATTGAAGTCACTATGATCCATCCAGCTCGCAAGGAAATGGAAAGGTCTATTAGTAATAGAAGGAGTAAAGTTTGAGTTCATTACCTTCCAAATAACAACCATTGGAGTGTGATCGGAGTAGGTTCTAGGCAGGTTTGTCACGCTAGCTCTTGGTAGTGTAATCTCCAATTAGCATTTGCAAGTGCTCGGTCCAGCTTCACCATCGAGTTTAGCTAGGCCCTCTCTACCATTAGTCCAGGTGAGGTTTGGACCACTAGAACCTAAGTCAATAAGGTTGCAGTCTGGAATATTGGCAGCGAATGTAGAGCTGGCGGCTGAAGAGTATCTCAAAGCGGCAGAATTTTTTCCATTTCCCATTCACGTGGTCATTAAATCTTCCGGTCACAAGCCATGGAAAATCAACTCTGTTAGCAACTGCCTTGAGGTTATTCCAGAGATGCTACGGAGAACCCTGTTTGGGCTAGCATAGATAGTAACAGCAACCATCCTCGTAGCCATTTTAAATAACATGGTGTGGATGACTTGTTGGTAACTTGGTATTGAGTTAAAGTGACTCTATTCTGGTCCCAGATCAGCCATATACCCCCAACCTTACATTCTTCCGCAATAATATTATGAAAATAGCCCAGGTTTCTAAAGAAAGTTTCAACACCTGTAAACCGGTCCTTAGTTTCCATAATAGCAATAAGACCGGATCATGATCTCTGCACATATTAGCCATAATGTTCTTGAAGTCAATGGCTTACTGGCTCGGCGACAATTCCAAAAGATGCACTTCATTGATGGGGTCCATGGGGTATAAGGGAGGACCGTGTCACTCGCCATCCTAGAATCAGTTTCCCTCTCATCATTGATTCTACTGTCGATGATGTTGCTGCCATATGCACATTGTGCAGCCATGGCTTCATCTTCCAAGCCTGTCGGTTAGTATGCGGAACCTCACTTGATTGATGTTCCATTGTATCTCTGTTATGTGAACTTCCTCCTCCCCTACTGGAAAGAGAACCAAGTAGGGTTGCTGGTCACTTTGTGATTGAATGTTTCCATATGATGGGTCAGGCGGATGTGAGTTAGGGTTGAAGATTGCGATGGGAAGCGGCGGAAGAGGTGTAAAAGTGGGGTTATAGTGATTTGAGTGTTATAACCTAAATGTTTACTTTGGAAAGAAAGGTTACTGGTGGTAGGTTGGCTTGTCAGAACATCTTTACCTTTTTTCCCAAAATGATAGTTTCAGTTTGCATCAAATTGTTTTGGCTAGATATTCTAATCCCTGGTTTGGTTTACTAATAACATGTTTGGTTTTTGTGGTATTTCTTGGTTGGGATCTGACGTTTTTTAGTTCCGGACTTTGGGGCCAATTTGATTGTGAACTGACCCGTTACCATTTCTATTTGGGCTTTCTGTGCATCATTATCCTTCCTGGATTTTCTTTTCAGGCTTTCCACTTCTAGATATGGTCCTGTTTTATTTAAATGCAGAAATCTATTACCATTTCTATTCTGGATTTTCTTTCTGTATCTAGTTTTAACCAGCATCCATGGCCCATAGCTTCCTTCCTGTTGTTTGCCAATGTCCTCTCTATTGATAACAGTTGAGTCTCCTCTGTAATCGAACACCATTGGCACGGTTGCTTCACTTGAAGTACCTACAGGATTTGTGTTAACATTTTAAACAATAGGTATAGAAGTAAAGTGGTGGTAATGGGTGTTCACACGGCACAAGTCTGCCCTGTGCCCAATTTTCCCACATTTATAACATAAATGATGATTAAACTCATACAGAGCATTGTATTTTTTTCCCGATCACCCCAAAAATACTCTGATCCGCCCTTATAAATTTGGGGAAAAAAATATTCGACCCTTATAAATTAAATAACGCAAGCAGTAAAAATAGTACGTCAGTAAAAAAAAAGTTGTACAACACAAATGTCCATATCACACTCCCAACTACTTTCACTCTCATTCACGTGCTAACTGGTAGATGGACATAAGAAATCAGGCGTGAATTATTGTCACATGTAAAAGAAATAAAGCCTCGAGTCAAAATTAGTAAATATTACTCCCTCTGTCCCAATTTAATTATTATATTTTTAAAAATTTAAAAATTAAGAAGATATGATAATTATTTCAAGAAAAAATATTTATTTTTAAAAATGCCCTTTACTTTTCTCCTAATAAAAAAAAGTGGCGGGATCCACAATAAAGAAAGTGGTGAGAGCTTAAAGGGTAATATTGAAAATAATAAAAAGTACTGTATTAATGACTTGCTAAATATAGAAAGTGGACAATTATTTTAGGATATTCAAAAATAAAATAGTGGGACAATTAAATTAAGACGGAGGGAATAACCAGCTAGACTAGGCCCACAAAGCGTTGTAACATTAAAACCAAAGTGAACAAAGTCCAAAAGTACACACAAAATTACAAACGTCAGCCAAAATATAAGTTTAACAAAAACATTTTTTTACCAATTTTAATAATTCTGGAATTTTTAGAAAACAAATTATTAAGTAATTTGAGAAACACACATGAATTTTCAGAATTTTTTACTTGACACACCATACAACTTTTTAAATTTTACCACAAAAAAATGTGGTGTAGTTATTTTTTTTATTTTTTTATTTTTATACTTTTTAACTTGTGGTGATTTTAAAGAATTTTAGTGGCATAAAGACTTTTTTACAACTAGGATTGTTTTCAATCTTAATTAAGAGAATGTGGTACTTTTCAACTTAAATGAAAAAATATTGTTGTTTAAATTGTTAGAGTAGATGGCGATTTCATACTTAAAACCATCAGAAGAATTGCGATTTTAAGAAGTTGAATTTATCTCATTAATATATATATATATATAAGAAAT